>JAKZAO010000004.1:21557220-22157220 GCA_023053555.1 Branchinecta lindahli
AAAGGTAAAGGTGTCAGCTATCAGCCTTGACAGGCCAAGCCGGCGGTGCTGATCTCCGATTCTCGGCCCTCAGCCAGGAAGTGCAATGGGGGGTTGGGTGCCAGCCATCCTGTGCTTTCGCACACCCTTCCTGTCACCTTCCCCGGATTTCTCCAGGTACCCATTTGAAGCTGGGTGAACTTTGTCTTGTCTTACAGAGTTACGCCACTAACCCCCGCTCGAAACCAAACAGTAGGCAAGACCGAGACTCGAACAAGGGACCCTTCCCTTGTGAGTTCGACGCGCTAACCATTCGGCCACGTTAGGGGATTTGGAATGTACTTTCGGGTCTCTGAGTTCAAGAACGGATGGCCAGCGATTACGGAAGTAGGTTGCACTAGTATTATGGGTACCACGGGCTCTTTAGTAGGTTTAGTGTATCGGAACGTCGTACTGGAGGAGCTCCATGGTACTTTCGAATACTTCCTTTTACTTCTGTATCTTGCTTCTGTACCTTTTACTTCTGTATCGCCGCCTCCACTGAACACACTCGTAAAAAAGAAGAAGAACTCTTTAATACACCAAGTGCCCAGTGCCGGGTGAGAGAGTATACGAGAGCTGCGCTCTATTATCTGCTTATTCTGTTAATAAATAAATAATCATAACGAATAGTTACTAAATACCGTAATAACTGCTTTCTCATTACGGTATCTACTTGCTCTCTAACTCTACTTGTTCTCATGCACTTCATTGGTCAACAGTTTTGTGCGAGAGTGAAAGAAGCGCTAGTTTATCTACGTAGGCTACCGACCATGGAGCTTTGTAGGGGGTTCACATTTATCTTGTTCATAAAAATAACTGAACTGATCAACGTATAGGATTATTTGTTCATTCACATGAAAGTTTTCAGAATTAGTCCCAGCGACAGGGCATGTGGTCATTGTGTCCAGACCCAGCTGCCCAAGCCTTTCACCTTGAACCACCCAATAATATTTTGACAGACTGTAAGAACCGTGAAACTGAAACTCAAGAATTCGTCCTTATAAACAAGGTGCCTATTTTCCAGTCCGGTGACCTAATCTAAAATGTTCATCAAAAGGTATCAAATATCTTCGATAACATGACCGATACCTGTTTCAACCTGGTTTGAGAATGCTGGGCGAAGGTCCATGTAATCCTCGTTAGAGGATTTAAATTCTAGACAAGGGAAATCGGATTTAGATGACAATACCCCGGCGGACCCTTTGTAGATTTCTTGCTGTTCTGTATTGTGGGGATTAAAGAAATAGGAGTGTCGAATTTCCAGACCTTTCGTTCACCTCAGACAGTCCAGACAGGGAGACGTCTTTATATTATTCCTGTTCCGTGCATGATAAATAACGAACTAAATTTCCATGGTATCCAAGCAACAGGATTTTTGGTGACCTCGGTATTTGGAGACGTACGTTGGTAGTTTTTGTTAGTGTTTGTTTGTTAATGCGGTACTAATTTTTGGTCGAAAAAGAAATACAATTTGATAGCAATGATATTAGTAAAATTATTTGCAAACATGTTATCCAAACCTCGTTTACGGAAATAAACTGTGACGGTTGAAAACGGCCACACGCGCTTGGGGAGTGGCGATGTTCAAGTTATTCTTGTACTCAAGGCTTATGAACAAGGGCAGGTATATCCCAAGCACTGGAACTGGCTCCAAAAAGTGGGTAAAATTAAATAACAAGAAGTTAGGTTAGGAAAGAGATTAGCTAAATTACGTACTGAACAATGGTGTCATACGAAAGATGGTGTATAATTTCCTCGATATTACTTGCTGAGAAATAAAAGGGTTTTCCCGAGTCGTCGAACTCGTTATGGTTTTCTTGGCTGGATCGGATATTGGGCTGACGCTTCAACCTGGGTGCTACAGGGAACTCTTAAAAAGACGATCCTCCACCCGCTTCGCAAAATAAGCTTATTTAAATGTTTCACTACTTTTTTTTCTTGCGTTAAAGACAGTCAAATCGAAAAGAAAACTAACAAACTTGATATCAGCTATCAGCCAACTGTTTCAGCTTTCTTCTACTATTTTTTTTCTACTTTTCAACATGCATCCTTCTATTGAGCTGTGCTATTAGTTTGAACGACATAATCTAGGTGAAATTACGCGCAGCTTAGCAACAGACGCAAAACTTGAAAGAAGAAACGAAGGAAATAAAGAGCAGAATATTTTAAAATTCAGCTGACATACGGTAAACAGGGACATGAATATACGTTTTTGAAAAGTATTTTACAGCAGAAGCTGCATGGCCTGCATGGTATGGGTTATATTGTGTGTGTTTTTTTCAGCTACCGTTTAAAGTTAGGCGACTTTCAAATAAGCATACATGTGTTGTAAAATGCCACTGTGCTTGAAAGTTTACACATTTGTTTTCCGTACGTTTTTGTCGTTAGTTTATAGCCACAAGTGAGTATCATCTGCAGTAGTTTTGGAAATCTGGCCCGATACTCTTGATGACTAACTCGTCGTGCCGATGAGGATTGCCGTGTGTCTAGCGAAGAGCCAGAAACGTCACGACAACAAACGTTTTTGATTGGTTTACACAGGATTTGAACCAATTTAGAGGGTTCGATTAAGTGATGTTTCTTGTTCTTCCCGGTGTTAACTGGCGTGTTTCGGACTGAGTCATATTGAGTATTACGTGATATTAGGGAAAACGAGTTTTGAATGGTGTAATTTTAGCAAATGTTTTAATTTTATCCCCTTGGTTTAAAATTTTATAGATTGGTCAAAAAACAAATATTTGTATGATTTATTTCATTTTTGGAAAGTTTAGTTGTCGGTTTAACCGTTATGAATCTAATACAGTAGGCACAATGATTAATGATGTAATATGAAAGATCTGACAACTGTTACATATAAAAAAGAAAATAAACCTAAAAGCCGTTTAGCTTTATTAAGTAACAACCTGGCAATATTATACTGAAATAAGTATATATGTAGTATGTGTATACGTATATGAATATGCATACTTAATATTGTATTTATGTGCATATTCTAGTGATTTTCTGTTTTAATGTACTCAACAATTTCGGTGGACAGAAGTAAACTTGTATAGATATAAATCGTTTATTTTTTTTTCCCACAAAAAAACAGCGGAGAACAAAAATAAAATGGAATGAAACAAAACCTCTAAGTTTCTTCCTAGAAGCGGCAAACGTACAAATCCTACAGTTGCTAAGAAACAAAAAATTCTTCCAAATAAATAGACCCCAACAACGCCGTTAGTCGGATGAGAAGAAGAAAGTCCCACTAGGCTACTCAGTCGCCTCAGTGCAAAAGCAGTCAGGCTTCTACGGTAATGTGTCGCACGACGTTCGCTGTTTCCTGATGCTTTTAGCCAGTAGCCTACATTTAGAGCACTATCCAGAAGCTCGACATCCATGAATAGGACCCTAATGAGGAGACGTGTGTCGTCAACGGCCACCGTATTTTAATTTCCAATATTGATTACAGTCAGACGTTGGCCACCAGAATGTCTCGCAGAGATAAATCATGCCCCGGGGGACAAGGATTGTGGGGAAATCATCATGATAGAACACGAAGTAGTTTTGTGAAGATTTGCCTCTGGTGTCTTTCCCTGGAGTTTTAAATTAATACATACTGGGTGTTGCTAAAGGTGCTGCTCACAGTTCTTCCTTGAGGCTTATCAGTATGGCTTGCTGGCAATATGAGTAAAAAAGAAGCTGGTCCATAACTAGACACCTACAATTACGTCGAAAACAACAAAACGGAAATGCAGCAAAATAGGTATTTTTATCCATCTTTTACATAATAACATAACATAATTTATTGCACAAAAAGCCTAAGGCCATATGCAAAAATGATAACAAAAGAAAACACTTAAACAAAATAATGAAACTAGATTTAATGAAAACTACAAAAGGAAATTCCCTCTGTGGGCGTGGGCTAAAGCTACCTTTAGGAAATCTTGAAATCTTTAAAACACGTACTCTCGTCAAATCTTGAAAACACGTACTTGCAATGACTTTCCTCATTCACACTTCATCATGTATTCTAAGAATCGGGTTGCTAGAAGGGCTTCACGAGGGGCTATAGAAACTTGTGCAAATCAATGCACATTTTATTTGATCTCTACAAATCTGAGAGTAAGAAAGCTGGTCTCTTTGGTCTATCACTGTACCTTAGAATCTCTAATTTACGCAACGAATACAAATCACATTTCGAAAGAATGACTTAGTTTTACAATGATCTGTAAAGTGGCATCTATGGTATTTTGGTCCGGAAAAGGTACGGACAGCTGACAGCTTCATGATACCAACTAGGTTATATAAGATTATGTTCCATGTTTTCCTTAGTCCCAAAAGTCAACGACTGAAAAGGATAACGTTCAACTGGCTGCAAAGTCAATTTTGTACCCACTTCCGGTTTTTTTTTTTTTTTTGAATCCCTGAAGTATGGCAACAATGTTATAGTTTTGCAGTATTTAGTGAAGTGGCATCTATGGCAATATGGACCTGAAACGTTACGGACAGCTTTAGAATATCAAACAGGTTAGATAAGATAATGTCCCAAGTTTTCACCAGTTCCGATGTCTACGATTGAAAAGGATAAAGTTTAACTGTCTACAAAGCCAATTTATTCCCTACTTCCGATATTCTGTATTTCTTTAAAACCTGAGGTAGCCTATAGTCATGTGATTACGGATTCTGTCATCAGTTCAGAAAAAAAAACTCTTTTTAGAGCATACCATCTTCAAAACCTAGATGGGTTGACAACTTCAGCGTTTAACAGATAGCGAAGAAACAAAACTTCACGTTACCCGGGCAACGTAGGTCTAATGTGTTCTGTTGGGATAGTCCTGCGATGCAGCAAAGTCAATTGTATTATTTTATTTTTCGCTGAAACAACACAAATTGGTCACACCGCTAAAGTGGCGAGACCTTTCCTTTCGACTCCCCAGTGTCACTGTTGCAGCCGATTTTCATATGAACAGATTTTCGTGTTGTTGGTGTGTTTATTAGATGGCGTTACAGAGCTGAGATTTGTTCTGGCAAATTTCGGCCCCTTCTTGGCATGGGTCCTCGTAAGCTGTAGCTGGAAAAAAAGGCTTCAAATTACCTCACCCCTAGTTAATTCGTCTGACCGATATTTATCATCATTCGTACCTTATTTTATTTCTCATTTAACTCTTGATGTTTCCTTATACTATTTCCCATTTTAACTCTAGTATTGTGACCTGTACTATTATTATTATTATTTTATTATTACTACTTTATTTCAGTCCATAAGACCATAACAATAAGACCATACTGTAGGCCTATTCATTATTGTCATATACTGTAAATATTACACGTCACTGCTTTGACATGTGTTACGTCATGGCGATCCTCTGCTAGCCATACTATGTTGTGCTATTATGGAAACAAAGAATATATTTATTTGTTTATTTTATGTTTATATACTAAAATTATTTTTGATTACAGGTTCGGCCGCAAAAGGCCGAAATATCGCTCGAATAAGTTTCAGTTGTTTTGGTACCATCAAATATGATTCGCGCTCAGCTTGGGCTGAACGAAGACTTATAGGCCAATTTGTGTTTTTTGTATTTTGATATTTGTTCATTTATTACCCACAAATTCCAAAGGAAAATAGTGGAGTAAATAGAAAAATAAAAGAGGAAAATACTAAATATTAGTTATACACACAAATGTAATAGAACACCAACAGTGGAGTAAGGGGTTGGTGAGGCAAAACCGAGAGTAGGAGACATGAAAAATACTTACTTATAAGGGTGAACTTGTTACATGCTGATATTTAATCATGCCGACAGCTTCCTGTGTAGCATAATAATTTCCCCGAAGTATCTCGAACACCGAGCTTCGAATAATAACTCTATTCCGATGCCAAGGGGAGAGGCAAAGAAGAATTTTACAATAACGAAAGTCATTTTTTTTTCGAGGGAAAGAAGGTCTTATTTTTTAAAGTTTAACTGAAAAGCCAACTTCTTTTTGTATCATTTCACTGAATACACATTATTTGGATTGTGTGAAGGGATTTTTCTATTTTTCACTATTTGCTCTAAAATGACGTTCAGATTACCTACGGGCTACGGCCCTCCTCACAACGGAAAATTCTACGGTGATGCGGCAAACTTGAATCCCAATCGAAACCCGGCTTTTCAGTTGCCAGTGAATATCTTGCGGAAGGTAGGCTAGATCACGGCGCGAACACTTCGTCTTATTTTTCGTAAATCCTTTTCGTCAAGCATAAAACACAGGTATAAGCGCATACATGTACCAGTTGGAGGATAGAAAGGTATTTTTGTTGGTTTGTTTTGGAACGTTTGTGGTTGGAGGTTGATTCCACTGCTGACAAAGTTATGTGATCGGTATTGTGGAATTAGTGGTCACCCCCAGGACAACCTGGATGCCCGGGTTCTCGGGTGACTGGTTTATTTGAAGATGTATCGTGTTTTTTGCTACAAGTTGTTTACTTTGGGTTCGAGTAAAATAAAGAATAACCTAGCCTAAAAAATCCGACAGGGAAATCCCACTGTTAAAAAATCGATTGTCCATGAATAGCGGATCAACGAAATAACCCATTTTCACCGGGTCTTCAAGCCTCTTTGGGTGAATAAGTGATGGGTAACTGGATTGTCCTGTCTCTGCCTTTTTCGGTTCCACTTTAAGATGATACAGTAACGAAGCATAGAAAATAATTATGTTTATGATAATCATGCCTTGCAACAAAACCCCATTCAATTTCCACTTGCCGACCACAAACAGAAAAAAACCCGGAAAACTAAAGTGACACGTGGTATTTCTTTTACCCATTTTAAAAAGAAGTATACTTACCGCCATTTGGCCTCGAGCTTTCTCCCTGCCAAATTGGCTCTTTATGTTGCATTTAGTTTAAAATAAACAGAACTTGAACTGCGTCCAGACTGTTGATTTATTTCGCGTAATTTTGCGTAGTGTTGCTTTGTGACATTCATATCCGCGGACATGCCGAAAAAATTATTCCTAACGTCCCAAGGCAGTAATTACAGTCAACTACGGAAAGGCGATTAAAAGACCCTAACTCCATTAATCCCATTAGCCGCCTCCGTTCAAACGGTCAATTTGTTTCCCCGATTCCCAGGGATTTCACGGGAAATCTGCTGGTACTCCCAGACCGACGCTGGGAATCCCGATCGTCACATACTCCTAATGCATCAACGGCTAATTCATGTTCCGGGGATCCTGATTTATTGTTGGGCCCAACGAGGCTCCCTAATGGACCTCCGAGTCGTCAAGGTGTAGCTAAGTGTTGTGGAATGTTATTAGGCGTATCCCAGGGATTCTTACTTTCGTATCAACGCCTCCAGCTAGGATCGTTGTGGGATACGGTGTACGAAAAGGAAATGAGACTATAGTGCGTGGATTACTGAAAGGTAACCCTGGTGGATGTCCTAGGGGGAACGGTTACTACCACAATCCGGTTTTAAGGAGTGACTATAAGCATATTGTCGAGGGGTTACCCAATCCCCAGCACCTGCTGTAACCCTTTCCTGGCATCGGCGGAAACCAGTGGTGCCAGCCATAAATAAGGTGATTCATCTTTCAAACACTTCTAAACATACTGATTTTAATGTTCTGGCACGTGGTAACCGGTGCCGGGAACGGCCAGACACCTGGGACTTGATGTACACTAAAATTGAGAGTGGGCAAACCATATTGTGCAGGCCCGGAAATAGAGATCCAGGCCCCCTGCGCAGTTGACAAAGTCGGGGCCCTCTTGTTGGTAATTTAGCTAAACATAAACTTGGATCTTATTAATTTTATTTATTAAAAGAATAGCTAAAAAAGAATTCAGCTACGATAATAGACAGCGTATAATGCTGTTGCCGGACTGGAATAATCGACGAATGAAAACAAGCCTGACGAGGACCCTTGCCAAGAACGGTCGATATGTCGCTGTCAAACATCGTAGCTGACTTTCCGCTTTTAGCTATTGTTTTAATCAGAGGTGCTGCGAGTCCAGAATTTTCGAGTCCGAGACAAGTCCGAGACCGAAGTCATGCTCACGAGTCAAGACGAGTCCGAGTCCTGGACAAGAATCGTTCGAGACGAGACGAGACCGAGTCCGTGAAAAAAGCGTCTTGAAACCGAGTCAAGCCTCGAGTCCTAACAATTAATCTGTGCTTCATGCAATGAACTACATTATAAAAATACTGGTAATTCACCTGAGAATTTCGAGGAAAAATGCAAACGTGGATGAAGAGTGACAAAAGAGAAAACCAAAACAAAGCGAAAAAACAACAAACGACCAGTATGAAAACCAAAATTGCGAGATTCGAAAAACCTAAATTAAACTCCGAGCTACTGACCAACACCTGCGAATAACAACTAGAGGACATGTGTCGCTCGGTACTAGCGAGTGAAACCTCATTTCCGTCTGTTTTTCTGAGATTTTTTTTGGGGGGGGGAGGTACCGGAAATCTTTTGGAAATGCTCAGATTCGATTGAAAACTGATGAGTGGTAAGATCAGACGCTCTTGATAACGTATTTACTTGCTCGAGTCGGACTCTCACTGTGCTGTGAGATGAGGAGGCTTCTAGAAATTTTGGTCTGATTTCTGCTCTCTGATTTGCTCCCAATTTTGTAATCCGAACATCCCAGCTGAACTATCTGGATCGCTCATTTTCACAAATGCTATTTTTCAGAAGTCTCCAGACCCTTGTTACCTATGGTTCTTAGTTTTATTACTTATTCCTCTAAGGTATTACTTGACCTAATCCTGTGAAAGAAGGTGTGACATAACCAACCATTTGGCAATCTCTTTAATTGGTCGTTGGAGAGTTCGTTTTGTTTAAAATGACCGGGTCGAGACGTTTACTTAGACTCGTGACTCGGCTGGATTTCGAGACGAGACGAGTCCGAGTCCAGCTCCGTGAACTTCGAGTCCGAGACGAGTCCGAGTCCATGAAAAAGGCGTCTCGAGACCGTCTCGAGACGAGTCCACAGTCCGAGTCCACCACCTCTGGTTTTAATATATGTATCCCATTCAGCTTGGGCTCAAGTAGCATTTGTTTTTATTTATTTAACGTACGTCTGATTTTAGAAAACAGACATACATTTGCAACAGACGAATACCAACTATACTTTTTTACACATTATAATTACACGACAACTGACCTTTCCGAGGTTGGGGCCCCTAGGCAGCTACCTACGCAGAAGTTCCCCACTGATTCAACATGTATATACAGTAGCGCTTACCTGTTTTAGGTTAGGCTTTCGGCTCCACAGAGACGAAATCCGAACATCTAACTTCACTTTAGTGTCAGGCCATGTTGCTATTGTTCGATAATATCGATATTATCATTTTCGATATATCGATATTTCGGTGCTGTTTCTCTACAGTATACGTCTCGTTTCACCAAAATTTAAGAATTTTTTTTCGTAAAAAAGCATCTTGTAAAAGGCAACTTCGAATTAATAAGAAATGAATTACGGAAACATATTGCTCCTACAAATGTCGTTTTCGATATCGAATATTGTCCAACACTACTTCACTTCATTGTTAAATATCTCTTATACACCTCCCTGAGTCGTAGATGAAATCAATTCACATGTTGCTCCATATTTTACCTGTTGATTCTCGCGGAAAGTTTTCGGGAGACTGAATTTCAAGACCTCTCCATTTTATATTGACTGTTTTCTAAACGTATTTTGTCTTTGTGCATTCACCATGTTATCGACAACCCAAATTTGTCATAATCCCTGTAGTGTAGGCTACTGGACAGGTCATACAACACAACAACACATTTGTTTTTTTTTAAAGAAAAGAACAGGTGACTGTTTTTTTTTACCACTATTGCTTCAAACCATCTATCAATTCAATTATCCAGCATCCTCATGTGGGCACCAATTTAAATTTTTCAATACTGTAGGAGTGTAATAATAAAGTAATAATACAAATTAATAACAAATAAGTAATGATAATCAAGCTAAGCTTGACGGTGCTGAGCGGATTTATCAACTGAGATTTGTTCCATGGATATTTCGGCCCTTCCTTGGCAATGGTCCTCTTCAGGCTTAGATCGCTGGAATAACTCTCAGCTGTCTTACACGTTCAGCACCACCAACCGAGCTTGAAACGAAGTAGTACTTATTTTAACCACAACTCTTTATTAGAAATGAAATTTTCACGATGAAATGGTTCACCAATATCGGGGTTTCGAAAATACCATTACCGGCCACGTGAAATTGTCGATTCTCTTGTAAGCGCATCTCGACTCTACCCATCCTTCCTGCTCTCCGACGCGGCGGCCGGAAGTAGACTATTTGAAAACTGAACGCGGCGTCGTTAAAAAGTTGGAAAACCGAAAAAAAATAAAATAAATCCAAAGCAGAAGGTAGACCTGATGGTCTATCTTGTCTTCCAAAATGAAAAAAAAAAATATAGGCTAACAATATTTTTAAGCTTCTCATGTCCTGATATGTGAAAGAGTTGTCGGCGGACCTTGAGGCTTGCGGCGAAGTTTGCGATTCGTGGCTGTTGAAACTCGGCTTGGCCAAAAAGCGTTAACAATTCTTAGGTACAAAATAAAACAATGGCGAAAGGCGGGGATTTTATAAACTTATAATCCCTTAAGAGAACAGGTAACGCCTTTGATCAAAACTAAGAGCAGACTTTAACAGCTTGCTTAAAAAATATGAACAGTGGCGGCAAAGTACAGAGGCAAAAGTTACCCCACTTCTGAACTAATCCAGTACCTAGCTCTTACTGTTAATTGCTTTTTCAATCACTTCCCCTTCGTACTTCACCATTTCATCCCTCCGAGTATTCATTCCAAAAAACTAGCCACAAGGACCTCTCCAAAAAATAATCCCCTAAAGCCAACTCTGCCATTTCTAGTCGTTTCAAAAGGAACCCCAGCGTACACTCCATTCCATCCCAATAATCGAGTGCTGGAAAACTCCTCACGTCTCTGGAAATTACTACTAGAACGAGGGTTCTTTTCAGACGATATCTCTATTCACTAAAAGGGGCTCCTTCCCTTCTATTCATATACGGAATATTGATTTTCAACCTATCTTCTTGGAAATGTTTGCTGGCGACCGAAAGCAGAGACGTAAAGTGGAACAGCCATCAGAAAGAGGCATTATATTTGTCTTGTAATAAATTAGTGATAAATATTCACTTTTCAAATAGGGTTGTTAGTAATGCACTGGTTAACCGATAATGCGGTGAAAAAATAGATTCAAGAGTCCCTTCTAACGGTCTCACTAGTCTTAACCTGTACTGTACCCTCTCCCACCCCACTCTACGGGGCCGGGGCACAACGAGCTCGAACTGTACTTTGACCCCAAAGGGAACCAAGTTCCATCAGAATTTCTCACCAAGTTTGAGGGTTCACTGGCGAAACGTCACTGGTTTTTTGGGGTCAACAACTCTTAAAGCCAAGATTCACCTTCCAGATTTTTCTTCTGAATTTAAGGCATTCTTTTCGTCGAAATGGATCCGGAAGGTCATAACAGGACATAACGCCTGAAAGTCCAGGGTGTTAAACACCCCACATTCCGGAATCCGGAAGGCGCCATAAAGGCAACACATTTGAAAGCCACTCATAGTATTCAGATTAATGGGGTAGGAGAAAAAAAGGAGAGTGATTGACAGTTATGAAGGGGACATCTAGAAAAAATTGAGGAATAGCAAAATTAGCTATCGTCATTATCATGAAAATCCGGAAGGGTTTACTTGACTGTGCCTAAGCCTCAGATCGCCGGCTTTTGATAATTTTGTGATAAAAAAAGGACAAAATAAACATGTTACAAGGTGGACTTTATAATACATACATAAATGTTTCACTTCCTGAGTGTGCACGGAACTTTCGGGGAAAGCGAGGCTTTGGGGGGTTAGTCCTTTCAATTTCCTGGCCTCCTGAAGAGCAAAATAAACCGACCACAGATGTCCACAGAGAGTTTGTCGAGATTTGTATGGAAAGGATCAGAAAAGAAAAGAAGTGGATTTGGTTTAAAACGTACTGTTTTAGTTTATTTTGGTATCCATTGTAAAGTCTCTTGGATTAATAAAATAGTATCCAATTGTATATGCGCTTATCTGATACACCCTTTCACAAGGGAAGCCCATTCCTAAGACAGGCCTCTCTATCTTTACCGGAATCAGCCACTGCAGCAAATTCTCCCCCGGCGGCAAACCCCTACCGGGAAAATTCCCTGGACCCTACCGCTTCCCTCACGGACGGCGGAAACGTTTCCCTTGTCAATCCCTTTCCTTTAATCAATAGATTAAAGACGGATTAGCTTATGGGACCACTCAGTTAGGTCAGCGATAAAATTGCTTAATGAGCGTTGTTAGAACAAACGGCGTGGAACGCATTTCCGCACTCGGGGATCTGCTTAATTAAGCCAAGATCAGCGGCAAAGCGGTTAATTACCGGGAAACGAAGGAGTGACCGATTTGTGACCGAAATATACGTAGCGGGGTCAACGAAATGTGGCGATAACTCTGATGGTGCCATTTTCCTAGCCGTCACTTATTTTCTAATGCGCAGCAGCATTCTTTTTACATCAGGATTTTTAAATCCGAATTTCAGACCACTTTGGTTGCTTTCCAGGAACTTAACGAGGTCAACTTTATATCGGAGCGGGGCTAACTACAGCTTTAACGACTGTTAACTTTTTCCAATTCTTCAGTTGTTAACTTTTCCCAACGATGCTCACCAACCATCGTTAACAGTCGTCAAGTTTTGGAACGGAAATCGTAGGTGGGCGGAGTTTTAATTTTGCAATCAGAATCCTGGAACGCAAATAGTTAACTGCTAACAATTTGTTAACAATCGTTAAGTTCTGGAACGCAACCTTTCTTTGTATTGTTTGCCCCGAAAACAGTCCAATGGGAATAATAAGCTAAGAACTGTTTTAGCTAAGTGTTTCAGCGTTATATTGACGTAAAAGTTAAATTAAACTGTGTCGGAGTGATTTCTTTTTTATTATTATTTTTCTTCTACTGAGATATTTCGAAAGCCATGCAAGTAACGGAGAATTGTTGCAGTAATGGAGAATTGTTGCAGTAATGGAGAATTGTTGCAGTAATGGATGCCTTTACCTGGCTGGAAAAAGGTGCAGAAGGAACTGTGAAACACAGAGCAAAAGCATCAAAGGAATAACAGTTTGTAGCTGGTTTGTGGCTTTAATTTGAACTGTTTAATTTCCATTACTGTTTGAAATCAGTACTGTGCATAAATATCTGCTAGGCTTGGTCTTCATCTTATTATTCGCACCGTTCAAAGTAAAATACCTCTACTGTATTGCAAAGTGACCTCCTTGTCTCCGGGCCCAAACTTATCCCTTATGCCTGTTGGTTCCATTGGTTCAAGTGGAACTGCAGTGCAGCGTCAATGTTTGTTGGTAAAGTCCTTCCCTCATTTCCAGAAATTAGGCGCTTTTCCGCTCTTTCTTTGCAGAAGCGCATTCTTAAGTCTCAGAAACCGTTGCTGGCTGTCTTGGCTGGGCCGCATATGAGGCTGACGCTTCCAATATGGTTGTTGTGGGGGGAGTTGCTGTTTTGCAACTTTTCCCCCCCTTTGGGTGTGATGTTTAACAGTGTGTTGTTTTAATTTCTTTTTGCTGTTGTTTGCAGATTTATATGGCCCTTGTCGGCCGTCGATTAAGTTAAATAAATAATAAATAAAAAATTGTCACCCTTTAAGCAGTGTTGCCGTTTCAGTACACCTTGGGGGGAGGGTCAAATATCAATTATCGGCCTCAATCCCAGACATAAGACTCAAAATTTTATTACTTTTTGGGCGGTAAGTTTAAAGTAGTTTTCGAACATACCTTAAAGTTTAACTGAAAAGGCAGCTGATTCTCACATCCTATATTTTACGACACTGAGATATTTTGACCCATCCAAGGGATTTGGTATTAATGCACCCGATGCTTTAGTAATGACGATCAGAATGTGCGCTGCTTGGACGACAACCCAAAATTCTTCCAGACGCGGAAAATTTGAATAAAAAAAAAGCCTGCATTTCCTGGATTAAAGACGCTAAGTCCAGAAAAGCCGCAGCTGTAGAAGTAGGAAAATGATCTTAAGATATGTCGTTCGGACCATCTTAGTTTGTTTTTGGGCTCTGGCTCACATTTGTAGTTTGTAAATTTCAAGCATACAGGGACCGGCGCATAGAGGTACAGAAATCTGAAGGAATAAGTTAATTATTGCTGTGCACTTTGTGGCTCTGTGGACCACCCGTGCTACAGCTATAAGTGCCCCGTAGCCCAGAAACTACTTGCTGCTAAATGAGTTCCGAGCTTCATGTGATATCTTGGAACATTAATGGTAGTTTCACAGCGAAGATCCCCCTAATTCAAACGCTTTGTCATTCTGCTGATGTGCTCTGCCTACAAGAACACTTTATCACGTTTGTCGGTGAAAATTTACTTAAATTTGATCCGTCGCTGGTTACTTATTCACGCGGGGCGCGATCTTCTGGTGCTGGCCGGCCTAGTGGTGGTATAGCCGTATATGTGAAGAATCATCTGAATCCCAGTCTGTTCAGAGATAGTGATTATTTTGTTGCTGTAAAAATTAAGAATATGGTTATTGCGTCTGTTTATCTCCCGACTGATTACCGTAATGATAGATCCGAAGTACTTTTTGATAAGGCTTGTCGAGAGCTTTCAAGTTTAGTAGCTGAGTGTGAATCTTTAAATCTAGAAGTTGTGTTGGCAGGTGATCTGAACTGTAACATTTTGGATCAGTCAAGCGGACGAGCTATGATTCTCACTAGTATGTGCCCTCAGCTCATAGCCATAGAAAACGACCTAGATTTTACTTACATACACAATTCAGGGCATACGTCTGCACTCGATTTCATACTTTGTTCTGACAGTGTTAAACGGCCTTCGAAGACAACGGTAATTGCCGATTTCCAGAGTTCGGATCATTTGCCGATAAGAAATTCTCTTGTTTTACCCATTAATCTTCCGAATGCGCCCAATCCAACTAGTACTAATAATTGGCGCGTTGTTACCGATTGGAGTAAAATTGATCTTCAAGCTTTCCAGTGTATTAGTGATAGTATTTTGCAGAAGATTAAAGTTCCGTACCAGCTGCTGAGTGAAATTTCATGTATTAATGATCAAGAAAAGCAAGTGTTACTCAACATTTATTATGCGGAAATTGTTCACGCTTTACGCGTAGCTGAAAAGCAAAGTGTTCCAACGCGTCGGGTGCGAGTTGGTACGGAAAAGGCTGGTTGGTCAGAAAATTAGGAGCTAGTAGAGGCCTGCGGGAAATCTAAATTTTGGTTAGCTCTGTGGAATGATTGTGGAAAATCTCGTTCCGGGGCTGTGAATCAGGTCCGTTTGCACACAAAAAGAGTTTTCCGGAATACTCTGAAAAAACACCAGGCTAATTATATTAGTAAAATATCGGAACGTGCCGTCAGTAATCCCAATTTGGTTTGGCGTACTCTCAAGAAGATTGATAAAAACCGACCTTGTCATAGTGATGTAATATCGATGGGTGATTGGTATGAGTATTTTAAATGCGAGTTTGGCCCACCTGATCAGCCTACTGAAGAGAAATATGAGAATATTCTTGATCAGTGCCTTGCGAGTTCTGCAAACAAAATGGGTTTTGTGGTGTCACGGTCAATGCTCTCTGCTTGTATTTTAAAAGTGAAGAAAAAGAGATCAAGGGGTATTGATCAAGTCTGCGGTAATCACCTACAGGCCGGTTCACCTCTTCTTCTTGAGCATCTAACTTTGTTATTTCAGATGATTTTTTCCTCGGGTTTAGTTCCAGATTTATTTTGTTGGTATTATTACCCCGGTCATTAAGAAAGGAAAACCCGCCGATATTTGCAGTTCATATCGGCCAATAACTGTGTCGCCTGTTCTATGTAAGATCCTTGAGTTATTGGTGATCGATGATATTACTAGAAAGTGTTATACACCAGTGAATCAGTTTGGTTTCAAAAAAGGGGTAGGGCGTGAGCACGCGCACTGCTTGATTGCAAAACTACTCCATGCCCATGAAAATGATGAAACTCTGGTATTGGCTGGTCATGACGTGACTAGAGCGTTCGATTCTGGTATTCACGCCCATATCCTAGAATGTGCTCATTGTAGGGGAGTTAGTTCGTCTGTGATTAGAGTGCTACGAAATATGTACAGTAAGCTAAGTGCAAAAGTAAAGGTACAGTGTCAGGGACTAGAAAATCTCACACCCCCCATCCCTATTAAGAAAGGAATCCGACAGGGAGCAGTGACTTCCCCTCCACTTTTTAATAATAGTGTCTTAAAACCTCAAGAGAAAGCGCTCACGACTTGTATACTAGATGGAATAGATGTATCGATGGCTAATTACGCGGACGACATTTTGAATATAAGCCGCACAGTAAGAGGAATTGAATCAAATTTCCGCATTCTCAATGCTGAGTATGGAGAAGTAGGTTTATCGTTCAACAAAAGTAAAACTGAAATAATGGTTTTTAATCCTCGATCCAAAGAGCCTACAGAAATTGATATTGGTGGTGAGTTGCTACAGCCCAAGGATTCCTTGATATATCTGGGGCTGCCCATTGGACCCAGTGTTCGTGCTACTCGGCAGTTGCTAAAAAGTTTCTTCGCTGAAAAAACTCGTAAAGCTTATGGCCTCCTTATTGCTTTAAATTATAAGTTTTGTAGAAGCATTCTAGGTAAAGTGTATAATGCGTTTGTTATTCCTCACTTCCTTGCATTAGCACCGTTTTGGTGTATTTTTACTGAGGCTGATATTAAAGTATTATGTAAGTGTTTTTATAAGTTCGCAAAATATCTATTGAAACTTCCGCCTTGGTCAAGCAACAGTAGCATTTCAAGGAAGTATGGAATAGCCCAGCCCGTAATTGCCGTGCAGAAGCGTTTATTGCGGTACAGGCAAGATCTTGATTCGACAAGCGATATGTATAGACTCCTGAAATAGTTGATGATTTGTTGTTGATTACGCAGTGTTGTGCATTGTTTCTTTTTCCTTATTTTTTCCTACTCCATTTTTTGTGTATTTATACATTATGATGGGTAATAAAATTATAATAATAATAATAATAATTCGATGAAATCGATTATCTGTGGATAGCGGAAAAACGGAATGACATATTTTTATCCGGTTTTCAGGTGAATAAGGAGGTATTATTCATTTCAAGTGAATAATTAATATGTAATTAGACTGTCGGATCTCAGCCCTGTTCGGTTAAACTTTTCAGTAAAGTCACTGCTTTGCATTTTGCCATTTGAAACCTATTTAGCAGAAAATAACCAATGAGGGAGATTTTGAAATTTGGGGGTGATTTGTAAATAGCGCCCATGCTTTAAATCGGGATAGTAATATTTTGTGGGTACAAACAGGTGATCTTTTTCTCGCATTTCGTTAAAAAGCGAACATTAATATCAGTTCTGACTTTTCGCTCATGGGCTTACTAGGGATGTTGGTATTTGCCTCGACTTGACGGGTCACCCAAGAACCGGCAAAAAACAGGATCTTAATATTAGTCCTTGTCCAGATAAGTCGATTAAAATCCGGGATAAACCAGGGCAATGATCAACTAGCCAGATGAAACTAATGATTTTCAGCTTATGAAATCGTATTGTAGTACAACAACAACATCCCGGTGGTGTGGTTTCTGAGGCAGGTATGCTTCTCCCCTTTGTAAGGAGGGGACGAAGATTTTGACCAATTTCCCCGAAGTGTGCCCGGTGCTTTGGATGTTAGAGAAGCCTGTTTAGATGGTGTTGATTTGTTGCTTCATGGCATTCTGCGTACTATAAACCCAACCGTGATTATTCGAGTGGGTGTGTACACTGAATAAAGTTTGAAAAGAAGGAGAAATTCGTGTGTTAACCTTTTCCGTATGACATGGATCAGAAAAACAAACTTTTTCGAAAATACCATTACTTTCCACCTGAAATTAGCGATTTTCTTGTTAAGGCTTGTCAACTATGTCCAGCATTCTTGCTCTCCGACGCGGCGGTTGGGCGCAAAACATTTGAAAACTGAACGCGCCGTGGTTAAAAAGTGGGGAAATTAAGCAAATAAAAGAAGTAGTCAACAGAAGCTTCTCAGATCCTTATGTGTGAAAGAGTTGTCAGCGGACATCGAAGATCTCGCAAACGTTTCGTTGTGTGACGGGCAAAACTCGGCAAGGTAAAAAAAAGCGCTAAAAATTCGTAGGCACAAAAGGAAACAATGGAGAAAGGTGGGGATTTTAGAAGCTTATACTTCTGTATGGGAGCTAGATAAAGGGCAGAATAAGCTAGAGGGGTCCTTTCAGATTTTTTGTCGATCTTTTTTGTGTGTATGTCCTTGTGCTTCCAAATTACACTGATATCCCTATCTATAGTGGTAATGACAACACTGACAGGAACGAGACGGAACAAATAACACTGCCCCACTTGGGATCAAGGCCAAGGCCGTCTTTACTCCTTCTACAAAGAAAATCACTAAAATTGTCAATTCATCTTATGTTGCTATTCTAGCTAGGCTTATCTAACCGACGGCAGATTAACATAAATCAGGTTTATTACAGTTCGAAGACTGAGTTCAAAAGAGGCAACTCGATTCAGAACAATCAAGGAAATAAATGTACAATCTGAAATGAAATAAATACGTCACAAGTCAACCAAAGACGAGCAAATAAATTAATGTTACGAAAAATCACCTCAGAAATACAGACAAAATTTAAATACTTACATAATTTGCTAATTAGAAAACCTACAGCTTCCTAGGCTGCGTACCTGATCTTTTAGTGAACATGCGTAAATAAATAACTATAAATTCAAAAGCCCCAAGTCAGCTTATGACTAATACTCTTGATGACTAACTCTTTGTGCCAATGAACCAGCGCCGTGTGCCTAGCGAACACACAACCTGACCTCAACAAACGTTGTTGATTGGTCTACATAGGATTTGAGTCAATTTTTTCGTTTCTCGTTCTTTACGAGGTTCACTGGCGTGTTGCTGACTTAGTCATATAGAGTATTCTAGAAGTCGACCTAACAAAATGTGTGGGCGGTCCAATGGCGACCCTTCTGACTTTTTTTTTTAACTTCACAATGAAAATACACAAAGTCCGTCCGGGAAATCCTGACCGTTTGTCCGCGACATTAGGCCGTGGTAGCTTTGAAAATCTGGGCGGGAAATTCGAATTTGGGAGGCCGAAAGGATGCACAGTGGAATCCAAGTGCCAGTCATTGAAGGAGGAATAAGACTTGAAAATGCATCCTCAGAATAGGCCTAAGACTGTTTGCTATCCCAAGAACTCTTACTGTTTCCACATCTACTCCCTGCTCTTTCCATTTGCTTCCACTCTTGGATGAGTGGGATATTTGCGATACCTTCCACACATGGATGGGTGGTACTCCCAGCAATTCGCAGTCACGGTGGTTATCGTCATCCAACTCATCGATGTGTGGACCCGTGTAAGAATTAGTTACTATTCATTATAAGAAGTGCCTGACTGACCGCTTCGAACACAAGAATCAGAACAACGCAATAAACTTAACAATCATCTGAATTCCTCGCGGTTTTAAGTTACCACCGCTCATCAACTGGCAAACCCGTAGAAGCTTCGTAACACATGGATGCGCAATTTTAACGGATATGAGATAACACACTAAATATTCCTTGAGCCCAAGCTGACTTTGAAACATATATTCAAATAATGCATAAAACGGAATACGTCAACTACGATGCTTTGGCAGCGATATTTCGGCCTTTCTTGGCAAGGGTTTTCGTCAGGCTGTCAATCTTCACGGTTAACGTTGAAGAAGGAACAAACCTGTAATCCTGTAAAACCTGTAGATTGCAGGTTTGTCCTTCCCCGGTGTTGACCCTAAAGATTGACAGCCTGACGAGAACCCTTGCCAAGAAGGGCCGAAAGATCGCTGCCAAAGCATCGTAGCTGACGTATTCGTTTTATGCATTATCTGAATAGATAAACACTATTTGGAAAACTAAGTTACGAGCCTTTAAGTGTTATTTTCTGTAAAACATAACAATAAACATGGTCTGCAACATTACGTTTAACGAAAAAATAACACTTAAAAGGCCATAACGGAAATATTCTGTAACGGAAATATTCAACAGATATCTCATATCTGTTGAAAATTGAAACTGCACATCCTTGTATAATGATTACGATAGTAGGATGCTGGAGCCCACCTTTACTTACGATTGGTCTCAATGCTCACAACCACCCCTGTTGTAAACGATACAGATTTTTGTTTCATGATGTTGCTGTAGCAGAGATAAATAACAAAGCTGTGTGATATCATGTGCGTGTTCCACCCCTCTACCAATAGTAACTATTAGTTACTATTTCCGTTCCAGCCATGTTCCAGCCTGACGAAAAGTTACTACGCTGACCTTCTCGAAATAGTAACCAATAGTAAATATTTGCTTACCATGCTCGGGAGCGTAGTAACTACGGATCTCTGTAACGTGATTGGCTGGATTACCCCGTGGAACGACGTTTTACCGATAATTTAAAAAAGTGTTCCAGCCTTGACGCAAAATAGCCAATATTCGTGAATCGTGACGTCATGCGTAGTAACTACGGCAAGTAGGGTGGAACACGCTCCATGATGGCCACAAATGGGGAACAAATTTAAACTAATCCGCTTGGATTAATGAACTGGCACAAAACAAATTCCATTTTCAGTGAACTTCTCTGGATGATCCAGCCCAGCCAGCTTGGCACTCCTTAAGCACAAGCTGACTGGGAAACGTATATTCCAACAACGGCTAAACACGGATAAGCCAAGAAGGGCCGATAGCTGACGAATCCGGTTTAGCCATCGTTTGAATACTGCTTGGCATACGTACGCTACTGGTGTACCAAGCCCAAACAGATACGTATAACGAAGGTAAAAGACTGGTACGCAGCCTGCCTCCCCTTACTCGATGCTCAGAAACAATAAATACAACAGGCAGTTGGATCAACTGGTAAAAATTTGGCAGCGCCATACCATTTATCTCAATAGGAGCCCCCCCCCTCTCCATACAAAAAACTCTTTCGGCTGATTACGATTTTCTCCACATTTTCGGCCGAGTTCCATATGTCACCAGCAGTCTTGGGATTGATGCCCGAAAAACGCGATTTTTTCCCGTTTGCGAAACGAGTTCGACGCGAATTTTGTGGCTTTACGACGCAGAATTTGTTTCCGCTTGCAATGCCGAATTCGCTTTTCGACCGTGGATTTGCGTTCTGCGGGCACATAGCTTTAACAAGACCAAGGGACGGCGTAAATCATAAAAGTTTTTCGCAGAGTCTGTTCCGTAAAGTTTGTCGACCTTGATTTGATTTTACCTAGCTAACTTTACGAAAATTTTATGTGGCAAATTACTGTAAAAGAAACCACATTTTCAGATTATGATTCCACATTTCTAAATTGTTCGAAAATCTTGCTTTGATCTCTTCTCCTATTGGCCAGGCTTTTGAATTTTACGAAACAAGCTAACATAATAACTCAGCTAAGGTGAACTTCTTGTCTACTGCCCTAAAGCACTTTACGAACGCCGTCCTGAAAGCGGATTGGCTACCGACCATCATTTTAGCACAGCGACATCCTTAATCCCGCAATAGCCCGCTAGGAAGCGTTGGTGTTACAGATGTACAGTAGAGGTATGTTACTTCGGATGACGCCTACCTTCACCGAAGAATACGACGAAATTCAAATTTAGTAAATATTTATGCACAGTACTGAGCGGAAACAATAATTCAAGTAAAATAAAGTCAAATTAATCGCGCCTTTAGCTATTTTCCCTCAGTAGCTTCTGCACCCTCTAGCGGCCGGGTTACGGTATCCGAAGTACTGCAACAGTACTGCATTACTTTCGTGATCTCAAACAGAAAACAATTACATAAAAAAGGACTGCTGGAACACTTGGCTCTCAGCTGCTACGGAGTTCTTAATTTGTTTCTTAAAGCAGCCATGCCATTGGCTATGCCCATTCAATCTTTTTGCAATACAAGTAATACCGAAAACTGCCGCTTTTATCACACATATTTGAATTTCCCGCCAAAGAATCCCACAAAAAATATCAGACTGACCGGTAAGCCCTCTACTTGTTTTTTTGGAAACAACCTTCTGTAGGCTACTAATCAATGAGTTTCATGTGAAGATAAGCTAAAGGACAAGTTTTAATTAGCGGAATGATAAAAATGATTCCCTGTGTGCTTTAAACGTGTCGCAATTTTGTCTTGAAAATGTTCTTAAGCTTGTCGTTTTGGTCTTCGTAACTGGTGGTGCCCCTTGTTACATTTGAATGGTCTCAGACTGCATTAAAAGAATTGACTGATTGATTTGCTCATTTGATAGATAAACAAATATAGTATGTCCATTTGGTTGTTTCAGAGCAGAAAAAAGTCAAGTTGTTCTAAAATTTAGAGAAGTTTTCAGTGAAGCATACCTCTACTGTACTCGGAAGACACTTTACTATATTTCTAAAGGACTTGATCTTATTTTTAATGTGTTGCATATTATTATACCGAATTTTACCTTAGAATTTGAATCGGACAACGACAAACCATCAAATTTGCACTCGGTATTCGCTACACACACAGATACAAGGACCCCAATAGTTCGAACAAATCGACAAAAATATGGAAACAAAAAATGGTGTACAGTGTTCAGCGGAGAGCTGGCATCACATCGATAATACGTCTGACCTTTAACAGCCTAAACTCTCTAAGCAACTAAGTGCTAAGTGGCGACCTGCAAATCAACCAATCACAACAAATGCACATTCCAAAATTTAACGTGCAAAAACAGTTAACTTATTGCAAGGGAGGCACTTTCAACTAGAGCAATTAATTAGTGGGGAAATTGGTGAGCATCTACATAAATTCAAGAGCCCTTGGTTTTCGACCATCCCATTTGACTGTGAGGGGCATGTCACACTTTTTGGCAGAATAACCCAGCATCTTGCACAGACTTTTTGGAGAGGCACTCTTAACATTCGGAAAGCCTGGACACGTCCATACCCATTCAAACTGAAGTATGTAACAGGGTAGTATATACAGAACAGGTGCTATGACTAATATCAGATTAACTATCACAGGTTTAAAGAAAGGCAATGAATTTAAAATCTCAGAAGAAAAATAAATTGTCAGTGCGCAACTACTGGAAGTCGGGGTGAGGGACACCTGATGAACCAACGTCCTTCGATGGTTTAGCTGCTTAGGTTGTTGTAGATTATAACAAAGCCCTTAATGTGACCTTTAACATGGAAATTATAAACATATTGGGGTTTTCGAGGCAAGCTACAATACGCTGAGTTCTCACCCAGACAATCCAGAATGAAGTAGTAACGCCTTTCAAACACACGCACTCGCCCTTCTCGCCCCCTATAGACATTATGCATAAGAATCAGGAGTGGAAGGGAAAACCCAACAATACCCCCGAGTATGCAAAACGGGTATGCGCTAATCGTGACCGAAGCTATCGACGCCGGTCGCTCGATTGGAGTGCTACCAAAGAGCCAGATATCGTCACCAATTACGCGATAGGCTCGCTGCGCTATTCTATCTGATAAGCACCCCTCTATAGGTTTGTTTGTACAAAACTCACAGTAGACGGGTGTCAGTGGTCAGTGTGTTCTGAACTTGCCTTGGCCACCTGTGATACCTCCGATGTAAAATCCCGATTGGCAGACACCAGTCGCTCAAAACTAACAGAAACGTGAGTCACTGATTGGTCCATGCACGACTTACATGCACTGGCCACCGGCAGGCTCTCTGCAAGACTCGCATATAGTTTATTACAGTCCTTTATGAGACCTTTAAGGTCGGTTAACACCAGTCTGCCATGTAATTGAAGTCTCTGAACTGGTTTTGTTCGGCTTCGCTCAGAGGCCGTTGATCCTTAGGCGGAGTCAACACTGGCCGCTCTGACGTGAACTCTTCGTCGAAATTGCTCACATCCTCCATACTCCGCTATAAATTGAGAGGTTTAGACTTTCGGATGGGTAATTTGTACGGGAATAAGGACACACAGACGATGGCTCCACTGCAGATCAGGACAACAGGGCTGCGTCCGTGAAGCGAACATTTTCGGTGCTTTTTGCCGACCTCGATCAGTTTGCCATGAGCAAGCCACTTTTGCCGTAACGACACCTTCTATCCGTGACGACTCTCACAGTTTTCGTTCTGTTGCGGTGATTGCTAGACGCAGCGAGGAATTGACCATGGCGTTCTTGGTCGTCGTTTTGATTTTTGCGGTACTGACATGCAACGCCTCTAGTTGGGAACAGGTGAACTAATCTCAATACTGACACATAGGTCGGCTCCAGAGGGGAGTAGTACAAGAGGCCCGGCTCCAATGTGAAGGCATAGGGTCTTTAATCGACAAAGTTCTCCGAAAGAGTAGCACATGTGGTGCTCGCAAATCACCAGTTCTCATGTGCGCTTGACCACACGATAGCGATACAGACTAACTGACAACGAACCATACGGATATAATTAAGTATTTTACATGTCTCATCATTCTGGGTCTTAGTATGAATTGCTTAACGTTTAATCGAACCCGGGAACCAGACCAGTTGTTTAAAAGGTCGCCGTTGGTACACCTCAAGAGGTTGAAAGTGACTTAGTGTTTCACTCTGTGTCTTGTTTGTATAATGACCAGCTGGTTTTGGAACACATCCTTAAATACATCGCTTGCCGGTATCCCTCCCAAAGACTTCATTTTACACCTTTTTAGAACCTTCTCTCAAAGACTCCATAATACAGCTTTTACAACCTTGATAGTTACTTCAATTTTAGTCGAGACCAGGAGATGCGTCTGGCTATTGGCTAAACGCAACCATGGAACTGCCTTTGTTTGGCTTTTTATGGCTTTAGACCTTTGATGCTTGTCTCAACCATTGTTAATGATTCTTATGAACCAAAAGACTTCAAATCTGTTTGGCATTCTTGTTCATGCTTCACTGGACCTTCTGTACCCATGCTATCATCGCCAAACAACTTGTTTTGCCTTTCAATGGGATTCGACCTTGGATAACCGTAGTTGCATCATGTCTTCCTAATATTTATTCACCCAAATACTTCAAACTTGTTTGCCCTTTTTGGCTTATACTTCGTTGGACCAGCTGTACCGATATTATTCTCGTCTAACATACTGTTTGACTTGCATTCACTTTCGACATTGGATACTTCTCTGAACCATTTTTACCAATATTTCTTAACCCAAATACTTCACACTTGTTTGCCCTTTTCGGTTTTATATTTCACCTGAACAGCTGTACCCATACTACCATCGTCTTACAACTTGTTTGGCTTTAGACCTTGAATAGTTACCAAAACTGTTCCGACTTTTTAACCCAAAGACTTCAGACTTGGTTTCCCTTTCTTGGTGGGCTGCCTACTACCGACTGACAACTTGGTTGTCTTTTATTTGCTTTAGACACTGGTCACAACCATTAGGAAAGATGTTTATTTCCTTTTTCGGTTTATACCCAATGAACCAGTTTTGCCCATGTCTTGTACTGGTGTTGGTGTTGGTAACAACTGATCTGGGACCGAGTTGATACCGAGTTTTAAGTTAATTCTTCTCTATTTTAGTTATATTTATTCATTCATTAACATCCTTACGAGCTTATCGCCGTGTCCGACATGTTGCCATTTATTTATTTATCTACTGGCCTCTACACGTTTGCAAACATTTTTAGTTCGAACATTTATGTGTTATGATTCATGAGTGCACCGCTGGATGCGATTGGCCTACTGCCTTCCACCACCTTTCGCCTGAACCCCCCAGAAATGTACGGATTATCGCTGTGGTAGTTTCACGGGGTGGATTCAGAGGAGGAAAGACGTTTTAACTCCATACCCGACTTTTTCTGCTTAAGTGAACAGACCAGGCCGTTCAAACGGAGACGCAAAGGGTACTGAAGATTTGCGTAGCGCATGTGCCGATCTCCTGATACTCTGCCCTCTGCCGAGAGTGCGATGTATAGTTGGGGGCAAATCATCCGAGCTTCTCGTGCTTATTCCCAGATATCACTAAGTACCCATTTGAACCTAGGTGTACTTTTGCCTTGTGGAAACGCCACTAACCCTCGCCCCAAACCAAACGGTAGGCACCACATAGACTCGAACCAGCGAACCTTCGCTTGACAGTTAAGCGTGCTAACCATTCCGGCCGACAGAAACACCGCTAGCCGTAACGGATATCCTCCTAAACTTTCGCAGATGTGAAACGCAACGCTTACGGTAGCACAAGATTCTCGGTACGGTAGCACAAGACGGTCCTGTTGTAAAGGTAAAACTGGACTTACCACGGACGGCACGAAGGGCGGTTTCACTCTCCTGGCAAGAAGGTCGTCCCAGTTAACTCCTCGGAAGAATGGCTGCTTTCGGACATCTTCAGCGTCTCTTTCGGACGCACCGAGACGCTTTTCAGGATTTTTCTTCAACAACTGAAAAAAAAATATACAACAGTTAGTGTAGGTGCGTCGTTTTTTAATCATTCACGGGAAAGAAAGCTCCCCTATTTGTATCTTCTCAAAAAGTTCGGGCTCACTACAATTGAGGAAAGGAGACTAACACTGTGCTATGGTTATGGGACACGAGCTTTTTCTGACCCCAGGTTCCGTGATCTCTTCCCACCCATTCACGATCCTCCCAGAAGTAGACCCCCCCGGGAAAAATCCCAGAAAGTCCCCAAATTAACATCAGTAATTTGCACTCAAGAAAGATACAGGAAAAGCTTCGTTCCATCTTTCGTGACACTTCTCAATTCTCACGACTAAAAATGAACTTGTTTTGTTCCATTTGCATTTTTATAGTTTGGTTGTGTTTAAATTGATATGTCTATATTGACATCTGCAAATCTGCTGTAAATGTCCATTGACAACGTTTTCGTTTTTATGCTGACGAGAAATGCAAATTCGAAATGATTGCTGTGAAAGTCATTTTCAAATTAAATTATACTCTACTCTACTCCCTTTGAAAACCGTACACGATGACTATTTTGCCTACTTTTATCTAAAAACGGAGGAAATTTGTCGATTTTCTTGCTTGTAACTGTCATCGATAACTGACTGATCAAGGCTTTGGGCTTTGAACTAAGAAGAGTCTTGGCCCCGCGTTTGAGTCCTGGCCTAAGCGCTCAACAACCGACAGAGCCTGCGGTTCAGTGAGACAGCCGCAGACGACCAAGCCGTAAAACGGGTACCCACAGAAATCTAGGGTAAAGCATGAGAAGCGTCCAAACAACACATTGCTCTTGCCCCAAAACATGCATCAACAAACAATCTCTAAGCTCCTCGGAAGCAGCGCTTATAATCGTGTGTACACCACCCTGAAAGCCCATCGTATGAGTGATGCACGACTTAGCACGTCAACTGCTTTCTTACCAGCAAATTGTTCGGAAACACTGTAAATCCAAGCAACTACCGTTTCCGTTCAACTAGTTTTATAAAACCTTCAACAGGGCAAGAAAGCCCTGGGGATCTTTCCTGGCTTTGATAAAGCTTTCTACCTGATATGTAGCGAAAATCTTCTTTTAAATCCCATACGGTACACGGCACGCGTGGTCTGAATCCTACCTCAGCGAATGAAATGAATATACCGGAGTGGATGGAACCAACTCACAAGTAATTTATTTTTGTATTCATTTATTTTTCTCAAAACCGAGGAGTACCATATACAAATTATAAAACAAAACCATTCCTAAATCAACTATAATCCTTTCAGTAAAATGCTGTGAAGTACTATAAAAAATAATACATGTTGGATCAGGTGTACCCCAAGGTTCAGTTCCTGGTCCGCTTTTCTCATTATTTTTATAATCCTACAAAACTGAAGGGTATAATCCTTTGGAGATTTAGAGTAGCACACTTTTTATTAGCGTTGCTGTGTCTGATGCTCACACAGTAGTCAGAGCCGTCGGCAACAACGCTTTCGTTGTCCGATTTTTCCGAGCTAGCTAGTGCTCCCTGAACCGAATGAAGGCCGGCTCGCAAAAAAAGTAGCGTTATCACTTTCATAAGCCATGGAAACTCTGTGTCACCCAAGTTTAAATAATGTCTTCTTCAAATATTTAATCCTCGAATGACCCGCTTAATGGCTGGGGACTTTGCAGACAGTTTTACATTAGTTCCGACAAAAAAAAACAAGAGCTGTAAGCTCATATGGCACTTGCAAGGCTTGGTAAAAGTATGAAAGTAGGAATTCGCCAATTCGTGGGTTTTTTGTGAACATTTGTAAGAAAAACCCTTGAGATAAGAATGAAGACGGACCCTTGGAAATCAAGAGAATGTATCGTTATGTAAAAAAGTTTTTTTTTTTGCACCTGGCTGTGATGATGTGCACTTTAAGGGCGCTAGAATGTCATTTGTAATCAAAACCCTAGTGGCAAAAATGATCCTGGGCCCTTTAGGATCATGAATATATATGGTTTGTTGAAAAGTATTTATTTAACTTTCCGGTTAAGATGCGCACTTTAAGGGTGCTAGAAACTCATTTCTAAGCAAAACCCTTGAGGCAAAAATGATCATGGGCTCATGGGGATCATGAAAATGTAGGTTTTGCTTAAAGTATTTTTTGTACTTTGGGGTTAAGATGGGTACTTTAAGGGATGATCGGATCAAAGAAGTGACAATTTCTAAGCCAATCTTGTCAAGTCTCTACTGTTCAAGCCAAGTTTCGTCGTCCTAGCACATCTTGAAGTACCTTAAATTGCGATCACCGGAATTCTGGACCCCCTGCCAGCTCCCCCCCCCCAGAGTGACCGGATCCGTTCCGGTTCTGTCACTGATGTTCTTGTTCTTCCCACCAATTGTCATCCCAATCGCTATGTTCTAAGAGTGTCACAAAATTTACCCCCCCCCCCCGACTTTCCAAATTGGTCGGATCCTGTCCGCACTTGAAATGGGACATCTGAAACATGTGTTCTTTCCAAATATCAAGTTTCAGTAAGATCTGATCACCCGTTCAGAAGTTGGACAACCTCAAGATTCCGGATTCCCCCTCCCTCCATCGTCCTAGCACATGCAGAAGCATCTTATGTCGGGATCACCGGAATTCCGGAAGCCTCCCTCCAACTCCCCCCACAGTACTCGGTTCCGGTCTGGTCTTGTCAACTATTGATCTAGGGCTTGTGCTTGTTCTTCCCACCAAGTTTCATACCGATCCGTCCATTCTGAGCATGTCACACAATTTCCGGTTCCCCCATCCGACTCCCCCCGAAGTCACCAGATCCATTCCAGACTTGAAGTGTGACATCTGAGACACGAGGTCTTTCCAAATATCAAGTTTCATCAAGATCCGATTCCCCGTTCAAAAGTTATAAATATGTCAATATTCCGGATTCCCCCTTCCTCCACTCCCCCCACGGTGGTCGGATCGGGGAAGTGACTGTTTCCAAATAAGTTTGGGCGGGTCCCTGATATACCTGCCAAGTTTCATCATCCTGGCACATCTGCAAGTACCCTAACTCGCGATCAGCGGACCGACCGACCGACCGACCGACAACCGACCGACCGACGGAAAAGTGATCGGTATATGGCACTTGGCCGGAAGGCAAGTGCCATAAAAAGTATTTTATTTGTGAACTTGGCCGTAATGATGCGCACTCTAAAGGCGTAGAAATTCATCTGTAAGAAAAACTATTCAGACAAAAACGATCACAGGCCCTTAGGGATCATTGATATACACCGTTTGGTCAAAAGTATTTTTTTACACTTTTCGGTTAAAATGCGCACTTTAACGGTGATAGACGGTGATAGCGCACTTTAAGGAGCTAGAACTTCATTTGTAAGCAAAACCCCTGAGTCAAAAATGATAAAGGGCTCATGGGGATCATGAAAATGTAAATTTTGCTTAAAAGTATCTTTCTGAATTTGCAGTCAAGATTGGTACTTTAAGGAATGGTCGGATTTAGAAAGTTGCGGTTTCGAAGCTAATATTGCCGAATCTCTAATATTCCAGCCAAGTTTCATCGTCCTAGCACTAATGGAAGTACCTTAAATCGCGATCGCCGGAATTCCCCCCCCCTCAAACTCCCCACAGTCACCGGAATCAATCCGGTTGTGTACAAAGATCAAGACATGACAAAGATCACCAGAGACATGTCCTCTGTTCATTTATCAAATTTCACTCAAATCCGATCAACCGTTCCAAAGCTACGCATGACTCAATATTCCGGATTCCCCCTCCCGCTACTCCCCCCACGACTATCGGATCATGTGAATTTTTATTTATAAGTCAGTTTGATCGGGTCCCTGATTCGCCTCCCAAGTTTCGTCATGAAAATCCCCCAAACCGCCATTACCGGAATTCCGGGAAACTCCCCTCCACCCCCCCCTAGTGTCCGCATCCAGTCCAAATGTATAAACGATTTATCTTGAGCAGATGCTTGTTCTTCCCAGCAAGTTTCACCGCGATCCCTCCATTCTAACCGTTTCTCGAGATTTCCGGGCCCCCCCCCCCCCCGAACTCCCCCATAGCTGTCGAGTCCGGTCCGGACTTCAAATGGGACATCAGAGGTATGCCATTTATTCAGTTATTAAGTTTCATTCCAATCCGATCACCCGTTCGAAAGTTACACTCTAGTCCAATTTTCCGGATTTCCCAGCCCTCCACTCCCCCCCCCCCCTAGGTGGTCGGATTGGGAAACTGATTATTTCTAGTTTATTCGGATCGGGTCCCTGATGCTCCTGCCAAGTTTCATCGTCCTAGCACATCTGGAAATACCCCAACTCGAAAAAGTTTGACAAAAACTACTTAATTTTCCGGATTCCCCGGCCCACCACTCCCCCCCAGATGGTCGGATAGTGAAACTGATTATTTCCAGGTTAGTTATATCGGGTACCTGATATGCCTGCCAAGTTTCATCGTCCTAGCACATCTGGAAGTACCCCAAATCGAAAAAGTGTGACAAAAACTACTTAATTTTCCGGATTCCCCAGCCCACCACTCCCCCCCAGATGGTCGGATAGTGAAACTGATTATTTCCAGGTTAGTTGTATCGGGTCCCTGATATGCCTGCCAAGTTTCATCGTCCTAGCACATCTGGAAGTACCCCAACTCGAAAAAGTGTGACAAAAACTACTTAATTTTCAGGATTCCCCGGCCCACAACTCCCCCCCAGATGGTCGGATCGTGAAACTGATTATTTCAAGGTTAGTTATATCGGGTCCCTGATATGCCTGCCAAGTTTCATCGTCCTAGCACATCTGGAAGTACCCTAACTCGAAAACAGTGGACCGCCCGACCGAAAAGCGATCGGTATATTGCACTTGAGCGGAGCTGCAAGTGCCATAACAAGTGCCTGGCGAGGATTTGACGTCAGATGGCCCCAGCAGTAGCGTATATTAGATGGTGACAGGACAGTTCGCTCCCCTCCCCATGACTTTGTTTTAAAAAGAAAGGAGGGGGGGGGGGGGCGGGTGATTCTCTCGAAACCGCCCATAGACGCGCCTGTCTCTACTTGTGTGGCAAGCTTGGGGGGGAAGTACTGCATTGTGGGCTCAACCCATCTTGATTGAGGCCTGTGTGGCTGTATTGTTGGAGGCTCCGTGCTTTCCACATATATTTTCCCTTTCTCCTTGTTTTATTTGTGTCTTTACTTGTTGCTAGGTTCTCAGCGCTGAGCACCAATTGTTAGGTTTGTGTCCCATAATTTGCCAAGAGTGGTTACAAAATTATTCTGATTTATTAACGAGAAGATGCACACAAAATACTGAGTCGCGAATACAACATATTTACAAACGACCCCGGGGCCAGCGATCGGCATGTGGCCAGATCGCTTGCCGATCCGCGAGTCGCGACTAAAACAAACCGGAATGAATTACATTGACTAAGTCAATAGACTATTATGAGTCACGACGGCGAGCGCGAAGGGTTAGTGCCTTCTGCAAATTGCAAGGACAAACGTTGTGCTGGACACAACACTTGTTTTTGTAATGCAGCGGCCACGTTTGGCTTTCGTTTTGGAATAAAATAATACATTATACGCTTCAGTCGATGTCCATCATCTGTGCAAACCAAGCGCCTTACTTCGCCACATTCCTTACCTTACTACCCGACCGACTTTCTTACTACCTTACTTCCCTTACTTGCGCCTTATTTCCCGACATTCCTTACCTTAGGCTAGGGTTTTATCAAATTTTTTTACAAATCAATAAGAATTAACGAAGCGTCATTTGATTTGATTGATTTGATTTATTGTATAATTCAGGTACAAAATTTCGTGGTTATCCAACCAAATTGTTTGACCTTTGTCAGGTAATATATACAACAATTGTTAAAATCGAATTCGTACTCATAATAAAAACAAACCATTGAAGTCAACACCAAAAAAAAAAATCTAACAAAATAACTAAGAAAAAACATTATTGTAAAAATCCACAAATTTCGGAATGAAGCTATTACAATATCTTTCCCGGTTACATGCGATCGGCATGAGCTTCGGGACTTTGGTGGAAACTTGCCTTGGTGGCCTTGGGCGTTCAACCTCAAAATCAGGGGGTAAAAGGGATCGGAGAGTTGGGTGTTCGAGGAGTTTTAGTCCAAAATTTTGACACAACTTCTGCCTCCTATTAGACAACGCATCCAGTCCAAAGAAAGAAAGGAGGCCAGAGTACGGGATTTTAGGGCCTCTGTGCACAATTCTTAGGGCACGTTTCTGAATATTCTCTATACGATCAGATTCATCCTTCGTAATACCATAATGCCAAACTGGACAAGCATACTCCACCAGAGGACGAACAAACGTACAATACAGACGCAACATCTTTTTTTCAGGGACCTTAAATTTGGTGAGTGTTTTTAACATAACAATAGACGCATTAGCTTTTCTAATCATGCTATCAGTGTTTTTCTTCCACGAAAGATCAGAAGAAACAACCACTCCAAGGAGATTAATTTCCTCCGAGAGGAGGCCATCATCCAACTCAGGGTGAAAACTTGGCTCATCCGATAAAAAAGAAAAAGTCAAAACCGTTGTTTTTTCCGTATTTACAACCATATTTGAATTTTTTGCTTCCGTTGCTACATCCTGGACTATTGTCATTGCTTGGCTTTTAAAAGATCGATGCAGTACTTCCACAAGCGACAAGTCGTCCACGTACTTCCATCTATCATCAGCATCAATAGCAACATCATTTATCATAACCAAAAAACAAAGAGGTCCCAACACGGTTCCTTGTGGGACACCACAGTATATAGCACTAGTAGATGAATAAAGGCCTTTATATTTTACAACTTGCTGCCTTTCCGTTAGAAAACCGCGCACAATTTTTATAATAAAATCCGGAATATTTTTCTGTCTCAGTTTTTTCAATAAAATATTATGATCGACTAAATCAAAAGCTTTTTTAAAATCTATTGCAATCAAATTTAACCACTTCCCAGGAGAATCCAAATTTTTCAAAATAAAATCAATCAAGCTAACTAGGTAATGCGTTGTGGAAGTTTTTGGTAAATTCCCAAATTGTTTTTTATCAATCATTGAAAGGAGGTGTTTTTTCAGCCATGTTGCAACAAATGTTTCATAAATCTTGCTGAAAACTGAAGTCATAGTAATTGGCCTCACTCCCGTAAAATCATTTTGACATCCTTTTTTTGGGATTGGTGTGACAAAACCAAGCTTCCATTTCTTTGGATACTGGCCAGTTTTGGAAATCATATTATAAATGCTCTGAAGAGGTACAGCTAACTCCTCTGGGAAAGCTTTTATGAGTTGAACTGGGATGTCAAAAGGTGTAATTGATGTTTTTTAATTTTTTTTAATTTTGAAGCAATCTCAGCCTTTGTTAGCTCTGGAACTGACATACCAGAACCTTCACTTTCATCTTCTGGAGTACTTGCAGGTGTCGGTCTTAAAGGTGGGTAAGTTTGTACTATAGCTATCAGATGAGTATTAAGGGCATTTGCCGTTTGTTCCGGGGGCTCATTAACATTAAAATCAATATTTTTATGTGATTTTCCCGAGGATTTTCCAGTCATGCTTTTTATTTTCTGGTAATATTTTTGTGGTTTCAATTCACATTATGTCTGTCGATTTTATGGAACTTTGTTCTTTGTTTTAATTTTTGTCTGTTTTTCACAGTTGACGACAATTCAAACACAGTTCAATGTACGACAATTGTAGGAACTTACCCGTCTCATAATGCCGATCGCCTCAAGGCTTAAGAACTTGGGAAAGCGGACTTCGTCATTCACAATGCTCTCAAAAACCTCTTCTTCGTCATCACCAGGGAAAGGAGACTGAAAAAAAAATAAACAATGTAAACACATTTGATTGAACGTTCGTGAAAGAACAAAAAAGAGGGGTTTTTAAATATCAGCTAATAACCCCTTATCCCTCAAAGACGTTAAACAAGGTATAAATACAATTTCGGATATTTCTATTGCACTTCATCGAAGAAGCATAAATATTATCTCATCTTACATCGACAAGATCAAAGGCTCTGTGGGATCCTCGCCTGATTCCAGTTTAACTACCTACATGATCGGTTTCACCAGTCAGGTCGAACCGGTTGTCCAAGTAACATGTCTTTTACAGGACAATCGACATCAACCTAAGTCAAGAGTATTTCTGATCCTATAAAATTTCCGGTTTTCGCAGAGATTGACGGGTTTTTCCACCGGCGAGAAAACGGAGGTTCTCATCCCTTACTCAACACTACAACTAGGGACCCATAAATTGGGGTCTTGTCAATAAGAGATTTCTGATGCTATGTTGACCGCACGGAAGATAGTTCGAGAAATACCCACGGTCCAATCACGTTCAAGACCAGATAGACAAAATTTGGGATTGGCTGCTGGCGCCTTGAGGGAGGAATCTCTTGGGCGCGCAAGTCCAATGAGGCAAACAAGAATGCAGATTCGACCCTAGTGGGATTTTTGGAAAGTAGGCCCGGGCTCGGTCAACATAGCAACATAGAAGTATAGGAAATGACAAGCCCCCTGTGAAGGATATTTATGGGTCCCTGCTACAACTGATAACAAAATCAGAAGCATTTGCTCCAAGGAGTTAAACTGGAACCATTCTGGCTTTTGCAATGTTAAGGTCACCCCCATCCAAGGAACCAGGAGTCGGTACGACCGTGGGGTCATCTAACGGCGCGATTCAGAAGCACAAAATAGATCTTGACAAGAACATAAGACAACAAGACTAAAGGTTTCGATGGGATCCCAATAATTTAATATTTGATCCAGACAACTAGGTCTTGTCTTTGCTAGATCCAGTCTTCGCCAGGCTAATCATCTGAGAAAACCAAGTTCAAATATACCTGTATAAGTCATATCTATTTTTACGATACTGATCGAAACTTCCTGATTTACTTCTGCCAAATTTCGGTTTCGGCCGAATTCCGAGCGAACTACTTTTCCAGCAAAAAAAAAAAAGATGGTTCAGAAACGAATTCAGCGTATCTCCTTATCCCTATAAAGAACATCTAATCAACTTCAAATAAAACTTTAACTTATAAAAAAAAAAAATCCGTTTCAACCGGATTCCGGACGAACTATATGTCCGTTAAAACATGATTGTCATATACAGATTCAGCGTCTCTTCTTACCCTTAAATCTGCCATCTAATCAACTTCGAATAAAAAATTTACTTTTAACAAACTTTCAGGTTTCGGCCGGATTCCGGGCGATTTACTTGTCCGGCGAGAAAATGGTTTCCACCATCATGTTCAGCATGTCTTCTTACCGCTAAATCGAACATTCCGGTTTTGGACAAACTTTCCGGTTTTGGCCGGATTCCGGGCGAACTACTTCCGGGCGAAGAAAAGGGTTTTCACCATCGCGTTCAGCATGTCTTCTTACCCCATAATAGACTATCACACTAGATGTTTCAAAATATTTAGTTTGCCCCTTAATTTAAACTCCATCCCCACCCCTAAATGTAAGGCTACAGAGCCCATCTACGAACTCGACCTTACTCTTTTTTTTTTTTTTTTTTTTTTTTTTTTTTTTTTTTTTTTTCCCGTAGCATCTTTTGTAATTTAACTTATTTTTTATATTATTTAAAATAAAAAAATCACATTTCGTACTTTTTGTGGCTACTCCTCCATCCCTGAGTGACGTTAATTTAATCTATTTTTACCCACTTTTAACTATTCACGTCACCTAACTTTTTAAAATAAACCCATATTTTATTTACTATTCTTCCCCCTAATATTTGGCAAATTCGCTCATTTAAATTTTTTTAACTTCTCTTTAAACAACTCAATCTGAATTATATATATATATATATAAAAATTTAAATACTTGAATAAAATATAAAATCCTCATTTAGACACACCTTCACACACAAATTCATCAACCACAGCTATCTTACTGGCACAAAAACAAGGACAAAAGACAACACGATAAAACATAAAAATTATTTCTGTTATATATACAAATTTCCATCCTCCCTTCCGGCTACTCAAATGCACATGCAAACTCTTCAAACTTAACTATTTTACTGGAAAAATAACCGACCTTACTCTTGACCCATTCACACCAAGTTTCATCAAAATATCTCATTCCCTTCGAGAATAATCGTGCTCACAGACGGACAGACAGACGGACGGACGGACGGACAGACAGACAACTTTTGCGATGTCATAGGTATCCGTCACTTACGTTTTGGGATCCCAAAAAGAAAAACATTTAGCTCATGGTAGGCTAAATAAACAGCCTACAAAACAAAACAAAACAAAACAAAAAAATATCTGCCAGTTCTTCTAAATGTGTATTTTGAGTTTCCTGTAATTTTTATCTAAAACCACAAAATTCTCAATATGAAAAGGTGTGATACCTATGCTAAGCAATGAAGAGACTGACTGACTTGTTGCTGCACAGGACGAACTTGATTTTCTACTTCTGTGAACAATATTGGCTGGTGTTATTGATTTTGCAGAATGAAAAGGTCCAGTTTTGTTCATAAAAATCCTTTCAACTGAATGATTATGGTTCCTCCTCCATTTTCCACCATATCAGCGAACTTCTTTAACCGCTTCTTCTGTTAAAGGAGCTGTCATACCTAGAATACTAATGTAACATATTTCTGTAATCGCTCCATCCATTCTTAAACCTGAAAACCCAAATTCATACGGTACATTTTAACGCCCCTAACCACACATCACTTGCATTGTTCAGAAAAAAGGTAAAAAAGGTAAAGGTATCAGCACTAGCCTGACAGGCCTAGCTGGCGGTGCTGATCTCCAACTCTCGGCCCTCAGCCAGGAAGTGCAGTGGAGGGTTGGGGGCCAGCCATCCTGTGCTTTCGCACACCCTTCCTGTCACCTTCCCCGGATTTCTCCAGGTACCCATTTGAAGCTGGGTGGATTCGGCTTGTCTTACAGGGTTACGCCACTAACCCCCGCTCTAAACCAAACAGTAGGCACAACCGAGACTCGAACAAGGGACCCTTCCCTTGCGAGTTCGGCGCGCTAACCATTCGGCCACGGACGGACATTGTTCAGAAAAACCGGTTATGCAATTTTTTGCTAGAAGTCAAAGAGCCTGGAAAAGGTTTTAAACCAGCCAAAGCTGTGGGTAATTTGTTAAATGCAGAGCCTAGTGTTAAAGTATTCAACTACTTTAAAATACTGGAACATAATAGTAAATACTGCGATGAGTCCTTTAAGAAAGAAATCATCTCTAGAGACTAACCTCGCCTACGAGCATCTCAAAGATGAGCACGCCAAGGCCCCACCAGTCCACTGCTCGAGTGTATGTTGGCTCCGTGAGGACCTCAGGGGCTAAGAATTCAGGTGTACCACAGAACGTGCTTGTTCGGTCGCCATACGCCATGCCTTCCTTGCACAGACCAAAGTCGGCAATTTTCACGTACCCCTCTGTGTCTAACAGTAGATTGTCAAGTTTCAGGTCTCTGAAATGAAAGTAACAAAAATTAATTACCGGATGAAAAAATTGTAGCCTTGTTGTATGGTAGCTCTACAAAAAAGTTGAACGTATTGATATGGAGTAGTACAGAATACTTTCATTTAATGTACCTCACACTGGGCTAATCTTAAGCAGTAGAATTCAGTAGCATCCCGCCTAGCTCCAGTAGCATCCAGTCTTGCTATTGTAGCATGTAATAGCATCAGTCGGTACTGCATGCTACTTTTTCGTACAACTTCATACTACTATTTTGAAATAATTTTTATCGGGTAGACAGATCTCAAAAGGAAGAGACGAGTAATCTCATAAGCTGACGGTCTGGACAGTCATGATGAACGCCTTCCGAGAATGCAGCCTTCGCCATTGTTTCGGTTCGCAACTAAGAGCTTTTAGCACTTTTTCGGCTGAGCCGAGTTTGTCAGTCTCAGAGCGCAAACTTCGCCGAAAGCTTGAGGGCTGCCGACCATTCTTTCAAAATAACTGCTTAAGAAGCTTAAAATATGGTTTTTCATTTGAGAAGACTTGGAAGACCGACAGGTCTATCTTGTGTTTTAGACTCATTTCCTTTTGCTTGGCTTTCCAACTTTTTAACCACGCGCGCACATTTTTCAAACATTTTGCGTCCAATCTCCGCTTCGGAGGACGGACGGGATAGAGTCGACAAGCGCCTACATGAAAACTGCCAATTTTATGGGGCGATTCCGGGGCAAGTATTGGTATTTTCGGAAAACGATATATTCTGAACCATTATATCGTGGAAGAATCATTTCTAGTAAGAGTTGTATTTTAACCTTATTATAGCTCTGTTTACTTACGAATATCTGGTAAAACATAAACAGCACCATATTGCCTGCTGTCACTAAAAAAAAAATGCTAGGCTGCTAGTTCTCGGACTTATTTTGAGGCCAGGCATGTAACAGCGTCTTTGATTTTCTGTCGACCGCGGTCTTACAGAGGGAAAAAACACTTCCTCGATCAACTTCAAACTGCGCGGCCTAACTGTGAATTTTGGCTTGTCGGGGTCCATATTCTCAACATCACTACGAGAGACTTTAGTGAACAATTAAAAATCACTCATCAGTGTCAAAATAATTCAGTGGATTCAAATACAGGGTATAAAAAATAAGCTGACTTTTCAGTTAAACTTTAAAGCAGCAAGGCCTCACCTTCCACATTCCCGGAGTTTTGTTTACACAGTCAAAACCAACATGCTTGAGATAATATCACGATAGTTATTAGTTGCGTTTTTGCAGATAACGTGCTATCTGTTACCACGGTAACTGGATCTGCAATTAGTCGTTTTTGCAGTTACCGTGGTATCTGGTACTACGGTTGCTCTGCAAAAACGACAATTAGCACTTTTAGATGTCATCCAAAAAGAAATACTGACTCCCACTGACATCTAGTGTGACATAACTTCTATTGACAATTTTGACAATTCAGTTCAGTTCAGTTTTATTCATAAAAATAATAAGCACCATTAACTCATTATGACCCCACCAAAGGCCTAATATAAGGCTTGGCAATGGGTGGGGCGGGGCTTACAGGCAATGGGCGGGGCTTATAGCAATGGGTGGGGCTTATTCATTACAATTTCAACATTTCTTTAACGAAACAACAAACAGAACGCTCCCAACAAGGGCACAACCGTGTCCTGTGCGGGAGTGCACAACTTTCACTCACTCATAACAAACGATAACACATTTCTCGTCTTAACCTTCTCTTATCTTTTTCCTTTTCCCACCAATTTGACAAAAAACTAGACTCTTGTGTTAATGATGATGAAAATGAGATGAATTTTTCGAACACCAGGATCAGTTCCCACGGTCCGACCGTGGTATCTGCATACCAGATAAAACGGATAGCCTACTGCGAAAACGACTTTAGACCGTAGTATCAGATACCGTGGTTTAGTTAAAGTTAACTGCAGCTATGACACCCTCCCGTGTCCCATACACCGTCGCCCGACGTGCGACGTCCTGTCAATCAGCTGAAACCGACCTGTAAATATTTGGAAGGTCCTGCATTCTAACTGCACTTAAGTTAATGCGAAAAATTATGCATTCTGAAGGGCTGATTATCTATTGAAGGATTGTTTTGTCAACAACTATGTGAATCAAGTCCACATGGTTTTTTTGGTCATCTTATGGTTTGCCGAGTCCGCATCGTTTCCTCTGTTGTGTTAGAATATGTAATTTTGTTTGTTCTTCGCTGAAGGCGGTTGCCGGAAGTGCAGCCGAAATTTTCGAACTCGCATTCGAACCTCGCATAACATCTTAAGAGGGATAATTAGCTGATCTACAAAACCCCCATAATTACCTTTTTTTGTCTCTTCCAACAACTATATGAGACAACTTGCCTCGCGTGGACCCACTTTTCCTAACAGACGTAAGACAATGTGAAAGACAATAAACCAGGTTCCTCACTACTTTTCACTATGCACCAGTGAAATACAAAACTAACAAAAAAATCCAACGGACAATCTCTCGCATGGTGACAGGCATTAGAAACTTCTGAATATCCCACAGTTTTTTGGCTCTGTCGAAATTACTGGGATGAAAAGAAGCAAATCCAGTTATCATTTGTTGGGTAAGGCATTAGAAGAATCTTTCTAGAGTTTTCAAAATTTGGTTCTTTCCCTTGAAATAATGGAAATGGTGAACAGTGTTGCAAATCTCTGATCAGTTTCTAACGCCAATGGTTAACTCGTAAGGCTCGGGCTCAAACATAAACGTAAAATTGATCGATACCAGCATCATGGCAAATATTAGTTGCGTTTCTGCAGATACCATGGTATCTGTTACCACGGTAACTGGATCTGCAATTAGTCGTTTTTGCAGTTATCGTGGTATATGATATACGGTTGCTCTGCAAAACCGACAATTGCTGATACCCAATCACATCACTAAGTGTCAAACTTCTTTCCCAACAATTTGACAAAAACTGTTGAAAAGTGAGATGAATTTTTCAGATACCACGATCAGTTACCACGGTCGGATACCATCAGATACCACGACAATTGGCCAGACACCACGATAACTGCAAAAACACCTTTTAACCGTGGAATCTGATACCACGATAACTGCAAAAACGACTTTAGACCGTGGTATCAGATACCATGGTATCTGCAAAAACGCAACTATTATAGTAAACATGCGCTTTAAAGCAGGATTCGCAGTAGATGCAGCTTCTATCAGTAGATGCAGCTTCTACTCCAATATTCCAATATTCCTTTGAAACTTAGCTGGGTTTCTCAAAGATTAAAAATTCGTCACGGCTGTTTTCTTCTTCCTCGCGCGGCACCCTTAGTTTTGATGAAAAACTTGCACAGCCGCACTATCAGAAGTTTAATAACAGATAATACAAGGATGCGCAGTTTCAACAGGCAACACTGCGGCGCTCGGTTTAAGTTTGTCTTGAGTAGATACGTCAGAAGCTGGTACAGAAGCTTGTCTTCTCTCCAGCGAAATTTGATATGAACTATATCCTCTAATTCCTGTTACTTAGTTGCTTATTATTTATTACTACAATGGCATTTTCCACAACGTTTTAAAATTTATAACGTTCATATTTCTTGAGCCTGTGGGGCTGTGTTTTTAGCCAGTCGTATATTTCGAGGTCATCACCCCCCATGCCCAAGCCCTTCGAACCGCCCCTGAGCTTGCCTCAGATTTCGATGAAGCATCGAGAGGGGTTTATCTAGGTGGAATTTGGTAAATAGATAACGTCTTTGTTTTCTGGTATTGTATTGCCATGGCCCTCCGGCTTTTTGTGTATCATATCATATCACATCCTAGGATTCCCTGTCAGTTAGAGCTGACAGGTGTATTAAAGCGAGTACATCACTGAACTAACCTGTAGATAATTTTGTTCTCGTGAAGATACTGGAGCCCAAGGACGACGCAAGCGGCATAGAAAACGGCACGGGGCTCTGTGAACACATCAGCGTGGATGTGCATCATCAGGTCCCCTCCAGCGGCATACTCCATTACGAAACAGACATGGGCCTGCAAATTAAATCAATTTTATTTATTTCGTGACATTACACATCCCATATTACACTAAAACAGGACTATTCTTAACTAAATATATACAATCATTTCATCCATTCGGTGGCTCGAGGCAAAAGCACAGTCGATGGAAAAGGCGTCTTACATGTTGTATACAGGAATGTTGCGTCATCTCACGGACTGATAAGACGTTGTGACGTTGCATTTACACACTGCGTAAAATCCGAGCGTAATAATAATATACAAAATATATAATAATATAGTTGTATTCGCTTATGTTTTAGGGTTAATTAGTCCCTTACAGGTTAGCCTCTGAGTATTAGCTTGTAAGCAGGTAAGTAATTTATTTATGACCCGCCATTTTCAAAAGCGGAGTATGAAAGAAAGCAAAGAACTAAAACACATCAAAACACCTAAAAAATTCAATTTTTCAATCTTCGGCCAGAAAAAAGTGAAGAACGTTCCTTGAAGAGTTTTTTTTCTGGTTGGAATGAGCCCATTCATAAAAAAAAGTCATTTTAGCCTCTACAAATGCACTACATAATATGAATATAGATCTATACAAAGTGTAAATCAAGCACGAAGCAACAACGACCTCCATATCCGTGCAGAATTATACTCGCTATCGTAAACATAGTATAGGCTGTTTCTTCACAGTACATTCTCACTCGTTTACGAAGAGTGAGCACGGAGAACTCCGCAGTATGGGACGAATTATACGCATGGAGAAGAACATATATGGGTCCCGACCACGAGGAAGACCACGTAAGAGGTGGATCGAAAACTTTGACCGGAAACGCATCATAGAGTTGACTCGAACTAGTCGAACTGCACACGATAGAACAAAGTACCGAGCCCTGCTTCATCCCCTGTCTAAAGGAGTGGCCCCAAAACAAACCGTGAGGATGGACGGGACTTAATGACGAAAACAAAAATGAAAGACATACCTCTGTCTGGAAGCAGGCGAACAGGTTCACTAAATAGGGATGGCGCGTCGAGTTTGCGACTTCGAAAATCCGCTTTTCGGCAAGCAACGACTCCACCTCATCTCTTGCTATGATGTCGCCTTTCTTCAGGGCTTTAATGGCGAAATACTCACGCGTGTTTAGATACTGCGTCAGTATAACCTGAAAGACAGGGCGATTACACAAAATACCATAAGACCCTTAATTTTCGATAATCGCTTGCGATATTGAGGGCAAGCCAAGTCTATGAACCAAAATGGCGTTTGTCTTCTGGTTTACTTCTGCACACTACAAGATACCTTGCTATTTGCGCCACCCATATATTTGCGACACCCCTAATAAACTTGTGTAAATAAGACTAAACCACAAGGATCACATGTGGAACATCAAAACACATCCATCCCGACCGAATTAATCAATATCAAATGTAATCCACTTACTTCTATTTCTTCTTTGAAAAATTACCTGGCGCAAAACAAAACCAAAAAGGCACAAATACATGCGAGAGAACAACGCTGGCGCAAATAGTCACGCTTAAGCTATTTGAGTTGACCTGGTAGCGTAAATAAATCCGCGAAAGGCGCAAAAGAAAATTGGAAAGGGAAGGTGGCGCAAAAACAATTTGGCCATGGTTAGAAGGTGTTTAGAAGAAAGAAAGTGACTTTAGAGTGCTTGACATATATTACCCCGTGTCCAGGTGTCTCGCAAGAAGAGGAGTCAATTGTTCGATCTGGGTCAGAATCGGTAGATATTGAAGATGACCTTGATTGCAGTGCCTTTAGCTCCTACTCAATTTCGAACCCAGCAGTACAACAGTCTCTCCTTTGGGACAAGAAAGGCCTAACCCCTTATCTTTCTACACCGCAAACGTCTACGACCAAACATTACTCCACCCCAATGATCGACGGACTGCGCTTGAAGGTTGAAAACCAACAGAAAACTATCGATACGCAGAACCTTTTGATTGAAGAGCTGCGTAAGACTATCGAGTCCTACAGACAGATTTTAGCTTTAAATAACATGCTAAGGAACCACAGTATAGTGTAAGACAGGAGCAATCGACAGCTCACAGTGTTCCACTCGTTCGCCGTGAAGGGGAAAATGCACCTCTGCAAAATCCTTTACAAATCGGACCGCCAGCCAGTACTGCCAGTACGAATATAAATGAACTCCCCAGCAATCCCCCCCAGTCTCGCAGTGACAAACAGGTTGGCATGTCACAAGTGAAACTCAAGTGCTTTTCTTTCGTCACTGCTGGTTTCTGTAGATTAGGTGACAAGTGTAGCCACGCTGGGGTCCCGTCATAACCCCACACGTCATAACCCCACAAAATCCGTCACTACGCCCACATTTTCCGACAGTTCACCCACACGTCACAAGGCCCACATTTTCCGACAGTTCGCCTACACGTCAGTTCGCCCACACGTCAGTTCACCCACACGTCAGTTCACCCACACGTCAGTTCGCCCACACGTCAGTTCACCCACCGTCAGTTCGCCCACACGTCAGTACACCCACTCCTAAAATCCGACAGTTCCCCCACACGTCAGTTCGCCGACCGTCAGTTCGCCGACCGTCATAACCCCCACACGTCATAAACCCCACACGTCATAACCCCCACACGTCATAACCCCCACACGTCATAACCCCCACACGACATAACCCCCACACGACATAACCCCCACACGTCATAACCCCCACACGTCATAACCCCCACACGTCATAACCCCCACACGTCATAACCCCCACACGTCATAACCCCCACACTTTCCGACAGTTCGCCCACAACAAAGACCCACCGCCAATTAATTCAGAAAACCCGACTGAGTCAACGGTCAAAACCCAGGGGACTAAATAGAAGGGGCCGACGTTTGCGCATTTTAATGAAGGCAAAAAATTCATTCAGAATCGCCGGAAGCTTGCTGTCAGATCGGATAGCTTTGATTTCTTTTACGAAAAGAAAAAAAAGACGAAAGAAAACACGCAGGGATCAGAGAAGGAAGCTCGTCCTTCTCGCTCGTTAAAGTACATACGAGGTCCTGGCGGGTTGCATTTCAATCCCTTAAAGGACACGTCGTACTTATTATAGTAATTCATTCTGCTTCAGTATTATTTCCATCCATTCTCGATCCAGAGATGCTCAACTTCATAAGTGTATCCTATTTCCTCTATTAGCAACACACTGATCATCACGCTTGCCATGTTTCTTCTCTTTGCGTGACGTATTAGGCACCCGATCATTGTATACGAGGAGCTTATTCGTCCGAAGACCGGTTATGCAAATTTTGCCAAGATTGTCGTTCAAGGTAAGGGAGATGGAAAGAGGCCAAAAACAGCCGAAGCCGTGTGTAATTTTCTGTTAGCATATCTTAGTTGTAAAGTGGTCAACTACATCTGAGCAGAAACACAATGTAGTTCGAGGTTCTTTTACATCTATATCTTACTAAAATTTTGCTTCGGTAGAATAGATTTGATATTTCACTGCGAGAAGTCGAGCTTTCCATGCGATAAGGCTGCGCTTCATTTGAGGCCGGTTTGAGGCGGCAAAGTCATTCCTGGTGCGCGAGAAAATTAAAAAGGACTTGCCACCTCCAATAGGTCGCAAGTGAAGCTTAGCCTTATCGAATGGAACGCCCGACTCTATGCAGTGAAAATTATAGGACCTCTCTGCCTTTTCGATTATCCCTAGCTTACTTGTGGAATTACAAGTTTCAGAAATCCCCACCCTTCGCCAGTGTTTCCTTTTGCACCTACGGCTTTTTAGCACTTCTTCGACTTAGTCTAGTTTGTCAGTCACGGAGCAAAGCCTCAAAGGTCCGCCAATTGACCTTTTAAAAATAAGTGAATGATAAGCTCCAAAATGTTATTTTTTTCATTTTCCAGGCTCTTTTTCTTTGTTTTTCCAGTTGTTAACCACGGCCTGCTGGCCCGGCCCGATACTGAAGTTTCCTGTTGGCGAACGGCACTGAGACTACCGAAAGCTTCTGTTTCTGTCCGGTCCGGCAATAATAACATTGAATATAATACTGCGGGTGTGTGTATCTGGCTCGGTCACTGAACATGCATCGTTATGTCAAGTGGGAGTGGGAGACACGAGGGGAGAAAACTAAAATAGGACGAGTATACCATTAAAAATGAATGCTTCGATTATTATTACTTCATCTAAGTACAAGTTATTTTATTCATTTTTGTATGACGAAAAGGTCAAATTCGGCGGCAACACTGTGACAGATACTTTTGAAACAATAAAATTATATTCTATTCTAAGATAAAACATGGTAAAGAAGAACATTTCAAATATATTGAGCAAAAACTTGGTCGCAGAAAGGGACTAGAAATTTATGCACACGTGAAACAAAAATAAAAGCACAGACACGAAATTTACACGGTTTCAAATATATGGAGTGAGGAGAATGTATACTTCAGAAGAGCAACAGTTAATAAAGAGACAAAAAGGGCATCTGCCGATTAAGCGATTAAGCGTGATTAAGCGTTGGAGGGGGATTAAGGAAAATTTCTGGCACGCCTAGACATCAAACGGGTGGAGCGATTGGATGAAACTTGGAAGCTAAAAAGGTCATTTACCCTAGATGTTCCATTTTTGGCTCCCGGAAGGATTTGGCTTCGGGAAGTCGGAGTGGGGTGTCGGACATCACCCGGAAATGCTCAGATTCGAGTGAAAGTTGATGGGTTGTAGGAGCAGATGCCATAAATGTCCCATTTCTAGGTTAAAACCGCGTCTTTCGACGGCGGGAGGTTGGAAGGGGGGTATTTTGTGACGTTTTCATTTACTTTCTGTACTGCCTACTCGTAGCAAGTGCCATATGAGCTCGTAACTCTGGTCGTAAAAGAACTTGAACTGTTCGAGCTACAGTAAGTTTTGTTTGCAGCCATTCTTAGAGTATACTTAGCAAAGCCGGAATAGGAAATTACTACAGAAACAGGCAACGCTTGAGATTCGCCCACACTTGAAGTGCAGGAAAAGGCTTATGAGGTCAGAAAAAACATGCTGAACAAGATCGACCCTAACCTTCTTGACACAACTTATAAAGCAGCGAGCGTCGACTTGAAGTTTAGCTTATTTTCTTCTTCTCAGTTTTACTATATGTTTATATGACATGTTCCTTTCTGGGCTGGCCTTGATGTTAATGTCTAGAAGTGTAGCCTACCGAGTAATCTAACAACCAAGAAAAACCTGAAGAAAAAAAGCTTTTTTTTCATGTGATTCCCAGACTTGTTGGCACAACCCGGAACGTACCGGCCTCCCCCCCCCTTAAAGGTTAACGGCTAGTGACGTTGGTTTTTATCCAGCGTAAAACCTTCACATTGAAACATAGCCTACAAACTGTAACTAGTCTCCTATCTGGGTACAGTACTGTACTGAACAACCCAGGACCGATTAGATTCGTCGCTGAGCATTAATTTCGGTTATTACCGAAAGACCCTTTCTCTACGGTTCAGATAGAACATACAATATCTGAACTCAGGCGAAAAACTATGCATCCCCGATGAAAATTTTTCGAGAATTAGTCGTATGGAGTTGTACGAAAAAGTAGCATGCAGTAGTAACTGTTACAACTGCGCACTACTACTAGCAAACCGGATGCTACTACAGCAAGATTGGATGCTATCGGATGTCACTACTTAAGATTAATCCAGTCGCAGGAACGTTAAATCAAAGTATTCCATACCACCACATATCTATACATGCAACTTTTTCGTACAGCTACCTTACAACTACACAGTCAAAGAATTTTCATCGGGTCCATCTCCATTTCCGGTATCCTACGGCACTCAGTGAGATTTATCGGCACACTTAGGGCTCCGATGGTAGTTACGCCCCTGACTATATTAAGCGTTGTTGAAAAAAGAGTAAGAAAGCTGGCCAACAAAAGTTATAATTCTTACAATTTTCATTTCAATATGGACTAGTCCCAATCGTCCACCTTCGTTACCAACTTGTTTACAACGCCTTTCTCTTGCACATATTCTTCTTTTTGTGTCCTTCCCACTTATAAAACAAAAGTATCGAATCAATTAGCAAGCTTCTGACGATACTGAATTAATATTCGCCCTCATTAAAACGCGCAGAAGTCGACTTCTTCTTACGAATCCCCTGGGTTATGATCCCTTTCTTTTAATTACATTCACTCGAGATTATCAAACTGGTGGATGGGTCATTATATGTGGGCGAACTGTCGGAAAATGTGGGTCTTCTGACGTGTGGGGGTTATGACGTGTGGGGGTTATGTCGTGTGGGGGTTATGACGTGTGGGGGTTATGACGTGTGGGGGTCATGACGTGTGGGGGTTATGACGTGTGGGGGTTATGACGTGTGGGGGTTATGACGTGTGGGGTTATGACATGTGAGGGTTATGTCGTGTGGGGGTTATGACGTGTGGGAGAACTGACGGATTTCTGAAGTGGGCGAACTGACGGTGGGTCAACTGACGGTGGGCGAACTGACGTGTGGGCGAACTGACGTGTGGGGGTTCTGACGTGTGGGCGAACTGACGTGTGGGGGTATTGACGTGTGGGCGAACTGACGTGTCGGTGAACTGTCGGATTTCTCTTGTGGGTGAACTGACGTGTGGGGTTTATGACGTGTGGGGGTAGTGACGGCGACCCGCCACGCTCATGACTCGGTCAAAACATCTAGTGAAAAGGTTACAAATCCGGCTACTGCGAAACCAGTCACAAAGCAAAAGGCGTGCAAGTTTTTTGAAAGCGGAAAATGCAGAAACGGTACTTCGTGCAGATTCTCACATGAACAGAGTGAAGCAAAGAAGTCCGCGCGACCGGAAGTTTGTCGTCAGTTTTTGAAAGGCAAATGTAAACGCCACAAATGCAAATTTTTGCATATCTGTAAGTTTGCCATTGTCAACCAGTGCAATAAGAATCGTTGTAAATTTGATCATGTTTCAGTCTGCAAGGCCGCCTCCAGCGGTCTCTGTTTTGGATGCGACAAACTACATACTGAGATACCGATAGAGTTTCTGCCGCGAAATTTGAAACTGACGCAAAACCGTCATTTTTTAGAACGAGGGCCAGTGACACAGAGGACAACCCCCAAACCCCATCCTCTGCTTCAAGCGGTGTCCGTTTGTGGTACTTATCCGAGAGTGAAAAGCATACTCGACCCCACCCCCCCCCCCCCCTCCAATCATCATTTCTCCCATCTGTCACTCGCGCAGTCATATCACAAGCCTCGTTTCCCCCTGGCTCCTCCAAGCCCCCTCAATCAAAACCATCGTCGGGTGTCAAAGCAAATAAACTTCCCTTTCCCACCTCCTCCTTTCCCTTATCTGGGTACCGCAGTGTAACAGATAATTCTACTACTGGCGACGACGCAGTTTCGCTTGTATCAACAATTCCAGTAAAAAATAGATTTGAGCCCCTCACTTACAGTGATATCATGATTCCTACGGTTGGGAGCCGGAATTCGTTGGCACCTCCTCCTGTTTGCCCGATTGTATTGGAAAACAGTTTCTCACCCGTCCCTCGTACTCAGCTTCCTGGAAAATCTGTTAAATCCCATTCGCGTCCTCCTACTTCCGCGTCAAATCGTTCGCCAGATGAAAAGGGTTGTCCTGGGAGTCCCACCCGGGAGCATACAAATAATAATCAACGGTATCACTTCCCTCGCCTCTTATTAAGTAATGCAGAAAGCCTTAACTTTGATAAACTTATTGAACTTGAACTTACTGCAAAAAATTTAGCCTCAGATTTAATTTGCATTACTGAGGTTCAATCCCAGAACACCGAAACTTTGAAGATGGCTGATTTCCATGAGTTTGTTAAACTTCGACCACATGACCATAAGCTTGGTAAAAAGGGCGGAGGAGTTTTGATTTTTTGCCGTAATAATTTGTCACCTAGCGAAGTAAAAGTTCCCGGAATTAATGAATATGATGAAATGATTTGGATAAAAGTTAAACCAAAAATTTTACCTCGCCCCTTCAGTAACATTATTGTGGGATGCTTTTATTATTCACCGGGCCAAAAATCAGAGCAGCGAAAAGATTTCTTGGACAAACTTCATGCATCTCTTGATTACCTCCAGTCAAAACATCCTAACGCTGGGATCCTGCTTGCTGGGGACGGGAATGAGCTAAACCTCAGTATCTTTGTCGGGGAGCAAATTTAAAACAAATCGTTAATATTCCAACGACAAAAGGTGGCACTTCCACTCGACATAATATGCACAAACATGCATGAATTTTATCAAAAACCCAATTCCCTCCCCCCGCTTGGCGGAAGCTACCATTTCACGTTATCACTAAACCCAATACAAGGCCTGATTCCAAAGTACAAGTTTGATGAATTTAAATACCGTCCAATTACCGATGGTGGCCTGCTTAAGTTTGGGGCATGGCTGACAGAGGAGCAATGGGATGATGTCCTTGCTGCTGATGATTCTAATAAGAAGGCCGAAATTTTTCAAGAAAAGCTTCTTAATAATTATGTCCTTCATTTCCCAGAAGTTAAAAAGAAAAGATGCTCCAATGATAAGCCGTACGTAAACGATGCACTGAAAAATTTAATCCGCCAAAAACTAAGGCTATTCCGTCAAGGAAAAACTGAAGAAGCTAACCTATTAAGAAAATGTATAAAAAAGCAGATCCGAAAAGCTTCATCCGAGTACTACCGTAACAAAGTAAGCGAACTCTTCAAATCCCGACCAAAGCAGTGGTATAACACAGTCAGGAAAATTAGCGGTAAAACGGTCAAAATTGTTGATTTCAACCTTGATGAACCGCCAGAAACCACAGCTAATTCGTTTAAATAAACACCTTTCGGCTATTGTGCAAACTCTTCCTCCTCTCCCAAGCAATATCTCTTTTCCCCCATTACCAGACCACGTTATCCCAGCAATACTACCTGTGGATGTTGAAGCAAAAATCCGTAAACTAAAGAGAACTTCAATATGCCCCCTTGATATTCCCATTGATTTGGTCCAAGCATTTCCCGATAAACTATCAAAATCTTTGTCAGATATTTTCAACACGATAACCAAAAGCGGTTTATTCCTTGATTGCTGGCAAAAAGGGTACGTTACTCCCATACAGAAGAAAGGGGCTAAACTGGATTTTAGTGAAGTCCGTCCTATTACTCTTACACCGATATTTTCCAAAATGTATGAGAGTTTTGTAGCAGATTGGCTCAAAGAAACGATCCATGATTTAATAGATGAAAACCAGTTCGGAAACATGAAAGGTTTATCGACGACACATTATCTGGTTAGCCTTCTCGACACTGTATATAAACTACTTGATGAGCCTGATACATGGCTGAATCTTATTTTAGTTGACCTCCAAAAAGCGTTTGATCTTGTTAGTCACAATGTTTTAGTTGAAAAATTATTAAATGAATTTAAAGTACCACCTTTTCTAGTTAATCATTGCATCTTTTCTGTCAAATAGAAGTCAAGTTGTAAAGTATAAAAACATTTATTCAGATGCACTTCCTATTTCTTGCGGGGTTCCACAGGGAACGCTCTTAGGTCCTCTGTTTTTTTTGGTAATGATTATTCAATTCAATTCAATTCAACTCATTTATTTATATCCGCCAAAGCTGGCGAGTAGAAAAGTATAATAAATATAAATAATCGGTCTACAACTGATTATTAACAATCTTGCTAACGAATCAGCCGATCGCTGGAAGTTTGTGGACGACATGACATTACTTGAAAGGTGCAGAAGGAACATAAAGAGTACCGCAATGGAAATACTTGACGATATCGCTGCCGAAGCAGCCGAGTCGAAAATGGAAGTTAATTCACAGAAATCTAATATCATGACCATAAGTTTTCTTAAATCAAAGCCATCGTTCACTACTCCAGTACCAAATGAAATATTTACAACAAAGACCAAACTTTTGGGGATCACACTGACGAATTATCTGAAGTGGGAGGCTCACATTTGTTCCATTATTAAACAAGCCAGTGCGTCTCTGTCTCTCCTCAAACTGTTTTCCAAATTTTCGTGCCCTAAATCACATGTTCTCCGCCTATACGTTACATTCAGCCGTCCGCTACTTGAGTATGCTTGTCCGGTTTGGCACTTTGGCCTGACAGTAGATCAGTCTGATAGGCTTGAAACTATTCAGAAGAGAGCTTTGAGAATCATCTACCGCCAGGGCAAAGTGCCTTATATCCTCCTCCTCAAAGAATTCCGCCTCCCTACTTTAGCAGCCCGACGTCTTACTCTTTGTACTGGTTTCGGGAACAGTCTGCGTTCCCACTCGGGTTTTGAGCACCTGTTTCCTACCCCATATTGCCCGCCAAAACCTCGACTACCTCGAGCTGTAGCACAAAAAGTTCCGGTTCTTAACCCTGTTTGTACAAGAACCGATCGTTACAGAAAGAGCTTTGTACCATCTTTTGTTGAAGTTTTGAACAATTGATCAACTATTTCCCTTTAATGTTTTAATTGTCTAGGGTTTTTATTCTGTTTAATCATTTTTTGACTATTGCTTTATTATGTACAACCGCCTTATTAAATGTTTTGTAATTATGATGTACTTGACGAAAACGACAAGTTCGGCAATCCAATGCTGTGAAAGTTTCGTTTTACAATAAAGTATCAGTATCAGTATAAGACATCTTCAGTAGTAGAGTACACACTGAAACCAAAAATAGGACGATCCCAATTGTTAGACAAGTAGGGGAATTCTAATGGTCTTATGGTCTAATAATAGGCTGTTAGACCATAATCATCTTCGGCAATGAGGGGTTAGCAGTTTCGTCTACTTGGTGTACCTACAATTTGTTTCCTGTGCTTTATATGGTACGAACAATTTGGTACCACGTCTATCACGAGGACGTGGACTCGTAAGTAAGAATCGGTTGCTAGAATCTTTGGTGATGAGGTGTTGAGAACTTTTGCTAGTTGGTATACCTTTTATATTTGACAGTGCAAAACTGACAGTGCTTGAAACTTTAAAAACTTGTGGTTTTTCCACAAGCTCGTATTTCGAACTTGAGCGGTTTTGAGCCTGAAGAGGACCCTTGCCAAGAAGGACCGAAATATAGCTCGAATAAAATTTAGCTGACATATCCGTTTTGCACTGTCAAATATGATTCGCAGTCAGCTTCGGCTGAAGGGATAGATATACCTTTTATTTTTTGCCAGTGTAGTTCATGGCAAGAACGATACGGTACCATGTCTATCACGGGGAGATGGACTTGTAAGTAAGAATCGGTTGCTAGAAGGGCTTCGCGAGGGGCTTGAAACTTTTAACTTTGATCTGGTTCTAAATATTACAAGTAAAGAGTATTGATCTATCAACATCATATATTAGATTTTTGGGATCCCATCGACACCTTTGGTCTTGTTTATACTATCGGCTTATGGATTCCAGGGCCCAAGTCATCCGAAGCTTCCAAGCCACTTTGAATCATGACAGGCATGGGCCATGTCCCCCTCTCCGGGGTACTCGGAACCAGGACAGGGGAGTAGGACTTGCGGACCTCCTCTCACCAAGTTTCATCAAAATATCTCAATCCCTTCGAGAGTTATCGTGCTAACAGACGGACAGACGGACAACTTTTGCGATGTCACTAGGTATCCCTCCACTTACGTTTTGGGATCCCAAAAGCGAAGGAAAAAGTCATACCTTTCCAAAGTGACCTCTTCCAAGAACGCTAATAAATCGGAACTGATCGAGGGCCATTCCTGTAAACTCCTGCCGCGGTGGTCTCTGAGGTCTCACATCTACGTAGCTCGGTCGCAAGTCTTGCACTGAAATGTTGTGGTGGGATCTTGGGGCAGTAATAGGTAGCCGGCTCGCATCCTGAATATACACCTGGAAATAAACACAAAAACATAATCCAGTATAAGGTTTGAAGCCAAGCTGACCATTCATTGCAAACAAAATGATGAAAACGAGATTTTCGGGGTTTCTTTGTTTTTTCCTTTGTTTCTTTGTTTGTTTTTTCGCTGAGGACGGTTTGCCGGAAGTGCAGCCGAAATATCCGAAATTGATTTGTCCCTCGCACATCATCTTAGAGGGATAATTTAGCTGATCAAAAAGAAACCCCGAAAATCTCGTTTTCATCATTTTGTTTACATAATCCAGTATCCACAATGTCAGGAGTTTGTTAACATTTAACACATGTTTGTCTGTCCTTGTGTTAAACGTTATGAGAACATATCTATTATGACCCTTTTAAGTGTTAGCCTATGTTTCGAGGTAAAACTTCTGTTGACCCTTCTAAGTGGTGATATTTAAAAGGATCATAGCCTAAAGGAAAGATAATATTTGAAATGGTAATAACAGATCAACTGTGATAACGTTAACACATGGATGCGCAAACATGTTATCAAGTTTTCGACAGTGCAGGTTAAATGCTCTGTTAAACCCCACAAACGACAGGGGTTAGACCCTCTCACCTACATTCCCTCCTAGGCTCTCAAAAACCACAGAGCAAATGACTGGAAAAGACTGCCCAAGGATGTTCTCTTCTCGCCTACTTGTCTTGAGTGATGCGCTGCACGAGAGTCCGTGGCCTTACAGTCACACCAGACCAACGGTACCAAACAATCTGAGGTAATACATTCTTTTGAGAGTGACACATTGACCTACATAGGTGCTGGGAGAATTCCGCATTCTGTTTGTTGATGAAGCTCTTATCCGTCTAAATCGGACAAAAATTCAACCGTATATACCGGTAAGTAAGATGTCAACAATGTTCATTCAGATGTTCATTCCCGAATTTTGCATATGGTATACCCAAAAAATAAACTGACATTCTTATAGCATCGTGATTTAGGACATTTTTTTTTTAGGTTTTAGTTTTATACCGATCCCAGTTGCGGGGAGGCTCGTACTTAGCCCTATCAGTTGAAAAATAACAAGCTGTATTAGGTTTCTAACGCTTATTAATTTTTGTAATCGCGTTGACACGTCAAATATTATTTCCGTGTTCTAAAAGATGTTTTGGATAACCAAAAATATGTTCTGGATAACAAAAACACAGTTTTTAAATTACTGTACTTATTATGTATTGTTCTTCGTTTTATAAAGACGACCACCTACACTGTAAAAAGTTTCTCCGAATAAGAAGTTAACTACAGTATTTGCTACTGGGATTAACCTTATCTCTGCTGAGATAAGATTAATCCGAATTAGAGAATATATTATCTCAATAGAGAAAAGATTAATCCCAATACAGAATACTGCAAAACAAAATTTACAGTGTATTTTTAGCACCTTATCAATCACACATACCCACTGAGATGAAATTTTAACTGTTGAAATATTCATAACATTTAAACAAGGATGCGCGTGTTATCTCATATCTGCTGATGCTACAGAAAACTGTGTATTGAGGTTTTCGGTTTCTGCAGAACGCAACACTAAACATGGTCTGCAACGTTGCTTTTAGGGGGAAAATGACATTGAAAAGATCACAACGGACAGTCTCTGTAACGTCAACAGATGTGTTCCTTCAAATGCGCTGAAGCTGCGCATCCTTGTGTAAATGTTATGAAACGTCAGCAAGCGTAGTTCTTACCGGTGGGTTCTGAACCAAGTCCGGCGTCGGGGAAAGCTGAGACTGGGATAACCTTGATTGGTTGAAGCCCGAAGGGACAGTCGGTGGCAGCACTCGAATTCCACCAATGACAGGAGCCTGGTGGGGCGGCGGAGGGTAGTTCCTCGGTGGTGGCTGTGGGTAGGGGCGGGGAGAAACGGTTGCCTGAAAACAGGAAATAATGAGACAAATGACAAGAGCCAGGTGGGGTGGCGGAGGGTAGTCTTCTGTGGTAATAGGTTGTGTGACACTCAGCATTACAAGCATAGCAGGGATTGGTTGGAAACACCAGTTAGCAATGAAACAAGAGACCAGATAAGGGAGAACAGAAGCTGAAGACGCATGTTGATATGTGAAGTTCGACAACGATTTTGTTGGAAAAATTAATAATACCCTCCAGGAGATTGTTGCTTAATTGACAAAAATTTTTTTAAAAAATCCGCGATTAGCTTGGGTTTGAATTTTCTTGACAGGCGTCTACCATGTCAACGACTCAATCAAGCAGCAAAAACAGCAGCCGTGTCCAAAATGAAATCTCAGCACCAAGCTCAACTCCAAAGGCGTATCCTCGCCGTTCCCCGAGGACTCCACTTGGGGGTCCCCACGTTTTTGTTGGTCCCGGGGACTCACTCCCCGTGTTCTCGCGAGTTCCCACGGACGAGGAATGCTCCGATTATCATCACCATCATCAAAAGGACTCCCTTTCAGATTCGGAGGCGAATCAAATCATTTTTGCTGGTGCAATGTAAAATTAATTAAAAACAATCAGGATAAACAAAACCAAAAATAAAGTGGATCTAGACAAATTTCGCCAACTGCATAGCCTTTTTTTTTCTAACAAAATTCCGTGTTCTCGCTGTTTTCCGTACGCGAGTCCGCGTGGAGTGACTCCCTCTATTCTCGCTGTTCCCTTCGATTCCCTGAGGAGTCTTTGGGAAACGGCGAGAATACGCCTCAAGCAATTCCTATGAAGAAACTAAAAAAAAAAAATCAGATCAAATCAAATCAAATCGTTTATTCATTAGGAGACTTACACACGGCGTGTGCCGACTAACTGATTCCACCGTCAATATAAATACAAACTAACCTAAAAAGTCAAACATATGCCCTTTAAACCAATAAAATCATGTGGGCTCTTGAATGGAGGGTGAAGCGTTAAACAGTTTAACGAAAGCCGGAACAAAACTATTGCTGTATCTTACGTGGGTGCATTGGACAGGTTGCAGTTTTGGAATTGGGTTTGCAACTAGTCTTGGAGGTCTTGGCCGTTCGGTTTCAAAATCATGGGGGAGGATGTTTCAAGAGGATTGGGTGTTTAAGAGTTTTTAGACCAAAATTTACCGATAATTTTTCACGACGGCTCGCTAATGTACTAAGATTGAAAGTTTTTAAAAGGTTGATATAAGGGACTTTAGGAGATTTAGACACAACAAGTAGCGCTCTGTATTGGATTCTTTCAAGCGAATCGGACTGGTCGCGTGTAAGGCCAAAATGCCAAACAGGGCAACAGTACTCTAAAGTAGGACAGATAAACGAAAAATAAATTTTAAGGATATGTTCAGTTCGAACCCCAAAACGAGAAAGTAACTTAAGGGAGCGGATGGCCATGTTCCCTCGTTTCAGCATCGAATTTGTTTATTTTTGCCACTTTAGATCTGTCGTTAAGTAAACACCAAGAAGTTTAATTTCATCAGTTAGTTGGATTTGGGATAGGGGTGGAAAAAACTCAGGTTGACGTTTTAAAAAAGAAAAAGTTAGCACAACCGATTTATCCATATTCACAAACATATAGTCAGCTGCCGCTTCATTACATATTTCATCAATTATAACGTTTGCTGAACTCTTAACATTCTTACGGCATACATCCAATACAGACAAGTCGTCAACATATTTCCAATGATCAGGAAAAGACGTTGCAAGCTCATTGATCATTATTAAAAACAATAGAGGCCCCAAGAGTGTTCCTTGAGGGACTCCGCAGAAAATTGGTAGACTATCTGAAAAAACTCCTCTATATTTTGTTCGCTGAGTTCTACCGGTTAAAAAATTTGCCACTATCTTAACTAGAAAAGGATCAACATTAAATTTATTTAAAAGTTTATCCACGAGTTTGCTGTGGCTGATGAGATCAAACGCCTTTTTTAAATCAATGGCAATAAGGTTGATCCAGTGATCAGGTACATCTAAATTTTTAAGGATCTTATCAACTAAACTAACTAAATAATGGGTTGTGGAGGTTTTTGGCAGATTACCAAACTGCATTGGGTCAATATGTTTTAGAATCGATTCTTTGAGCCAAGGACATAGGAATTGCTCGTAAACCTTACTAAAGATTGGTGTAATTGTTATCGGACGGACACCACTGAAGTCATTTGGGGAGTCTTTTTTGGAATAGGGGTGACAAATCCACTTTTCCAAAAAGAAGGGTATTTTCCAGATGTAGTTATTTCGTTAAATATTTGAGAGAGAGGCTTAGAAATTTTTTCGGGAAAAGCTTTTATTAAACTCATTGGAATATCAATCGGGGTTATACTCGTTCTTTTTAGTGCTTTGAGCTTACGTTCCACGTCTTGGGGGTTAATCAAGGGAAAATTTGTGAAATTTGGGGGCACTTCCGGAATTTCTTCCTTAGGGAGAGGAGGTAGAGTCTGCACTATATCAACGAGATGGGCATTTAACTTATTTGCAGTGTCAACTTCCTTTTCGTCAAGATTGAAGTCAATTCCCTTTTGCACCTTGCCGACTAACAGTTTTATATTTCTATACCACTGGGACTGCTTTGATTCAAAAAGGTGTTCGACTTTTGTAGAGTAATACGCAGATCCAGCTTGTCTTGTAAGTTTGCGCAGTTTATTTTTCAATTTATTTGCCTCTTTCGTCCTTCCATTTCGGAATAACCGACGTTTTTCACGAACTTTATCTTTAATTTCTTTCGTAACAAATGGGCGGTCCGCGGAGTATTTTTTTGTCCTTTTTTCCGGAAAAAACTCGCAATATTTAGTTAGAAGCTTTTTCTGTAGTTTTTTTCTTGTAGTTGCTTGAATGTTCATTTATTTTATTACAGGTTCGTTTCTCTAGTTCAAGCCTGAAAAGGACCTTTGCCAAGAAGGGCCGAAATATTGCTGGAATAAAAATCAGCTGACGTATCCGTTTGACGCACACTGACTTTAAAGGCAATTTTTGAGGCATGCCAAACCTTTGCAGGAGTGTAACAAGAACAAAGAAGCCAGTGAGGCGGGGTATAAGAGTTAGCGAGGTTCATGTTAGTCACAGAAACATTCCCTGAACAACTTTTACTCTGGAGAAAAATACTGCTTTCGTCGGATTCTATAAGGGTCATGCCGTCAGAAGTTTCATGACAGATAACACACGGCTGCGCAGTTTCAACAGATAACCCTTTGGGATAACACTCTGTTATGATTTTGCAAACGTTATGCATAACACGCATTGCCAGGAAGAGCAAAATAACCGATATCATGATGATAAAAAAAAAAAAGTCAGCAGATGTTTTTTAGGCGGTGTTCCGGCTCTTCTTGCATGTTTAACGTTTTAATGCGTAACGTCTGAAAACCATAACAGCTAACATAACAAGTCTTGTCTGCTGAAACACGCATCCTTGTGTTATCTTTATGAAACTGATGACATTGTAAGTAGCTTTCTTACGCATTATTTATATTTTAAATCGTCCTTTTACCTGTCCAATTTTCGAGGAAATGCAAAAACTGTTATGTTTTTGCTGTGGTGCAAGAAGTGTAACAGAAAGAAAGAAGCAAAAAAGTAAAGAGTTAGCGGGGTTCATGTTAGTCAAATCAGGCAAGGTTTCACTCTTGCCTACCTCGGACAACACAACCGTCGATCCTGGCATGGAGAGGGCATGAATCTTATGTTCTAATACCTCTAAGCCCCGGGCTAACTGGGCCGCTGGGTAGGTGTTCGGGTAGGGGGTTGCTGCATCGACGCCCAAGGGTCGTGAGACAGAAAGACCCGGGTCACTCGCCTCCCTTCGTTCCCCTGGCACTTCCGGTACTTCCTCGTCCGATGCGGCGCTGGATATGAATTCCGTGCTCATCCGGTTGGAGAGAGGTCGTAGTGGGAGGGTACCTGTAAAAAAAATGAATTAAAGCACGCAACACTAAACACTATTGTTTTCTCTTGCTCTTTCCTGGGGTTTTCAAGCTAACAAAAATTCCCAAACTACAGAAATCAAACAGATTTCGAAAAGACAAAGGGCTTAAGTTGTCTGTTTACGAAGTTTCCGTACCGTAATGAACTAAAGAAAGTGTGCCGGGTGCATCTCTTAGAACAAATTGCTAGAACAATTACATTTCTAACAACGTTGTTATCTTGATTGTGTATGATGTAGTTTCTCGCCTATGTTATTCTTTTTTATTTTCCTCTTATATGTTTCGAGAGATAATAAATAATAATAGGAATAATAATAATTCTCCCACTAAAAACCCACTTAGGTCACTTAGGCTACTTTCGAAAACTATCTTATCGCTTCAAAACATTCTTCCGTGGTTAACGCTGCAACTTACCGTCTCAGAAGTGGTGCTCCGCAACATTACAGTCGGCGAAACAAACGGTTGCTGCAACGTCAGGGAAACAAAGTTTGCCGAGGCAACGCAAATCTAGTTTTTAGTTGGATCATAAATATGGATCAACATTAATTTAGCTGTAAGCTTTGCTTGTCGCCTTTAGACAAATTTTCACAAAGCAGGGTTACATATCGGGGAAGAAATCGTTGAACCCGAAGATTGACAGCCTGTCGAGGACCCTTGCCAAGAAGGGCCAAAATACCGCTGCCAAAGCATCGTAGCTGACGTATCCGTTTTACGCATTATCTGAATGTAAGTCTCTTTTGCACATCTTTTAAAAAGACTTACTATGAGACTTGGGAGTATCATCTATGCTCCTGTTCCATTTGCTCCACGCGCCTGGTTTCTGGGGCTTCCGGCCGTTGAAGACTTTGTTGCCACGCTTGATGTTCGGGATACGCGAGATCATCGGGTTTAGGAACTTAATCTGAAACAAACACAAGTCAGCCATTTTCGTTGGAACCTCGAACATACAGATCTTGTCTGCGCTCACGAGGAAAAACTATAGAAGGTCGACGGAAGGGCTCTTTTCAGGGTACCAAGGTAAGGATACCCCGGACACAGTATTAGCCAGACTTAGCTTATTCGCCAGACCAAAACATGAAAGTTTTGTTGAGCTGTACAACAGCCGGTAAAAATAGTCACTATTATATTGTTGGATTTTTTAGTTTGAGTCTTTGACCCTTTAAGTAAAGTTTTGATTTATTTTAAATATGTTTTCTAGGGGAATTACCTCTGACGTAAAGATTAAATTTGGAGACACGATGTGAAAAACTAATTCAAAAAAAAAAAAGTTTGCCGAAAGAGTCTATAGTTTATACTGTAGGCTATTAGATGAATTTTGCAGAGGCCGACGGCATAATTTACAAATTGTGTTTTGACTATTACTGAAATGACGAACTGATTGAGTGTATACATATTTATAGTTTAGTGTTTATGTTTGACGTGGAGGTCAAATTCGGCGTTTACGCTGTGAAAGATACTCCTTATGAAAATAACTCTACTCTACCCTGCCATCCGTTCACCTTCCCGTAAACAGGGTAACTCCTGAGATTTTTTTTTTAGATGATACTTGTCATGAATACGTTAAAAGAAGGGTCAAATTTGCAGACGATAATCGCGATAATGTTTATAAGTAGTGATGGGAGTGTTACAAGTACAGTGAACTGAAAGACAAAATATTTTCCCACGGCGGGATTTAGGCCCGTGACATTAGGCTTCAATTGTCGTCGAGCTAACCACTGGGCCATCGAGAGGCTTGTGACCATAGCTCACCAACAATCCTATCGGATAATAAATGAATTATGGGTTTACTTTCAAAAGTTGAGTGACATGAATAGTTAAAACTATAAAAGTGGGTGAAAATAGATTAAAGTTAACGTCACTGAGGGATAGAGGAGCAGCCACAAAAGTACGGAATATGATTTATTGTTTTTCTTTTTTTTATATATATAAAAATAAGTTAAATTACAAAAGATACTACGGGAAAAGAAAAAAAAAACAATCGCCAGAAACAAAGCTGGCTACAGGAGAGTGTCGTCTATGCAGGTCGCTTCCCTCATGTCACGGTATATACGTAAAGACGGAGTCGATACAAGGGACTTTAACCGTAAATCACAACCATAACCTGTGCGAGACAGCATTCCCATAAACACATACGATTTAAGAAAAAAAGAGACCTCTGACAAGATTATTTTAAGCTCCCCCCGCTTACCCTGATAAGAGTACGTTTTAAAGTATATGTTAAGCAACGTGAAGACTATAGAAACAGTATTGCCCGACCCCCCCCCCCCAAAAAAGCCCCTTTTCCCACTGTCGGGTTACTCCTCTCACCTCGGCGAAAAGCAGCCCCTTCGGTTCAAGGGTCAACGGTCGTCCTTGGCAGATATTATCAACAAAATCTTCCAGTCTCAAAAACGTCACTCCACAGAGACCTCTCCAGTCCTTCCAAAAAATATCAACGACTAATTCCCTTGACTTTTCCAGATCAATGGAGAATCGCTGGTCCCAAGCCTGTTGGGAGGAGGGCTTCCAGGCAGTCTGACCGACGACTTGGTTGTCTAACCGTAAGATGGCCATTATGTCATCTACAAAGAAAACAAACGTTGATGATTAAAGGAGCCATGGGATCCATAAATGAGCCTTTTCTCCCGTTGCCTTACGTTACGTGTCTTAAAGGACACGTCGTACTTACGATAGTGATTCATTCTACTTCGGTAGTATTTCCATCCATTCTCGTTTCCGAGATTCTTCACTTCATAAGTGTATCCTATCTCATATATTAGCAATACACTGACTATCACGCTTGCCAAGTTTGTTCTGTTTAGGTGACGTATCATGCACCCGATCTTTGTTTCCAAGGAGCGTATTCGTCCGGAGACTGATTATGCAAATTTTTCCAAGATCGTCATCGAAGGCAAGGGATATGGAAAGAGGCTAAAAACAGCCGAAGCCGTGTGTAATTTCCTGTAAGCATAGCTTAGTTGTAAAGTGGTAAACTATCTCAGAACATCTGAGCAGAAGCACTATGTAGTGCTTGGTGTCCTTTCAGTTCAAGAAATTTCAACTTTAAATTTCCGAAACATAACGGATAACAAAAAGCCACAAGGAGCCGCCGAACGAATCAGGATTTTATCACTCCTTTGTCAGAAAGTACATTAGACCCTGTTGTACGGGCTCGAGGGATGAACACTAATTGAAAATCGTATTGTCTTACACTGAAGGCGAATATAAATTTTACCGCGGGATTCCTAGAATGTTACTACTCGTCGCTAAGTCCAAGGTCGGAGCCGGGTTCGTTGAGGGAAAATTTTCACCAACGAACCCGGCTGTTTCATGAGGATCCTAAAGGAGTTTTTCCGCAGCACAATTATGGGCCACACACTTATGAGTGCTTGTCGCGGAAACGCCGTTTCGTCTGTTTTTTTTTTTTGCGGTAATTTCAAATGTTTGAAAATAAAAATAGAATCCAGATAAAATCTAAATCCACTTCAGGCTTACGTCCTTACCATTATGTGCAAAAAGGATTATCAGTTTTATGTCTATATGTTTGATAAAGCAGTTAATACTATTATTTTACTTTACTTTGCTGCTAAATTTGAATTTCTCGCCAAATACGAGCCACAAAATCGAAAATCACTTCGACAGTTCTTTTTCGAATTCAAGCCACATAAATCTTGTTGCTCTTGTCGGTCACACACAACCGCAGAAACAGTAGACTACATATATATATATATATATTTGTTTAATTTATAATCCACCAAATGCACATGGCGACAAAGAACTAAAAGGAAATAAGGAAAAACAAACACATAAAAAACAATATTTATGACGACAATTTGGACCAAATTTCTTAATTAGGCCTAGAAATCTCATGAAAAACATCATGTAGACGATGAGCTGGGCAGTCTTTTCAAGCCACAAACACTTTGTGGGACCGCGGAAAAACGCCTTATGTGCCGCAAAATCGACAATCCGTTTTAAATTGATTTGATTGATTTTTGTCATTCGAGAAAGATAAGACTGCTGCTGCAAATTTTTTTTTTTTTTCGTCTACGTCTGTTGTCCTAAAATTCTCGTATTGGTCGTATTCGTATTTGTGTTTGTTTTAGTTGTTAATTACCCTGTCTTAAAACAAATTCGAGCTGATGTTGATAGTTGTTTGTTTCTTTTTATTTTAATACTTTAGGCTAGCGTTTTAGTAATTTTTTTTCATAAATCAGTTAGGATTAACGAAGCGTCATTTTGTATGCCACTGGCATGTTTGTCGCTTTTATGCTATTGCAGTTATACTAAAGTTGTCAATAAAAATTGTACCTTACCTTAAAAATTTGAAAGCTGAAATGACGGCCTAGTATTCCCTACTAATTGAAACAACAATCTAGTATCAAGCAGCCGTTCTTGATTGATTCTCTACTTGACTTACTTGATATCTCCTCCTTAATTTGATACGACGATTTCGACTTGCTAAAGAAGGACTTCAGGTCCCCACTGGGGCTGTTTGTAAGGATTGGCTTTCGACTCCGACCAGGAATGTCTTCCATCAGGTCCTGGCAGCCCATCAATCTATAAATAAAGTCAATCCTAACAACAAGATTTGACTTTAAGACATCAGAATCGATCAAGTACCTCCGCGATCGTCTGTGTGGCCAGCAAATCCGTTTCCAACAAGGTTTCGTGGGTCATGATGATGAAATGATGAAATTTTATTAACGCACTAAACAAGGAGAAGGAAATAGCGCAGTATAAATAAAGAAAGGAAAAATTACAGTGAGCTTTCGATAACATAGTAAAAACTGTGGCTAAGACTTTCCTAACAACGTTGAAGTGAATTTTCGATTTTGTGGCTTACAATTTGGTTCATCCATCATCAGCTCGAACGATTGTCTACAATGGCTTGGCTTAACCTTCAATTGTACTCTGTACAAAAAACTGCTCCTCAGTTGTTCAACATGTATGTAAATATATCCGTAATGCTTATGGTCGCATCGTCCCTAATCGAGGGCGCTACAACCGGAAAGCATTAGGAAAAATATACAGCACAGCTCTCTTTTATTTCGTTCTGGCGCAACGTGTTTTCTGCGAAAGAAGGAGCTAAAAAGACAAGATCGTGCTACTTCAAATATGCAAAGCACCTGCTCCATCTTTCAAAATTATGCCACAAGGATGAGTTTCAAGTTCAGATTGAGTTCAAATTCAGTTCAGGTCAAGGTCAGGTTCGTCGACTTTACCGAAAATCATCGACAACTGGACCCAATCAGCGCATGACATTTTATCCAGTCTCCTGGCTGAAGATTGAATTTGTGTTATTATGTGTTTGTTAATGTGTTTTGTATTAGTTTTTATTTCTCTTTTATTTTATATACTCCGCTTTCCAAAATGGAGGGTGAAAATAAATTACTTATTTACTGTGTGGCAAATTTTTGCCAAATAATAAAATGGGATACTTTATTGAGGGGACAGACAGACAACTAAGGACCCCTGCCAGGAGTTTCGGCACCATCATCACTTCCATACGGAAAAGTTTAGATTTTTTCAACTGAATGATGAAAGTGTAGAAAATCCACCCGGGAACTCTAGATCGTTTATCAGAGCTGGTGGACTCGGACTCGGGACTCGTCTTGAGACGCCTTTTTCAAGGACTCGTACTCGTCTTTCACGGAGCTGTCCGTCCACCAGAGCTGTGGACTCGGACCCTGGACTCGTCTCGAGACGGTCTCGAGACGCCTTTTTCAAGGACTCGGACTTGTGTCGGACTTGGATTTGCTGGACTCGCAGCAGCTCTGTCGTTATCCTCAGCGAGAACGGCGTTTCCGCGACCTTCAACTAGTGGGTCGGATGCGTCACACACTCTTCAGTCGCGAACATTCAGAAATTTGCGAGATAAAATCTGCCACGGAAAAACCCTTCTGTGTCTACTCTCACCCCGCACCTTCATAGGGATCTCTAAGAAGAAATACTTAAACATTACCGCACCTGACTTCCAACTTGCCGGTAATCGCCGCTGCCTTTGTATACGGCAGTCCTCTCAAGTTATTGTTGGTATTCCGGCTGTGAGTGTTCATGTAGTTGATTGATCCAGGGCTTCCTGTTATCGAGTTGACGCTTTCAAGCTCCCTCTTCAGTTCCATGGAGAGGGGGGAGTTAGGGGGGATCTCCTTCAAGCGAAGCTCGAGGGAGTGTCGGATCAGGTCAAGCCGTTGCAGTGACTCGTTTAGACTAGTTTGTGCCTGTAAAGGAGGATCATTGAATATTCAGTGAAGCCACTTTCACGTTACTTCACTGCGGAGCGTGTGATAAGAGTTGCGTTTTTGCAGATACCATGGTATCTGATACCACGGTCTAAAGTCGTTTTCGCAGTTACCGTGGTATCTGATACCACGGTCAAAAGGCGTTTTTACAGTTATCGTGGTATCTGGCCAGTTATCGTGGTATCTGGCCAGTTATCGTGGTATCTGGCCAGTTATCGTGGTATCTGGCCAGTTATCGTGGTATCTGGCCAGTTATCGTGGTATCTGGCCAGTTATCGTGGTATCTGAAAAGTCATCTCGCTTTCATCAAATTTTGTCAAAGTGGTGAGAAAGAAGTTTAGCACTTAGTGATGCAACTGGATATCAGTTTTTCTTTTGGAACGACTTCGAAAGTTCAATTGAGTCGTTTTTGCAGAGCAACCGTGCATCAGATACCACGGTAACTGTCGGTAACTGCAGAAACGACTAATTGCAGATCCAGTTACCGTGGTATCAGATACCATGGTATCTGCAAAAAAGCAATTAAGATCTTGACACCCCAATACAAAAATTCTCGATATATTTCCGACCTGAGAGGGTGACACTAAATGTTGACTTCCGGCATCAAGCTTGATATCGGAAAACAACACCGAGAAAGCCACTGAAAATAACCTATCCGAGCCGAAGGCTCGGTCACGAACAATATCATTAAACATTCTTTTTCTGTAATGTTTTTTTCTTTTTATACTTTTCCTTTCTGAAATCTATTGTTTTTAATCATTTTTTAGAGGCAAGCTTCTACCTTTCAGTATTTGAGGTAAACTCCTGGTAAACCGCTCAATGCACCTCCGCGGAGGCTGAAACAGCTTCGTATCAATCTTCACAAAAGTCCTAATCATAATATAACCGTGGGACACAGGAAGATATGCGTTACATATCTGTTCGAGAAAAGTTATAATAATAATAACAACAATCGTAACAGTAATAATTTATTTACTACCCGCTGCACAAAAGCAACGTGAGGATAGTGGAATAAAAGGAGAAAAGAAAGAAAATTAAATGCAACCGAAGAGAAAACCGTTAAAACAACGAAATGGAATCAACAAAACGAACGAATGAGACCATGATACGCAAACAGCCTAGCCTTTTTTTATGCTTCAGCAGATAAGTTATCATGAAGCTCCTGGAGTTGCGTAAGCTGCATCGCCCTCTTACAGGCCCTCCTAGCAGGCCGATATAAACCCTTAAAGAGCTGCACGTCCTATGGACCTTATGGCATTCATTTCGTCACAACGGTTATAAGCCTGGGGCCGGGTGCATCATGAACAACCCAGTATCACCCTTCATTCGACTGATCGTTTCTTACTACCGAACTCAAACTCGGGCAATAATATCCATAATAACTCGTCTGTATCGTGGTATCAAGATCGGCTGAAAAACGTAAATTCAGACTAAGATAAAAGAAAAGAGGGGCCTATGAGTGGCGAAGAGTACGCAGTTCTTATTAAGGAAACAACAGTAATGCCAAGGCTGCAAGTACAGGGGAAGAATCCAACTCAGCTGATATTTGGAAAGATATTTCTAAGCGCTCTCGTCAGTAGGCTATAAATGCGAGGGTTGGCGACGGGCTATTGCGTATCTTTACTTGCTATTGATAAAAACAGTATTGGTATGTGATTAAAAATTTATAAGAATCGTCATGACAAACCGGCAACTGAAATATGGTTCGTTGCTACGTAACAATTCCGTGGGAGCCTCAAACCACTGAGCTCAGTAAGGAGGTACGCACTCCTAACAATGGAGAATATTTTAAATATTTTAAATTTGCCTTGATGGCAACCATCTCCTAAAAGCCTCAAATTCGACCTGAAAGCCTTGAGTCTAATAATTCCCAGTAGACCATATAGAGGGACCACAATTATTGCTCAGAATCGTGGCGTAATTTCGACAAGCTCCACGCAGATATTCGTGGTACTACTTTTGTTACGTGATAACGGTCTAACCACAATACGGCCTTTAAATTCAGGGATAGTTTTAGAGTTGATGGATTTTGTTGCAATCTTCTTCCTTTCTGTTTGCGCTGTTTAAAACCACATCAAGCAGCCAAGTAGGCACAAGGCATTTATAAGAAATGCAGTGCGTACCCCGAGAAGTGGAGGGAGTGACGGAACCAGAAACACGGGGTAAAAAACAATGAGGCATGTCGCATGTTAACCGATGCACAATCATAAACAAATCCTCAAGTTTAGGGCACTGCAGTGCTCTAACCTTAGCATTCGTGTTTGTTTAGTTGTTAATTATCTTGCCTAAAATTTTCGTGCTGATGTTGTTAGTTTGTTTTTATTTGTATCACCTTAGGCTAGAATGAATTTTCCTCTTTTTTTAAGTCAGTCAGAATTAACGAACCGTCAAAAGCACGTCTGTCGCTTTTATGCTATTTCAGTTTCAAGAAGTTGTCAATAAAATTGTACCTTACCTTAGCACATGCCCCAACGTACTCATACGCTGGGGCAACATGCCCTGAATCAAGGGCACCGTACACCCATAAAGATCTGTTAGAAAAAAAATTTTCATTTTGCAATTTCAATTCAACAAATTTGTTATGGGGGTACTGTTTCCTTGCTCCAGGGTATGGTGCTGGATCAGTGTACCAAAACAATGGGATTTGCGCGAGGGGTTGCTCACTCGCTGGGCACCACTGTACGCCTTCCCTGGGCACACCCGGGCAGCGGGCACCACTGTACAACCATTTTGGGAGTGAGCACCGGCTGGGCACCGGGCACCACTGTACAACCATTTTGGGGGTGAGCAACCCCTCGGATTTGCGTATGACTGATGCCAGGGGGAGAGAGATTGGGACCTCAGCTACCAAACCCACTATCAGCTCCTGAGCGCGTCACGGCTAGTGACCTCGTTGTTCACCTCATTTATTCGACCTCGCTTATAAGTTGGCTGGATGATTTTCCCATTTCTCCCTTGTGTATTTTTCTTCGCTTTCAGTGTTAACTCCTTTTTTTAAAAGAATTTTTGGTTAATTAAAGTAAGCATTATTTTGACCGCAGGCCCATCCGGGCTTTCCTTCTGTCAAAGGTATCTGTGTTATAACAGCTGTTTTGTTCAACAAAAATGATCAAACCATTATTTATTTGTATTTATTTATTATTATTTATGTTATAATTTAATAACTTTTCTCGAACAGGTGTGTAATGCATATCTTCCTATCTTGAACAGCTAGTTATTTCATGACAATCTTAATCAGTGTAAGAAGGGAGGGCTTTTTATACAAGGGGAATATGGGGTTAAGTGACTGAAAACTTTTGTGGAGGCTTATACGATATTGTTACGATGACTGTATACCTGGACATTTACCATCTTATGTCCGGCTTACTACACCCCTCGCCATAACATCAGGTTGAGAGTGCAAACTCCATATACAAATACAGTCATCGTAACAATGGTTTCAGAAGCGGGATGTTGGGTTTTCCTTCCATACAACTGTCGTAATAGTATTAAAAGTTTGATTTTGGATTTTCCCCCACACCATTGTCGTAACTATGGTACATGAAGCGGGTTTTTGGATTTTTTTTTCCCCTGCAGCTTTATTATAATAATAGGTTAAAAGTGAATTTGGAAATTTTGGTCGAAGAACGTAAAGTGAAAATTTTGGATTATTTTTTTTTTGAAGAACGTAAACTAAAATCTTTGGGAATTTGTTTATTGTTTGGAATAAATTATAGGTTTAAAAGTAAGAATGGGGATTTATTATAAGATTTAAGGGGGAAAATAACTTAAAAATTAAATTTTGGTCGATTTACGCTTTGGTTTGTAGTACTGGATTTTTTTGTCGTTTAGTTTAAAGTAAGCGTTACCTTATGACAACTTAGGCCTAATATCCCCATTTTTCTTGAGGTATGCCCCCAGATAAGTGAGGCTAGTCCTCTATTTATAAGTAAAAATATGGGTATAATATTTTTATTTGGGTAGTTAAGGATATTTTGTAGGTGAGGTTCCATTAATAGCATGATTGATGGGAGCATTAAGATTGAATTTGCCAGAAGTTTTGTAACTTCTTGGGCTGGTTAATAGTTAGTATGACTGTTGCATATCATTTTTTTGTCCAATATTTATGATACATTATTCCCTGATCAGGAATTTATCTTTCATGAATTATGTGGAGCATTTTCATAGGTATTTTTCACCAGTGGTTTTGTTGTCATTGTTGTTTGTGTTAGTCAGGAATCGCGACCTGAGCTAACAAATAGCCTCACAGATTAGAATTTTGTATGGAAATGGATGTTACGTCCATATTTTCCTGTTATGACAGGAATTATGACCTGTTCTGACATTACAGATGATGTTTATGAATGTGAATATAGTTTAGTGGTACGATTGTGTCCCCTATTTTTTTTTAGTCATCCTTCTTGGCTGCCAGTTTTATCCGTTATGTTTACTTTATAACTGGGTTGGTTAGCTAAGTTGGAGACCCTTCCCCCCCTTGTATGCTTGTTGATATGGTATGAGTAGGCCTCACATTTTTTTTTTAGTCAACCTACTTTCCTGGCCATGTATCCCTTATGTTTCCTTAATAAGTGGGTCGTTAGGGTAAGTTGGAAGACCCTTCCCCCCCTATAGGCATATTTATGGAGATGAATTGTGGTGCTATTAGTCCCTGTGTTATTATGTTCCCCTCTCCCTGAGATGTAGCACCACTGTTCTAAGACCTTTGTTAGAAGGCAAGAAGGTTTTAGCCTTTATTATAAGGCATTATTGAGAGATGATGAGTCACACTGTGACCATGCCCCTTCACATATTTTTATTATTCCCCCCTCCCCCTTACCTGATGGGCTATTCTCTTAATGATAGAGATTTGTATATGACATTGAAGTCATAGTGAATGAACTAAAAAGTAATGTCATAGGTTAAGGACCATGTATCTTTCCATGAGGCTGAATGTTAAACAAACAATAAATAATCCATCTGTGTGAGATATTTTTTATATGATATGTAATATTCCAGTCATATTTCCTAGTTTTTTTTTCGACAAAAATATTCTTCAAGAATTAAAATACCTCATAAAATGAGAGATTTATGTGTTAATAATTCATATTTGGTATTTAGGTTAGAAGAGTTGGAACCTCACATATTTTTTTTTTAGAAGTTGTCATATGGTAGTGTTTACTTTATTGGTTGTTGCCCCCATTGTATATTGGTCCCTGGTCAGTCTGCTCTGTTTTTTTGTTTTTTTTTCATGTTTTTCGAATCTCACTTGATGATTCCCTTTTTCTTCAAAAAGTAAATTTTTTGAATTCAAATTAAATATTAAATTCAAGTAAGAAGTAGTTCAAGTAAGAACTTATAATATTTAATTAGAACTGTCAAATCTTTTCTGAAATACCTTCATTCTGAAGTTATTTATCTGAAATGTTTGTTAAAATCTCTGAAGTATTGAAAGAAGTTTTGGTCGTCGCTGATTACGACGAAAAATTTGCTGATGAATTGACACTTCGACAAGGTGATATCATCAAAAGTGTTATCAGACACGATGGTGACTGGTGGGAAGGTACCCTTAAAAATAAAAGGGGGATATTTCCTAACAACTTTGTCAAGATTGTTTCAGCAAAAACGGGCCATTACACTGAAATACTCTTTGAAATTAATGGATTAAATTCAGAAGCGTTGGTTCCACACCATCCCCAAATTGTCGACCCCATCACGACAAGAGAGATACACGGAGGTATTGACTCATCCCTGTCTTTCGAACAGGCCGAGAAGATGTTTGCTCGCTACACGGTACTTTTCAGCTATACTCCACAGCATAAAGACGAACTTAGATTGGTCGCCGGAGACGTCATTTTTCTAATGAATGAATGCGAAAAAGACTGATGGTTTGGCATCACCAACGGAAAAATGGGCGTCTTCCCATCGATTTATGTCGCTCCTGAATTTGTACAAAAAGTAGTTGAGCCGACATTGTCTTCCAATATCCCATGTTCGCCAAGTCTCGTGACCCAACCACCCATTTCGTCAGAACAGGCTGAAAAGATGTACGAACGCTACACAGTACTTTTCAGTTACGCTCCACAACATCAAGATGAACTTAAATTGGTCGCCGGAGAGATTGTTTTTTTTATTCGGGAACACGACAAGGATTGGTGGTTTGGGATCACAAACGGAAAGACGGGCCTCTTCCCGTCGATTTATGTCGCTCCAGAATTTGTTCCGGAGTTAGTTAAGCCTCCCATTACCAAATTTCCGCCAAGTCAGATGACTGAACCAACCGCGCTACTGGGGAAAACCAACGAGCCTAGCTCGCAGCCTAACTCTGATTTCAGGAATCCCTTACCACCTGCACAGGTTACAGAGAACCATGAGGCACAACCCGTGCCACCGAAGCCAGCTAAAGACATGGCTCAGGTGATATACTCGGACGCGATCAAACATCCTGACGAGTTGGACCCCAAGGAAGTAGACATGGTGACGATTCTTTCAACGGAACTGGAGGGTAACGACCCGTTTAAAGGACATGTCAACAGGAGGATAGGAGCGTTCCTAGCCAGACTCCTTATATTGCTTGTGGTCCCTGCCTCTGTGGCCAAACTGGTGAGACCAGAGCGTCCCCCAGAGAAGCCACCCCCTCAATGCGACCAAAGTTTCAGGTTGTATACATCTGATTCTTTGTTTTCAGTCACCTGAAATGGTGATTATTCAACTTCACTTTCAGCTATCTTTTCATTAATCTTTCCAAAGCCCGATCTAACAATAGTTTTTTTTTTTCAACATAAACCATACCCTGCAATGCAGATGACAAGTACTTTAACTCGGGAAATGAGTGTTTTGCGCCCGCCCTTCAACCGCTTTCATACCGTCCGATATTGGAAATTTTTACCAGACGCCCTTAGTCGATGTTGGAGACTTTTACCAGACGCCTGTGTTACGGCCTCACTCTTCGAATCAACTATCTCGTCACGTGCGTTTTGAAGATGAAATACCAGTCCTCCCTGCGCCCGTATTGACCCCGGTTTTGACTGGTTATTTTCCGGCCTCTAGCAACACCACCGTAGATTCTTCAACCGGCCCACCCGAGACTCTGCAAGTAGCATCCTATATCCACGCCCCGAGACGAGTTTCTCCTCCGTTGGTACGCGTATCTCCACCGTCCCCCCAAATTCCCTCCTCGCGATCTGACTCACCACCTTCTAGGCCTCTGTCGCCTGCGGACAATCGTAGTTCGCCGCATGTGCCCAATGACCCGCCGGCCGCTGAACTACGACTGTCTAATGATGGCGTCACGCCAGATAGTAGAAACGTTTTAGGGGGTGAAGCCCCAGACTCGTTCATTTTACAGGTGAGCCCATCTAACGGCTCCTGCGAACTGGTGTTCTCGCCTATTCTCGGCTCTACTCGAGGATCCATGGACAGTAGCCACAGCCGGCCATCATCTTTTTCTCAGTTAAATTCAGACCTAGATGCGCACTCTGCACATTCTAGTGGGCCTAGTGACAATGATTCAGACAGTCCTGTAACTAACTCTCGTAGAATATCAACCCCAAATACACAGTACAGGACTCCATTTCGACCAAATGATCCAACTCCGAATACCCCGGTTATTACAGCCAGCCGTTTTCGAGGCGCCCTTCGTTTAGAAGGGAATGATAGCCGTCTTTTTTACCAATTGGCATTTGATTCAGATTCAGGAGATAGTATTCAGTCAAATCAATCATCTCAGGCTTTGGCCCAGCCCTTAGCTGCAACAAATTCTAATAATTCGGAATCTAACCTTAATGAATCCCCAATAAATCCGCCGGCTGCTACTTTCCAACGCGACGAGTTCGAGCCGACGCCAACTTCGTCTTGGTATGGGACGCCCTTACCGTCCCCGACGCTGCACGACCGACCCATCTTCATCCCTTCCCCATCCCCCCCTGAAGTCTTCAACGCTCCAATCCCGCCTATCCCGTCTGCGCCACCGTCTTTCGCCGACCCATCAATAACTTCTTTCCCGGTTCCCGGCCGGGTAACAACTCTTTTCACTTAAAGATTGTCCTTTTGTGAGTACATCTATTAATAAAACCTTTTGTTTATTTACGGACCATAGGTCACTACTATGAGTCTCGTTTAAGCTCCTTAGAGTGGGCTGGCCTGTAAGGCCTAGTGTATGATGGGTGGTTGATAACCTGTTGTGTGTTCGGTATGCAAACCATAGTGTGAATCGACCAGGGGAATCCATAATGAACCCGTGAAGTTCTGCACGTGTAGTAGGCCACCAACGCCCTAGGCCATCCTGACTCCGATGATTGTATACCTGGACATTTACCATCTTATGTCCGGCTTACTACACCCCTCGCCATAACATCAGGTTGAGAGTGCAAACTCCATATACAAATACAGTCATCGTAACAATATCGTATCATCCTCTAGAGATGCTGATAAGATATCGTATCATCCTCTGGAGAGGCTGAAACAATATCGCAGTCTGTTTTACCCCAAAATCTGTTAACAGATTGAGCTAAAACTTAAAAGAAGATTCTGGCCGAGAAGGGCCGCAACATAGCTCCAACAATATTTAGCTGGCATATCCGTTTTGCAGTGTCAGCTATAATAGGTCTACTGAAAAACAACTTCCTTTTTCAGCAACCAGCCAACAATAATCAGATGCTGACTGAAAATACACTGAAAGAACATCTTCTTACTTTCCTTAACCAACCAACCAAACAGCAAAAGACTAGGTTCTTTTGACAATGATCATGTTTCAACTGTAAATACAGCTTGTCAACTGAAACAACATCCTACTATCCCTTGATTTCCAAAAGCTAGTTATTCAGCACTGAAAAAAATACAGAACATCCTACTCTCTTAGACAACCAGTCTATGCACTAGGTCATACCTTGTCACAATCAGATTTCCACTGAAAATACAGTTTGTCAACTGAAACAACATCCTACTTTCCAAAAAGGTAAGTAATGAGCACTTAACACTGTCTTTGGGTGAGGAAAGATCCTATTACACATTTCAAAGACCACGTGATCATCGTAAACCACGATCTCGCTCGATTTCAAATTTCTTAAGAATAAAGCAAAGCAATCCAAATCTGCCTGCTATCAAATATACTAAACGCGTGTGAACATACTAAAATCCCATTCGGAATGTATTTAGACCATGGTCACACTAGGCTCAAAAACAGCACAGATTTGAGTAACTGAGTCTACTGTTTTGCGCAGATTCGCGAAATGTTGTGCGGTCGCCCGTGAGGATTTGAAACAACAATATTCAGAGTCTGGTAAATTTTCTTAGTTTCTTTTTTAGCAACCCCGAAAAGCTCTTTTTTCTTGGATCTAGTGGTACAAATGCTTCGGTGCCAAATTTTGCGCAGAAAAAAGCCTAGTGTAGTTTGACCAAGCTCTAAGGGAATACTGCATCAGTTAGAGTAGAAAAAACGTCACTTTCTGTTCGAAAAAGTTATAAAGCAGATTGTAACTGTCGATACCTGTTCGAAAAAGTTATAATAGTTAACATACCTCCATCTCGGTTGATATCGGAATAACAAGCTCGATGGCCATTTAAAAATATCAACCTCGCTGCGCTCGGCTGATATTTTTCATAACCTGTCTCGCCTTCGGCTCAGACAGGTTATTTTCAATGGCCGTCTCGCTGTTATTTTCCGATACCAACCTCGATGTCTGAAGTTAACCTTTAATATTACTGAACGTTAGATGGTAATTTTCTGACACTTATTGTTACGTTTGAACAGTGCCATCCATTTCGGTAGTCCACGTTTGGGTAGCCTACCAATAAATCCCATTCTATTTTATTCAATAGTAAATGGAAACGACACTCATGACAACTATTTCCTTTGGTAAGTTTAAACCTTATTTATTGTATATTAGTAATGTCCAGTCTCGCGGTCAGACCAGTGGCTAGCAGTTGTAAATCGTTTTTTTCTTGGTTAAGTCAACACATCACCGGCTTTTCAACAGTAGTTATTTATTATCCGGGCGTCCACGCCTCATTCAAACCGAGGGGTTTCACAGTCACAAACTAGCAAGCACCTTCTTCTTGCCAAGCTAATATCTGAAATCGCAAAAGATCACCAAGTAGGCTATCAACTTGATTATTATCCATGCAAAAAGCACACCCCGTTTTCAAACTCGGCATGCTTATTTCAACACTACTCTAACGCTAACTACTCTTCAAACGGGAAAAAAAAACCGTCTCATGCGCATTCATCAGAACGATTCCTCAACTCTTTCGTGCCGTATTTCACTCAACATTTCAACGCTCTTTAAAAGTTGATATCGTATATTTCTTTTCAGTGCGTTTCTTTATTTTGTTGTGACATAAATAGTCTTGACCATTTCATCTTTGATGAGCTTTTTCTATCCAATCGTTCTTTTTACGAATTATTTTTGCAATTGTTTTCCCGTTCGCATTTTGATGAATTGTATCTTAAACTGTGAATTGTTTACACAAATCATAGCTTACAGTTGTAAATATATCCCTTGGTTGATACTTTTAACTGTAATGAAATGTCCAGCACTTTTTTGTTTGTAAAAGCTATCTATGGATAAATAAACCGAACTGTAACTGAATTGTGACTGAAATATTTCCCTACCTAGATTTTATTTCATGCTTATAAAATGGTCAATTAGAAGGACAAAAAATAAACTTGATACAAGCTAACAGCTATGTTTGGCATACACAGTATGTTGTGTTGTAGACCAATACTATATTTCTTTACTTTTAAATATGCTTCTTCTTCTATTGGGTTACGCTTTTTTGTTTACGCCCTACTGTATACCTTGCGAGACTACGCGCCGCTTAGCAAAAGCTGCACAATCTTAAAGTTTAACCGAAATGGGCTAGGATAGGACAATCTAGTTACCCATCACTTATTCACTTAATTGGCTTGAAGACCCGCTGAAAATCAGTTACTTCGTTGTTCCGCTATTCACGAATAATCAAATTTCAAATAGTGGAATTTCCGTGTGATTTGTGGTGACTCTATGCGCTTGTATTTTTGCTGTACGCCTTACGAGAAAGATTTATGAATTTTTTTTGTTCAGGCACTAAGCAATCTTCACCAATCTCACCACTGCCCACTGAAAAGCCGCATTTGTGTTAAAGTTTAACCGAAAAGGCGTAGGATAGGACAATCTAGTTACCCATCACTTATTCACTTAAATTGGCTCGAAGACCCGCTGAAAATGAGTTACCTCGTTGTTCGCTATTAGAATAGTGGAATTTCCGTGTGATTTGTGGTGCCTCTATGCGCTTGTATTTTTGCTGTATGCCTTACGAGAAAGATTTATCAATTTTTTTTGTTCAGGCACTAAGCAATCTTCACCAATCTCAACACTGCCCACTGAAAAGCCGCATTTGTGTTGAGATTAAAAATTTCCCGCGTCATAGTAGAATTTACGCTGTGGGGACGGCTGGAGATATTATGAGCCTCATAACTAGAGCACATAGTGGAAAATCAAAAAATCCCTTTGCAGAATCCAAATAATTCAGTGTATCCAATTAAATGACACACAAATGAGTTGGCTTTTCAGTTAAACTTTAAAGAAGGAGTTTGAGAGCAAATATTTCAACATCCGGCTTAAATATTATAAAACAAAAATAAATTAAACATCTTTGGTAAGTACTTTTCAGCAAAAGTTACCTGGTTTTAGTGTTCAGCGACTGTTCAAATTTAGGCGACGTTCAAATATGCAATGGTGTTCAACAAACAAGGACCTTAAAACAGTCACAGACAACGTTTGTTGGCGACGTTAGTCAAGATTGCGCGTAATATTTAGCGTGCTTTCACAGTGTCGAGACGTCGCGACAGTTGATGCATAGTTTTTTTTTTAGCATACTGGGTGTGGGTAGCTCTAACTGGCTTCATCCTTTAGTTCTATGAATGATATTTGTCCGAATAGCCTTTGGCTTTAGTTGGCCCTCGTCCATTAGTTCTTTGGATGATATTTGTCAGAATAACATTCGTCTTTCCGATTCTATGTTCCTCCTGCGAACTATATTTCCACCAGATTAAAACAGTCATATCACAGATTCCTGGCTCATTTTTTATATACACTGAGTGATTATATTTTTCAGATTCAGCTTATTTTCTCACATCTCTGTTTCTTATCTTCCCCAAGACTAGGTTATGCTCCAGGCATATCATTTTTTTAGCGTTAATATTATCAAACTTCTCATAATGTAACAATCTTCTTTCTTTGTTTTCGTGTCTTGTAGGTAGACCCTAGCCAAACTACAGTATTACGCCTTAGTCGAACTAGCCCTTTTCGGCCGTTAGTTCATATTTTTGCTTTTTGTCCATGTGATATTAGCACCTGTTGCTGCGTTCGTTCTTTTTTGTCTTCTTTTTTCCCGTTTTCTTTGTATTTGTTTGTGATATGGTAATTTTTACTGGCGTAAAAATTTATTGATTGATTGATTTGTCCGAATAATCTTTTCCATCCCATCCTTCCCCCACGATTCCTCCACAGAATAGTCTCTATCATTCAATTCCTCCGAATCTTTCCATCAAAATTGCATGCTTTTGCCGATAATAGAGTAAATAGCTCCTAATCACATCCTGATGATCATGATATAAAATTAATTACTCCAAATTACTATCACACGACGGGAAATTAAATTATCCCACCGCGAAGCCATATGGTAACAAAATACCACAAATTGGCAGCTACAGTGACTCTATACCCAGATTCCTTCTACACAGCGATCAAGTTACAGACACCGATGTTAGAATGTACTGTTTCATTTGATGGTAAATAAAAAAATTCAACTAGCCCGCTTTGAACAAACTAACGAAGCTGTTAACTAAGCAAAAAAAATACTAAACTATGACTACAGTATTTTTACTCTCACTTATAGTTCTGAACTAGTCTGTCTCGATCAACCTAGCTAAGCAGTGATTCATAAATAAAAAATTATAAACTATGACTACAGTATTTTTATTCTCACTAGTTCTGAACTAGTCTGTCTCGATCAACCGAGCTAAGCAGTGATTCATAAACAAAAAATTACTAATGTATGGCTATTTCATATCAATATGACTATTTCATTCAGAAAAAAAAAGAAATTAATCAGCTAAGATATTCTTCAGCGATACTTCAGCCCTTCTTCGTAGCTAGAAGAAAACAAACCTTGCCAAGAAGGGACGAAATTTTGCTGAAGAATGTCCAGCTCATTTATCCGTTTTAAGTCATTTTCGTATAAATGATTCCCAGTCAGCAAGGGGCTGAAGAAGCATTTACTGCATTTCAGTTCCGTAGATGAGAGCATGCAGCTCAGTTTTCCCAGAACTGAGCTACGGAGCTTCAACATAAACCTTAGGTAATTGCATTGTAATAAGGAATAAACCTTATTTGAATTGACATATCCAAAGCTATTTTTATACATTTAAAGATATTACGGATTAAATCATCATTATCATCAATACGTGTAAGACAAATTTATAAACAAGTGAAGTCGGTCGCGCCAACTTGCGACGAAATATTGTACTGATTCGAAAGCGGGCTGGTGTGCTTCTGCGTGTCCAGCCGATCCTTGGTTTTGCTGGGTGCCTCTCTACACTGTCAGAGTTTCATAACAAACAACACAAGGATGCGCGGTTTCAACAGACTAGCTAATCAACAGTAATAGACAACACTTGAGATGTTATCTGTTGTGTTGGAAAACGTTATACATAATATGTTATGCGTAAAAGCATTGCCAGGAAGAGCCAAAAAAGCATTTACTGACTTTTTTGTTTGTCGTCATGATGTCGGATAATTCAGCAGACGCTTTTTGGCGATTTTTCGGCTCTTCCTGATGGCAACGCTTGTTATGCATTACATCTTCAAACACAACAGACAACATCCGACGTGTTGTCTGTTACGCATTGTCTGTTGAAACCGAATATCCTTCTGTTGTCTGTTATAAAACATCTGACAGTGTAGCTAATCGCGCCAGCAGTTTAGTGACATTCAAGTTAATACTAACCTCCGACAAAGCCTTCTTGTCAGTTTTCACCCCCTGGAGAAGAGTAATGGCATTTTTCGCCCCTTTGACGACCGCAGCTTCAATCCGCAAGTGCCGCCGCAACTCCTCGATCCGCTCGTCCAAACTGGACATGATTCCATAGTCATCCGAATCTAGAATACAAAGTGTAAACATAACTCAAGCTCACTGCGAATCATATTTACAGTGCTAAAAGCCTGAAGAAGACCCTTGTCACGTAGGGCCAAAATATCGCTCTAATAAAACTCAGCTGACGTATCCGTTTAGCACTGTCAACTGGGTATGTAACTCGAACAACTCAGTATACTGGTTAACTAAAAGTTTAACCGAATAGGGCTAGATATGACAGACTAGTTACCCACTCACTTAGATAGGCTTGAAGTTAATCTGGAGTTGAACATTTCCGCTTCCTTGGCCATTGAAACGCATTTGACGAAATGCAAATTCTCCGCGTCTGGACGAGCTTTGTCTTGTCGGGCCAGCAGTGAACGTCACATTTCCTGAACGTCACTACTAGAGCCCAAGATGAAACGATCTAAAATATCTCTTAGCGCAGTCAAAATAATTTAAGTATACTCAAATACAAGATAAAAAAAAATTAAGCTGACTTTTCAGTTAATCTTTAAAGCGGTCTAGAGACTCACTGTTTTCGTTATTTTGTTTCCCGGACAGTTGTTTCAGAGAGTTCTTAAACAGTGGTTTCACCTACCATAGCAATCCTTTGCAGGAGATTCGAGTGGCTACCTAGGTAAACAAGGGAACTGCCTATTCGCCCCAATAGGCCCCGGCCAAGGGTCGAAGTGGTGACTATACTTTATAAAATACTATAGTTTTAGCACTTATCTATTCCATTTATATGCCTGCTTGTCTATTTTCTAACGTCAGAGTCCGTTAAATAATAAAAAAAAGTAAAGTTGTTTTGCTACATTCCCAAAGGGTTTAAGACTCTGTTACTGCCTAGGGTCCCTGGATCACTATGTCCGGGCCTGGGAGATTCCTTAACAGTGACAGTTGAGCCGATCAGAAGGCCTCGTTACTGCGGACTCGAAGCCGCTTGAACTGTCAAGTCCTTAAAGTTTAAGGGAAAAGGCATCGGATTTTTAAATCAGATATTTGTTTACACTGAAATATTTTGACCCAACTAAGGAATTTTGTATTTTTTCACGAGGCTCTAGTAATAACGTTCATAATGTGCGCTGTTTGCACGACAACCCAAAACTCACCCAGACGCGGAGAATTTGAATTTAAAAAAAAGCCTGCATTTCCAGGGTTAAAGACGCTAAGCCCGGAAAAGTCACGGCTGAACAAAGCTGGGAAATGAGTGGGAAGATGTCTCGCAAGGAATCTGCAATTATTTTTCGACATTGGCTTACCTTTGTAGTTGGTAAATATTTCAAGCATAGAAGGACAGGCAAATAAAGGTACCATCCGAAATCGGCTGACAAAGACTGGACTCGGAAGCCTTGGAAAGCTGCATGGGATTCCCAAGATGCGGCCCTCCCCATTCATCACTGAGCCAGCGCACGACAGGATTACCTTTCGCTGGCAAGTGCGATTTAAGGTAATTTAAGGTAAACGAAGTAACCCATTTTTATCGGGTTTCCAGGCCTATTCGGAATAAGTGATGTTTAACTAGACTGTCGGATCTCAGCCCTGTTCGGTTAAACTTTAACGAACATGAAGAAGTTGATTTTGTGCAGACGTTCTGAAGTTGGATGAGGCTAACATGTTATCACACATAAGGAATGCCCCTGATAAGCCCTTTAAACAACCTTTGAGAGGCTTCTTGTGCACAGCTCTAGTTCGTTCCCTATCGCATCGACGTTCAATTACTGATAAAGCTATCCCTACGAAAGCATAGCAATCTAAAGTAACATAGGACATAAACGCATTACATTAGAGAGATATATCATGTTGCCAGGGCGACCTGATTCCTCGAAATTATTGGAAATTTATAAAAAGCAGATAACTAAACCGCCTAGGTCTGCCTTGCTAACGACGTGCCTACACTTTTATAACAAATAACACAAGGATGCGCAGTTTCAACCGATAACACTTGTTATGACTGTGTTATGATTTTGCAAACGTTAAGCTTTGAACGTTAAGCATAACAAGCATTGCCAAGAAGAGCCGAAACACCACCGAAAAATATCTGCTGACTTTTTTGTTCGTCATCACGATATCGGTCATGATTCCTGTGTTCATAACGTTCAATGCGCAACGTTTGCAAAATCATAAGTGTAGTCTGTCGAAACGGCGCATCCTTGTGTTATCCGTTATGAAATTTCTGACAGTGTAGCGCTTCTAAGAGCGTGTTCCACCCCTCTACCAATAGTAACTATTAGTTACTATTTCCGTTCCAGCCTCACGAAAAGTTACTACGCTGACCGTTCAAACCTTCTCAAAGTAGTAACTAATAGTAACTATTTGCTTACCACGCTCGGGAGCGTAGTTAGCGTAGTAACTACGCATCTCTGTAACGTGATTGGTCGGATCACCCCGCGGCCTGATGTGTGACCGAAAAATTCAAAAAACGTTCCAGCCTAGATTAGTAACTACGGTAAGCAGCGTAGTAACTACGGTAAGTACGGTGGAACACGCTACTAAGTACCAACATCAACTCGACTAAATGGTCGGCAACATGCCCAAGGTCTACTCCTTCTTCCCGGAAAGGGGTTTTATAACGCATGGGGGCTGAAAAACTACTATATACAAAATTTCGAAAGGGCTTTTCATGAGCAAATCTCTTTTTCGTGAGCAAATCTCTGGATTTGCCCTTGTAATATGGCATAGTCAGTCCTGGATTTGCCCTAGCTAACAGGGTCTGCAGTGGACACACCATAGCTGAAATGTACCATATTACAAAGGGACTATACCATTTCACAAGGACAGGAATTTTTGCAAATCCCTGAATTTGCCCTTCAGAACTAGCTGGACACTGGCAACAAAAGGGCCCCCATATAGCCTGAACAGGGACGCAGTGTTCCACGCGCATCTTCTCTGCAGGTCCACACAGACCAATGGTAATAAGAGACAAGAACGAAGGTTCTGTGGGCTCCAAAGCTGGGGTATATTTTAAATTTCATGATCTAGTCTCTCCGTATTTCCGGAAAGAATGGAAAGTGACAGCATTCAGGTTTGAAAAATAGGGAGCTGCAACTTCCTGAAAATATAGCTCATGTCGGTTTCGTCAAATTTCCGGTAAGACATATCGTACCAATTCCTTGCAAGTTTCTGGTAAGAAAATAATCGGAAGACAAAATATGACTCCAATTTGGACTATCTGAATATTCGCTACCCGATCGCATTCTACACCAATCCCGACCGGCGTGTCAGACAATACACTGCATGACGTTAAGTATTAACATGTCAAGTTTCAGGAAATATGTGTAGTCTTCGAACTATTTTAAAGGCAAATTCGCGTTATTAGAAACTCGATGGAAAAGCTGGAATGCAAAAAAAAAAAATAGAAGGAAAAACCACTACGGTACGGTCGCGGAAGCTTAAGGGAATATAAAGTACAGTTATAGCACAATCAACTTGTCCTGAAAGATGACCTAGAAATTACTATGGGTAGTAATTTCACGGTGATAGCATGGATACCCGCAAGCGGAGGCAGGTAAGGGGTCAAATTAAATTTCTAACAGTACCATGTTCTGACGAGGAAGAAACATGATAATTATAAAATATATATGCACTAAACCGACTTTAGCCTTTACAAATGTCTCAGGAATCCGTCAAAACTAAACTGAACATCAGCCTGGTTGTGGCACGGCTGCTTTAAAGGACTCGTCGTGTCTATAATGCCAACGGAACCTGCTTTCGTAACTGCTTTCATTAATTCTTAAGCCCAGACACCCCAATTTTATATGTTACATTCTAAGCCCGCTAACCCTCACTAATCTTTGCACTCGCCACGACTCACTATTTTCCATGGCATTATGCCTCCGACGAGTGTTCTCGTAAAACCGTAAAACCGGTTGTCTGAATTTGGCCGGGTTTTGGCTATAAGTCAACGGACCTGCGAAAAGGCTTAAAACAGACAAAGCCGTGGATGATGTTTTAAAAGCAGAGTCTGGTTTTACAGTATTCAAATGGTTTTGAATACTGAAATATAAACAGTGAATAGTGCGAATTTCAACTGATTTGTACTTTCTGGGTAGAAAACAATGTCAGAAGATGATACCAACGGTCCACTACCTGACTTTTACCTGTGATGATGTCTTACCTTTTTTGGATTTATTGACCCCATTTGTTTCCTCATCATGCAATTTCGCTATGTTCATCTTTAGGTAGTCCACCTTTGCCTTCGAGTCGGTATAGACTTTCTTCGCTCTCTCCAGGGATTCTTTGTCTTTCGTTTGTTGGTATTGCTGGATCATGTTCTCAGCTCCTTGTTTCATCTACAATAATAAGATAAATCAATTTAAAAAAATCTGATTTTATCCTAATGTTTTACTTGGTGAATGCGAGGTGAAGACGGGCGTGAATGCGTACTGAGAGTATGATCGAATTACAAAAAAACGAAAACTAAGAAACCTCCGTTTACTGTTTCCCACGCTGTCAGATGTTTGACAACACTTTAAACAAGATTCAGACCCGTGTTAAATCTTGTAAAATGTCTTCATCTTTCCGGAAGAAACAACACACAAAATCGGTTAAAGTGCCACGCGAGGGGTTATCCGCCCCCAACACCTGCTGTACACCCTATCCCGACACCGTCCGAAATCAGCTGTATCAGCTGGCCACCGGGCACTTGCTGTACACTGAAATCGAGAGTGGACAACCCCTCGGTGCCATGTTTGTTTCACACATGGATGCGCAAACTAGCGTTAAGCGTTATCAAACTTCTGACAGTGCTCTGGCATGTCTGTGGCTTTTCAATATTTCTGAAAAGTCGTACCCTCCTACAGTAGTAAAAAGACAGAATGATGGTGCAAATCCTCTTAACATAGTTGCTCCTTTTCCATGGCAAAGGTGCCGATTTGATGCGATTCGTTACTCAATCTACTAGGCTTGTTACTTCTGAATACCTCACAGAGACGAACCGTATTTTAATGGAAGGAAAGTAACAGCGTGAATGCCAAAGCTCAGATTTAACTGTTCTTAGCCATAGCTAAGTTAGAAACCTAAGGTACCGATGAGAAGTACTTAACAAAAGCTTCAAGACCCATTTACAATCCATTCTGTCGAAACCGGAGCTTCCATGGAAGAGTGAATCCAGTTTGTAAAGGGCCGTAGTATTTATGACACTCGCGCGGACTGCCGAGCCACGCGAAGTTTAGTGCCCACGCGCAGTGAGGCCCTACAGCGATCCTGACTTAAGGAAGAAGAACAAAAACCAAAAGAACAGGGATCCTGACTTTTTCGGCGCGGCTTGCAGCTACTTACGCAGTCGTGGAACAAAAAGGTTAGTCGCCATGAAATAAAATATGATATCCAGAGAATCATTCAGGTTGTCACTGGAACTGACAACCCAGGAATGCATAATTCAAAGCTGGGGAAAACCTCTAACTTCGTTCATTGCGAAACAGATGAAGAGACGAATACACATTTTGTTCGACATTGTCCAGCACACGACTAGAAACATTCCGCTCTTTTGGTGTGGACTTGAATGCTGTTTTGGGAAAAGCCTGCCAGAAGGAACTGTCCAAGTTTGTGATTGACGGGAAATAATAATAATAGCTAGCAGCTTTTTAGATTTGAAAGAACGCGATAACAAGTGTTACAATCAGTGGTGTTTTCATGTGTTTCGAGTAATGGCTTGCCATGAACTGTTTAATTTGGGGGATTGAGACAACGGGCCTTTCATGGCCTGAGTTTCGGCCAGAGTTTTTGGCTTACCCCACAGCATAAATGTAAAAAAAAAAATACCTTCAACCTACTTCAGTGGACTAATCTTTCCACCCATTCTTATCCATATACCTAAACTCTGTGTTCCATAGGTTTACTAGGCCTATCCCACTATTGACACCACACTCAATTTCAAACTTGCCGTGTACGTCGCGTCATCATTGTTTCTGGGAAGCTTAGTGGTCAGAAGACCGGTTGCAAAAATTTTGCCGCGTTCTTCGGCCGAAACAATGGGTCTACAGACGGGCTAAAAACAGCCAAAGCCCTGTGTAATTCACTGTAAAAAACAGCGCAGTCTTTAAGTAGTCAATTATTAATGAATCAAATGAATAAATGAATTCATACACAGACCAGTCTTATTGCCACTGATCTAAAAAATACTTTTGATCTGATCAACCACAGTAAACTTGTCCGAAAACTTCTCAAGTCTCTGAACATCTTAACAGAAACAGTTCTTACTGCGAGGTGTCCTTGAACTTATAGGCTATTAAGAAAAAACGGGATTAAGGCGAACAGAACAGGTAATGGCGAACTGACTAACGAAATAGGCTTTAATCTTTTGAATCATATTCTGTTCCATTTGTCCTGTCCAATAGCAATCTCGAGTCATGGAACTCCAAAACCAATCTCCGAGTTTGGGAACTTAATACAAGCTCCGAAAGAAACATGTCTAAAAATCCTACGAGACATTTTCTGAGGAAATATTTACTGAGACCAACTTGAACTTCTTCTTTGATGTAGAACTGGAGCAACTTCATAGGAGCAACTGGAGTTACTTACCTTTAATTCCCGTTCTAACTGTTTTTCTAGGGTACTAAGCGTGGAGTCTTGCACTGATTGTGTACCAGGGTAACTGCCAAGTGAATCTGTAAATAAAAAGTGTAAACATAGGGTACACAGGTACTCGACGAGAGCAATGCAAAACAACCTGCATGGCAAACCCAATTTTTTTTTTTTTTTTGGGGGGGGGGGGGGGGGGTTGTGACTGCAGGGTACCACGATAAAGATATCTTTCACCGAACTAAAAGATTCTTAAAAAGATAAATATTTAGATCGGCTATCTGCGTTCAATTCGTGTTTCATGACTGTTGCGCCTTTTAGGATGAAGATAGGCCTACCTATCGGCTATCATACATAAATCCCCGATTTTCGGGAACACTGCCCCAAAGTTAGGGTATGCTCAAAGTACACAGGCACCCTCACTCAATGAACCGAAATGAGCAATGCAAAACGAACTGCGTGCCAAAACCAACTTTTTTTTGGGGGGGAGGTTGTTGCAGCATGGTGTCAAGATAAAGATATCTTCCATCGAATTAAAAGATCCTCAGAAACATATATCCTTAGATCGGCTATCTGCGTTCAACTCGCGTTTCACGGCTGTTGCGCCTTTCAGGATGGAGCGATTCGAGAGCGACTAATCATACATAAATCCCTAATTTTCGGGCACACAGGCAACGGGGCAAGTTTCAGGCAATTTTCGGGCAACGTTAGGGTATTTTGGGTATACCCAAAGTACGCAGGCACTCTCACTCAACGAATCGCATTTCAGGGTGGAGAAACCAATCATACATCAATCCCTAATTTTTGGGTACACTGCCCGAACGTTAGGGTACTGTAATACTACTGTAGGCTAAATACTGGAATCCATCAAAATGGCCAAGAAAATTGTCACGCAATAGAGAATTTGAGGGGTAAAATAAATAAAAGAGTGGTGTTTTCATCAATTTTGTTTAGAGTGATGGTTCACCATCAACTGTAGGCTATTTAGAGTGATGGTTTACAATCAGTTGCACATTGGGGGATTCAGACAATGGGCCATTTGTGGCCTGAGTTTCGGCCAGAGTTTTGGCCTACCCCACATAATAATAACAATAACAGGGATACCCCAAAAATACGAGCACAGTGCTTGAACATATGAACACGATGCCCTGGAGCAAGAGTACAGCAGCCCCATGAAAACCAGTAAAATCTGTAAATTCCATAAACGGAAGAAAAAGAAAAGAATTTCCCTTGCTTTAGGGGACTGTGCCCCACTGTTAAAGCATCATAGGTTGGTGGCGCTAACACAGGAGCACCATGCGAAAAAATTAGGATCAGTGTATGACTGAGAGAGACCTGTGAAAAAGCCAACTGCTATGACTTTCTGATTTGGAAATTCAGTTTAGCCCCGTTCACAAACACGCCTAACCAACCACAGAGGTCTGGGCATATGCCTAGCCTCACCGTTCATACCCATGCCTAGGCACAGATTTTGGGCCAGACAAGAGTTGCGTTTTTTTTTAAGTTCATAGTACAGCGGAATGTTCGTTGTCATCGTATTCGCCAGCGGGCCGTACGCTGGGAAGGCGCGGGATGCCCGAAGTCGTTTTATTTGCTAGCGGGCCGCCCGCAGAGTGCCAGCGGACACGATAGTTTGTACGCTGGGTGATGCAGGGAGTTGTTCAGCGTACTTCTGACGTAGTCCGCCAGGAATAAAACGGCTACTTACAGTTCGCCATCCGCTCCCACTGTACTGTGAACTTCAAATAAAACTCAACTCCAGAGTTCTAGGCTCTACAACTCGGTGAACAGCTAAGCCTGGGCACGTGCTTTGCTAGACATGCTTGTGAACGCGGCTTTGGGAAAACACATGCACCAATTACGGCTGAGAAAAAATCGGCTAGTCCACCGGTTGGGCTAGTGGCGAGAAACACCGAGAGTTTTTGATACGGGAAGAGCTTTGTTATAATACCGGCAATATATTTGTAATACCGGAAGAACCGAATTTCTGTCAAAGTTCTGCATGATTTTTAGATACATTAACTATTACTGCCTGACCACAAACCACATGTTGGATGTTCCTCGCTTCGGTCTCAGAGCAAATTACTGATTGATTTACTTATTGCTCCAAAGACTGGCTTTACACATATCGGTAATTTTCAATTTGTGGAGATGCTGGTACACCTAACTCAAACAATTCCGGACTTAGGAGTCCCCCTTCTAAGAAAACACAGGAAGGATAATGTAAAAACGAAAAAGTTTGAAATAGCAGAGCAAGTAGAGCCGGCATCTCTTATAGATCAAGAGGCTAGGAAAGAGGCTTTCAGGGCATTCTATGACTTTTACTTCCCATGCAAGGAGGGGCCCGAAGATCAGGGTTTCCAAAAAATTTTCCCTGAAGGGACGTTACAAATGTCAAGAGGTATGGATTACAGTCTACTTTGAGTGACCCAAACTTGTGTGAATATTGTTAAACCTATGCCTAGACCGACTCGAACCATTCAAAATGAAAAGGAACTGCACACTTTTAAAGTGGAATAAATCCTCCCTAGTCGAAACTGTTAATTCGTCAATATTCTATCATCTACGTTAACCTTTTTTCTTTACCTTTTCCATCTTTTAGCTTCGGGAGTGATGGTTCACAAATACATAATATTATTATTAACAGCTGAGATCAGCTGAGTATCCACTGGAAGTTCTTCTTTGTCGATAGTTCTTGTAAGGTTCTTATCAATAAGTTTCGAAAATCCAAACAGGGAAAGCTAGGTACAGCAGCGGGTGATAAATCCCTCCCCCCACCTCAATTCTAAAGATGAGGTAGGTTAGGAGCCTGAGAGCTTGGATCACGAGATCCCCAGGAGACTTCAGATCTCGAATACGACTTCAAGGAGATCTTTAAAGGACAACTCGCACTATGTAGTATTTCTGCTAAGATGTTCTGAGATAGTTGACTACTTAAAAACTTAGAAATACTCCTTGAGCCAAAGCTGACTGGGAAACATATATTCAAACAATGGATAAAACGGATAGCCTACGTCAGCCTCAGACACGTCTCTGACTCAGCGTCAGATGTATCTGTTTTATCCATTGTTTGAATCAACAAGAGCTAGAAGCTCATATGGCACTTGCAAGGCTGGGTCAGAGGATGAAAGTAGGAATCCGTCAATTCGTGGGTTTGTTATGATCATTTGTAAGTAAAACCCCTGAGATAAGAACGATCATGGGTCCTTGGAAATCATGAGAATTTATCGTTTGGTAATGCATTTGGCTGTCATGATGTGCACTTTAAGAGCGCTAGAAATTCATTTGTAATCACAACTCTTGAAGCAAAATATGACGAGCTCACTGGAAGCATGAAAATGTGTATTTTACTAAAAAGTATTGTTTATACTTTAAGGAATTCCCCTGTAAGCAAAACCCGTAAGGCAAAAATGATTATGGGCTCATGAGGATCGCGGAAATGCTTATTTTGGTATTTTTTGTACTTTGTGGTTCGAACTAGTACTTTAGGGGATAGTCGGATGTGAGAAGTTACAATTTCTAAGCCAATCTTGTCAAGTATCTAATGTCTCTAAGCTAAGTTTCATCGTCCTAGCACATCTGGAAGTACCTTAATTCACGATCACAGGAATTCCCGACTCCCCTCCAACTCCCCCCACAGTGCAAGAACCTGGTCCGGTTCTGTCACTGATGTATCTAGGGCTTGTGCTTGTTCCTCCAACCAAGTTTCATCCCAATCGCTCCCCTCTAAGCATGTCACAAGATTTCCGGTTCTCCCCCCCCCAAAAAAAAAAACATTCATCGGATCCAGTCCAGACTATTAATTAATTTAGGTCTTTCCAAATATCAGGTTTCATTAAGATCCGATTACCCATTTAAAAGTTATACATACCTCAAGACTCAGGACTCCCTCCACTCCCCCCACGCTGGTCGGATCAGGGAACTGACTATTTCTAAGCCAATCATATCAAGTCTCTAAAGTTCAAGCCAGGTTTCATCGTCATAGCAGATCCGGAAGTACCTTAACTCGTGCTCACCGGAATTCCGGGCCCTCACTCCCCCCACAGTGCCCAAATCTGGTCCAGTTCCGTCACTGGTGAATCTAGGCTTGTGCTTGTTCTTCCCACCAAGTTTCATCCCAATCGCTCCACTCTTAGCGTGTCACAAGATTTCCGCCCCCCCCCCCCCCCGACTCCCCCATCCGGTCCGGACTTAAAACGGGACATCTGAGATACGAGGTCTTCCAAATATCAAGTTTCATGAAGATCCGATCACCCGTTCCAAAGTTACACATACCTCAAGACTCCGGTTTTCCCTTCCTTCCACTCCCCCCACGGTAGTCGGATCGGGGAAGTGACTATTTCCAAGTTAGTTTGGTCGGGTCCCTAATACGCCTGCCAAGTTTCATCATCCTAGCGCTTCTGCATGTACCTTAACTTGAGAACAGTGGACCAACAGACCGACCGAAAAGTGATCGGTATATGGTACTTGAGCGAAGCTGCAAGTGCCATAAAACTTAGTCATGCTTACAGCAAATTACACAAGGCTTCGCCTGTGTTTAGCCTCTTTCCATGACCCTTGCCACGGATGACAATAGTTGCGTTTTTGCAGATACCATGGTATCTGATATACGGTCTAAAGTCGTTTTTGCAGTTATCGTGGTATCAGGCCAGTTACAGTGGTATCTGATATTCAGATACCACGGTCCGACCGTGGTAACTGATCGTGGTATCTCAAAAGCCATCTCACTTTCATCAAATTTTTGTCAAATTGGTGGGAAAGAAGTTTGGCACTTAGTGATGTGACTGAATAGCCTATCAGTTTTTCTTTTGGGGTGACTTCGAAAAGCGCAATTTCGGCAATTGTCGTTTTTGCAGAGCAACCGTATATCAGATATAACGGTAACTGCAAAAACGACTAATTGCAGATCCAGTTACCATGGTATCTGCAAAAACGCAGCTAATCTTGGCAAAATTTGCATATTCAGTCTTCTGACCAATAATCTTCTCAGGCCTGATACGTTACGTAAAGGGAACAAACGTGGAAAGCGTGATAATTAGTGTAGAGCCAATAGAGGATGTAGGATACAGCTACAAAGTAGAATCTCGGAAACGAGAACGGATGGATACCACTGAAGTGGAATGAATTAGTATCATAAGTAACACGTGTACTTCAAAACCAAAACTCTGGCTGGAAAAATATTCCAGCAATTTTGAGCCCCAAATAGGATACATGAAGAAGGCATGTGCAACAAAACGGACAATAAAAAAGGATTACTTACCTCTATCACTGCCAATTGAGCTTGGCCGACTATTCCTTTCATGCTCGGGATTTGTGTTGTAAGTCTGATTAACAAAATACACATGGTCATTCTTCACTGGAGCTTGAGCCTGAATCATGATTAACTGGGATTCAATGTGCTGCAGCTCATTGGCAAGCTCTAACAACTTGTTATTTGCCTCCTTCACCACAGAATTCACATCTGATGTTTTCTTCCCACCATGGGCTCTTTTCATTTTTTCTGCTCCTTCTTTGAGCTTAAGTTCTTTGTTGTACTCCTCTCGTAAAACTTTCCGAAGCTTCTCAAGCTTCTGACTAGCTGACAAATTTCTAAAGTCATCTCGAACAGAGAACCTTTCACAAACATCATGCACAATCTCGTCGACGTAGTCCTGAAAAGAGTACATCATTGAAGCACTGCAAATACTGAAAGAGGTAACTAGGTCACTGTTTAGGGTGTTTGTAACACCCCAAGTGGCCATGAAAGACCGGTAGCTTAGTTATTGAGCTAGCACTTTACTCAGGCAAAACAAGGAAGCCCTGAAACAGTCAGATAATTGACTAACAAAAGTAGTAAATCATAACTGGTCAGCTTAATTAAAAAATAACAATCTTAACAGTACTATTATTATTTATTTATACTCCCTCGCAACTGGTAGACAAGTTAGACAAGAAAATAAATTAATCGTCTCCTAATCCATCTATGTCAGGGAAACCGAAAACATACATTAACAAACCACTACTGCAGAAATATTAAGAGGCAAACATAACAAAAACAAAATATTATTTAAAAAAAGGGGAAGATGTTGTGGTGTATATGGATTTTCAGCATTTTTTTTTTGCAAAATGTCGCATCTTACTGTTTCAGTTTCCAAGGGATTCGTGACTTTTATATTATTGTTAGGGAAGAGTTGGTAGTAGAAACAAGGGGACCCACAATATCCACTAATCTGCTATGTTGTGTGTGTTTCAAAACTTGCTGAATCAAAACAAATGGGCCTAGAGCAGAGAAAGTTATCTGAAAAGTCACATTCTGTGTATGAGGACTTTGATAAAAAAAAAATGGTTGTTCGAGATAACACTTTATTCAAGATGCCATACATTATTAAAAAAAAAATGGTTGTTCGAGATAACACTTTATTCAAGATGCCATACATTATATTCAACAGAATATAACAGAGTAAGAATAAGTGCTCTGTATTTATTGCCTCAGGCCGCATTAGAATTTATATGCTGACAAAATCAAATAAATAACATGCCTGCTACAAAAATGATTGCAGTGCTTCAATGGTAGCCAGAGGTACAATATCACGAAAACATTCAATTCATTATTCTACTCAACTGTTCATCACATGTAGGCTAACTGACCCACAAATTTTTGAATATCAGCTCCATTTGCTTCCAGTTATCTTTCAAGGACACACAAATAAATAGCCTATGTAGCCAACTCATTAAAGTGGATGTCATGTGCAGAAAGCCACCAAATCATGGTGAGCAAGCAGTTGATTTTCAACCAAAAAGTTATATTATCACCAGCCATCATACCAACAAAGCTATGGTCAGATATTAAGATTGTTAATGGTCAGATTCATAATGGTTAAAGTTTAAGAAGTGCAAAAACTAAGCACATCTAAGTTTAATGATGCTTAGGTGATGTAGAGGGACAACTAATTTATCTAAACGAGTGTCCCCCATGCTTTTCAAAAGACACCACAAACTACATAGTATTCCTGCTGAGATGTTTTGGGATAGCTGACTACTTTAGAACTTGGCTATGCTTTAATTTGCAAAAAAAAACTTGCTTAGAATTTGCATATGAATATGAATATATTCCCCCAAAACGCCCTTTGGGCCATGGCATATAACCAGTCTCATGACCAACAAGCTTATTGGAAACAATAATCAGGAGCATGAAATGTCACAAAGATAACAAACACGGCAAGCCTGATAATCAATGTAATGCTAATAGAGGACATAGGATACACCTATGAAGTGTAGGATCTTGGGAACAACAACATATGGAAATACTAGCCTACTAATGTAGAATGAATCACTATCGTAAGTACAGAGTGTCCTTCTAGCTCTCATGCCTGTCCTCAATGGCAACATTCAAATTTCGTCAGGACAAGGCATGGGAGAAAGGTGTCCTGTAAATTACGGTGGAATACCATACAGCCATGACAAACATTGTACAGGAGAGATGCTGCTCAGACAAGATTTCAAATTTCCAGAGAAGAAGTCTTTCCTTCAGAATATTCTATGTGGCTTAAAAAGGAACCAAAAAATATGACAACCATAGTAGATTGAAGCCAACTGAATGGTGATAAATAAATATTGCTTCAATATTTCTAACTAAACATATTTTTATATGTTTATATAAAAACCTCATTCTAACCTGAGCTCGAATCCCTTGCCGTGATTTACAAAATGATGAAAAACATAGAGTTACCGAAGTTAATAGCCAGAAAACTGCTTTTCAAAGCAGCTTCAAAACAAAGAAAAGGCAAAGGATTTGAATATTTTTAGACATGTGACTGTTGAAAAAAAATTATATTTTACCTCTTGACTGTCAGGACAGCATGGACATTTAATTTTAAAATTATCGCAGCAACATTCGAGGTAGTTGTAAAAACGACGTCAGGTACCCCTCCTGTAACGTCATGTGATAGAGGAGCTAACATAGGATTTGACTGTCGCTTGGATGGTTCATAAATGTTAATGTGTCTGGCACCTCGCTGGCTGCTTGCCTCTCTCTCTATATATATAGATTCAAATATATATTCAACTATAGGAATATACTGATTTTTTTTTGGTGTTCCAAGGTTAAACAGATTGAGAAATAATATATATAACCTATTCAAATACAAACAGGATTATAAACCTGTTGGATTACTCTTCAAATCAACAACAAAAGTTAACCAGACCAGACAATCAATAAAAAAAAGAAAAAAGACCATGACATTACTTTATTTCTTCCCAAGTCAAGGAAACAATAGGCACAAAGATGATTTATAGGTGTTAGGCTACCTCTGTACAGAAGATGTATGCTTATCTGAACAGTTACTTTAATGTGAACAGTACAGTTTTGGGCTAAATGGTAGAATGAAGATACAAAATAAATATTCAGGCGTTTTCAGAGCCCTTAATTAAACTTTAATTTAACTTTGGCTAAGTGGTAGTTAAAGGTGTTTTTCGGCAGCAATCCCAGATTATAATCCTAGATAGCTGATTCATCAGAGAAACAGCAAATCGACAATCCCAGAGCGTACAGACGACGATCGTGCTCTGTTGCAAGATTGTCGAAGCGACAATCCAAGCACGAATCCGGATTGTCAGATTTTTCATAATCTGGATTGTCAGAGAAAATGCATTTTGGAGAATCTGGATTGTGAGTCGTCAATCTCAACTGTCACAGACAAACGCCTTAACTTTAGTCACAGCAAGCAGACAGCCAGCAGACAGCAAGCAAGTGCATGTTCAAAGTCAAGTGTTAACAAACATTCAAATAACCATACCTCTACTGTTATCTGTACTGTACCTCAGAATAAAAAAAAAAATATTTGATTCAGACCTCATTCAGACGAACCAACTCCAATTTAATGGCAAAGAAGCAATAAAACTTTGGTCTTTGTGTTATTGTAGGCTAGTTTGCTTTCGGACAGTTTAATTCAGTCCGGCTTTAGTTCATCTTTTGACTAGACCCTTGAGAACAACTAGTGAAAAATAAAATCTTACCATTTTTTAGCTCAGACCCAATCAGAGATGGAGTCAGTCACAGCAGCCCAGTGCTAGGGTAGCCACAAAAACACCTAGTGGCAAAAATTGGCGATTTTTTTGTAATGAATGCATGAATTGCTGTGAATTTTCCTTATCAGTTTTACCTATCTAAAACATCTCCAAAAAATATTTTAAAAATACCATTGCATTCAGGACAAAATTGTCTATTTTATAAGGCTAACAGTAAGATGTCCTAGCTATTTAATATTATTTCTTAATATTCAATGTAAATTTAGATGTAAAAAAAGTAGCTGAACTTGCCTACAAAAATTTGTTGATACTAAGGAGGAAAAGTCAGCAGCCTATAGCAGCAATAGGTCTATTGGACTATAACCTTGATGATCATATTCATATTTTCTCATCTAACTCACTTGCTGGGGCTCCCCATGCACTCAAAACCAGATCAAAATCACCCAGTTTCATAGAATTTCATTGAAGCACATAGTTCCAAGCTGGTCACTAGATGGACAAAACCCTAAAGTCAATGGATGAACATAGGCATTTCTTTATGTAAAATACTGTTTTCTAAAGAAGATTTAAGATGCTTAGAGACAAGATAGAGAGGTGATTTTGGCCTCAAATCAAAGCAAAAAGATAGGAGAATCACATTCTGATCTTCAAAAGCTCAGGTTTGATTAAATTTTTGTTTAGTAGCTACCCTACCAGTGCCAAAAAAAATGTACACTCCTTTTTTCTCCACCCAACTCTTTCCAAACTTGGCACTAGAAACTGTCAGAAAAAAGGTAGTAATTGTGGGTCCAATCACCATACTACTTTTATTCTCAAACAGCCCATTCTCAATCAACAACCAAGCACAATTTGTTCAATAGCTCAGCTCCAGTAACTCCACCAATTGACTTGTTTTGTTTTGACTTTTGGTATCTTTTCTTCGCTGGTAAAAGTTGTGTCAGCGGCGACTAACAAGAAAGGCGGCAAAATAAACCCAGGTAGCGCAAGCTCAGCATTCGTAGATGGCGTAAAGTTGGCAATTCTCCCCATCGAAAACTACCTGCTAAAAGGAGGCTAGGTGGTTATGCGCTGCACCAAAAGGTAAAAGCATCACCTTCCAGACTTTTCATCCGGATTTGACAGCAGTTTTCATCGAGACGGGTCTGAAAGGTGAAGCCACCACTAGGGGCGTCGCAAGGAGGTGTTCGGTGCAGCCCCCCCTCAGCTTTTTGAGATAGGACCAAAAGTGTACTAAAATTATATTTTTTGCCGATAAGAGAACTATTCGGTATATTTAAGGGGATTCCTTTGTTATAAAGAAAACCAAATAGGCTATCTGTACAGATCTATTCGGTGTTATGATTGGGATTCGGTATAGTTTGTAGTTATCACGAATTTGGTGAGCGAATTTACTCAAGTTCTTCGGTAATTTTCCGATGCCAGAATCGAGGCCAGAATGGCGATTCCGCAGTTACACAGAATCCCAAATAGGCTCTCGGTCCAAAATTATTCGATATCATGAATGGGACTCGGTATATTATTCGGTATAATTGCCAGGATTAGGAAGTTACTACGAATCCCGACTTGCGGTCCAGTTTCGACGATGTTATATCGCATCCGACTATTATTCGGTAGTTGCTCGATACCAAAACTATTCGGTGTAATTACCGGGATCCGCTAGTTATACAGAATCTCGAATATTTTATTCGACATAATTGCCAGGATTCGGTAGTTATACTGAATCCCAAACTTCGGTCCAGTTTCGACGAAAGTATACAGATTCATTATGTACAATTGGGACTCGGTAATTAGTCACAATCCCTAACAGGCTTTTGGTCCAGAATTATTCGGTAAGATAACTGGGATTCGACAATATATTCGATATAATATAATTGCCAGGTTGCTGTAGTTACTCGAGTTACTATGAACCCCGAACTTCGGTCCGAGACATTTTACCGAATCCCGAAATAGGCTATCAATCCATATTTATTCGCTATATATTCCAAACAATGGTTCAATTTGGACTTTAATAAAAAAAAATCCGGAGCCCACCCCCCATATGCTGCAGAGAATCGTGCTCTCAGTTCTATCTTGGTTTTATAGTTCGATCTTGTCAGAATATCAGTCATATCTCAAGAGCTTAACAGAATGACACAAAGTCATTTTTTTACGGAAATCTTGCTGTCGGAAAGCGGAAAGAGGCCGATTTTCGGAATTTGGCTCTATGCAAAAAGTTTGTTTTCTAGCAAATAAGTAGGTTTTAAAAAGTAATTCAGGCAGGGCCAGGTTTGGACATGAATTGGACTTGTAAACATTGAGAAGCGGTCAAGTGAAGCACTGGTCACAGACAAAAGGACTGATCTATGGTTTCATCGGTAATTCTTACTTTTATTTTGCATCCCAAAAAGACGCTCTGATCATAAATGTTTCCAAAAATTCCGCCTGCGGCACCTTTTTTAATATTCTCTATTTTGTGGACGAGCATGTATTTAGTTGAGGTTTTAAGCCAGTATAGGCTTGCGATTTGAGAAACATGAAAAGCTAGAATCTGCATGGACATAGTTAAATTTGGCAGGAAAAAGCTAACTTCAAAAAAATCTCGCCTGCGGCGCTCACTTTATGTGGTCATGAGTAGTACTAGGTAGCCTTGTACTCAGGGGCGTCCCGAGGGGGGGTGTCGGGGGGGTGCTGCACCCCCCCAGAAGGCTTGCAGAAAAAAATTCCGGTAAATTTTGACTGGTGCGGCGAAGCCGCGCCAGTTAAAATTTATAAAATTCACCTGAACTTGATTTTTATTGAATCTACCGGATCATTGCTCGGGGAACCTACCGGAATTGCTGAAGGAATCTACCGGATTTCGACCCACGGAATCTACCAGAATTTTTGAATCTACCGGATCATCGCTCAGGGAACCTACCGGAATTTTGCTCAGGGAATCTACAGAAATCTTGCTGATAGAATCTACCGGAACTTGTATCAGGGAATTTACTGGAGGCTGGATCAGGAGATCTACCGGACCTTGACCCACGGAATCTACTGGAATTTCTGAGTACACTGGATCATTGCTCACAGAACCTACCGGAATTTTGCTCAGGGAATCTACCGAAATCTTGCACAAGGAATCTACCGGAACTTATATGAGGGAATTTACTGGAGGCTGGATCGGGGAATCTACCGGAATTGCTCCACGGAATCTACCCGAAGTTGGCTGCTTACCGGATAAGTGTAGACTCACAGCTTGCAAAGACGACCCTGGCACACAACTTAGCAGAGTGATTCTTGCAGACCGACAACACAGCGTATCATTCATCGGGTGATTCCGGTAATCTCCTAAGCTTATGTAACTTTCAAGAATTAGGCAACCTACTGAAATTTTCATCATTCCCAACTACAAATACTGTTGCAGGAATAATATCACAGTACCGTCTACTCCAGTTTCGACAGCTTTCTCGATTCCTTTCCGGTGATAAGCCGAGACGATAAACGAGTTAGCCTTGTTCCGGCATGATCTCGGAAATAGCCAGGAGAGCCTCGAAACAAACCAAAAGTTTAAGATATATTCGAAGTCTCTCCTGAGTTGAAAGATGTCTTACCACTAAAATGGAAAGGGTTCATCTCGGCTAAGACAATTCCTGTTACCTCATTAAAAGGGGAAAGAAAGAGAGATTCTCGGCGTCTGGATGATTTTTTTTTGTCATGCAAGCAGCGCACACTCCGAACGTTATTATCAGAGCGGTATATTCATATCTCAGATTTGAAAATAAGCTGCCCTATCAGTTAAACTTTAACGAACCTATTTTTTTGTTATTTGTAACACGTAGTCGAAGTCAGAACCTCAGAACACAACAATATTCTAGAGTTTCTGCAGAGGTTCACTACAGAGAATTTTCGGAAAAAAACTCGAAAAATTCCGGTAAAACTTTGAAAAATTCCGGTAAATTTCTGGAGCCGCACCCCCCCTATCAGGAAGGTGTCGGGACGCCCCTGCTTGTACTTGATATTTTCTGTTTAATAAGTTAAAGCTCTAATTCTCAGTTGCTAGGTTTCGGTAAAAATTTTGTCCCTGCAACCCCCTAACGAAAATGCACGCCAAAAACTTCCGTAAGTCCGTGGTGTTGGACAGCCCAGATTTCGTATGTCTGGATGCTGTTTTCTTCTGAAATCAGAACTTGCTGTCTGTCTACCGATACGTAAAAAACCACAAAAGACAACTGCACAGATGGCGGACTTCATTAAAAGTTCAACCGAATAAGGCAGATATCCAACACTCATGTTACATTTCACTTATTTACTTACATAGGCCTGAAAGCCCGACAAAATGTCCACAAATAATCGATTTCGCTGAATGAAGTTATTCTTTCGGATTGGTGGTACCCAGGACCGTATCCAGGAATTTATTTCGGGGGAGGTTTGCCCGCGGGTTGGAGCAAAAAGTAAAAAAAAGACATAGATTAGAGGTCAAAGCCCATAAAAAACGAGTGAACCCCCTCCTCCCTGGATACGGCCCTGGTGGTACCTATATGTGCTTGTCCTCTATGCTTGAAATGTTCAGCAATTTCAAAGGTAAGCCACTGACCAAAAATAACACATGTTACAAAAAAATCATATCCTACCATCGCTTTCCTTCTATTCCTTCTTTCTTCATCCGTGAATTTTCTGGGCTTAGCGCCCGTAAAACATGGAAATTCTCTGCGTCTCGGTGACTGTTGGGCTGTACGTTATACGCCATTATAAAAATCTATACGTTATTTTTAAAGCCCCTGGTGAAAAAAAAAAATCCCTTAGTGAGTCATAATTCTGATGTAAAAAAGATAAAAAGATATAATCAGATGTAAAAATAAGCTGCCTTTAATTTCAATTTAACCTTAACGTTTATTAACTGCAGAATCACTAGCTGCGTTTTGCAGATAACATGGTATCTGATACCACGGTCTAAAGTCGATGTCGCAGTTACCGTGGTATCTGATACCACGGTCAAAAGGTATGTTTACAGTTACCGTGGTATCCGCAATGGCCAGTCACCATGGTAACTGATTTTCAGATTCTAACTGATTCATATCACTTTCACTTTCATCATCACTAACACAGGAGCCTGGGTTTTTGTCAAATTGTCGTTTTTACAAAGCAACCGTTGTATCAGATATCACGGTAACTGCAAAAACGACAAAATGCAAATACTGTTACCTTGGTATCAGATACCTACGATGTCTGCAAAAACGCAACTTTTAAATCCTTTGCTTTCCGCCTGTCACTCTGTCCCGTAATCCACGACACCGTGATTATTAAATTCGTGTCACACATTTTCCTGGCATAATTAGTCATAAGAGGATAATTAATAATGGTATTTCCTGAGTTTCAGATAACTCTGGCCAGGCTCCACCTACTGGATCCATGCTCGACGAATTCGAAAACTCAAGTCTGGAATCCGGAAGGAAATCGCTGAAAGGTGAAGAATCTGACTTTATAATGCCCTGATCAAACCCATCTTCAAGGACAACTTCGTTTGTATACAACTTTTTATGTATGCATTTTACAAGTAAAAGGAAAGAAAAAAACAGAGTTTATGGCAAAGTTCCTTCGGTCTCGAGTTTCTTCAGTCCAGCGAGGGCTGCGGTGAAGCCAGCATTGTAATCTGTCGTAACTTCGTTGGAGACGTAATCACTGCGGCTGTCGTTCCAGACGTCCTGGTCATTGGGACCTCCAACGAGGGCTCCTGTTAGGACTTGAGGGTTGGCGTTCGGGCTGTTGTATTCGTTCCAGCTACAGTCAGACGGGCGGTTCGGGCAGGATCTGAAAACAGCAACAGCATTTGCGATTTTTTTTTTTTAGTGAAAGAAACGGTCTGAGATGACAAAAGCTCACATCTGCTCCTGCCTTCGCCTCAGATCGACGAAGTACAGGGAAAGTTGGTCTGAAACTCCATGTTAGCCTTTGTGTGTTCTATTTTTGGGCCTAATCGTGATATTATGCGGTTAAAAAACGTACGCCACCTAATCTAATTTCGGATAAACTTAACAGAGTGGTCGCGGCGAAGTTAGATAACGCCTTGGACTGCTGGGTTTGCATCTCGCCGCTTGAAATGTCTTCAGTTGTGTTTTTGCTGATACCATGGTATCTGTTACCACGGTAACTGGATCTGCAATTACTCGTTTTTGCAGTTACCGTGGTATCTGATATACGGTCCACTGCAAAAATGACTATTGCCAAAATTGCACTTTTCGAAGTCATCCCGAAAGGAAATTGATATCCAGTTACGCCACTAAGTGCTGAACTTCTTTCTCACCAATCTGACAAAATTTGATGAAAGTGATATGACTTTTCAGATACCACGACCAGACACCACGGTCGGACCGTGATATCTGAATATCTGTTACCACGGTAACTGGCCAGATACCACGACAACTGCAAAATCGCCTTTTGACCGTGGTATCAGATACCACGATAACTGCGAAAACGACTTTAGACCGTATATCAGATACCATGGTATCCGCAAAAACGCAACTTTTGATAAGGGTCGCTTGCACGCCCCGTCTGCGGATTCTCTCTAGTCCGGATTTATAAGCATCAAAATGAGGTTTTACGATGTAGCAGATGCGCTCCCACACCCTCACATATAAACAACAAAATATGTGGGAAAAGAAGCAATTATTTCAGTAAGAGCACGCAACTGTCCGTTGCCTCTACATACTGTGCTATGTTCTATACGCCCTTCATAAAAATTCCTTCCAGATCAATTATTTTTTGGCCGCTAGATGCGCTAGCACAAAGTAAACAATGACACGTTACTCCTTTGTGTACGTTTATCCAGGTTTGTTTGGCTATTTTCAATTCCTTTGAGGCCTAGCCACGTTCAAACTATTTAAAATGCTTCTGCCTCTATGTGTGCCTTACCCAACTCTGTTCCATCAAACTTCATCAAGTTGGGGAATTCTGGCTTCCGACTTTAGTTGGTTGACTTTTCAACGGGACTAATGTGCGACTCGGTATGAAGCGAAAGCCTAATCGCTTATTCACCCTTCCGATAACTTATACCAAGATCTCACGTGTGATTGTTATTGTTTCTTAGCGCATCTGGCGGCAAATCGTCACTGGATTCTATGAGGGGCGTATCTACTATGCTGTGTTTTCACTTTACTATAAACTGCGCATGCGCATAATTCCCCCATCTAACTTCTAGGCGAGACAAAGAGCAAACACAGAACAGTAGTGGCGTTTTTGATTGCCGATGAAATTTTCCTGGTAGACGAAGGAAGTTTGCCGATTCGTGCTTATTTACTGTTTTCGATAGCCGATAGCCGTTGGAGTTGGAGGCAACGTCCATCGCCTATCGGCGAGTCCTAGGCCGATAGTCCTAGGCCGATATTAGGCGATAGACGTTAGCCGTTGAGCACAAAAACAGAAATTAGAAGAAACAGCTACGGCTATCGGCTTCCGGCGAGCGTCAAAAACACCAAAAAGTTAAACGGTTACGCTATCGCCGATCAAAACGCCACTAGTGACTGTGAAAGGAAAACGGAGAATACTGTTGGCAGCGCTGGTTACACAGAAATAACTAATGGATCAGTGTAGGCAGGACTTCAATTCTGCCCTTAAAAGGAAAATCGCCCAAACTTACGATGGCCTGTGGTGAGGACGCTGTGGTGGGTTACTTCCAAAGCCACAAACGAAGCTGTGTCCTCCGTCACCTAGAGCGTAGTGGATCTGTCTTTTGGCGAACTGACGACATTGCTGAGTAGAGATACCAATTTCGGCCGCTTGGAGGCAAATCCAAGAAACACCTGCAGCGTGACGAAGAGTTCCCCACTGATCAAGGTAGATAAGACCCTTTGGTGTGTAACGAGCGCCGTTGAAGAGCCAGTTGACATAGCTCTGTACGATGTCCTTGTATTGCTGCTTGCCGGTGACTTTAGCAAGGAGAACCTGCGAAAGATGGAATCGTTCATACGTTGATAAGGCTGGTTCGAGTTAGCATAAATATTTGCGGACGCCACAGGCCTACTATTTTGAACGTGTCCGAAAGCTTTTGAGTGCTGTAAATGCTGCATTCAATGCTGCATTTATTTATTTTTTTGTCCGAAAGCTGTTACCTTTATTTCTTCTCTGACACTTCCAGAACACCGAAATTTAGTCCTAATCGCCTGCTACCCAGTTTCTTCTTGAAAATTCAGCGTAATTGCTGAATTTTTCGATGAATTTCATGCTGAATTGATGCTGCATTAGCTGAGCGAAAATTTAAGTCCGAAAGCGAAATGCTGCATAAAATCTTGAATTAGTTCAGCATTCTCGTTCGTTTCGGAGCTTTCGGACACGTTCTTTATTTTCGCCCGAAAACGTTTAAATCAAGTCTCAGTCCTTATTGTCGCTGCATCCACCGGTGCTGCGCATCTGTAATAATGCCTACCTTTTCGTTTCGTGAACTGCCATAACCCAACGAATCCGTCATTAAATCTCCAGTAAGCCAAGACTTTAATGCACGATTCTTGGTGCCCCGCAGGAAAGAGACAACTGAAGTGACCGGAAGATATCCCGGAAGAAAAAAGGGTCGATATCATCAGCAGAACACTGGTAGCCAATTACCTGAACTCCGGGCAATTTGTCGTCCCAGGAAAATTGCTGTCCCACTCTCTGTTGACCGAACTCGTTGTACAAGTTCTCAGCGGTGTTCAAGTAGCTCTGGTCGTTCGTGGCTCGGTACAACCAGACAGCAGCCCATGTAAGCTCATCCTGGTATCCACTCCACGAACTGGAAGGAAAATAGTCAGCTTGAATTGACGGTATTTGCCTTACAGGACCCATCGTACCTAGAATGCCAATAGTTGCGTTTTTGCAGATACCATGGTATCTTTTACCACGGTAACTGGATCTGCAATTATTCGTTTTTGCAGTAACCGTGGTATCTGATATACGGTTGCTCTGCAAAAACGACAATTGCCAAAGCTGCGCTTTACGAAGCCATCCCAAAACAAAAACTAATATCCTTTCACATCACTAAGTGCCAAACTTCTTTCCCAACAATTTGACAAAATTGATGAAAGTGAGACGAATTTTTCAGATGCTACGATAAGTTACCACGGTCAGACCGTGGTATCTGAATATCAGATACCACGATAACTGGCCAAATACCAGGACAACTGCAAAAACGCCTTTTGACCGTGGTATCATATACCACGATAACTGCAAAAACGACTTTAGACCGCGGTATCAGATACCAAGGTATCTGCAAAAACGCAACTAATGCATCCTACTTAATTCCGGAATCGCTCCATCCATACTTTAACCCGGAGACCCGAATTTTTATCGGTAGACTACATGCTAGCCCCAATAGTGGTGCGGACACATCCGGATTTCCAGACCGGATTTTATGCATTTCCATCACCAAGTTGAAAAAAAAACGCAACTTTTTCGTATGGATTTATATATATTATATTATTTATTTTCGTATTTATATAAGATGGCACAACGACACCTCCCTCTTTTCTCCCTTCTCTTTGAAGTTCAGAACAAATGCAGAGGCATTTTCGTAACCAAATCTACCAAAAATAACGGATTTTAGCTGGATTTTTTTTTTTGTCTATAGCCAAAACTGTTAAATTTGCAACACGGCCGGAAACTCTCAAACGTGCTGAGTCGGTTACCAACCACCATCGCAACTCAACCTCGAATTCTTATTCGTCTAGCTTATTGCTGGCTTTTGGTTCTGTCAACACTCACTTGTAGAACTGCCCGGCATTGTTGATGGAGTCGCTGTACTTTCCGCGGTAGCTGTTGGCGAAGTTGAAGAGACGACGGGCGTGATCCAGGCATCTATCGGCATAGGCGGAGTCGGAAGAGCGGAGGGCAATGGAAGCAGCAGCAAGTGCAGCAGCGGTCTCACCGGCGAGATCAGAGCCTAGAAAATAAAGGTATCAGTACAAAGCCTATGAGCCAGTTTTGGAAGCCAAAAGCGGTCCGTACCGCATGCCCAACCGACCTGGAAAATTCTAGGAAGTTACTCATAGGATTCCACTAAGACAACGTACAGTTAAATCTAACTACAATCATACCGATTTACAGGACAAATATGGATTACAGTAGCACCGACCGACGAACCAATTTATACTCAATTCCATCCCTCTACATGCAGATAGTAACTCGGATGGAATCAAGGATGGAGGACTGAAACTCCAGGTGTCTGGCTTTCCAACGGTTAACCCTGTCTGGCTCTCAAAGCGCTTCCGCGGATAGGGAATTCATACACATTGGTGTTGTTGCAGACTCAAACTGCCCTTGCGAGAGCCAATCTAACATAATCTATTTCTTTCGGAAGACCGCGGAAGGAAATTCTGATCATACCCAGCTCTTGAATGTAGCATACTGAAAATACAAGGTAGTGGTGGCAGGTGGGTACAGAGGTGCAAGGCACAACCCCGGCTTCATAAAACTAAAAAATAACGCACTCCTCTACGTACGAAGTTTTCTTTTCTTACACGATGTCCGACTCCTCAAATTATCTTTCCAAATATATATATGTAACTCCGCCTGTCCTTTTCCACGTAGTCTTCTCAGAATAGCTCAACACAGGAAGCTACACAGGCTCGCGAGCAGTTGAGGGGAGGCCACGACGCGGGTCGAAGTAAGTCGAATCAAACCTATGCGCAATACTTTACCTGGAGCGTTGGTTGTGATCTTCCACGCTGGTCTGGCTCCCTGGTTCCAATCTTCACAGCGTCCCCAATAAGAATGATCGACGTTACCGTCACCAACTTGGCCCCAGAGTTCGTTGTCGGAGGTATGGCACTTAATGAAGTAATCGGTAGCCCAACGGACTGTGTTGCGCATGATAGAAAGCTGACCAGCGCTTGCATAGGCCTGTTCGTTTTCAACTAAGCTCCATGCCAATACGGTGGTGGTGTAGGCCATTGGGAAGTTGAATTTAACAAAGTCGCCAGCTGAAATAAACAAAGGGTATGAGGATATGATGCTGAAACAGAAATACTGAATATATCAGATAGCCACAGCAGAACATCTAAACTATTGCGTTTCAGTTGAAACTAATTTCGCATGAACTCTCCGACCCTATAGAGAAACAAACACGGCCCACGGGTCACAGAGGCATCGAAAATTTTCATTCAACGATGGCAGTTGGTTGGGTATTTTAGGGTGCACGTTTCCAAACAGCTTGCGTTGGCCTACCTAAAATTGCGGGAACTCGGCCTTTCATCTTTTCCGCAGAGCTTGGGACGGACCCCACAGGTAGGAAAAATGGAAGTATTTATTTCACAGAGAAAAGACTTACCATCATGATATCCGCCACTCAGGTCAACACCAACACTCTGACCATCATCAACAAAGCAATCGCCTCTGTAACTAATCCGGTTGTCAGCTGGAAGGCGTCCAGATCTCTGAGCCTCGTAGAAAAGAAGCGACGCGCTTATTGCTTCATTGTAGTTGTACTGCGCTAGAGACCCAGCTGCTAGGCCTAACAAGGCTACAATGAAACACTTCATCACGGAATCGCGACTAGTCACTCACAGATCTCAAGATGCAAACAACAGCTTTATACTTTCTCCTTATCACTTGTTTAAACTCAAATGAAAATCAAATGTTTACATAAGTAAGATTTTTTCGTTCTACTTACTGTATTCCAAGACCCGTCTCACAAAATGTGACTGACCGAAATTTTCCCGACAAAACATTCTTTAACATCTGTAAAATAAAGCGCTCTCACTGCTAACAGTAAGACCACTTGATCTACAGATACAAGTTAGTAAGTTCTTGTCACATTCCAGTCAAAATACTGATCAGGCAGGGAGGAAATCGAAGCGAACTGATCTATTCAACGGGAACTACAACCCCTGCTTTGCCGTCTGTGCAATCGTATTGCCTAGGTCTATGAGAAATGGCACACAGTGAGCGCCTAACCCCAAAGAAAAATAAGCCCTAAAAGAACGTTCCATAACGGAACAAACAAGTAAGTCAGGAATACCGCAAAACCAGATTTTGTTATGGGGAACTATTTTGAACTATTTAAAAAATACCTTTCCGGAACTTCGTATATGCAAACAATTTCTTAAAGTTTAACCGAATAGGACTGAGATCCGACAGTCTAGTTACACTTCACTATTTTACTTAAATAGGCCTGAAAACCCGATAAAAATGCGTTACTTCGAATGCGATAATCACTTTCGTCGAATGAACTTATTATTTCGGGTTTGTTGCACATATGCGCGTGTCCCTCGATGCTTGAAATACTCAGTAACTACAAAGGTAAGCTATTGCCAAAAAATAACAAATATAACAAAAAGAAATATCTTATCATCACTTTCCTACTCCCTACTCCCTTTCCTACTCCGAGCTTAGCGTCCGTCACACAGGAAAATGCAAGGTTTGGTGAAACTCAAAGTCTCCGCGTCTGGATGAGTTTTGTGCTGTCGTGAAAGCAGCGCACATTCTGAGCGTTATTACAAGAGCCTCGGGTGAAAAAACACAAAATATCTTAGACGAGTCAAAATAATTAAGTGTATTCAAATATCAGACGTAAAAATATGCTGCCTTTCCAGTTAAGCTTTAAAGAGGAAAATACAGGCGGAGAATTGGTAAGCCTCCGGTGTAAAAGTTACCAGAGTAGTAGTATCTGACTCAAAGCCATGCCCATATGGGAATTAAAGCCAATCTTCAGCTTCAGATTACCAGGTTTTGGACCTTTGGAGCTTAATATTATTATTATTATTTATTATTACTCTTTAATCCAGAAAAAGAAATTCCATATTGACTAGCCTAATAACAAGAAAACAAACGAACACAATAACATAAACATAACGAATTTCACCTATCCACCTGGGAAACCAAAATGTCGGAGTTGATCTTATCCCAGATGGGTAGTGATAACTGCATAAATGGGGTACTCACTCCCTCGATAAGACTGTTTTCGCAATAATTATTAACCACTCGGAGTCTAATGGATTTCCGGCTCCTACGAACTACCTCCGCAAAATCAGGCAGTGCAGCATCAGTAAACATTTCCGTAGCGCTGCACCAAGATGGCAAAGAATGTAGGAGACGGAACGAATTATTGTAACACACACGTATTGTAGAAAAGGCTTTAACTGTATGTGAAGACCGTGAAAATGATGATTGAGATCCGTTCCGCATCATCTCTTGCTTCCCGATGAAAGCTGTCAGTTTTACTAATAGCGGTAAACATGCGAACAATATTCATGGTCTTGGATATCCAAGTTCTCCAAAGCGTGGTTTCTTCGAGGGGTTACCCACTCCCCGGCCCCTTCTGTACACGCCCCGATGAAAAATATCCGAAAATTAGTCGTATGGAGTAGTACAAAAAAGTAGCATGCTGTAGTAACTGTTGCTACTACTAGCAAACTGGATGCTATCGGATACTACTACATAAGATTAACCCAGTCGGAGGCATGTTTATCAAAGTATTCTATACTACTACATATCACCAGAGGCGTTACTAGCCAAAATGTTTGGGGGGGGGACAAGGTATTTACCGACTGGCTGGTCATTTTTACCGACTATTTTTACGGATAAAAACGACTGTGTTGACGAAAAATCGGCTTATTTTAAGAAAAAACGACTACTTTTAAGAAAAAATCTACTATTTTTACGAAAAACCGACGGTTTTTGATTGTTTTTAAGAAAAAACGACTATTTCCAAGAAAACAATCCACTGTTTTTACTAAAAATCGCGGCGCTTCGCGCCGACTCGCTTATTTTTTACAGACTGGCCGACAACATTGGGGGGGGGCGGCCCCCCCTCCCCCCCAGTAGTGACGGCTCTGCATATCACTAATCAAACTACTCCATACTCCTACATACCATTCCATGCAACTTTTTCGTACAACTACCATACTACTACACAGTCAAATAATTTTTCATCGGGATCCCGGCACCGGCCAAAACAAGTGGTGCCGACCATCAATTAGGCTAATCATCTCTCAAATCCTTCTAAACATGCTGATTTTGATATTCTAACACGCCGCAACCGGTACCGGCTGGTCAAGGCCGGTACCGACAGCGAGCACTTACTGTACACTGTAGCAGAGGCGTCACTACTGGGGGGGAGGGGGGACGCCCCCCCCTATGTTGTCGGCCAGCCGGTAAAAAATAGCTGAGTCGGCGCGAAGCGCCTCAATTTTAGTCGTTAAACAGTCGTTTTTTCGTAAAAACAATCTATTTTTCTTAGGAACAGCCGATTTTTCGTCAACACAGTCGTTTTTTCTTAATAATAGTCGTTTTTATCCGCAAAAACAGTCGGTAAAAATGGCCAGCCAGTCGGTAAATACCTTGTCTCCCCCCAAACATTTTGGCTAGTAAGGCCTCTGCACTGAAGTCGCGAGTCGGCAATCCCTCAGGTTTCTTTGGACCTGACTCTGAGAACAAGGAAATGCAAAAAGCTATCCTATTTTTGTTTTCATGCATTACACAACAAAGCTGGTTTCAATTGGAACAAAGTAATGTAAACAGAGTACTATTTCCTACAGCTCAATTCAAAGAACCACGCGTCACTTAAAGGTTATCTCCTGTTCAAATATTATCACGAGGCTTTCTAGCCATAAACCAAAAGTGCAACTAAAAAACGGTTAATCTTAACCAATCCCGCACCATTTGATAACTACAGCTGGAAGCTTACATGGCACTTGCATGGGTACGGTAAGAGCAAGTTTACAACACGAATTTGGTCCTTCTTAGATGTAAACCCTTAAGCAACTTATTTTTGTAACATTTGATTGAATACACTGCATTATTTGGATTGCGTAAGGGATTTCCCTTATTTTTCACTATTTCCTTCAATATGACGTTTAGAATATCTACAGCTGTCCTCACAACGCAAAATTCTACTATGACGCCAGACGCGGAAAATTTCAATCTCAACACAAACGCGGGTTTTCAGTGGCCAGCGGTGAACTAGGTGGTCACTGCTCACTGCACAAACACTTATTTCTCGTAAATCTTTTGCGTCAGTCATACAACACAGGAACAAGCGAATGGAGGTACCACTGATCCGACAGGAAATTCCATTATATGAAAATCGATTATTCGTGAACAGCAGAGCAACGGAGTAACGAATTTTCAAAGGGTTTTCACGCCTCTTTAAGTGAACGAGTGATGGGTAATTAGATTGTCCTTTCTCAGCCCCATTCAGCTAAACTTTAAACAAGGTTCGAGGGCAAGTGCATTTGTATGACTGTTTCCAAATACTCCGACGAAAGAACATCATTTCCTCATATTCATACGAGGCATACTGATTCAGTCTTTGTTGTAAAATGATAAAATGATAAGCTTATTCTTGGAAAACGAAAACTCGAAGCAGTTTCTTTTAGTAGAAAGGAATGTCGTTTAATCGAAAGTTTCGCCAGAAAACAAAATATAGCGTGAGGATAATCGGGTCATTACAGACTAGTGCCAGCGGAAAAAAAAAAAATCACATAACGGGATACAGGTAGTGGCATGATTTCAACGCTTTGCAAGAGCCACTCCAAGTCCAATGATCGCTCCAAGGCCAACCAGGGCGCCGCCGGCTATTGCCATACCTTTCAGACCCTCTGAAAAGAAAATCATACGATAAGTTACGTAATCTAAACCTGAGGGCTGGTACAAACCCTGCACCCAGAGTGAGTTTAGAAAAAAAATCCCTATAGGCGTCGGAGACCATAGATTTCAGACATTATAAGTGATTCGCAGTTTTCTGTTGTTATTGTGTCTTCACTGGATTTGCCATGGCCATACAACGATAACGGAAGGATATTTATGCTTCCAGTTTCACAGAGAACGTCTTCTCCTCCTCTCAGAGATCTCAGAGACCTCTCAGATCCTGAAAATAATGGCAACGCTGATGCAATGCGAACTGTTTCTCCTACTGAGTTCTATCTATTCTTGCCAGAATCGGTAATCCTGTAAGAGACACGGCGTCTTTTCTTTGTCAATAATTCTTCATACAGCTTTAAATTCTTTGTATAGCTTGTAAACTCAGGTAGATTTTAAAAGGGGGTTCCGGCGAAACTGCCCTGGTGACCCCCCCCCCCCCCCCCCCGGCGAAACCCTCCCGTACCAAGACCCCCTCGACAAAACCCCCAGCCCCCCGGTACCCCCAAAAAACAGTATCCAAATATGACTGAAGAATTTTCAAAATAATCCTTGAGCCCAAGCTGACTGGGACACGTATATTCATCAATGACTAAAAACGGATATGTCAGCTTCGATGCTTTGGCAGCAAAAATTTTCAAAATCTTCTTAATTCTAAAAGGTATCAAATATATGCTTGGCTCCGGTGATTCGGGTCTCAACTCAAGTGGAAATCTAATTAAACGACCCCCCCCCCCCATGTCCACGATGAAACAAACAAAAAAGCTCCCAGAAGACTTTCAACAAGTAGGCAACAAGAATATGCCTCTTCACAAAAGGCATGTGGCTGTTGAGCAAACGACGCTGGCTGGGCTTGTTCTTAATTTTGAAACAAAGATATACAACGGGAGTGTAAAACGAAGGTGAAGTTTAACGGTGATAGAATAATTGTCTAAAGAATACTTGCAAAAATGTACAGGGTATTTGGATACCGGAGGGTTTCGCGGGAGAGGGGGGTTGTCACCTAGACCCATTAAAAGATACCAATGTCATTTCAATCTGCGACACGGTTACTACAGAAACCGTTTCATTTATCTACCAAACATTACCACTGGAATATAACACAGAAAAAGGGGAGCTTAACCCAAATTTTACACTAACCTGTTTCCATCTTTCCTTTGATTGTCTTCTTTAGTTCTATGACTTGTCGATTCGTCGGTTCCATGCTAAGTACTACATTTGCGTATTCCAAAGCTTTCGGGTATTCCTAAAACAATTAGGCTATGAATAAGGCTATTCCGAACACACGTTGCATCACGTGTCCCAACTGAAATGTGAAAAAGACAAAACTCTGTCGCGCAGCTGTAAGAAAAAGCTAAATCGAGACTGGAAACCTATTCTAGAAGGGAAGACTCCATATGGCCTATATTAATAAAATACAGGAGCTACTAAGCTAATACTATGGTTAGTAAAACCCACCTTCAGTTGCGCATGAGCAAAGGCAAGATAGAACAAGTAGTCCCTCTTTCCCTCTGTTTCTCCTTCAACGCAAAGTTCCTCCAATAACAAAATTCCATTCTGAATGTCTTTCGAGTATCTGCTCTTGACCAGGCACCAAGCAAAGTTGAACTTTGAGGTGTATGAAACTCTGCCGTTTTGAAGTTCTTGAATGTAGATTCTTTCAAATTTCTGAAAGAATGGATCTGAAGTCTGCTAGCCCACCGATACTAAAATTGTCTGTTTAGCTAGAGTAACGGATAAATGTAAAATAAAAATGGGAGCAAACAGACCAATACCAGTTTATGGCCATCCTTACGAACATCCATCTATGATAATGATACAATACCATAATCAACAGTTATTTTCTGAATTTATCTTAGTTAACCTATTTTCTATTACATCACGGTTCTTGAGTTCTTAAATGTAGATTCTTTCAAAGTTCACCAATGCTATAGAAGCCACACATGCCACATATAGCTCACCAATGCTAAATTGTCTGTTTAGCTAGAAAAATAGACAAAATAAAAATGGGTGCATACAGATCAATACTGAGTTTATAGCCATTCTAACTGACATCAATCTCATCAAAGAAAATCATCAAATCTCATCAACATCAATCAAAAGAAGAAGAGAAGGTGGGGTACATCACTGTCTGAAATGCCCAAAACCCTACAGAAGAAGAAGAAAGCCAAATTTTTTTACTTTTTATTTCTCATTTGCTCGCTGTGCCCTCAGTTTCTTCTCCACAAGTTTTATGTTAACTACTCTACGCCATCTGAATCATCCCAACTGAAGAAACAGAACATTCAGAAAAGAATACTGACTTACAAAAAAAAACTGAAATAGGCTACTTGGCTATTGGCTGACATTGAGTTCTTACGATGTTCCAGGGGGCAAAAACAGGGTAGAGCTGCTTAGCTAAAATATTAAAATTCGAACACATGTGAATCCAGACCCATTGGTGGAACCATTCATATCTATATATTTAAATAATGCATAAAATGGATATGTCAGCTAAAATGCTTTGGCAGCATTATTATTAGTTTTTGCATTACTTGAACATATGTTTCCAAGTCAGCTTGGGCTCCAGGAGTATTTACTATTCATATCTGATATTTTCTCTCATTTCTCAAAGCAAGATGTTACCACATCCAAATAAAACAGAATAGCCAAAAGTTCCGAGAGCCAAAAACTCAACTGTTGGCAATGCTGTAATGTTTTAACGAGAGAAAATTGAACATTTAAATGGAAGGTTGGCAAAATTTAACTTTTTAAAGGCTTTGAAATGGTTCTGCAAAGAAAATTATTGCAGGAAAATCCCAGTTTTCTCTTGAAGATGGCTACTACAATCCATCTAAACTGCAAAAATTAGTAAATGTCCCACAGATTCCTACGGAACTGACCATTGCTTTTGTTTGAAATCTGATGCAACAACTATATAATCTGACACTTTATTTCATCAGTCTTCACTGACATAAACCTAATGAAGACCTCAATTGGGTCTGTTCGCGACTAAAAGCATGAAAAACAAGACTTGTTTGTGGTCAAACACTTGTTACAGTGTTACAAGTACAGTGTTAACAACACTTGTTACAAGTGTTTGACCCAGGTTTGACTACAGTGTTCGACCATTTAAAGAGCATAAGCCTAGACTAGTGTAGTCTAGTAGCAAATATACTATGGAATTCTGACTTCTAATACTTGTTAGGAACAATAACATTAGGCTATTTCAGTGGTTTCCAACCGGTGGTACACGTACCCAAAGGGGTATGCAAGACCCTTGCAAGGGGTACACGAAGGAACCAAAATCTCGCCATTTCTGTCATAATAAAGATGGACAGACTAACACTACTTTATTTTCACTATTAGCTACAAAGTCTGGATACTAACGTTTAATATGTAGCTTCGAAACCTCGCCTCACTCATTTTTTTATGACCCAAAGCCTAATATTACCAACAGAGGCATCACTAGACAAAATGTCTGTTGAGGGGCAAGGTATTTTTACTGACTGGCAGGTCGTTTCTACCGACTGTTTTTTAAAAACAACAGTTTTTACGAAAAAATCGCGGCGCGAACTTTCTTTTTAACAGTCTGGCCGACCACTGTGGGGGGAAGGGGGTTGCCAACCTAATGCGTGACGCCTCTGATTACAAGCCTTAGTAAAGTCTATGAAATAATGCTGATTCCAAAACAGCTAGCCGACTGCCGTAAATTCTTTTCCTGTGTCAAACAATAATGTTCAAGACGAATCAAAGACATTGCAAGTGATATTGTCATTCAGGTTGCAAGTTCAGCTACCGAAAACGTTTGCGATGCAGCTTGATGAAAGCAAGGAGAACATCAAAACCAAGCACTGAAACAGGCTGACTGTAAAAAATATTGCCGTTAATGACATTGAGCTGAGATTTGACAAAATTTTAGCCACAAAGCAGCCTAGCGTCTCATTGATTCTGTATAGGTAGGGTAGCCACAAAAACACCTAGTGGCAAAAATTGGCGATTTTGTTGTAATGAATGCATGAATTGCTGTGAATTTTCCTTATCAGTTTTACCTATCTAAAACATCTCAAAAAAATATTTTAAAAATACCATTGAATTCAGGACAAAATTGTCTATTTTATAATGCTAACAGTAAGATGTCCTAGCTATTTAATATTATTTCTTAATATTCAATGTAAATTTAGATGTAAAAAAAGTAGCTGAACTTGCCTACAAAAATTTGTTGATACTAAGGAGGAAAAGTTAGCAGCCTATAGCAGCAATAGGTCTATTGGACTATAACCTTGATGATCATGTTCATATTTTCTCATCTAACTCACTTACTGGGGCTCCCCATGCACTCAAAACCAGCTCAAAATCACCCAGTTTCATAGAATTTCATTGAAGCACATAGTTCAAAGCTGGTCACTAGATGGACAAAACCCTAAAGTCAATAGATGAACATAGGCATTTTCTTATGTAAAATACTGTTTTCTAAAGAAGATTTAAGATGCTTAGAGACAAGATAGAGAGGTGATTTTGGCCTCAAATCAAAGCTAAAAGATAGGAGAATCACATTCTGATCTTCAAAAGCTCAGGTTTGATTATTTTTTTTTTTAGTGGCTACCCTAGTATAGGCCTAGCCTATATTTGTAACAAATGCCGTCCTTTTCGTGTTTGGAAAAAAAGGGGTATGCAACTTTTTCCAACCTTGATTAGGGGTACACGGTACGAAAAAGGTTGGGAACCACTGGGCTATTTAGCCAGCATTCATTAACTTAGCAACTTACTGCCAGCTTACTGCCAAGACTCAGCCTAGCCAGGCCCAAAGGGCCAAGCCTCACCTACCTTAATTTCTTCCGCTGATATAAAATCTTCCATTCTGGAGGGTCTTCAGGAATCCAGCTTGTTTCTGCCCTGGAGTAAGGGGATGCACTTTTATTTTTAATGACTTTGTGGCTGAGCGATGAGCACGTCGAAAGAAACTTGAATAAAAAGCCAAGACCATAGAGTCGACGAATATGTCACCAAAAATCCAAAAAGGCTAGAAGTTGACGCTGCAAACTTTGAGGCTTTGGTTTGTAGAGTTCTGTTGTTATGATGAGTTCGCAGAGATTTGGAAACCCCACTTTCGAATTACCGTACGCCAATCAACCATGGAGTTGACTTTTCTCCCTAGTATGGTTTCCTTTTGGTCTTCAAACTTTCATTTTCTTTTGTCAAGAATGGACATATCGACAAATGGAAATGACAATCCTTGTCGGTTTTTAAGTCTGTTTAGGTAAACTGGACATTAGAATTATCAATTAAGAAGTGTTACAGATTTAAGGACAGAAGACCCAGGTGACCTAGTAGTCAAGAGGGGTCTTTAATTCGTTCATCATCTTCATCATCATCAGGAAACATAGAGTTAATCAAGGTGAATTGAATGCACCCAGTTAAGTAAATAGCAAATAAATTATAGTCTTGTGTGCTACAAAATGATTTTGACTTCAACTTTGATCTACTGTAAACATCACGGCTAGAAATGTAGCTGACATATCCGTTTTGCAATGTCAAATATGATTTCAGTCAGCTTGGGCTGAAGTAATATCTATCACCAAAGTACGGAGCTTCAAATCGCCCAGAGTCCAGACATGCTGCCGACAAGTATCCATCATAGGCGATAGCTGGAAAGAAGAAGAAGAGACAGGTGACTCCAGAACCAAAATACAAAAAAAATATCCGGGCTACCCTTTCGACGACCCAAGTGAACAGCAAAAACATCAGCCGTGTCCAAAATAAAATCACAGCACCAGCTGTAGGCTAACTCCAAGCATTTTCCAGGGAAAAAGTTAACAAAATCAAATATTTGAGGAAGAATCTTTAATTATTTTTCCACAAATTCATTTTCCAGCTTGAGCGGCTAGAGGCTGAAGAAGACCCTTTCCAAGAAGGGCTGTATTGTAGCTCTAATAAAATGTAGCTGACATATCCATTTTGGATTGTCAAACATGATTCGCAGTCAGCTTGGCTGAAGGAATATCTGTCACCGAAGTGCATAACTTCATATGGCCCAGACATGCCTCTGACAAGTAGCCTATTCATCTTAGCTGGAAAGAAGAAGAAGAGGCAGGTGACTCCAGAACCAAAATACAGAAAAATCTCTACCCTTTGGAAGAACCAAGCGAGCAGCTAAAACAGCAGCCGCATCCAAAATGAAATCACAGCACCAACTTTAGCTCCAAGCAGTTTTCAGGGAAGAAGTTCATAAAATCGGATATTTAAGGAAGAATCTTTAATTGTTTTTCCACAAGTTCACCATTTTGCATTGTCAAATATGATTCACAGTCAGCTTGGGATGAAGGAATATCTACTTTGTTAATTGCGGCAAAGAATATGAGCTCTGGTAACAATGAGGAGGTACTGTTTGAAAATAAAAATATGTTTAACTAGAAATATTGAAGCAAAATTTGTTTCTCCATTCTGTTAGCTTCAATCTAGTATGTTTGTCATATTTTTTTTATTCCTTTTGAAGCCAGATTGATTTTTCTGAACGAAAGACTTCTCTGGAAATTGAAATGTTGTTTGAAGTTGGGTACCTCTCCTGTAGTTTCTTCGTGAACAGGAGGTTTGCCTCAATTCAGCACATCATCTCCTAGCTCTGCCAAACCTCCCAAATTAGAGGTTTGGCAGATCTAGAAGATCATTAGACTGATCATATGACTAGCCCATCAGCTTCTTCGTTTCCTGGGATACCACAGTGTCCCGGGACCCACATCAAAATGATTTGATTTCCACTGTTTGCAACAGCATTAATTTGTTAAAGCATTCCATTTCCAGTAGCTGTTTGCTTTTTGGGGTTTCAGGTGCTTCTACGCAAGCTTCGTTGTCCAACCTCTGAGGTAGGAAACTATAACAGTGGTGTAGACTGCATATTTTTGACCCTTCTTGGCAAGACTTCTTGGCCTGACGAGGTCCCTTGCCACAAAAGGCTGAAAAATCGCTGACGAAAATCATAAGCTAACTTTAACTTTCTGTTTTTACCCGTTGTTTAATGCTACTCCACTGTGCAGAACTTCGGATTGGTTGATTTTTGAGCTTCACTTAAATCATCAGTATCATACTGGGCAAGGGTACCCAGCATTAAATAGGGTATTCAGTGTTAGGCACAGCGTATGTCAAATGCAAGATATACCGAGCATTTGGCATAGAGTATCCAAAAATCATTGGTTTCTGGTGATTCTGGTCTGTGATCATAGTGGCGCTGATGCGACCCCAACATCACATGCCACAAGCAAAAAAAAAGAGTTCACTAGTTTTACCTAAAATTCAAACCTCACATTTATAAAAACTGCAATCTTGCTAAAAGCCTACATATGAAACCTAAATCCTGTAGTAGCCTAGTAAGGTAAATGCTTCTGTAAAGCTCATGTGCTGCCCAAGGGTGAAAAATGGTGAGCAGAATTATTTTTGTCTGTTTTGCTGCCCACAAACATCCAGAACATGTGCAGCTTTCAACAAATGTTTCTGTGAATTTGATGTGAACCATCAAACTGGCACAGTCTGCACTTCGAGACTGTAGAACTTTACACATAATACAGAACTCGAACTATCAGAAACAACGAATTCCAGATTTTTCGTAAGCCACAACACAAGCTGAGCAAGGGCGTCACTAGCCTTTGACCTTTGGGGGGGGGACGTCCGGTTTGTGCCGAAGGACTAAAAAATAGAACTGGGATAAAACTAACTACAATGCATCAGTTGAGGTTATTCCTTTAATGTAATTTCATATATTAAAATTCACAAATTGGGCTTTTCATTTCAGCTTTCGCTATAAAGCGAATTTTCCAACCACTGACACAGAACAAGTTAAACTATGCGCCGCAGGCGAAATTATCTGCCTTTTTTCCGGAAAAATTTAGCTGTACCTACCATGCAAGTGTTTCATACCCCCAAGAATTTCAATCCAAAAATGCCAACTAAGTGAAACACCATTCTTTAGATGGAGAATACTACAAAATGCGACGCAGGCGAAATTTGTGTAAACTAACTGTAATGCATCAGTTAAGATTGTCCCTTTGACGTAAATTCGTATATTTAAATTCACATATTCTGCAATTTTTGTAATCTGTCTTTTTTCCGTAAAAATTTGCACCGACAAATGTTTGCAGAATTTGATTTCTTACATATAAAAAGAACCGGATGCGTCGACAAGAATACAGACGCCCGACAAAAGTATTTCAGCATTCGATTTCGTCTGTGTTTTGCCCAACAAGACTGTAAAGAACTTTATTTCTTATGTGTAAATATAAACCGATGTGCCGACGAAACTTAAACTTTCCGGATGCGCCCGATACACCTTTACAGAATTTGATTTTTGTACGTGTAAAATGAACCCGATGTGCTGACGAGAATACTGACGCCCGACAAAACTATCCAGCATTTGATTTCTTCTGAGCTAGACTGTACAGAATTTGATTTCCTACGTTTAAAAATAACTCGTTGTGCCGACGAGGATTGAACTTCCCGGGTGTGCCCGACAAGTTTGCAGAATTCGATTCTTACGTATAAATAGAACCCGATGTACCGACGAGTCGACCGAAGTCCGACAAAAGCATAATTTTTTTTTATTTCTTCTGTATTCCTTATGTATAAAAAGAACCCGATGTGCCAAAGAGAATACCGAGGGCAGACAAAAGCATGCAGAGAACGATTTCTTCGGTGTTTTGCCCGACAAATGTTTGCAGGGTTTTATTTCTTGCGTACAAAAATAACCTGATGGGCAAACGAGTCAACCGACGCCCGACGAAAATACTTTCTCAAGACCTTTGGGGGGAGTCCCCTCCCTTCCCCCCATAGTGACGCCCTTGAGCTGAGTATCCCTAGGTCACAGTCTGGCATATCTTGTGCTAAAACCAGTTATGGCATTCAAAGGCTGAAAGAAATGCATTAAAGTATTATTGAGGTGGTTGAAATTCTGAAGCAACACAAATTTTTGACTAGGTATGGTCCCAAGACTTGGACACCATGTACCTAGTGTTTTACATAGGCTATTGCAAATGCTGGGTAGCCTAATAGTGAGGTTTTACAGCCTGTCCGAAAATAAGCATTTGTGGTAGACTGCTCCTGCACGGTTTAGTGAATCATGATTCAGTTAAAAGATAAAAGATGCTAGCCCTATGGACCACTAGTCCTTTGAGTTATCTTAGTAAGCCATTAAGAGAACAATTTTATCTGTGTCTGTCCAGCAATAGCAATAGAGGTCGACAAGGGAAGTGACGGATGTGCATAAATGATGTGTTAATGTAGGAAGTTCAGAAAGGAAAGTCGTGCGTAGAATAGTGAGAAAGGAACAGTTTCTTGCCCTTCATTTCTTTTTGTGCTTGTCTAAAGTGCTTTCAGTTTGTTGTTAAGGCTAGGACCAATGTAAACCAGACTGTTTCTTTCAGCCTACAAGACAAACCAACTGGCAGTGAGACCAAAGACTCGAACTGGATGAGGCTTAAGCCAAGCGAAGAACACTTGAGCCTCAGCACTATCACTTGAGTAAGCACCATAAAACACTTAAAATGGTTTTGAAGCTCATGCATTTGGACAAGATTATTTTGGTGAATTCTGACATCCATCCACTTAGTGCAAATGTTTCAAGCAAAGTGTATTTTACCCTTCACTCCACAACCATGTCTTCTCCACTAATACGGAGCTGTGATTCAGAAGCAGGAAGAACACTAGTTTGGGACAACCTTCTTTCATCTATCAGCACTCTGCCTCCTTGTCTAAGGCTTGCCCCAGGTAAGCGAATTTCCTTGTCGTTAACATAGTCTATGTCATTACTAGGTCCATTGTCAACCTACCTACCCGAACTGTAAATCTGTAACCCTACCTAATCTTACTCCTACTGGTTCTACTTCCTACCTAGGCTCCTACTCCCTGAAACAGTCACAAAGGGGGTAAGCAGAAGATCAGTTTGGGATTCTTTTAAATGAATTCTAACCCCTAGAAATCATCCATCTCCTGAGTAATATCGAAAGTTTTACATCGTGCTATGAATCAGGAGATAGTGGAGAAAGGGTAGGAAGGGAGGAAGATAGTGCGACGGTGGTGTTGGGAGCTACTAACTTTTAGAAGGGCCGTATAACATGTTGTTCACGTTCTACTGGTATTCACTAGGGCCTACAACCTACCACTACCTACCTTCCGCCACCACAAAAAGTGGATGTTGCTCTGCGCTCTTTACTTGTTTTTGTCAACAAAACAGGCTTACGTGAATGGAGTGCCTTATGACGTATTCCATCTGACCAAAGAATATGCCCGTTAGCTCCATACCATCAAGAACAAATAATCAGTAAGAACTTCTGTCTTTAGTCGCTGCAGCAGCGACTATGAAAACACCGACAAATCTGAGCGGAGCTGGAGGTATTTACTCTAGCTTTGAGCTGATGTTGATACCCGTTTACTTCTCTTCCGTCTTCACCGTTGCCTATCGCACAAGAAATATCGAAAGAGGCGAGCAGGAGGCGTACTCCGCGCGCTGACCCTCTCTGGAGCGCCTCCATAGAACCAATCAGCGTTGACTTCTAGATTTCCTCTTTAGCAACTTACCGGCGATCTAGCTATTTGTAGAGGTAGCGAAACGTGATGTGGCGCGAAGCCGCTCGTTTTCATCGGGAGTCGGTCGTATTTTACTCGACTCAGCATGTTTGTATGACCGAGATAGGGAGACAGCAGTTCTGTCTCGTTATTTGTTCTTACAGTGGACCAAATTGAGACTAAAGAAAGGGGAAGACAATCATGTATCACAGAATTGACGTCAAACGATTAACATATTTACAGTAAATTAAACTTTGGAGCTTAAAGGCACAGAAAAATTGACTACGCAACTTTCGGCCATCGAATCGCCCGGGGGGCTTAGATAAATATACAGGGACTTACTGTCGACAGGCCTAGCTGGCAGGCCCTTGCCTCTTATGCACTGTAATTATTCACTTGTACTATAAAAGTTCGCCTTTTTACGTGTAGACTAAAGACAAACGACACACCGGCAAGACGGCGTGCGTTCGATTCCTAGTCGCGGCACACATACCTTTTGCTTTTTTTTCTATTAACTCAAAAGTCGAATTCTCGGAAACTGCCCGGAAACTGCAAAGGTCGTAACGAGAATTTTTCAGCTAGCTAGCTCCCCGAGTCAAGTTTGAGTCAAGTTTTCTGTTCCTTTAAAACAGTTGCAGTTTCTTCTAAGAGTTTAAATTTCGAAGGAAAATTTGGTTAAAAAGAGGAAAAAAAACAACAAATCACTGACCGATCTTATTTTTTTAATGCCTTCGTACTTCATATTAATTTTTCAGCCTCAATTTCTTATCAGATTTTAAAGTCGTGGTACATCACCTTTCAGGAATCATCATCCGGATATGGCAAGTTGAACCAAAACCTCCAGACAAGCTGTTATTTACATGGGGAGTTTATTTTTCATCTCTGGTTTGCATCGGAAAAAAAATTGGTCATCATCACTACCTCTCTGCCAACACTGTTGTTTTTGGGCTGAACGGCAGTCTATACACTGCCAGCGATTCCACTTCACTAGAAGATGTTCAGCCAAAGGCAACCGAGGATCCAAGTGCCATCAGCTACTCCAAATATAATATTTTACGGTGAGAAAAATTGTTTTTTCCTTCTGTTATTCAGCCGTCTCTGACCTTTGTTGTTTGATTTTGTTAAGTCCGTCCCTGTGGATCTTATATCTCTTTTTTCTCCTTTCCTTTACTTCGCTTTCACTATTTCTGTCTTTTTAATATGCGAAAACATTCATTCATTCACTGCCATGACAGTATTGTGAAAAACAAGGTAGGTCTATGATAGTAGTCTAGTAGAATGTCGACAGCGATGTAGAAAAATGCGATTTCGTTGAGCTGAAAGACAATCTGTAACCAGGCAATCTGTATCCGGTACCAACTAGATGGCAGTTGATTAACGCGCTGCATACGGAGTTTGGCTCTGTCAGTTTCGGTTGCAAAGTCGGTATTGGTTGGTGACTCTCTTTAGAGAACTCAACTGAAAAAGAGCTGGGCGGTTATGTAAGTTTATTGTAAGTCACCAGCATAATTTAGCATCTTCTGCTGAAGAAAGCTACGAAGTTGATTTGTCAATAAACGATTTCAGATTTCAGATGAACTCTCGAAATTGACGGATGAATTTCGATTGTCTCTAATTTTTCAAATTTTGTTTCAAGAATGCGGTCGCTGCAGCGAACTATCGTCAAGCAAGGTGCTGCCAATGACCAGCTTCGATCCCAGATTGAAAACTGGGACTTCCGGCCTCCTCCGCGTGACCAGCTTATGTACAGAACTGGCCGACATTTCCTTGGACTTGTTGATACAAATCCAAGAAACTACACGGAAGAAAGAAAGCGCAGAAAGGCAGCTCTGGCAAGAAAAGAAGCGATGGAGTTAAAACTCGAGCATCTCCGAGATGAAAAGAGGAAATTGGAGGCGGAGGTGGGGCAGCTTCAAAAAGAGGTGGTAGAAGAAAAGATAACAGTCGAGAAAATGCGTAAGTTCAGGTTGCTTTACCTTTTGGTTTCAGGTTTACTCTGGCAGAGAAGAAATGGCAGTATTTAAAAGGAAGCTCTGGGGTCAAGGTCCTGCCATAACGGGGCTAGGATATTCAGTCGAAACTGTCGATTAAGTTGTGCTTGGTCTTTCCAAAGTTTTTGCTTGCTCTTTACTGCAACCACAATACTGACATATCGAGGGGGTCTCGGGACGACTCCCTGTCTAACTGATAAGTCTCACTCCGATTGAAGGGACAAAAACATGAAAACGACTGTTAAAAGAAAATCGAAAATAGATGGACTGGTGATGGTGCTTTTAAGTCAGAAGGAAAATCATGAAATAGTACCAGGTTTCACTTCCATTAAACATTTCTGTTACAGGTAGTGCACAGCGAAAGCAGGCTTCAACTTTGAAAGAGGAGAGCTTGATCTTGGATGACCTACTCGTGCGAAGTGATGGAATCGGCGAAGAACTGGCCAGTGAAAAGCATTTCTTAGCGGTTCGGAGGAGGCAGCTAATCTCAGACCTGTGCCAGGTCTACCCAATCACTCAGGATGTAAGTATACCCCCCCCCCCAACCAACCAACCGCAATATTCCTCCTTCTATACTGGACGTGATATTGCTCATTTACTTGTAAATACGAAAAGTGGTCAAGCTAAAGCTTCTCTGGCACGTTAACATTCGGGCATGGATGGAAGAGGTATGCATTACCTCATAAGCAAATAGGAAATGGGGAACTCCGTGGACCATAAGACTTCTGAGACAGGCCCATAGAATAACAGTGCGGTTGCATAAATTTTCGGAGAGACGATCAGGGTGAGGCGGTCGTGGGTAGGAATTCTGCGATTTGTTATACATTTTCGTTTGTTTACAAAGCGAGCAAGAATTCTGAGACTGGTTCCTTACCAATAAATACAAAAACGAAACATAAAAGTGAGGCAGTAATTATGAAATGATAAAGCGAGATTTCTCGTTAGAAGTTGGTGAAAAGTCAATAGTTGTTTTAGTTATTAACTATCTTGTCCAAAATTTTAGTGTTGATGTGTGATAGTTGTTTCTTTACAATGTCTTAGGCTAGGATTTTATTAATAATTTTTACAAACCAATCAGAATTAGTGAAGCGTTGTTTTTTATGCCACTGGCATGTCTGATGCTTTTAAGAAACATCAGGTTTCTTCATATTTGTCAGTGAAATTGTACCTTACCTTACCTTAAAAGGACATAGTTTCACAGGCGCCAGAATGTCACTGTTTTTTTCCGGCCAAAAGTCACAGGTTCCGTCAGAGAAAGTGGCAACACTGTTTTCATCACCGTCGCCAGTTTGGCCGGGGGAAATTCAGATTTTTCAAGATGTTCGATGGAAGCGCAGAAATTACAGCCCTTAAAACCTTGTTCGTCTGGCCTTACCATCCAATACTTACAGTCGTGCTGAGTAGAGAGATTTTTTGATTGGAATGACGAAGCTTAGATTTTTCAACTCTATACATAATTCGACAGCCATAAAGTAGAAACTTCACAGGGGTAAACAACACACCAACCGCTAGTGGGGCTGCTCATAATAAAGAGAGTACAGTGACCTGCTATCCAGAGATGGGCGAATCCGATCACGAAAGGATTTGAATCCGACTTCAAATTCAGGGCTAGGTACGAACCCGAATCCACCATTTATACGACCTTAAAAGAAATCAAATCATGTAGCCTACATAGTTTATAGTTTAAAAATCAGAGGTGACAAAAAGCACTGATATCTGAGGTAATCAAATAATGGGATAGATTACTGAGGATGGTTGGCGACGGAGACCAAAAAGTTGGATTGCCGAAGCACACCGAAAAATTGGGAAAACGGAAACTGGGAGGATGAAGACTAGAAATTTGATTGGGTTCGTAAGATTGAGGGTGTGGAATCCGAGCCCGAATCCGAATCCAGCCTGACAAGCAGAAGATTCGAATCTGGCCAAAAGGACGAATTCCGGATTTGAATCCGGATTCGGTTTCGCCCATCTTTGCTATTATCACAGTAGAGAGAGGTAGTGTAAAGGGGTTGAACCGGGACTATCTTTTCTTTCGATGCTGAAGTGGAATAATTTTAATTACCCACCCACACTAGGACGATTGTTAGAGAAGTCCTTCACTGAACCTAAAAAAAATGTATCTCTTATTATTGCAGGAAAAGTTTACGTATATTTGCGGCCTTCCCTTACGTCATGCGGAGTCGCTCTCAGGGCTGGATGAAGTAAAATTGGCTGTCGCCTTAGGTCACGTTGCCCACGTTACATTTATGACGTCATACTTTTTAAATCTCCCGCTTCGACACCCCATCGAGTATGAGGGATCAAGGAGCAGAATGCTGGACCAGTTGAGAGAAGGAATCGTCAAGGAGAAAGATAGAGAGTAAGTTGGGACTATTTCATTTCTCAGTTTAGGTATAGTACTGTTGAAAGTGTAAATCATCATTACCATAATGGTATGGGGGGGGGGGGGGCCTCCAAGGTCTTTGGCTGAAATGGTTATAGGTTTGAAAGTGATTGTAACATAACAAGAGAAGTAGATGGTAAAGTGTTAATCAAATCAAATCGTTTATTCATTAGGAAACTTACACACGGCGTGTGCCGACTAACTGATTCCACCGTTCGAGACAACATTTCTGTTATGACCCTTCTAATGTCACTTTTTGCGAAAAAATGACATTTTAAATGGATGAGGACAGATATGTTCGCTCATGCAGCGTTTACAAGTACTGGAAAACTTTAACAGAATCCGCTCTTGGTGACAAGATTATGTTTACACGCAGAGGGAAAAAATAAACTTCAAACCAGAAAATCTGACAAAAATAAATTCACAAAAAATGTTTTAAAGGTATTTATGACATCAGTACTAGTGACTGCTGCTATCAAAAGCTAGCTAGACTTTTTTTTAGTCTTTTTGCCAGCGCCGCCGACGAGATTCCTTTCAAGTAGACCGGAATTCCTTTCACTATGAAAGGAATTCCCGTCCCGCTAGACTTTTTTTCTAGTCGTCTTCACGAACGGAATCCTTTCAAGTCGACCGGAATTCCTTTCTACTCGACGTGATTTCTTGTCCGTGTAAACGCTACATTAACGTTTGAAACAAGGATGCCAAAACGTTGCCAAACTTCTGACATGGCATCATTAATTCTGTGCGGCTAAGTTGGAATTCGTTAATCTTCCTGGTGGAACTGACGAAAGCGAAGAAGATCAGGCGGGAACCACAGAAATGGCACCATGAGAAGGATTTTGAGCCGTCGATGTATCTTTACGCCAAGGCCAAAGAATGTTGGGGTTTAGAAATGTTTTTTTAAGGGAGGGTTATCTTCTGAGGAATTAAAATTGATGGTAAGCGCTCGTAGCGATAGCCTTCCCTTGGGAATTCGGAGAAAATATATGGGAAGTGCTAAGGGGCGGTCTAGTGGTCATTACTTTTGTCCCACGTGTGGTTGTGTGGATGAGAATTTGTTTCATTTTATGTGTGAATGTGTGGAGTTGAATGATTTAAGAGTTGAAATATTTGGGGAGCGATTTTTTGGGGAAGGTTGGTTGGTTGTAAAGTTTAAGGAGAAAAGTTTATTTGGGGTTAGGCAACTTGAAAGGTTTTTGCGGATAGGTTGGAAACACAGGGAAGAGTATTTGTAATTAGGATTTATGAGATTTGTTTGTTTGTTGGTTGTTGTTTATTTTGTATGCGATGGCCCTGGGGCTTTAAGCAAATATATCATATCATACAGAAATAATCTGTCCGCACCATCACTGAAACTTGTATACGATCAAGATACGATAGTTCTTTCAGACCATCTAAGGGAATGAATGTATCACATTGCAGAAGGATTTCGTTTTGATGATAGGTTTTGACCTGAGAAACTCTGAACCTCTCTCGGGGTTACGTTCGAATAAATCTGCCTTGGAGAGCGGTGCTCAGTCTAAGTGACGTCATAAGCACCTTCAGTCTTATTCTTCTGTGTTCTTTTCCTGTGCTCTTGTGCTAGACATTAGGTCGCATGAGTGTCACGCCGTCACCACCTTATGCTTTCGTTTATCCCCTTGATATCCCTCATCCGATTGTCACTAAACCGGAATTGGCTTCCGGCTATGGCTATCTGTGGTTCTTCCTCTTGATCGGTCGCTCATCTGATCGCCCCTTAAATGGTCTTTTGGTCATGAAGGTTGAATAGATGTTCAAAAAAAAATCGAGCTAAAAAAGAAACATGCGTAACTGCGTTCAACGGATTCGTCAGCTGAGTTTCATTCTAGGAATACTTCGACCCATCTTGACAAGCGTTCTCTTCAGCTCCAAGCTAGAAAGTATGATTCGCAGTCAGCTTAGGGTGAAGAAATATTTAAAGAACCCATTTTGTCTGTAATGCCAATGCAACATATTACCGTAATTGCATTCATTAATTCTTAAAGGAACACAAAACTTGACTCAAACTTGACTCGGGGAACTAGCTAACATACCAAGAATGTACCCCGAGTCAATATTGAGAGTAAGAAAAATTCTCGTTACGACCATTGCAGTTTCCGGGCAGTTTCCGAGAATGCGACTTTTGAGCAAAAGGTTTGCAAAAGCAAAAGGTTTGTGTGCCGCGACTAGGAATTGAACCCCGGCCGTCTAGTCGGGGAGGTCGTTACTCTGTAGTCTACATGTAAAAAGGCGAACTTTTACAGTACATGAGTGCATAATTACAGTGCATAAGGGGCAAGGGTCTGCCAGCTAGCTTTGGGAACACTAAGGAGGGGGTTCGAGACAGTTCGAGATGACAAAGAAGGGGGGGCCTGTCGACAATAAGACCCTGTATATTTATACAAGCCCTCAGGGCGATTCGATGGCCGAAAGTTGCGTAGTCAACTTTACTGTTCCTTTAAGCCCGGAGACCCACATTTCATGTGTCACATTATAAGCCCACTAACGGTACCTCACTCGTCTTTGTACTTGTCACGATTCACTATTTTAGATGCGCATTATGCTCCCGACGAGTGTTCGCGAATCACGCTATTGATGCGTAAAACTGGTTATCTGAATTTTGCCGAGTTTTTGCTAGAAGTCAGTGGGCTTGAGAAAAGGCTTAAAATAGCCAAAGCCGTGGACAATTTGTTAAAAGCGTAGGTAGCTTAGTTTTACAGTATTCAAATAGTTTTGAATATTGGAACATAAACAGCAAATAGTGCGAGTTGAGCTTAAAAAAGAAACATGCGTCTTATCATACGAGATCTTAGTGGCAATATAAACAAGCAAGCTGGAAGTCCCAAAATGTGACAAACGCAAGTCTAACATTACATGCTGCTTATCAGTTTCTTTCGCCCAGAGAGGCTCGAGCCTCGAAGACAATATCAATCACAATGTGTGTGTCTGTGGGGGGGGGGGGTACCCAGTGTACGCCTGCACGTTGATCAGAAGGGTAAGCAGGCTCACCGTATATTTTCAGTTCGTAATGTATCTGTCACATGAATCTTCTATGCAAGTGGCACGTTTCTCTGGTTTTGGTGTGTTTAGCGAAAAATAAGCTCACTATGGTATCCGCAGTGAATTAACGAAATTGTTCAGCGAAAGATAAACTCGAATTTGAATCCAGTTGTGAAATAACCCATTATTTAGCGAAAATCAAATCGAACTGAGATACGGAGTGTAATAATGCGATGTTTTTCGAACGACAAAGTGGAAATGAAATTTGGGCTGAAATCCTAACTGAAGCATTTTCTTTTACAGGTTTCCTCTGTACACGAAAAGCAGGGATCGGCAACTCTTTCAGTACGGAGTGTACCTTCTGAACCGTGATATTGGACAACTGAGACATTTTGCTGGACTACGGACTAGCGACTTGGGTGCCATCTTGCCAAATCTGGACGAAGTGCTCATGCTCCGCTTTTCAACGCTAGGGTAAGCAGCAGTTTCTAACTTTTATTTTGGGGGGAGACAGTGTTGGCACTTGCCTTAAGACGTTATAAGATAGGCCTACTGTGTGAACCAGGCTACTGGAAGAACAAATAGGCCCTGAAGGGTCATCTGAGGAAGTGAATATTACTCGGTTTGTATCTGAGCCTTCTAGATAACACAACGTTAAGTGGCGGACCAAGAGCAAAAAATGTTAGGACAATAAATGGAGAAGTGAACTTTAGGATCGAAAACTTTCTTCAGTTTATACTGATTATGTCTAGCTAATTTCGGGGATCATTTGAAGCCCGTGTTTAGCACATTTTATAGTTCGCTTCGAAATTTTTGCTGTAAGCTGCTCAAACCATTACTACCATCCGTCTCCAGCATCTCATGTCCTGGAGGTTTCCACGTCTGACATTCGTAAGACTCTAATAAAAGCGAAGCGTTCGAGTAACCTTGATGGTGAGGGCCTTTCTGACCAATCTTTTGTGCATGACTGCCCTGCTCAGCTTAATCATCTACACATTGGAAGGAACACTTGGAAGGTTTTTGCGGATAGGCTCGAAGCCCATTGAAGAGTTTTTATGGCACTTGCCCTTCGGCCAAGTGCCATATAGCGATCGCAATTTCTGTCCGTCGGTCGGTCGGTCGTCTGTCGGTCCGGGTTTTGCTAGTTCGGGTACTTCCACATAAGCTAGGACGATGAAACTTGGCAGGCATATCAGGGACCCCAAATGATTAAGTTGGAAATAGTCACTTTCCCGATCCGACCATCGTGGGGGGAGTGGAGTGAGGGGGAATCCGGAATATTTTGGAATTTATAACTTTCGAACGGATGATCGGATCTTAATGAAAATTGATATTTGGAAAGAGCTCGTGCCCCAGACGGTCCGATTAAAATCTGAACCGGATCCGGTGACTCTGGGGGGAGCTGGAGGGGGGGCGGAAATCTTGGGAAACGCTTGGAGTGGAGGGATCGGGATGAAACTTGGTGGGAGGAACAAGCACAACCCCTAGGTACATCATTGACAGAACCGGACCGGATTCGTCCACTGTGGGGGGAGTTGGAGTGGGGTGCCGGAATTCCGGTGATACGGAGTTAAGTTACTTCCAGGTGGGCTAGGACAATGAAACTCGGCAGGTAAATCAGGGACGCGACCAGATTAACCTAGAAATAGTCAGCTTCCCGATCCGACCATCGTGGGGGGAGTGGAGAGAGGGGGAATCCGGAATCTTGAGGTATGTACAACTTCCGAACGGGTGATCGGATCATAATGAAACTTGAAATGTAGAAAGACAACGTGTCTCGGATGTCCCATTTCAAGTCCGGACCGGATCCGATGAAGCTGGGGGGGGATCGGAGGGGGGCCCGGAAACCTTGTGACAAGCTTGGAGTGGAGCGATCGGAATGAAACTTCGTGGGAAGAACAAGCACAAGCCCTATGTAGATCAGTGACAGAACCGGACCGGATTCGGGCATTGTGGGGGAGTTAGAGGGGGGGGGTCCGGAATTCCGGCGATCGCAAGTTAAGGTACTTCCAGACATGCTAGGACGATGAAACTTGTCTTGGAAATGAAAGACTTGACATGATTGGCTTGGAAATAGTTAGTTCCCAGATCCGACCATCCCTTAAAGTACTAATCCTAACCGCAAAGTGCAAAAAAATACTTTTAAGCAAAGTATACACTTTCGTGATCCCTATGAGCCCATGATCATTTTTGCCTCAAGGGTTTTGCTTACAATAAAATTCCTTAAAATACAAACAATATTTTTGAGCAAAATATACATTTTCTTGTTCCTGATGATCATCTTTTTTGCTTCAAGAGTTTTGATTACAGATGATTTTCTATAACTTGGAAACAGGCACTTGCCCGATCCGACCATCGTGGGGGTAGGGAGGGAGCCGGAATCCGGAATTTGGTGACATGTATAATTTTCGAACGGGTGATCGGATCTTAACAAAACTTGATATTTGGAAAGACCTCATGTCTCAGATATCCCGTTTCGAGTCCGGACCGAATCCGATGAATGTGGGGGGGGGGGGGGTCGGAGGAGGGAACTGGAAATCATGTGACACGCTTACAGTGGAACGATCGGGATGAAACTTGTTGGGAGGAACAAAAACAATCCCTAGGTTCATCATTGACAGAACCGGACCGGATTCATTCGCTACGGGGGGAGTTGGATTGGGGTTCCGGAATTCCGGTGTTAGGAGTTAAGTTACTTCCAGATGTTCTAGGACGATGAAACTTGGCAGGTGTATAATGGACTCGGCCAAATTAACTTGAAAATAGTCACTTGCCCGATCTGACCATAGCGGGGGAAGGGAGGGGAGCCGGAATCCGGAATGTTATTGACATGCATAATTTTCGAACGGGTGATTGAATCTTTATAAAACTTGGTATTTGGAAAGACCTCATGTCTCAGATGTACCATTTCGAGTCGAGACCGGATCCGATGAATGTGGGGGGGGGGGTCGGAGGGAGGAACCGAAAATCATGTGACACGGTTAGAATGGAGCGATCGAAACCTCCCGAGCGTCACCGTCGAAAAGGAAGTGCTTGAAAATTTCGCTGATTTTTCCATAGGATGTCAAAATATTTAAAACAAATTGTTCAAATATATTATACAACAGCAAATATAACTAAGTGACCATTTCTTTTGCACGTAACTGTAGTACCAAACAACCCATCACACTGACAAAGCTACTATCCATTCACATCCTACTGCGATAACTTGAATACAAGCTAAAAAGCTTGCAAGTGCCATATGAGCTTGCAGCTCTTGTTGTAGTTAGGATTTATTAGAAGAGGTGTTTGTTTGTTATTATTTGTTTTGTATGCAATGGCCATCGGGCATTGAGTAATATATATCATATCATTTTATTTCAGTCATGCCTAGCACATCCGCGTGTTCACTTCCGGATAGTTCCCTATGTGGTCGCATAACATCCATCCCTTGTACATTTGCTGTCCTTTTCGCACGATTATTCTGAAATCCGAGTGACCTGGAATTGCTGAACATCTGTCCGGTAAAAGTCAACACGGGAGTTCGTCAAGGGGTTGTGTTGTCTCCCATTTTATTTAAAGTTTAACTGAAAAGCCAACTTATTTTTGTATCATTTAATCGAACACATTGAAATATTTAGACTCTGCTAAGGATTTTTTTATTTCCCACTATCTGCTCTAGTAGTGACGTTCAGAATGTCTACAGCCGTCACCACAACGCAAATTCTACTATGACGCGGAAAATTTGAATCTCAACACAAACGTGGCTTTTCAGCGGCCAGTGGTGATCTTTGTGAAGACCACTTATAGTGCCTGGACACGAATTTTTCGTCAAGCATACAACACAGATACGAGCGCATAGAGATACCACAAATCCGACGGGGAAATTCCACTATTTGAAAATCGATTATTCGTGAATAGCAGAGTAACGAAGTAGCGCATTTTTGTCGGGTCTTCAGGCCTATTTAATTGAATAATTGATGGGTAATTAGATTGTCCTATCTCAGCCCTTTCAGTTATACTTTAAAGTTTAACTGAAAAGCCAACTTATTTGTGTGTCATTAATTGGATACACTGAATTATTTGGATTCTGCAAAGGGATTTTTTGATTTTCCACTATCTGCTTTAGTTATGAGGCTCAGAATATCTCCGGCCGTCCCCACAGCGAAAATTCTACTATGACGCGGGAAATTCTAATCTGAACACACATGCGGCTTTTCAGTGGGCAGTGGTGAGATTGGTGACGATTGCTTAGTGCCTGAACAAAAAAAAAATTATAGATCTTTCTCATAAGGCATACAACAAAAATACAAGCGCATAGACGCACCACAAATCACACGGAAATTCCACTATTTGAAAATCGGTTATTCGTGAATAGCGGAACAACGAAGTAACTCATTTTCATCGGGTCTGCAAGCCAGTTTAAGTGAATAAGTGACGGGTAACTAGATTGTCCTATCCTAGCCCATATTCGGTTAAACTTTAAACGTCTTGCTTTTGTTTCGTAGTGTTCCCTTTTTGGGATACCAAAACGTAAGTGGAGGGATACCTATGACATCGCAAAAGTTGTCCGTCTGTCCGTCCGTGCGCACGATAACTCTCGAAGAGATTGAGATATGTTGATGAAACTTGGTGGGAGGATCCTTTGGGTCAAATTACAGGTTAGTTTCGAAGATGGGCTCTGTAGCCCTATATTTGAGGGTGGGGGAGGGGTTTCAAATTAAGGGACAAACAAAATATTTTTTGAAAGCTACTGAGATAGTAGATTTAGGGGTAAGGAGACATTTTTTCACCGTACAAGTTGTTCACCCGGAATCCGGCAAAAACCGGACACAAAATTTGTCGACCAATTTTCGGCTATTGCAGTCCCTAGCCCTTTCTTCACACTAGTATAGCTCTACGCGGGGATGACGCTCAGAGCGCGTAATCTATGAACGTCGGAGAGAGCTAGTGTAATTGAAGGTCGAAGGGGTTGGTATATGTTGTTCAAGCTTAGTAGGGGTAGATATATGTTGTTCCAGCTTGGTGTAAGGCAAAGTACAGGTCAAGTTCGTAGATGGGTCCTTTAGTCCTATATTTAGAGGCAGAGGAGGGTTTCGAATTTACGGTAAAAACATTTATGTTTTATGAGCTGATAAGATATTCATTGAAGGGGTAAGGAGGTCCGCTGAATCCATATCTGAACTTAGTTTTCTTGCTGGACAAATGATTCATCATGAATTTGGCCGAAACTGGAAATTTGATTGAAGCTCAATGTTGTTTCTGAAGCCGATTAGAGATTCGGTATCGGGGCAAGGAGACATGCTGATTACATTTTTGAAACTCTATTTTAACAGTAAAAATCTTAAAGGAATCTGACGAAAACTGAATGGCGAAGACAAGACCCAATTGTTAGGATCAAATATTTTTGGGATCCCATCGAAACCTTTGGTCTTGTTTTACGGTGATATCGGTTATCGGTATACCGTCAATGTTCTGCTTGTTAGCCAGACTCGTCGTGGCTTGCAGGCTAACCTTAGCACATTGACCAATGCCCTAACATAGGCTCATCTGTGAATGGGTTAAGTGTGTGTTCATCTGTTTTAATAGCTCATACGCGGTCGCTCTGCTAGTTGCTACGACTACTGTCCTCCTGTGTTCTTCTTCGGTTGGCTGGCTTGGTTTTCTTTCAGTCCGAATGGAACCGGGATATAAATAAAAAGGCCGACGCGTCGCTTGCGGCAAAATGTCCCCGAAAGGTCTTTGTCAGGTATACAAAGCATATTTATTATTTTATTTATTTAAACTAAGAGACGACTAACTAGGGTCAAAAATACAGAATAAATAACGAACACTGGTATAAATACAAAAACAAAGAAAACAAAATTAACAAACATCAATGTGGAGAGAACCCACAATATAGTAGGTTACCCCACGACAGCCAAATTGGCAAACTCAGTCGCATATGGGAACTCTCCATCACCAGAAGGAGAGGATTCTCTGAGCGCAAAATTCGTGACTGAAGCGATAGCGCAGATGCCCGCCTCACTTCGCCGAAAGATGGAAGACCTTCACCAACAAACATATCTGAAGCACTACAGTTCCAAGAACCCGTGCAACCACTTTAGAGAATTGTTGTAAAGGACCCTGAAAGCACTCTCACGCTTCAGGGTAAGCCTGTTAACAAGGGACAGGCAATAAAGTTGCGTACAGTACGCTCTGAAAAGAAAAGATTTTACAGGAGCATCACACCTTCCAAATCTATGTATTAGCACATTAGCACGGGCACACAAAGACCGGGACAGGGCTGCACATGCAATTCATTACTCAGTTTTGGAGTAAAGGTGAAACCGAGATACTTGAACGAATCAACAAAGGTCAGCAGCTGTCCCGACAGGCGAACTGCAATACGTCAGCTGAATTTTGTTAGGGCTATATTTCGGCCTCTTTAGGCTCAAAGCCACTCAAGTTCGTTTCACAAAATACGAAACAAGGTCGACGAAATGAAACAAGTTCGATTTTCCAACTTGAGCGGCTTTGAGTCTGAAGAGGACCCTTGCCAAGGAGGGCTGAAATATAGCTCTAATAAAATTCAGCTGAAGTATCCGTTTTGGACTGTCAAATACGATTCGCAGTCAACTTGGGCTGAAGAAATGTTTACAGACAATACTTCCGAGTTTCTGTTGCGTATGAGCTTGCTTTTGTATACAGTTTTATGTTAGCCTAGTTTAGGACATCCCAACCCCCTTCATGCTAGTCCTCATCAGGTCGGTAGAACAACAGGCAAGCTGATGGTTGGAAACCAGACGCTGTAACTGCAGAACGGTGTGCCTCCTGGGTCTTTAATCTTGTTTTATTTCTAGTAATGCGCCGGGATTCTTCTACGAGCCCGGCCGTCGTCCGAGCTCTCAAGAGAGCGAGAGCATCTGTGGCTACTCAGTTCCCAGGGTATTTTCCCCTTCGGGACGCTACCACACTGCGAGTGAATCCTCTCTGCTTAGTAACATTGGCCGTCCCGGCTCGCTGTCGAGACTTAGCCTCGATAGTCATAGGGGGACAAGGGCCTCCTCCGACCCTGGGGACAGGGGATCGCCGGTGCCGAGCTGTGTGAGCGGGAATAGTCCCAGAGACTTGGATGTGCTAGTGGAAGGTTCGGGTAGCGATATTGCTTTTACCAGTCACCAGAACGTGGAGAGAGGAACGAGTAGCGTGACCGGAAATCCGCAGCCATTGCTGAGAGGAAATTATCCTAGAAATCTGGATGTGTCGGTGGAAACGCTTGCGAACGATACGGGTGTTTCTAAAAATCTGAAGAAGAAAGAGGGCAGCGGGGGAGGAGATTCGCCTGAGTTGAGCAGGAAGATCGAAAGTAGTGAGTCTCCTGGAAATGCAAATGTTCTGGAGGATTGTTATGGAAACAGCACTGGAGGTGCTTTTCATCCCAATCGCGGAAAGACGGAAAACGGCGCTGAAAGTCGGTCCGGAAACATGGTGGTAGACAGTGATTGCACTAAAGACCGTCCTTTGGACATATGCGAGCGAACTCGAAGCCACGATGGAAATAAGATTCTTGTCACTGATTCGAATCCTGGAACGACAGCATGCAACCAAGAAAGCGTGTGTGCTGTTAGTAGCCGAAGTGAAGAAAATCCGCAAGACCGTTCGACATTAACTGAAGCTGGTTTCGCGAGTTTGCACTTTTCAATGAAAACAAGTATCCTGATCCCAGTAAGACTGAAGTGCGAAAGCAACGAGGCTAGAGCTACAAAGACCCAGGCGAGCTTGAACCCATTTGACGGCGATGAAAATACTACAGAAAACTGTGATATTATGCGGCTACAAACCACCAGCTTTGAACATGCCAGTTTGGAGCATGGTGACACAGGTAGTAAACAGCAGCCCACCCTTAAGGCTGAGACTGTCGAAGTGGAACTGGTTTCCCATTGTTCAAAAGCAGGTAACTACAGTGTTTGTGAACAAGGTATTCTTAGTGAAGGACTGGAAGTCGGTCTGAGTAATGCTAATGCTGATAAAGATTTCGGGTTGTTTAGGTCAGGGCTGAGACCTCATCTCTCCCATACCCAAAACAAGGTAGAATCAATGCCCTACGAACAATCAGGGCTTGAAATCAGGAATGTTGTTACTGCTGGTGGCAACCCGTTTGTGGAAGAAGACGAAATGATGAATGACAGTCTAAGCAGACAGTCAGGAGCTTCAGTCGTTGTGGCGAATGAACCTTGCCGAAACTTTGCGAACGGGAGTGACACCAAGGGGGTAAATCTTGCCGTTGATAATAGGGATCAAGTTTTGGAAGGAGAGGGCGACCGCTGGGCAAGAGTCGATCGAAAAGCTCCAGTGCTGAAAGGCGGTGGATATGGAAAGCTTGCAGCTGACGCTGGAAACCCTCTCTTAGAAAGAGAAGAGCTAAAAATCAGTAAAACTTATAAAAATGGAAACTGTGATTCGGCCAGACCTGATAGCATCAGAGCATTCTCAAGTGGCCTTCATAATTTGGAACTTAAGTGCACAGACACGGATTTCTCGAAATCCGGTGGATATGGCTTCTCGCCGGGTTCTGTAGCTTCAGCGTACACACAAAATCCGCTTAGTTGCTCGATCGAGCAAGTTGGTATTTGTAATCCAGAAACGAGGAATAAACCCCTCCGGAACTCTATAAATAGTCCAGGCGGTGAGCCCATACATACATTCGCAAATGATAACTCAGGTATCCCAGTGGGTGGAACGGGCGTTGAGAGAACGGATAAGATGGCGTCCGTATGTGAGAAAAACAGTGAGGGTGGTCTGGGTTGTGAGAAAACCGAGTCAAATGGCGCTGGCTCGGTCAGAAAAGGAAGCTTTTCCGAGGACGACGACAGTGGATTAGATGCGAGCTTATTCGACATTAATTCGCGGGTAGAGGCCTTAGCGTCGTCGTTTAGTGTTAAGTTCGGATTCGGAGCCTACCAATAAGCCGTGAACAAGAATGACGCCCTAGCTACTAAAATAATAGTTGCGTTTTTGCAGATACCATGGTATCTGGTATACGGTCTAAAGTCGTTTTTGCAGTTGTCGTGGTATCTGGCCAGTTACCGTGGTAACTGATATTCAGATATCACGGTCCGACCGTGGTATCCGGTCGTGGTATCTGAAAAGTCATCTCACTTTCATCAAATTTTGTCAAATTGGCGAGAAAGAAGTTCAGCACTTAGTGCTGTAACTGGATATCAGTTTTTCTTTTATGATGACTTCGAAAAGTGTAATTTCGGCAATAGTCGTTTTTGCATTGGACCGTGTACCAGATACCACGGTAACTGCAAAAACGACTAATTGCAGATCCAGTTACCGTGGTAACAGATACCATGGTATCTGCAAAAACGCAACTAATGAACCAAGACTTAGAGAAGCGGTCTTGGGTGTTTTCGTCACATCAGAATTTTCACATTATTGCTGAACAGATAAAGTACGATATGTATCTACTGAAAGAGCCAACGTCCGTGGCAAGTAGATACGAAATTAGTGGAAAAAACTTCATACCTCTCTTGTGGGTTATACCTAACCTTAGAAGCCTCGATCACTTCTTAATACTAATTAACCAACATTCTCCCATGGCACTTTACATCTACTTTTCATTCTTTAGCCTTCCACTCCCTCTAGATATTTCTAATCCAAGCTCACTCAAGCTTTCACATTCACACATAAATGCCATGGTTTCTTCTATATATACAGGCAATCAAACAGCTATTTATTTAAAAACCGAAGCCGGACGCAGCCGATTATTGATTACTACAACACATCGGACGGGGATGAGGACCGGACCTACCGGTTGATGCATGCCTGGCTGGCCTCGCAGAACACAGCCAGACTTATCCCCCCCCCCCCTGAAGTAGATGGAGATGCAAAGTCCTCAACATTCCGTAAAATAAAGTCACGGTTGCCGTATGTCGCAGGATATTGTGAATTGTCACTCTATTTCTGAAAATGTCCAAATTTGTCATTTTTGCACCAGGGATTCCGACCGGAAGTGACTATTTCACGATTTTGCATGAATATAAAATTAAGATACGGTATGTCATTTTTTCAGCGTCGATTCTGACCAAAAGAGACAGTTTTACGGGTTTTTTTTTCATGAAAAGAAAATTTCACTCCCAGTTCACTCTCTGTTTTGGGCCAAAAGTCACTCTAAGTATTTAGATGCGGTAACCCTGCATGAAGTTTTAGACTCGAAGTTGGTAGGCGATTCTGCGAAGTAGTTCATTGTTCTATATCCTATGCTGATTAGCGACGGGTTGGCAAGAAGCGAAGAAGGCTTCAGTCTGTCACGTCACCGGAAGTGGAAGATGTTGCCAGGATATTTTGTGATGTTTGTTTATTATAGTGGCGATCGATTGTGTCTTTAGCAAAATCGCTCCTGCTTACAATAGAATAGAGAGAACGATAGACGTATCCCCATACTTCCCCGCTTGCACCCTCCCCAAATGTTATAATATTCGTTTCACTTGTTATTGTGACCCTAGTCATTCATTCCATATCGCTTGCGGTTCTCTTCCATTTGTTTACTTCGTTGTATACTCTGTTGTTTGAATGGTGAAATAAACGTTGGAGTTCGTCATTATACTTGAGTCAGGAGGTAGAATTGGGGGATTAAACGAGTCTTACCTAAGATGAAGTTTAATCCTGATTGTGCCGATACTGGAGAGCTGGGTTGAGTGAGAGTTCATGTCCCTCCCATTTGGTTTTAAGTTGCCATTGTTCAGGTTCCACCGTACATCTAGTTCTTTCAATACTGGTTTGGGAAAACACCGTGCCTTGAGTTACTGCCCGTCGGCATCTTATTACATGAACTTTCACTGGGTCCGGCGCTCCAGTATCGACAGAATCAGGCTTAAACTTCACCTTAGGTAAGTCTCGTTTAATCCCCAAATAAACGTTATTATTCGATAACGAAGGAGTTCGTCATCATACCAGAGTTAGAAGTGTATGAGTGGCATAAGTTGATCGGTCTTGTTCTGTACGTAAGTACTCCTGCCTTGTTTTGTACGTAAGTACTCCTTCTTCCCAAGCTGACTGCGAAACGTTTTTGATGGCATTAGTTCGGATGTCAGCATGGCAAGGACCCTCGTGAGCCTGACGAGGACCCTTGCAAGGAAGGGCCGGACTATCGCTGGAGTAAATCTTAGCTGACTTGCTCGTTTAACGCGATCAAATATACAGGCCCATTTCGACAATTGACAATTTCAAAGAACAAAAGATTATTTTTATATACTTAAATCCAGTCAGGGGCGTCACGTATTGAGGGGGAGGGAGGACGCTCCCACTCCCAATGTTGTCGGCCAGTCGGTAAAAAAAAAACGAGTCGGCGCGAAGCTCCTCGATTTTTTTCTTGGAAACAGTCGATTTTTCTTCAAAACAGTCGGTTTATCGTAAATATAGTCTATCTTTTCTTGAAAACAGTCGGTTTTTCTTAAAATAACCCGATTTTTCGTAAAAATAGTCGGTAAAAGTGACCAGCCAGTCGGTAAATACCTTGCCCCCCCCCCAAGAACAAGAGCTGTAAGCTCATATGGCACTTGCATGGGTTGAGATGTAGTGTTTGATCAAAAGTACTTTTAAGGTTACCTTTGCGGTTCAGATGCGCACTTTAAGGGAGCTAGAGAAAAAGTATTTTGTTTTAGAACTTGGCTGTAATGATACGCACTTTATAGGCGCTAGAAATTCATCTGTAAGAACAAGACCAAAGTTTTCGATGGATCCCAAAAATTTAATATTAACTACGTCTTGTCTTCGCCAAATCCAGTCTTCGCCAGGCTAATCATCTGAGAAAACCAAGTTCAGATATACCTGTATAAGCCATATCTATTTTGACGATACTGATCGAAACTTCCTGGTGTACTTCTGCCAAATTTCCGGTTTCGGCCGAATTCCGAGCAAACTACTTTCCCAGCAAAAACAAAAGATAGTTCAGAAACGAGTTCAGCGTATCTCCTTATCCCTATAAAGAACATCTAATCAACTTCAAATAAAACTTTAACTTCTAAAAAAAAAATCCGGTTACAACCGCATTCCGGACGAACTGTATGTCCGGTTAAAAAATGATTGTCATATATAGGTTTAGCATTTTTTCTTACCCTTAAAGGACACCTGAACGATCCTACCATACTTCCATGAACCCCTCAGATCGTCCTTCACAGTACCGGTGCAGAGAAGAATTTTTTTCGCTCCGTGATGTCGGCACTATCCACTCTTGAAGTTCTAAGTCTCCCTATGGCGATTCGTTACGACCTCCCAAGACAAATTTAGCGCCAATATTTAAACTGTCATTATCGCATGGATAAACGTACGTTGATAACGAATGGATGGATAAACAGCGCATGGATGGATAAACGCACGGACTGTTACGGCATGGACTGTTACAACATGAACTGTTACGCATGGACTGTTACAACTGTTACGGCGAGCGTTACGATCAAGACAAGTCGGAAAAAAGGCTGAAAATTATAGCACGGTGAAACTTCATCTGATTTTAGTCCGGTTTTCGAGAGATAAATGGTAAGCAGTATGTAAAAGTGGCAATTTAGGGTGTTAGACTTCATTCAGATGACCTTTAAATCTATCATCTAATCAACTTCAAATACAAATCTTGCTTTTAACAAATTTTCCGGTTTTGGCCGGATTCCGGACGAACTATTTGTCCGGCAAGAAAATGGTTTTCACCATCGTGTTCAGCACGTTTTCTTACCCCTAAATAGAATATCTAATCAACTCCAAATACAAATTTTGCTCTTATCAAATTTTCCGGTTTGCGCCGGATTCCGGGCGAACTACTTGTCAGGCAAGAAAATGGTTTTCACCATCGTATTCAGCATGTCTTCTTACCCCTAAATCAAACATCTAATCAACTTCAAATAAAACTTTTACTTTTAACAAACTTTCCGGTTTTGGCCGGATTCCGGGCGAACTACTTGTCCGGCGAGAAAATAACTTTCATATTCGGATTCAGCGTGTCTCCTTACCCCTAAATCCACTATCTAAACAGCTTTTTTTGCCCCTTAATTTGAAACCCCTCCCCCACCCTCAAATATACAGCTACAGAGCCTATCTTCGAACTTGACTTGTACTTTGACCCGAAGGATCCTCCCACCAAGTTTCATCTAAATATCTCAATCCCTTCGAGAGTTATCGTGCTAACAGACGGACAGACGGACAACTTTTGCGATGCCATAGGTATCCGTCACTAACGTTTTGGGATCCCAAAAACTATTGAGACAAAACGATCACAGGCCCTTAGGGATCATTGATATATAGGACGTTTGGTAAAAAGTATTTTTTTTTCACTTTTCGGTTAAAATGTGCACTTTAAGGGTGATTAAATAAATTTTTAAGCAAAACCGTTGTGGCAGAAATGATCATGGGTTGAGATGTATCGTTTGATAAAACAAAAAAAGTAGTTTTCGACCTTGCGGTTCAGATGCGCACTTTAAGGGAGCTAGAACTTCATTTGTAAGCAAAACCCTTGAGGCAAAAATGATAATGGGGACATGAAAATGTATAATTCGCTTAAAAGTATTTTTCTGAATTTATGGTCAAGATTGGTACTTTAAGGAATGTCGGATTTGGAAAGTGGCGATTTCTGAGCCAATCTTGTCAGATCTTTAATATTCCAGCCCAGTTCCATCGTCCTAGCGCATCTGGAAGTACCTTTAAATCGCAATCACCGGAATTCCGGACCCCCCTCAAAATCCCCCACAGTCGCCGGAGCCAATCCGGTTCTGTACTCTTTATTATTCCCACAAAGTTCCATCCCGATCTCCCCAGTCTGAGCCGGTCACGTATTCCCCCCCCCCCATTGTTGTCGAATCCGGTCCGGACATGACAAAGATAACCAGAGACATGTCCTCTGCTCAATTATCAAATTTCACTCAAATCCGATCAACCGTTCCAAAGTTTCTCATGACTCAATATTCCGGATTCCCCCTCCCGCTACTCCCCCACGACTATCGGATCATGTAAATTTGTATTTATAAGTCATTTTGATCGGGTCCCTGATTCGCCTCCCAAGCTTCGTCGTAAAAATCCCCAAAACCGCCATTACCGGAATTCCGGAAAAATCCCCTCTACCCCCCCGTAGTGTCCGGATCCAGTCCAAATGTATAAACGAATTATCTGGAGCAGATGCTTGTTCTTCCCAGCAAGTTTCACTCGATCCTTCCATTCTAACCGTTTCTCGAGATTTCCGGTCTTCCCCCCCCCCAACTCCCCCATAACTGTCGAGTCCGGTCCGGACTTCAAATGGGACATCAGAGGTATGCCATTTATTCAGTTATTAAGTTTCATTCCAATCCGATTACCCGTTCGAAAGTTACACATTACTCCAGTTTTCCGGATTCCCCAGCCCTCCACTCCCCCCAGGTGGTCGGATTGGGAAACTGATTATTTCCAGGTTAGTCCGGTCGGGTCCCTGATGCTCCTGCCAAGTTTCATCGTCCTAGCACATCTGGAAGTACCCCAACTCGAAAAAGTGTGACAAAAACTACTTAATTTTCAGAATTCCCCGGCCCACCACTCCCCCCCCCAGATGGTCGGATAGGGAAACTGATTATTTCCAGGTTAGTTTGGTCGGGTCCCTGATTTTCCTGCCAGGATTCATCGTCCTAACACATCTGGAAGTACCCTAACTCGAACATGTGGGACAAAAAAATTCGGACCGACCGACAGACCGACCGACGGACGGAATTGCGATCGGTATATGGCACTTGAGCCAGAGGCTGCAAGTTACCAATACACTAGTTGCGTTTTTGACCTGAATTCTCTTATCAATTCTCGTACAAATTACCGTTTTTACTCTTCTCCTTCACAGTTCTCGCTTTTGATTAATACCTGTTTATACGGACTGACCATCCGCCCTTGTGTTGACCAATGAGGAAGGATAACGAGAATCGAGAAGAGACTATCGAAGCAACTTCTGGGTTCTGCAGAATTCCGGAGCTTCTCCCGATCTCGATTCTAACTAAAACGCAAGAAAATGAGAATTGACTTCATCTCAATAGTCCAGAACCGCGAAACAGGCGAATTATGAGAATTAAGACAAACACAACTGCTCTTTTGTTGCTGCTTCGTTGCAAAATCTGTCGTATGCACGGATGATTTTCAGAATGAACGGCGGATTGGTAGGACAGTTTAATGGTGAATTGGTCTGTGACACGAGGAGCCTAAAGGGTTAGCCAAAGTGATTCACCACAAAAGCACAGCCTGTACCAGGCATTTCTAAAGTAGTCAAGTTGTACTAGTTCTTTGTTTATTTGTTAGTTTAGTGTGATTCTTTTTTTCCCTTCCTATACTCCATTTGTCACATTTTGTGTTTAGAATAGGTGAATAAAATCATTAATTCAAAAAAACTTCCCAAGCTAGAATGGCACCATCCTTGGTCTTATCCTGAAGATCTTTTCAAAAAGTGGTTCCTGCGGATGCAGTACCAAGTTTAGAGAGATAACAAGTTCAAGTTCAAGTTCTGTTTATTACTAAATAATTTCAATATAAAAAGCCAATTTGGCAGAGAGAGGGCTCGAGGCCAAATGGCAGACATTTAAATATACTGTATGCTATAACTACATCAACATAAAATAATATAATAAATTAACCATAATCCATCCAGGTTCCAGATTCAAACTACCAGACTGAGTTGGGATTTACCGCTATAAACCACACATTTATTACTTATTTACTTTATTTATTTTTTCATTTTTTTTACTTTAAACATTTTCTATGAGCATTGATTTTATTTTGTTTTTCAGCGTATTAATAGAAAGTTCAAGTTTGATAACATTATGATAACTTTGCCATACCCTCAATATTGTGTTTCTCAATGAAAATCTTGATCTTTCTGAAATTATCAAGGGTTGCCGGGCTTTACAAGGATTACGCGTGTTATGGTCGTGATCAGAATTAGTTCCAGAAAATAGATCGGGTTCATAAAAATATTCAGGTAGGGAATTTGAATGATGTTTTTTCTTAAATAAAATAGAATGAAAAACGATAAAAGATTCAAGGGGCAAAATGTTCAAAAAAAGAGGAAGACTTTTAGTTGACGACTTATTAGGGCAAGAATCAGGAGACGGTACAAAAAGCTTAAGAATTCGGAGGGCTTTATTCTGCTGCCTTATCAATGGTAATATATTCGATCGAAAGGTATTCAAATATACAAGAGGACAGTAATTTAAGTAAGAATGAATTAGCGAAAAATAAATACACCGTAGGGCATCATAAGGGAGAAAAGGTTTAAGAAGCCTGATCATGCCGACGTTCCTTGCAACCTTAACCCTCAGGAAATTTATGTGCTCCTTCCAACTTAAATTCGAATCAACTATCACTCCTAGATACCGAAGATGGTGGACTCTGCTGATCGTAGTATCATATTTTTCAATTGTTAGGGAATTAAAAGTTGGCAATGCTTTGGAAATCCGAGAGAAAATCAGGAATTTAGTTTTAGATGTATTAATACATAAATTATTCGCTGCGAACCATTCAAGCAAATATGTAAAAACTTCTTTCATTTTCAAACGTAGTACAAGTTCAGTAGGACCACTAATATTGAGGGCTGTGTCATCCGCGAATAGAACCGTGAGGCCGAGATCTTTCATAGAATTATCAATATCGTTAATATAAATTAAAAATAAAAGGGGGCCAAGGATTGACCCTTGGGGAACTCCGACTTGTCCATCCAAAGAGATCAGTTCAGATCTCGTAGTATCAGCATCAACATACTGGCTTCTCTCAGACAGAAATGACATGATCAGGTTGTTAGCAGGTCCTCGAATACCGCAGTTCTCAAGCTTTCTCCGTAAAATCTTATGACAAATTGTATCGAATGCCTTTTTTATGTCAATAAATATAGATGCTGGAATTTCACCTCGATCAAGAGCATCATGAATATATTGCGTGACCGCTAGGATAGCTTGTTCCGTTGAATGGCTTTTCCGAAAACCGAACTGTGACTTACTAAAGTATTTGTGTTTTTCTAGGAAATTATTTACTCTCTTGTAAATGTACCGTTCAATAACTTTCTCAAACGCGGAAAGGATTGAAATAGGTCTATAGTTAGATGGGTCTTTAGGGTCTCCTCCTTTGTGCAGAACAATAACACGTGCAGATTTCAAACATGATGGGAACTTCCCGCTCCTGAAACAAATATTCACAATATGCACAAGGAGGTCAGCTACATTAGCAATAATTTGTTTTAACAGTCGGGTAGATGAACCGTCTATCCCTTCAGCTCCACCAGGTTTTAGAAGATTAACTATGTTTATCAGCTCTTCTTTTGAAGTCGGCGTTAAAAATAGCGAAGACAAAGAAGATGGAGGTAGGTAATCTTCAAACTTATTTCTTTGTTCTGAATTATTAGCAGCTACAGACTCCTTTACCGTACGTACACCAACATTGGCAAAATGCTTATTAAACACGTTTGCTATACCAGGTCTATCAGACACCAGTTCAGGACCATGATTTATAGATTCAGGAAATTTAGACATTTTTTTCTTTCCAATAATTCCATGGATAATCTCCCAAGATTTTTTGGGGGAACCCGAAGCTTCTGCAAAAAGTGACCAACAATGTTGCATAAAAGCACGCGTCATTCCCCGAAATGTTGTTTCATCTTATCAGGTCAAAGCTCTGAAAAACACGGGAAGTACATGCTATTAATAGTGTTGCTTCTTTGGGTTTTCCGTCATCAGTACACTGACACTTATATAATAGGAAGGACGAACCCAGATAAACCTATGCCATTTCAAATATCCGTCTGTCTGCGATCTTGAACGTATTGAAGGTCGAGTCCGTAGATGAGTTGCGCATCTCCACGTTTTGGGGTGGGGATACGGAAACTCATCGAATGTACAATTTCCAACATTATATTCTTTTTGTCAAGTTGATCGTTAGACCAGGCTTCACCTTACATATTCCGGATTCCGTTTTCTTCGCGGTGCACCCCGAGGGTTAAGCCTGAGCACAAACTTCCGGAAGTCGGATGTGCTTCATTCCCCGGATTCTGGTCGATGTCATACACGCATTTGAGAGATTGGATAAATATGCAACTATATAGACGGGGAAGCAGGAGAGTGATTGACATTTGTGGTTGTAACGCAAAAGATATGCAAACGGGACATCTAGAAATACTGTTATCAGTGTTAACATGAAAATCTAGAAGGGTTGGTTGGTTTGTCTAGTCTGACATGGTGGTCCATTTAGCCTCCCAGATCGACAGTTCGTCAGAGCCTGGTGACCGCTAGAAATTAGAGGGCGATTCTGGCGGTCTGGAAAGCTCCGCGACTTATGCGCCGGCTGTTCTTGCGACTTCGGCTAAAAGTCGCTTCGCTTTCCAGAGCTATTCTCGCGCTCCGCTTGTTTCCGCCAGCACTTTCCACTCGCGAAGTGGATTCGCCGAAAGCGAAATCACTTCGCGAATGGAAAGGGGTTTCGGCAAGTCAGCGAGAAAATGTAAAGGTGCAACTGAGGCGCAAACGACTTTTTGCTTGTTCTTGCGCTCGGTGGATTCTCGCTCTGCTTTTCGGAAAGCGAATCCCAGAGATCGTCCTTAGATATTGCAACGCCAACTTCGTCGAATATTCTATAGAGTGGGCATAGGGGTAATGACGCTCTGAACAGGTATCTGGTTCATTCTTCCTACCAGACTGATAGTTCGGCCGGAATCCGGGAACAACCGGAAACTAGGTAAGTAGAAATAAGTTTGAGCGAGTATTTTACAGTGTGCTTCCACTTCGTTTCTAGTTCGATAGATGGTCTCTCTGCTTTGTTGGATTGACGATTTGAAATGGTATTCAGCGAAAACCGTAAATAGATGTATTTCGGCGACCTTTTGGCCTGTGGGTTGAGATTCTCTGGTAGTCTTTCCTCAGTTGGGAAGACCTAATTACCATCAAAACAGATCTGATTACCAGATGTCTGAAGGGCAGAAGATGAATACTTCGGCCGAAATCCGGAAAGAAACGGAAATTCAGGGAAGGAAGAAATTTCGTGAGGCAAATTACCGGGGATTCAGTCAGGTAGAAGAAGAGGTTGAAACCAGGCGAAGGACCAGGTGGTCCTCCTCCCCAAGAAGACTGAGAAGCCAGCCAAGGCCTAAGCCAATTCACCGATTCCTTCCCCTTTAAACCCTAAAACAATCGGCCTTGCTGTTAGAAAGTTTTAGACGGTGTCCTTCTGGGTCATTAGCTCGGCTTGGAAGGTTAAATTTTGGTGACGGACCCTTCCTTATGATCCACTTTATGCAACTGCCTGTCATAATTCTGCCAAATCACGTAGTTTCTTGGTGTTCTTATCATTTGTCTTGAGTAATCTTGGTCTCCCTTTGAAAGCAAGGAGGGGGCAGCTTCCCCTCCCCCAAAATGACTCCTCTGCGTCTCGGATCGGTGGTGTCGCCGGAATTTGAGCAAACTGATTGAATGTTGACGGAACTGACTGAATGTTTGTTATGGGCGTGAATAGCATGTTACTCCACGATAAGGTCACGGTTTTCACCTACGTTGGACATCTCGGACAGAATCTGACTGAAACGCAAAAATAATCATAACTTGCTAGACAACTGGTAAGGCGTCGGTGTAGGCTAGAGAAACACGAAACACGCCAAATCAAATACCAGTATTACCAAGCGGAGAAAGCCTGGATTCATGCCCAAAGCCTGATCTTTTAGGCAAAACTAAATTATGTCTTCTGGGATCCCACCGATTTTTTTTCTTCTGTTTTCTACAGCGAGCTGGGTTATACCAGGGACCCATAAATTTCCTTTACAGGGGGCCTGTCAATAAGAGATTTCTGATGCTATCTTGAGCGCACGGAATGTAGTTCGAGAAATATCCACGGTCCAATGACGTTCAAGACCAGATAGACAAAATTTGGGATTGGCTGCTGGCGCCTTGAGGGAGCAGTCTCTTTGGTGCGCACGTCCAATAAGGCAAACAAGAATGCCGATCGACTCAAGCGGGGATTTTTGGAAACTGGATTTGGTTCGGTCATCATATCTATATAGCATAGGAAATGACAGGGGAAATTTATGGGTCCCTGGTTATACTCAAGCTTGCCATTCCAAGATTAGTCTAATCACCTAAAATTCCATTTACAGCCAAACCTATTTATACCACTCCGTTCTGCAATGAAGCTTCCAATCTCTAAAGCAATCATCAACTTTTTGAGGAAAAGACCTAACTTCAGTCAGTCTAACAACGCGAACACACGATCGGAATTTTTCGGCTGGATTTTCTGTACTTCCATCATCAAGCTGAAAAATATAAGCTTCTCCATGCGGAATGGTGACGAAAATCCGAGCAGCAATACAAGTCCGCAACCACGCAACACTGATCACCCATTTTCTATTCCGTCAATAGTAATGGACACCGGATGCGATAAAAGGGTTCATCCACTTTAAGCATGATTGATAAGTAGTGAATAAACCCAAATACCTAAGCTGGATCACGGACGAAAACAAAAACAGAACCTTTCCCTGTGACAGTTAGGTCACGTAAAGTTATGTTATATAAGGGAAGACGGTTTAAGCAGCTGGTCAAATTTGGCTATATACAAGGGCCAAATCATAAGGGAAAATGAACCAGAAACCATGAGATTCGGGGCTTCTTAAGTAACCAAATACTAGGGGGTCTCCAGCACCACCGCCACATGAAATGAGAGTCCATCAATAAACTGAAGCTGTCATCGGCGCGAACTGCGTCAGCCCAAATATCAGAGCTGGATCAGCGACGAAAACAAAAACCGAAGGCTATCATGACTGAAAGCTACGACAGATAAAGCTACGTTATATAACAACATGAGTTAACAGGAAGCTGAAACATCATGAAGTAAACGGAAGACGAGCGAGAAAACAGGAGATAGTAGATATTTAAAGGACACCTCGCACTATATATAGTTTCTAGTCAGATGTTCTGAAATAGTTGACCACTTTACAACTAGCCATTCTTACAGAAAATTTGCTGTTTTTAGCCTCCTCCCATGTCCCTTGTCTTGGATGACAACAATCTTGGCAAAATTTGCATAACCGGTCTCCGGACGAATAAGCTCCCCGGAAACAATGATCGCGGGCACGATATGTCAGGCAAAGAGAACAAACTTGGCAAGCGTGATAATCAGAGTGTTGCTAATGGACGAGATAGGATAGACTTATGCATTGAAGGATCTCGGGAACGAGAACAGATTGAAATACTACTGAAATATAAGGAATTACTATCATAATTGCGACGTGTCATTTAAACAAGGTCTGCGCTTGTCGTGTCATCTGCGCGAAACAACGGTTGACCTACAGTAGGACACGGAAAATTGGCATAAGCCTCAGCGAGGCATATGAATGTGTATTAAACAACAAATACATTGCCCTTTCCGGAGTACAATCGGTTTCAGCGTTCTTGGTTTCAGTCACCCTAGCTTTCATTTGAATTTATGATTTCGATGGTCAGAAACGGAAGCGGTGGTTTCGATGGTTCGAAATGGGAACGGTCGCGTTCGTTTCCGAAACCTATAGGCTTTTTTTGGAACTTATTGTTTCAATGAGACGGAAACGTCGTTTTCGATGGCTAGAGATGGAAACGTTGGTTTCGATGGTTAGAGACAGTAACGGTGGCGTCGATGGTTGCAGATGAACGGTGGCGTTAGTTTCAGCCACCCTAGTTTTCCTTTGAATTGACGAGACGCAAACGGTTGCTTCGATGGTTAAACGGTGGCGTTGGTTTCAACCGCCTTAGCTGTCATTTCGGTTTATGGTTCCGACGGTTCCAGCGGCACCGGTGACTTCAATGGTTAGAGACGGGATCTGTGGCGTTGGTTTCAGCCACCTTAGCTTTACTTTGAATTTAGAGTTTTAAAGGACCCCTCTTGCTTATTCTGCTTTTTATAAATATATCTAGCTCCCATATAGAATTATAAGCTTCTAAAATCCCCATCTTTCTCCATTGTTTCGTTTTGTGCCTACAATATTTTAGCGCTTTTTTTGCCTTGCCGAGTTTTGCCCGTCACACAACGAAACGTTTGCCGGGATCATCAACGTCTGCTCACAACTCTTTCACACATAAGGATCCGAGAAGCTTTAGTTTATTGCTTCTTTTTTTGCTTAGTTTTCACACTTTTGAACCACGGCGCGATCAGTTTTCAAATGTTCTGCGCCCAGCCGCCGCGTCGGAGAGCAGGAAGGCTGAGCATAGTCGACAGGCGCTAACAAGAAAATCGCTAATTTCAGATGAAAAGTAATGGTATTTTCGAAAATGTTTTTTTCTGATCCATTTCATAGGGAAAATACTATTTCTAGTAAGAGTTGTGCTTTAATGGTTGGAGGACGGGAACGCTGGTATTGATGGTCCGAGATGGGAAAGGTGGTGTTGGTATCAGCCACCTTAGCTTTCATTTGAACTTATGGTTTCGATTCGCCTAGAGACGAAAACGGTGGTTTCGATGACAGAGAGGTCGAGGTCGACGGTGGTTTCGATGGTTACGGGTGATGGTGGCGTTATCGGTTTCAGTTTTCCTTTGAATTTATACTTTCAGTGGTTAGAAGACGGGGAGTGGTGGTTTCGATGGTTAGAGACAGGAACGGTTGCATTGGTTTCAGTCGCTTTGGATTTCCTTTGAATTGTTGGTTTCAACGGTTAGAGCGGAAACGGTGATTTCGATGGTTCGAGATAGGGAAAAATGGCACTTGTTTTCAGTCACTTTAACTTTCCTTTGAACTGATGGTTTCGATGGTTAGAGACGGAAACGGTGGTTTTTATTGGGATCCCAAAACGTAAGTGGAGGGATACCTATGACATCGCAAAAGTTGTCCGTCTGTCCGTCTGTCTGTCTGTAAGCACGATAACTCTCGAAGGTAGTGAGATATTTTGATGAAACTTGGTGTGGGGATTCTTTGGGTCAAGAGTAAGGTCGAGTTAGTAGATGGGCCCTGTAGCTTTACATTTAGGGGTGGGGGAGGGGGTTTAAATTAAGGGGCAAGCAAATTTTTTTAAACAGCTAATATGATGGTCGATTATGGGGTAAGAAGACACGCTGAACACGAATATGAAAACCATTTTCTCACCGGACAAGTAGTTCGTCCGGAATCCGGCCAAAACCGGAAAGTTTGGTAAAAGTAAAAGTTTTATTTGAAGTTGATTAGATGGTTGATTTTGGGGTAAGAAGCCATGCTGAACACGAATATGAAAACCATTTTTTCGCCGGACAAGCAGTTCGCCCGGAATCCGGCCAAAACCGGAAAGTTTGTTAGAAGTTAAAGTTTGATTGATTAGATGTTTGATGTAGGGGTAAGAAGGCATGCTGAACAAAAATGCGAAAACCATTTTATCGCCAGACAAGTAGTTCGCCCGGAATCCGGCCAAAAACGGAAAATTGGTTAAAAATAAAAGTTTTATTTGAAGTTGATTAGATGATAGATTTAGGGGTAAGAAGAGATGCAGAATCCGTATATGACAATCACTCTTTAGCCGGACATATAGTTCGTCCGTAAGACCGTAATCCGGCTGAAACCGGAAAATTTGTTAGAAGTTAAATTTTTTTTTGAAGTTGATTAGATGTTGGATATAGGGATAAGGAGATACGCTGAATCCGTTTTTGAGCTTTAGCTTCTCGCCGGACAAGTAGTTCTTGAATTTCGCCAAAACCGCAGAATTCACAAAGGTAAGCTAGGATCGTTTCGATCGGCTTATAGAGGTAAACGCACATGCTGAATCCATATATGAGCTTGGATTTCTTAATGAGTAGCTGTTTGGCCCGGCGAAGACTGGATCTGGCTAAGACAAAACCTAATTGTGTGGATCAAATATTGAATTTTTGGGATCCCATCGGAACCTTTGGTCTTGTTGTTAGTGGTTGGAACGGTGGCATTCACTAAACGCACGACCATATCCGGCGAACGTCATAGGTGATATGGCGGCCGAGAGCTCTTGCATTATGCCTTCGCTTTGCTTTCCTCTTTCAGTCTATCCCCTTCGGTTCTGGTTATTTGAGTGTTGCTTGGCTCCGGTGACTGTGGGGGAGTTTGGGGGGGGGGGCTCCGGAATTCCCGTGACTGCGAGTTAAGGTACTTCCAGATGTGCTAGGACGATGAAACTTAGGTGGAATATTAAAGATTGAACAAGTTTGGCTTAAAGTCGCCACTTTCCAAATCCGACTATTCCTTAAAGTACTAATCTTGACAGCAAAGTAAGAAAAATACTTTTTAGCAAAATATATATTTTCATGATCCCCATGAGCCATATAATTTTTGCCTCAAGGGTTTTGCTTACAAATGAAGTTCTAGCTCCCTTAAAGTGCGCATCTTAACCGCATGGTCGAAAAGTACTTTTGTGCCACAAGGGTTTTGATTAAAAATTTATTTCTAGCATCCTTAAAGTGCGCATTTTAAATGAAAACTGAAAAGAAAACTTTTGACGAAACGGTATACATCAATGATCCCTAAGGGCCTGTTATCGTTTTTGCCTCAAGGGTTTCGCTTACAGATGAATTTCTAGCGCCTTTAAAGTGCGCATCATTACAGCGAAGTTCAAAAATAAAACACTTTTTCTCTAGATCGCTTAAAGTGCGCATCTTTACCGCAAAGTCGAAAAGTACTTTTGATCAAACAATACACCTCAACCCATGCAAGTGTCATATGAGCTTACAGCTCTTGTTTCTATTTGGAAGAACGTTGTTTCATTTAGATGGCGTTTTAGGATTGAAAATCTTGGGGTTTGAACACACATTAAAAGCTAGAACTTGTCTGGTAGGTAGGCTATAGCTAAATATTTCCGGAAAAAGGAATATTTAAAAAATTTCTTCTGCTGCGCTTAGTTTAACAAGTTCTGGGCACAGTCGTTGGAAGCTTCGCTTTTTGGCGAAAGTTGAAATAAAAAGCCGAACATATGAATTTAAATATACGAATTTACATTAAAGGAATAATCTCAACTGATACATTTCAATTAGTTTTTAGAAATGTACGGCGTTGCCGCGAGGCAGGCACATTTTTAGTCCGTCGGCACAAACTGGACTCCCCCCCCCCAAAAAAAAAAGTTAAAAGGCTATAGTGACGCCCCTGATGGCTGCACCCCTCAGAAAGTATAAAACAAGGCGTTGCCTACCTACTTTTTGGGATCCCAAAACGTTAGTGACGGATACCTATGACATTGCAAAAGTTGTCCGTCTGTCCGTCTGTCTGTAAGCACGATAACTCTCGAAGGGATTGAGATATTTTGATGAAACTTGGCGGGAGGATTGGCTGGGTCAAAGTACAGCTCAAGTTCGAAGATGGGCTCTGTAGCCCTATATTTGAGGGTGGGGGGGGGGTTTCAAATTAAGGGGCAAAAAAAATATTTTTATAAAGCTTTTTAGATAGTTGATATAAGGGGAAAGAGACACGCTGAATCCGAATATGAAAGTTATTTTCTCGCCGGACAAGTAGTTCGCCCGGAATCCGGCGAAAACCGGAAAATTTGTTAAAAGCAAAATTTGTATTTGAAGTCGATTAGATGTTCGATTTAGAGGTAAGAAAACATGCTGAACACGATGGTGAAAACCATTTTCTCGCCGGAGAAGTAGTTAGCCCAGAATCCGGCCGAAATCGGAAAATTTGTTAAAAGCAAAAATTTTACTTGAAGTTGATTAGATGTTCGATTTAGGGATAAGAAGACATGCTGAACACGACGGTGAAAACCATTTCTCGCCGGACAAGTAGTTAGCCCGGAATCCGGCCAAAACCGGAAAAATTGTTAAAAGTAAAAAGACGCTGAATCTGTATATGACAATCATTTTTTACTCGGACATATAGTTCGTCCGGAATCCGGTTGAAACCGGATTTTTGTTTTACAAGTTAAAGTTTTATTTGAAGTTGATTAGATGTTCTTTAAAGGGATAAGGAGATGCACTGAATTCGTTTCTGAACTATCTTTTCTTGGCTGGACAAGAAGTTCGCTCAGAATTCGGCCGAAACCGGAAGTAAGTCGGAAGTAAGGCAGCAAGTTTCGATCAGTATGGTCTAAATAGATATGGCTTATACAGGTATATCTGAACTTGATTTTCTCAGATGATTAGCCTGGCGAAGACTGGTTCTGGCGTATACAAGACCTAGTTGTCTGGGTCAAATATAAAATTTTTGGGATCCCATCGAAAACTTTGGTCTTGTTTTCTAGGCGGGCCATCAACCGAAAAGGTTCCAATTGGGCAGATTCCAGTGACAGTGCTGGTTATTTGTTTACGTGAGATGTGGCCTGTGGTACTGTTTTCAGGTAGGATCAACTAAGGGCTATGTGCGGGTTCCAACGAAAACAGTACCGATGTTCGTGACAATCTGAACGAATTTACGTTGATATCCATCTTCCCATCACTGGTTTCACATCAATACGACGCTTTCGCAGTCACGAGTGCTTTTGGTGCCTAGCATCCACACGTTTTTTATTACCCCTTACTTCTGGAGTAAACTGATAGTAAAGAAATATGTGCTATCTCCGAGCAGCGCTTAACAACTAAGTGATACATCATGATCAGACATGCTTAAAGTTTAACGAAAAAGGGCTGAGATCCGACAGTCTAGTTGCACTTCACTTGGAAACCGGATAAAAATGCGTTACTTCGTTTATTCGCTATCGACGGATAATCGATTTCATCGACTGAACTAATTCTTTCGGATTTGTGGTACCTCTATGTGCTTTTCCCTCTAGGCTTATGCTTGAAATATTCAGCAACTACAAAGGTATGCCATTGCCGAAAAATAACGCATACAACGAAATCTTGTCATCCCTTTCCTACTCCCTTCAGGGGATTTAGCTTCCGCACCAAATGGAAATGCAGGTTTTTGTTGAAATTCAAACTATCCGTGCTGTCGTGCTAACAGCGCATATTCTCAACGTTATTACTAGAGCCCCGGGTGATTTTTTTTTTACAAAATCCCTTAGATGAATCAACATTATTCAGTGTAGTCAAATATCAGATGTAAAGACAAGCTGACTTTCCAGATAAATTTTAAAGATAGCCTCCAAACACGCTGTTTCTGCCTAAAACCAACTCTTCTTTATCCATAATACCAGCATCATTTTCCTTCCATAGAAGTGCCATGCACATGCACACTGAAAAACGCACACTCATTCACCTCCCTCAGGTTGCTACGCGCCAGTGGCTAACCCTAAAGTATTCCACCATCTCCGTTCATTTTATTTCTGTTTTAGCTCGGAACTGGTGGCTATTTTGAACAAGCATGTTTCATAGCTGAAATCTCGGCCGGTGTCACGGTGGCCAACAAGATAGACCCAAACGGGTCAAGGAAAAGCTGGAGATTAGACCTGGATAGACTCTAACTGAGTAAACTGATAGTAAAGAAATGCATACCTGTCAAAACAAGAGCTGGAAGCTCATATGGCACTTGCAAGCGCTGGGTCAGAGGATGAAAGTAGGAATTCGTCAATTCGTGGGTTTGTTGTGATCATTTGTAAGCAAAACCCTTGAGATAAGAATGATCATGGGACCTTGGAAATCACGAGACTGTATCGTTTGGCAATGCAGTTGGCTGTACGCACTTTAAGGGCGCTAGAAAATCATCTGTAATCAAAACTCTTGAAGCAAAAAAGATGATCATCAGGTGCACGAAAATGTATATTTTACTCAAAAGTATTGTTTGTACTTTAAGGAATTCAGTTGTAAGGAAAACCCTTGAGGCAAAAATGATCATGGGCTCATAGGGATCACGAAAATGTATATTTTGCTTAAAAGTATTTTTTTGCACTTTGCGGTTAGCATTATAGTACTTTAACGGATGGTCGGATCTGGGAACTAACTATTTCTAAGCCAATCTTGTCAAGTCTTTAATTTTCAAGCCAAGTATCATCGTCCTAGCATGTCTGGAAGTACCTTAACTTGCGATCACCGGAATTCCGGACCCCCCCCTCTAACTCCCCCACAATGCCCGAATCCGGTCCGGTTCTGTCACTGATCTACATAGGGCTTGTGCTTGTTCTTCCCACCAAGTTTCATTCCGATCGCTCCGCTCCAAGCATGTCACAAGGTTTCCGGACCCCCCTCCGACCCCCCCCCCAGCTTCATCGGATCCGGTCCGGACTCGAAATGGGACATCCGTGACACGTTGTCTTTCTACATATCAAGTTTCATTATGATCCGATCACCCGTTCGGAAGTTATACATACCTCAAGATTCAGGATTTCCCCTCCCTCCACTCCCCCCACGATGGTCGGATCGGGAAGCTGACTATTTCCAGGTTAATCTGGTCGCGTCCCTGATTTACCTGCCGAGTTTCATTGTCCTAGCCAAACTGGAAGTAACTTAACTCCGCATCACCGGAATTCCGGAACCCCACTCCAACTCCCCCCACAGTGCGCGAATCCGGTCCGGTTCTGTCAATGATGTACCTAGGGGTTGTGCTTATTCCTCCCACCAAGTTTCATCCCGATCGCTCCACTCTAAGCGTTTAACATGATTTCCGGTTCCCCCCCTCCGACTCCCCCCACATACATCGTATTCGGCCCGGACTTGATATGGGACATCTGAAGCATGACGTCTTTCCAAATATCAAGTTTCATTAAGATCCGATCACCCGTTCGAAAGTTATGCATGCCACTAAATTCCGGATTCCGGCTCCCCTCCCTCCCCCCACGATGGTCGGATCGAGCAAGTGACTATTTCCAAGTTAGTCTGGTCGGGTCCCTAATACGCTTGCCAAGTTTCATCGTCCTAGCACATCTGGAAGTACCCTAACTCGCAAACAGCGGACTGACCGACAGACCGACCGACCGACAGACCGACAGACCGACAGACCGACGGAAAAGTGATCGGTATATGGCACTTGGCCGGTAGGCAAGTGCCATAATAAAACCAAGATCCGGAAGCTGTATTTTTAGTCAGCGGACCTTGAAGCCGAAGTTGACCGGCAAAATCGGCTAGGACGAAAACGTGGGCTAAAACGTAGTAGGTACAACACGAAACACTGTCACAGAGTGAAGCTCATTCGCGAAGCTTGTAATTCTATACCCATGTGGACAATACAAAAGGCATAATTAAGAGTCCGTATTTGTTTTGTACGTGCTATGATGGATCAGAATGTTTAATGCCGAAAATCATCTGTCTTGACGCTGACTCACAACAGAGTCTGTATGAAACAAAATCTAAAATTTGAAATAAATAATTATTCATAATGGATTAGGTAGGCTTTGGGCATTATAAGCCTTTCCCCACTTACTTCTACCAAGAACACGGAATTCAGAATCTGAAGTTATCTGGCTGCGATAACGTCAGATTCTAAACACAGCAAAAAAAGATACAACCTCCCCTGTTTTCTCGATGTGTACATACTGCATTTTCGATTTACTAGAAATTTCTATACCCGCAAGTTTGCCTCGCTTATGTCGCAAGTTTAGTGGGCGGTGCCGTGGGTATGGCTCGTTTGCAAAGCACGGAAAGCAAATCTCTTCGGTACTTAGGTATCGAATATGGCACAGACAGCAGAGCTACTCCTTGTGCGAAATGTGTGCAAAAATATGTGTGCTGGCTATGGAAAAGCAGTTTCTCCTAGAAATAATGCAAACCGCCATATTCTTAGCCGGTTGTTTAATGCTCTCGTTCTGCCTCATGTATTATATATCTCCCCCCATTGCACTGTCAGAAGTTTCATAACAGATAGCGCATAACACTTTCAAGAATAACACCTTTTCACTTAGAAATAAAGTGTTATGACTAATTATGTTTACACTATTTCGTGCCTAGATCTCCAACAACACCTTCAATTGGTAAAAATACTAACGGGAACGAAAGAAACGTAACAGATAACATCCCAAAGTGTTATCTGTTGAAACCGGGCATCCTTCTGTTGTCGTTATGTAACGTTTGACAGTGTAGTATTTTTACCAATTGAAGGTGTTGTTGGACATCTAGGCACGAAATAGTGTAAACTTAATTGGTCATAACACTTTATTTCTAAGTGAAAAGGTGTTATTCTTGAAAGTGTTATGCGCGATCTGTTATGAAACTTTTGACAGTGTGGGATTGGTTCGGTGTAACTGAAAAAAGAAAGGTGCGAACGCAGTACTACAAACTCACAAAGTTCCTACTGCGTCTCCCTTTGTGGGAATCAAACAGGCAAATTAGCTGTCGGTTCAGTATTGTTGAACCAAGCCGAAGATGTCCTGAGATAGAGCCACGGCTTGTCGCACAGCTTTCGAATATTCATACGAGTCAGTCCTGACACATATTATTTATACTTATTGAGTTAAGTTGTGTGTTTTTTCTTTCTTATCTAGTGTTTTTTTTGTCTCTTTGTCATATACTCCGCTTTCTCTTTTTTGTTAGAAGTGGGCAACAATAAATTATTATTATTATTATTATAGGTTTTGGCGCTACTCATTAGTGTTATTTTGCTCTGGGTTGCTGGTTAAAATCCCACTTGGAAGCATTTTTTTTCCAGTTCACTGCTATGTTTGGACCAGGAATTTACAGATGAAAAGTACAGGTTTGGATATGACTTTTCGAGCTTCTTGGTCATGTAACAGCCAATGGTGACCTGTAAACTTAAGTCTATATCGATTTTACCAGCAAAAGGAAAGGAAGCTGATATGGAAATGTATCCGATCTGAGTTTATTTCGAATTTGTTTTATTAAATAGCTTACTGAGATGGGTAGGCTAAATTAAGCCACATCTAAAAGGGTTTACTAAATCAACGCCTGCAAGTTCAGATGTGGAGAAATTTGTTTCCGAAATCAGCTGCTAATAAAATAGAAAATTAGTATTTTTGTGGTTTTGTGTTTATACATTTTAAAGTGACAAGGTTAGAGAGAAGGCGGAGAGAAAATATTATGTGGTGCTAACGAAAAGTAGAGATAGAGTAGGTGACGCTTATTGGATAGGTCGGCTATTATCAATGACATGTTAAAAACATAGAATTTAAGACCGCTGGCCCCAATGAAGGGTAACTGGAAGCATACTCAATTGGGAAAATTATACTGGAGGGGAAATGAAGTAAAGATGATGAGCGGGAGAAAAAATGATGTGATCTGAGTACATTCATATAATAATGAAAAAACGGATTCGTCAGCTGTGATGCTTTTAAAGCGATATTTCGGACCTTCTTGGCAAGGGTCCTCTTCATGCTGTTATTCTTCTAGGCCAACGCCTGCCTAGCATACCATCATTCGAATGGAAATTCTGATGCTCCAATCCACAAGTGACGTGCGACTCACTACTCTGGTTTGGTAGCTTACCCTAAACAAACACTCTATTTTTAGACTGCTAGACAGCGGGAAGTCTTTCCAAATAAATAAGGTCTTCTCATTCGTCAGCCTGCTATCTGGTAGTCCACAGTTTTCAATTGAAAATTGAGGTTTATCCTCGGTGTACCCATCGTTCCCTGTGCCCTCACCTTGGGGTGTATCCGAAATTTAAAGCAATATGTATCCCAAGGTTGAAATTTGTGTACAACTGGGGAAGTTACCTCCTATTTCCAGGAAAATTTATGGCCACTGACAGCAAAATAACTTTCTGGCTACTGTTTACCAGGCTAACCGTTGTCTAGATGGAAAATAGAACCTACTAGGGGCGTTGTCTCTTATCACGGCTAGTCTTAATGTGTTTTTCATCCCCGGTATCAAGTTTAATCTGAATCTTCGGGAAAAAGGTGGACGTGGCGCGCGTCGGGACCCAAAGTTTGGTTTCAACATCCGAATCTCAACTCGATCATTCCAAGTTTCGAAATCGTTGTGGAAAGTCTTACAAAACGCGAAAATTTCGAAACACCTTCATCTCCAATGGTATGTACACACCCTTTATTTCATCAGTTGGATTATATGGCCCAACCTGATGTGGAACCAACAGAAATGCATGAAGAATTCGGATAATTTTAAAACAACAATGCAAGTTCAGAATGAGAGAAAGGTAACAAATTCATAACAGAAAAAGCTACGTTTCAGTGTTAAAACTGAGGCAGTTTTCAAAACTGGAAGAAATTGCATTCAGCATTTTTAAGTTATCTGAAAGACTAACGTTCTTCCTCTTTGTGTTTTCTAATCTGAAAGTCCTGGAAAACAACAACTATAGGGCGATTCTGGTGGTCTGGAAAGCTCCACGAGCTTATGCGCCGACTGTTCTTGCGACTTCGGCTAAAAGTCGCTTCGCTTTCCAGAGTTGTTCTCGCGCTCCGCTAGTTTCCGCCAGCACTTGGAAAGCGAATCGGCTTCGCGAGTGGAAAGTGGTTTCGGCAAGTCAGCGAGAAGTTGTAAAGGTGCAACTGACGCTCAACGACGTTTTGCTTGTTCTTGCCCTCGGCGGATTCTCGCTTTGCTTTTCCGAAAGCGAATCCAAGAGATCGCCAGAATCGCCCTTATTTCTCCTCCTTTTCGGCTGAAACAAGCTAGAATGATTGGTGACTGACAGGTGCCAAACCTTCGTAGGTTCAGTCTTTACAACTTTTACCGGTGTACCTGTATAATCTCAGGCCCTAAATTGTTATACAGACCAAACCAAATAAGATTTTTGTCGCTCTGTCTTTCTAGATGACTTTTTCACCCGAGGGGCTACATGGCAGGAGGTTACCCTCCCAAACCCTTCTTTTCGTATTTTCTTCACCGAAAGTCCCGTTGAAAAACACATTCGGAACTTTTTAAAACGACCACTAACCACGAAAATTTAAAAAGAAAATACTCGTATTTGCTTCACGATATGCTGAGGCTGTAAACGAATTTTCGGATCCTTGAACGTGATTTTTCAAAAAGTTTAGGGGAAGGTATTTAAAACCCAATTTAGCCCATCGTCTCTGAAACTAAAAATAAAATCTGGAACATCTTAATTAAAGGTTAACTTCCGACATCGAGGCTGATATCGGATTATATGACATGATATTTATTTGCCTTAAAAGCCCAAGGGCCATAACAAACAAACAAAAGTAAATGCGCATAAATACAGAACAACTGACACACCACGATTTAACACTAACCCCCACCCAAACACTTTTCCCTGTGTAGACTGGCCACTCTGAGGAACCTCGCCAGGTTTCTTATACTAAGAAAAGTCCTACACCGCATAACTTTCAACAGCCACCCCCTCCCATGAATCCCCCCTTAAAAATTTCCTTCCTCAAATCCTCTAACTCATCGCAACCACTCATAAAATGAATAAGATCCTCATCTCCCTCGCCGCACATTGGACAAAAGTAAGGTCCAGATTGCTCCCTAACACTACCCAAATATTTACATCTTTCACCAAGTGGCAGACTATCTGCCCTTAAATTTGTAATTAATTTCATTTCCTCTTTATTTAAACCCGCTTTAAAATAAATTTCTTCTACCCAAATCTCTTTGGCCTCTGCATACAAACTTAACGATATAATCTCTTATCCTAGCTGACCAAACTTGGATTTCTTGGTCAAATAACCTACCTCTCACTTCTTTCGACACATATCCTAGCTCTCTCCCCGGACCCTCCCCACTATTCCACATATACCCAACCCCAGAACTATCTAATATTGAACGAATCTGGAAAGTCCAAGATTCACATGTTTCATCCTTCAACGACTCCAAATACGCCTCTTTCAATATTCTCTCACCCGGCAAACTTAATATTTTTTCCCCATACTTAATCATTTTTACTAATCTAATACTTTTCATCGACCTTAAGCCTAAATCCCCCCTAACCACCAACCCATTAGTTTTATTGCTTAGACCTTAGACCTTAGGGGGTTCGAACCCCCTAACCCCCCCCCCCCTGGATACGACCTTGGTTGTTTTAGTTGCATTTTCAGTGGGAATGTGATTTTGACAAGGTATGACCTGGACTGGTTGGCTAGGAAAGCAAGATTTTCTTTCAGTTCTTGAAAAAAATTCTGTAATGTTTTTCAACATTTTTTTCTGTATTATTCTGTACTTCTTTTTCTTCTGAAAGTGATGTCTTTTATTTAATTTTTGGATGTCAGGTTCTACTTTTGAGTAGTTGAGAAAAGTGCTCAAACTTCCGCGGAGGTTGATACGGCTTTGTATCATCCTCTCTGAAGGCTGATGCAATATCGTATCAACCTCCGCGGAAGTTTGAGCACTTTTCTCAACTACTCAAAAGTAGAACCTGACATCTCCACAAAACTATTGTAATTATATAACTACCTGTGGGACATAGGAAGATATACATTACATACCTGTTTGAGAAACGTTATAAGCTCATACTGGCGTTTTTGCTCTTCTGTGCCTAACGTTCGGGCTACCCTAAGACCAACGTCCTGGACTCCGGGTTACCCTAAGACCAAAGGACCCATACGAACTTTGACTCGCTGGCCCACCGAGTCCGCCAATCAGAGCCATCGATGTTAAATACAAGGAGGACACAAGTCCGTATCAACGCCTGAGACATGAAACGAAACAGCAGTGAAAAAGAAATTAAATCTTGGAAAATTCATGTTCTGAACTAAACCTTCTATTCTTTACAGTCAGCAGAAGCATGGCACAGCACTCCCCTGCTCTTCGGACCCGCTTACGAGGCGTATAGCAACGTCACAAAACAGGTGAATGAGTTGTCCGACTTTACGGATTTTGGTGCCCCCGAAGTCTCACTGGATCTTGAAAACATCATCGACCTTTACCACGAAAGCTGCTTCTTCCAAATTGCCATGCTCACAGATCCGGACAACATTTTATCCGACCCTGACGTGAACCTCGAAAAGTATCAGAAGAGAGGACGAGAAGAATCATCGTCTAGCACCGAAATTTCGCGAGATAGCTCTCCATCACGTTTACCTAGGTCGCGAGGGACCTCAAGGTCCCCGTCGAGAAAAAGCAAGGTCATCAAGAAGAAGAAGATCGTTAAAAAGGCAAAGAACAAACGAGAATAAATAAGCCTCTGAACTAGTCGAAACACTATAATAATGTGATCATGGTGATCTTGTGACCTGAGATTTTGGTGATGGCAAACTGATTAAATCGAAATGAGATTGTTGACTTGTTCTGATAAATGTTTTTGGAATTATTCGATATGGTGTTGGGTTCAAAGATATAAGAAATCCAAAAAAAAATATAGCTACATCTCATAACTTCGTACAATTTCACGGCCTAGCCAGCTAAAATTAGAGGAAGATTCTCTAACGTTTCACAACCAGGGTTGCCATGCCAGACAAAAGTAAATTACTCCTTCTAAAAACAAAACACCAGAAAATCAACAAAATCACCATTCGCAGAAAAGTATCGCGAAATGGTTTTTAAGTTGGTGTTTGTTTTGTTTTTATATGGTGACTTTTGTGGCATTTTTCTGTGAAATCATCCAAATTTAGTAATTTGGCGACACAAATAGAAAAAACTCACTAAATTTGGGTCTGAAATCACCAATCGTGGCAACCATGTTCACGATTATTTCCCGATGTGTGACTGTCAGTCAAGGTACTTTTCCACTTGCCTTTTTCAGGCTACTTCTTCTCGGCATTAAGACCGGAAGCTTTTGGATATTTACAAAACTTACTCTAACTACTGGAGACCTTACTTGAAATTTACTATGTTTTTAACAGGTTACGTTGGTTTCAATCGGTTTCATTTTAAAGGTTTTGTGTGCATCTTTTATTTCGTAACAGTTCCCAGGATTAAGATTCCCTGAAAGGCGGAGTTAGTTTTGGGAGCAGAAAGGGTTGCGTAAGTTGCATGCGCAACGTTTGATACTGTATCCAGTTGAAATAAAATGAATTTCTAATAAAGGTATAAAATAAACTTGTAAAGGTGGAGTATAAGCTTTGAAAAGAGTAACAGGATCGAATTCGTCTGTACTGTTCACAAACACAGCGGAGTGTTTGCTACGGAAAACGGATGTTTTGGGGCTGTGGTGTGTTTTTCTGCAACAAATAATTTTGACTCGTAACAGGGGCTCCAAAAATAAGGTACACAATAGCTGGAGTAATTTTCTATAAGGCGGGTTATATGAACCGTAACAACTTTGTGCTGGTAGATTCTCCGACTACGGATTGAGAGTATTACAACCTTGTGTACTGTTATATACGATCTTAAGATAATCACCTATTATGCATCGCTTGTTTCAGCTGGTTTGTTCTTTAAATTAAATTATCTTCCTCGAACAGACGAAAACGAATCATTTGCCCGGATCTTGAGAGTGAATACGAGATTAGTTTTACACTTTCCCGCCCCACGAGTAATTTTCTGTTTCGTGACATGAAAAAAATGCCTACAAGCACTGGTAGGCTATGCGTAAATGGGGCTCAGAGAAAATCTTGAAGTACCAATAGTGTTAGACATAATACTCTCTGCAGTTACTCATTTCCTAATAACTACAATACAAAAGTTTTACTTAGGGCCCAGATGCTTTAACGAATGCTTTTTGAAGCACTGATTGTTAAGTTGTAGAGACCGTAAAATGCTGCCCATATCTTGCGTGTAGTATTTCTGAAAAATTGTGGCTGTAATTTTTCGAGGTCTATTAAATTTTTCAGAGATGCACTAATGCCATGTGGAGTTTTAAACGGAAAGGGGTAGGACGTAAAGTGCCGGACTTATCCAAGCCAGGCTTCACCTTCCAGATATCTGGGGCTTCCGCGCTTTCAAGACAACCCTTCCATATCTTCATGATTATGATGATAGGTGATAGCTCCCCTCCAAGTATCTTTTGTTTCTAAATAACAATCATTTCCATATTTCCCACTCATTATCCATTCATTTACATATTTATTGTGTCTCTCAAATTTGTTGACTCAATGACAACTTCCAGATTTCGGAGTCTGGGGCGTCAATCAATTGGACTTCCAGACATTTTTTGCCTGGATCCACCTTTTACATCCATCTCGATTCTCGACGGAAATGGATGCCTTGAATCCGAAGAAAAAATGTGGAAGGCGAACCTAGCTTTTAGCCTGCTGCTCACGTTCATCAAACCATTAAATTTTGCGAGTTCAGCTCTTTCAGACACTGGTGAAGGCAAGTGGTGGGATTACCTCCGCCACTTACCCACGAAACGTCCACAGCGAAACGTCCCCATGGCAAAAAGACTCCATGGCAAAACGTCCCCATGGCAAAACGTCCCCGTGGCGAAACGTCTCCAAGATTTGTAAAATAGGCAGGAAAGGGCGGACGTGGGACCAATTGCTTCAGATATGCACCATTTCCCTTCAAAATACATAGTGTAATCCACCTTGCCCTGGCCTGGTAATTGATCAGCAGTAGGTTAGTTCTAGGTTATTTAAAGCAACTAGTATAGCCGGTATATATTTATTTTTATTTTATTTTTTATCAATAAGTTCATCGAAGGAAAAAAGCTGAGGAACAAAATTCAAAAATGAGTGTAGTGCGGTTATGGTGGATACAAATGGCATGGCAGGTTCAAGTTCTTGTTTAGTGAATCTTGTGCCTTCACCTTTAACCTTGTTATGTTGAACCTTTAATCACTTATTCCCATGCCCTGGTCTTAAATTAGTCCGCTTGAAAGAATGACGCGTCTGATTTAAATCATGAGCCCCCCCCCCCCCCAAAAAAAAGGAAAAACAGTATCATATTTTGGTTATTGTTCATTTTAGCGGGGACGTTTCGCCATGGGGATATTTGGGATGGGGACGTTTCGCCACGGGGACGTTTTTCTATTACCAAGAGGAGTCTAATGTTGCGTTTGTCGGCTAATCATCGTGGTGTCGGAGAGAGCTGCGTGAACTGCTGCTGCTGACATTAGGGGATCGACAAAACATCACGTTCCTAGGCACGACAGGCCGCCCTAATGTGAGAACTCAGTTCGCGGGCAAAATGAGTCGGAGAACTCTAAGTTCTTGTGAGTCCAGCTCAGTCTGGCTTTGTAAGTGTTGTTCCCGGTCACGAAATTCGACCAATACATTGATTAGAGTTCCAAAAGTTTTCGAGTCGACCAGGCAAAAGTAAGTAGAAGCATTGTTGTGTACTAAGAAGTAGGATAGAGTTGGAATTCCTGGTTGGAACAGCTGCTTGAGATTTGAGGTATACACAACATTTCAGTCACTCAAAAATTCAGAAATTGCAAATTAGTGATAACGAAGATAACTATAATTCGAGTGCAAATCATGCGTTTCGAAATGCGTTTCGAAATCATACGTTTCGAATTTACAACGAACCAACCAATGCCTGTATATTGTACCCGATGTTCAAGTTCAAATTTAATTCTTCTATTTTTGAAAACGACTTTCGAACATTACACGTCGAAGTGTTGTTTCCTTGTAAGATAAATACATTAAAATAAAACAGAATGTTAATCGAAGAAACTGAAAGTTCACTAAGATATTCTGTGTCAACGAAATTTTCATTTCGAAGGGTAGCGGAATATGTCCTTCAGTTTGACGAAAAGAGAAAGAAACAAAAACTACCTTATAGAGCACAACAGGCTTAAGGGATTTCATTTTTTGATAATACTCTGAATACCCCCTCTGGCGAAACTGAACTAGAAGAGTGTGTTTTCTAACACTATTAGCCTACTCCCTGAAACTAGAGTGAATTAAAATGCGCCGTTTCTTTTGAAATCAACTCATTTCTATTGTCGCAAGAATGGGGTCCCGTCAGTACCGCAACACCAGTTGACATAAACGTTAGTTCGCCACAAAATTCCGTCAGTACGCCAACATTTTCCGACAGTTCGCAGACGCGTCAGTTGGCCCTCAAAAATTCGTCAGCTGACCAACACGTCACTTCACCCACACGTCAGTTGACCAATAGGTCAGTTGACCAACACGTCAGTTGACCCACACGTTATTTGACCAGCCGTCAGTTCGCCTACCGTCAGTTCCCATAAACGTCAGTTGATATAAACGTCAGTTGACATAAACGTCAATTGACATAAACCTCAGCTCCTACAAAATCCGTCCTACGGACAAAGATTCATACCCGCCTATTAGTTCGAAACCGACTGGGTCACCGAAAGCAATTAAGGAGAGGGAATAAAACCCAGGGGAATTAATAAAAGAAGCCGATATTTGCGCATATTGGTGAGGGTAAAATTAGTTCAGATCGTCGGGAGCTTACAGTGAGATGCGGCAGGTAAAGTCACTAAAGAAAGGAAAGATGCGAAGTTATTCAATCAGTCAGTACAAGCTGTTGTGAAGGTTTTGATTGGGGCCAGTCAAACCGAAGCTGAAAATAATAACAGTTAATCTCAGTGAGTATAGTGTCAGTTGGCATAAATGTCAGTAGGCATATAAGTTAATTCACTGAATTTTCCGACAGTTCACTCACATATTGTTATCGATGGGATAATTACGGACACAAGGGAAATTTTGTATTGTAATCAATAGCTTTGCTAAGCTGGGGTCAGGGAAGCGAATAAAGACAATCGGTTCTGACAAAAGTATTTTGAAGAGAGCTAGTTTACAACTTCAAGAGAATAATATCAATTGCTGGGCAACTAAAAAACAATTGGAATATATTAAAAAATGCTTCGATTATTGTCTGTTCGATTCGATTTATTTCATGTATCGCGAAAGATACCGGAAAAAGTGTTTTGGCACATTTTAGCTCCACCAGTATCTACCGTCAGGCCATGGCATACCCTAACGCCTTGCCAAAAACTGTGTAAAAAAAATGTTGTTTGAAGAATTTTGCTTCGTCCCTCACAAAATCATCCAATTAAGCCGATCATTATATAAGTAAACTCGAACCTTCTATATTACGGTCAGAAAATATCTTAAATATAAAGGCCTAATTTGTCGCGAAGCATTTCCATGTACGAGATTATGTTTTTCTGCATATTCAGGCCCATGACCTTCATGCTCTTTGGCTATTGTGAATTTCCTGGTAGTCAGCAAAACCAGTCTCGAATATACTTCAACTTCCGAAAAATATACTTTAAGATGGGTATAATTATATGCCTGCTTCGTGTAGACCACAAATGAGAGACACAAAATCATCCTGAAAATATTTCACTAATCCTTGCCACTGTAATGTGTTTCTCCATTTACCTTTTGCCGTCTGCGTTACCTGCAGTGGCGAAAATGTCGATAGCTCTAATGTACGCATTCAAGTAGGTTGAATTAGCATCATAAAAAACAATTAATGCATCCGTGGTACCTATGATGCCAATGCAACTCACTTCCGTAACAGCATCCGTTACTTTTCAAACTTGGAGACCCATATCACATTTCATATTTTACGTTTGGACCCCGCCAACGACACGCGGTTCACTAGTTTCCATGAGTATTATGCTCCCGATGACTTTTCCCGTATCGACCTATTCATGATCTGGATAAGGTTCAAAACTGCCAAGGCCGTTGATAGGTGTTAAAAGTAGAGCCGGGATTAACCGTAATCAGATAGTTTTGGATCGCAGAATATACTTCCGTAACAGCATCCGTTACTTTTCAAACTTGGAGACCCACATCACATTTCATATGTTACGTTTGGACCCCACCAACGACACGCGATTTACTAGTTTCCTCCCGATGAATTTTCCCGAATAGACCTATTCATGATCTGGATAAGGTTCAAAACTGCCAATGCCGTGGATATGTGTTATAAGTAGAGCCGGGATCGTAGAATATAAACATTAAATAGTGCGAAGTGTGCTTTAAAGTTTAACTGAAAAGCCAACTTATTTGTGTGTCATTTAATTGGATACACTGAATTATTTGGATTCTGCAAAGGGATTTTTTGATTTTCCACTATCTGCTCTAGTTATGAGGCTCAGAATATCTCCAGCCGTCCCCACAGCGTAAATTCTACTATGACGCGGGAAATTTTAATCTCACCACCAATGCTGCTTTTCAGTGGGCAGTGGTGAGATTGCTTAGTGCCTGAACAAAAAAAAATGACAAATGTTTCTCGTAAGGCATACAACAAAAATACAAGCGCAAAGAGGCACCTCAAATCACACAAAAATTCCACTATTTGAAAATCGATTATTTTCGAATAGCGGGTCTCCAAGCCAATTTAAGTGAATAAGTGATGGGTAACTAGATTGTCCTATCCTAGCACTTTTCGGTTAAACTTCAAAGTTTAACTGAAAAGCCAACTTATTAGTGTGTCATTTAATTGGATACATTGAATTATTTGGATTCTGTAAAGGGATTTTTTGATTTTCCACTATCTGCTCTAGTTATGAGGCTCAGAATATCTCCGGCCGTCCCCACAGCGTAAATTCTACTATGACGCGAGAAATTTCAATCTCAACACAAATACGGCTTTTCAGTGGGCAGCGGTGAGATTGGTGACGATTGCTTAGTGCCTGGACAAAAAAAAAATGATAAATCTTTTTCGTAAGGCATTACAACAAAAATACAAGCGCATAGAGTCACCACAAATCACACGGAAATTCCACTATTTGAAAACCGATTATCGTGAATAGCGGAAAAACGAAGTAACTCACTTTCAGCGGGTCTTCAAGCCAATTTAAGTGAATAAAAAAGATGGGTAACTAGATTGTCCTATCCTAGCCCTTTTCGCTTAAACTTTAAGCATAACAAAATTTGAAGCTGTGACCGAACTTTGGATTCCAGGATAATTAAACTGCCTCGCCCTCTGCTCACACAACTTTTTCGTTTTCTAATCACACTGATTGTCTGGCCCCCTTCCTATTCTACCCCAGAAAGTCTAGGTTCTAGCAATGAACTAAAAAATGTCTGACTGCGGTCTGCGGTGCCTTTCTCAATACTTTTTATGGCACTTGCAGCTTCGCTCAAGTGCCATATACCGATCACTTTTCGGTCGGTCGGGCGATTCACTGTGAAACTTGGCAGGCATATTAGGGACCCGACAAAATTAACTTGGAAATAAGTCACTTCCCCCATCTGACCCCCGTGTGGGATAGGAGGGAGGGGGAATCCGGAATATTGACGTATGTGTAACTTTTGAACCGGGAACCGGATCTCAATGAACTTGATTCGTGTGATATTCGGCCAGGAGTACACAAATTACGAAGAAGGTATAAAACTCCTTGGTATAGAAAGCCTTGTTGCCCGGCGTCACCAGCTTACTATGACATGCGGGAATAAAATGTTAGAATCAAGTAAGCATCGTGATTTGCTACCGGAAGCGGCACGAACCGGATATAACACGAGGCATAAAAATAAATTAGAGCCCTGCAAACCATCAGCTTCTAACCGGTATAGATCTTCTTTTCGTCGATATTTTTCTAAGCATTTTAATGAGTAAGTTGACATGTATGTTTTATAAATTATTGATAGGGTCTTATTTAACTATTATGTTATTTGACCTTATAAATTTGTATCGTATCGTATCGTACTCCTTTTGGAGTAGAATTACAATCCAGCTTCGACTAGGTAAGTGTCGTTTAATGAATTTCCTGTGGCCCTGAATTTCCTGTGGCCCATTAGCACGTCTCTGCATTGATAAGGCGAGACTGGGAGTCAGGAGCCTGCAGTTTCGAGTTGCTCAATAATTTGTCCTTATTTTCTCTGACAGGAGGAGGATAATGGCCGAATTCATGACACAATCTGGACTGGAATTTAACGACCGCTTCTTAAAGAATGAAGAAGACTCGATACCGCAGACGTTTCTTCGGCGAGCCCAATCAGGGCCGAAACCTTCAAGACCAGTTTACAAGAAGACGAATTTCTCGTCCCTTCATGAAGGTAACAATTGAAGAGTTATAGTAACTTGAGTGTCTGCAAACCTGTTGCCGTGTAGCCGGGGTGTCAGATAGGTTCACAGTCGATTTTTGTTGGTTACAAGTCTGATACCCGAGTGACGGGCCAATAGCCAATCGGTTATAACATCGCCAATGACACTTTCGATATTTCGGTACCATTTTTCGCTGAGTGTATAAATGTGCAAATATCGTGTACGAGACTATAAGTGGTTAAATAGGGCTTATGCAAGTCCTTCCGCCAATTTTTATCCAAATCCCTCCATTCTCAGCATGTCACAGGATTTCCACTAGCGCCCTCCAAGCAGACAGGTTCCGGATCCAGTCCGGACCTGATATGTCTCATCTGGATCATGTGCTCTTGCAAACTATTAAGTTTCAGCCAGACGGGATCACTCGTTCGAAATTTATGCAAGAGGTAAACATTCCCCAAGTCTACCTGGTCAGTTACCTAACACGCCTGACAAGTATCATCGTCCTATCCCGTCTGGAATCATCCTAAATCGCGATCATCGTCGGTCGGACTGATAGGCAGACAGAAGACCGAAAAGCGATCGGTATATGGCACTATAGCCAGAGGATGCAACTTTCTTTCTTCTGACGCGGGGTGTTTGTAGGCAATAAACAAGTAACGATACCTAATATAGGATACAAAGAAATGATAAGACTAAAAGAATGCGCACACACCATCCGATTTTTGCTGTTTTTTTACTCCCTATACTGAAGGGAATTTCTGTATGTACATGTAGTGCAGATTACTTTTTTGGTGAAAGTTTCAAACTTGCCTAGTTCAAAGTTTAAGGGGGAATGTTATTTTAACTGATACGACAGGAGGGACAAATTATTACTGATTAGTTATTGTGTTTTTTCTTCAAATTAATGCTCTTTATTATATAAGCCAGCCAATACAAATTAAACTATATCAACAAACCTTTTAAAACACTCTTACTACTCTTTAAATATGAAGTCGGTACCTCTGACTGCAGGAAAGCCCGAATGGGCCTGTGGCAGCAGTAGAAAAATCTTCACTTTAAATTAATCTGAACATACTTTTTCAGAAAAAGAAAGAAAACTGAAAGAGGAAGAACAAAAAGAACAATAACTGGGAAACCATGCCATCGTTCCAAATCATCCAATCAATGAAACAAATGAAATTTCAAGACACAAAACTAACAAAGCACTGAAAACACAGTTATACATTTTTTCGTAAATCTTCAACACCAACAAACATTATTCACAAATAACAGAAACTGAATGTCCCATGTAAGAGAGCTAGTCCTTCTTTATCGAGGGCTTGTCAATTGGGGCAAAGTTTATATGCTTCACTATATGTTTTGTTCATACTTTTTTAAAACAAAACAAAAAAACTTAGTAGCCTTCCTATTTCAATCCGAAATCTTCCAAGTCCGACCGGATGATCATTACCATCATCACGGTTTGACAAAACTGCTTGGACAGAAGGTTTTTTTTCTGCTAAGAATGTATTAGTGACTTGGGTAAACCGTACACCGGGGAATTCCGTGGCTATCAATAAAGAAAAGTAATTATTTTAACTATTTATTATGTGTTCGAACCGCATCCGACAACAGAGTCCGACTGGATGACCATTACCATCATCAGCGTTTAAAACAAACACTGCTTGGACAGAAGGTATTCTTTCCGCTAAGAATTTTTCGGCAACTTGGGTAAATCGTACAGTGAAATATTCTGTATCGTGGCTACAAAATAAAGAAAACCAATCATTCTCCAAAGAAAACACAAAAGCGTGTTAAACATTTAAAGTTGAAAGGCGAGCAAACACACTACATCCATATACAGTTAGAATCAGGATGGTAGATCCAAAAATAGTTTCAAGGTTTGTTGTCTCAAACCAAACAGCTTTGGTGGTTCGACAGACGCACACAGACATAATACATATGGGATCTCAATCAAGGGTTGTTCACAACACCTAGGCAGCACATGCCCAGTGGTCAGTCTGATAAATCAGTTGCGGTCATCAGGGGGTTTACATGGGCCTGGAGTACACAGCACACACAAGTTTTATGTCACGTCTTTTCGATGGTATCTACAAGCAATAACCAACAGCAAATTTGCCCCTCCCTGTTTGGCCCGGCCCTTTCAATGCTATTTCCGAGCCCCACCCAGCTAGAAAATTTGGTAGCTGGTATTTCATTTCCCCCGGCACGCCTGATTTCAAGAGCAATAGGCAATATGATTTCTACACCGAGGTTTATTGTCGAAGTCTCTCTGACGTCTGGCCGTACTCTTCAGGAAAATTGTAATACAAAGCGGTCTTCACTGTCCATACTCTTATTTCTGGCCAGAAACAAAGGTACGGCACTAAATATTCCAGTTTAGAGCTACCATGCGGTTGAGCTTGCCTAACTATCTTCACAACGATCGGTATTTAAATAAAAATCTGCTTACATCTGTGTTTTGCAGAGCTGCAGCGGTAAAAGTTTTATTGAGTACAAACCTCCTTGACGACGATAGTTTTGACCTACCGTTAAATTTAAATCAAAAGCTTCTCTTTTCTGTTTGCTAACTTATGGATCTATTTTACTATCTCTGTTTAATGGGTGCTAATAATAAATAGAGGAGGGACAAACAGAGACTAATCAACTTGGAGCACGAAGTGTGATAAGGTCAATTGATTCACTGAAGCAGTAGCAAACTCTTAACATCACATTTCTGCCCTTGACCATTTCTCCGCTTTCCATCTTGGAAGAAGTTATAAATCCGATTAATCGCTTTTCTTTTTTCTGTGTCGAAACGTTTTGTTTTTATCATGTGAATTTACTGAGTTATGGAAGCACGGTGCTATTTTTCCGTTCATTTTTCTTTTGTACTGAGCTATCTACCTTCTAATCATGTGTAGTTCGTAAACAATTCATCATTATCACCACACCCAACTAACCTGTTTTGGGCAGTGGGATTCGTGTTTACTCAATTTCCTGTGGCCCATTTTTCACTCACTTTCACTGATATAAGGATTGTAAACTAATATTGTTTCTATTTTTATTTTTGAGCAGTTGTTTAGACTGTCACGCCCATAGGGCGCTCAAAACAGGCGTCCTTGCCAGAAAGGGTTGTGTGTCGAATGTCTAATCTCAGAAAGGCTCTAAAAATGTTTTATTTTTATGGCACTTGCAGCTTCGCTCAAGTGCCATATACCGATCACCTTTCGGTCGGTCGGTCGGTCGGTCGGTCGGTCCACTCATCTCGAGTTAGGGCACTTCCAGATGGGCTAGGACGATGAAACTTGGCAGGAAAATCAGGGACCCGACCAAACTAACCTGGAAATAATCAGTTTCCCGATCCGACCATCTGGGGGGGAGTGGTGGGCCGGGGAATTCTGAAAATTAAGTAGTTTTTCTCACACTTTTTCGAGTTGGGGTACTTCCAGATGTGCTAGGACGATGAAACTTGGCAGGAGCATCAGGGACCCGACCGGACTAACCTGGAAATAATCAGTTTCCCAATCCGACCTTCTGGGGGGGGAGTGGAGGGCTGGGGAATCCGGAAAACTGGAGTAGTGTGTAACTTTCGAACGTGTGATTGGATTGGAATGAAACTTAATAACAGAATAAATGGCATACCTCTGATGTCCCATTTGAAGTCCGGACCGGATTCGACAGCTATGGGGGAGTTGGGGGGGGGAGACCGAAAATCTCGAGAAACGGTTAGAATGGAGGGATTGGAGTGAAACTTGCTGGGAAGAACAAGCGTCTGCTCCAGATAAATCGTTTATACATCTGGACTGGATCCGGACACTAGGGGGGGGGGTGGAGGGGAGTTTCCCGGAATTCCGGTAATGGCGGTTTTGGGGATTTTCACGACGAAACTTGGGAGGCGAATCAGGGACCCGATCAAATGACTTATAAATACAAATTTACATGATCCGATGGTCGTGGGGGGAGTAGCGGGAGGGGGGATCCGGAATATTGAGTCATGCGTAACTTTGGAACGGTTGATCGGATCTGAGTGAAATTTGATAATTGATCAGAGGACATGTCTCTGGTGATCTTTGTCATGTCCGGACCGGATTCGACAACAACTGGGGGGGGGGGGGAATACGTGACCGGCTCAGACTGGGGAGATCGGGATGGAACTTTACGAAAATAATAAAAAGATGCTCTGGATAAATCACTTCCAGAACCGGATTGGCTCCGGCGACTGTGGGGGAGTTTGAGGGGGGGGGGGTCCGGAATTCCGGTGATCGCGATTTAAGGTACTTCCAGATGTGCTAGGACGATGGAACTGGGCTGGAATATTAGAGATTCGACAAGATTGGCTCAGAAATCGCCACTTTCCAAATCCAACTTTCCTTAAAGTACCAATCTTGACCGTAAATTTAGAAAAACACTTTTAAGCAAATTATACATTTTCATGATCCCCATGAGCCCATTTTCATTTTTGCCTCAAGGGTTTTGCTTACAAATGAAGTTCTAGCTCCCTTAAAGTGCGAATCTGAACCGCAAGGTCGAAAACTACTTTTTTTTATCAAACGATACATCTCAACCCATGATCATTTGTGCCACAAGGGTTGTGCTTGAAAATTTATTTTATCACCCTTAAAGTGCACATTTTAACCGAAAAGTGATTTTTTTTTTTTTTTTACCAAATGGTATATGTCAATGATCCCGAAGGGCCTGTGATCGTTTTGTCTCAATAGTTTTTCTTACAGATGAATTTCTAGTGCCTATAAAGTACGTATCATGTACGTATCTCGCATCTGAACCGCAAAGGTAACCTTAAAAGTACTTTTGATCAAACACTACATCTCAACCCATTCAAGTGCCATATGAGCTTACAGCTCTTGTTATTTTTGAGCAGTAGTTTAGACTGTCACGCACATAGGGCGCTCAAAACAGGCGTCCTTGCTAGAAAGGGTTGTGCAGAACGGCTCTATAAATGTTCCCTTACCATAAATGGCCCCATCTGACAAACAAAACAAGGATCCAGCTAGAAAATGTTCTCAACCAAAGACGCACGGGTCTAAACCCGGGAAAGTGTGACACTCGTTGCTTAAGAAATTAATGCGATTCGATTGAAATAGATCGGAGCAGCTCTCCTGATGCGATTCCGAACCACATACAACAACAGTGGACAGGGGCGTCACTAGCCTTTTACCTTTGGGGGGGGGGGCGTCCAGTTTGTGCCGACGGACTAAAAAATGTGCCGACAAAACACGCCGGCAACGGCGTACATTTCTCGCCAGCACTGAATAGAACCAGTGTAAAACGAAATGTGATGCATCAGTTGAGATTATTCCCTTAACGTAGCTTTTCATTTCAACGGCTTTTCATTTCAGCTTTCGATAAGAAGTGTAGCTTCCAACGACTGTACCGAGATAAAGTTAAACTAAGCGCCGCAGGCGAAATTTTTAAAATCTGCCTTCTTTCCGGATAAAATTTTTGCTATACCTACCATCTACCAGACAAGTTCTAGCTTTTAATGTGTTTCAGACCGCCAAGAATCTCAATCCTAAAACGCCAACTAAATGAAACACCGTTCCTCCAGATACAGGACACTACGAAATGCGCCGCAGGCGAAATTTGTGTAAAACTTATTGTAATGCAGCAGTTGAGATTATTTTTTTAATGTATTTTTAAATTCGCAAATTCGGCTTTTCGTTTCTCCTTTCGTTTGAAAGCGAAGCTTCCAACGACTGTACCCAAAACAAGTTAAACTAAGCGCCGCAGCCGAATTTTTGTTAATTTGTCCTTTTCCGGAAAATTTTTATCTACCTACCGTATAACTTCTAGCTTTTCTCCAAAGAACACAACCTACCATGTAAGTTTTAGCTTTTAATGTGTTTCAAACCTCCAAGAATTTCAAGCCTAAAATGCCAACTAAACGAAATACCGTTCTGCCAAATAGGGAATACTAGGAAAACCTCGCAGGCGAAATTTGGTGGAAACGCTGATGAGCAGAGCGCCTTTTTGCGATCGACCAACAGAAGTTCTCTGTGAACTTCTGGTTTGATTTTCACGTATAGGAAAAAGGCTCCGATTCGCCGACGAGACTTAAACTAGCCTTCAGAATTTGGTTTCTTATGTGTAAAACCAAAGCCCGATTAACCGACAAAACTTGAACTTTTGGTCTTCGTCCGTTAAAACTTTAAATGTAGAAAAATCTCGATTTGCCGACGAGACATACACTTTCGGGATTGGCCCGCCAAAAGTTTACGGAATTTGGTTTATTACGTGTAAAAGGGTCTCGATCTGCTGAAGAGACTGAAACTTTCCGGGTTCGCCCGACACACATATAAAAAGAAACCGATGTGCCGACAAGAATACCGACGCCCGACAAAAGCATTAAGATTTCGATTTTTCTGTGTTTTGCACGAAAAGACTGTAAAGAACTTAATTTCTTACGTATAAATAGAAGCCGATGTGCCGAAGAAACTTGTATTTTCGGGATGCGCCCGATAAACATTTACAGAATTAGATTTCTTGCGTGTAAAAAGAACCTGATGTGCCGACGAGAATACCGAAGCCTGACAAAACCATGCAGCATTTGATATCTTTTGTGTTTTGCCCGGCAAGACTGTACAGAACTTTATAACCTGATGTGTCGACGAGACTTGATTCACTGTACCAACAAAAGAATACAGAATCCGATTTCTTCCGTGTTTTGCCCGACAAACGTCTGGAGAATTTTTTTTCTTGTTTTAAAAAGAACCCTATGTGCCGATGAGTCGATGGACGCGCCGACAAACTAGTGAACTTTCGAAGGGCTTCGCCCGATGAAAGTACTTTCTCAGAACCTTTGGAGGGGGAGTCCCCCCTCCCCCCCATAGTGACGCCCCTGACAGTTGAGAGGGGATCTTGCGGAACGCAGACACACCAAACGAGTTGAGCGTTTTCCCCCCACCAAAAAAAATAAGAAATAAAATATATATATTACATCTAAGACACATGACCCACAAATCGGCAAATTCCTACTTTCATCCTCTGACCCAGCCTTGCAAGGGCCATATGTGCTTCTAGCTCTTGTGTTTCTTAGAAATATCTTTTGTCAGGACATTTTCAACTGGGGATGACTTCTAAGTCGGTGTTTCTTGTCGGTGACGTCATGCAGCCAAGCCAGCAAAAAGACTAAGAACGTGATGATTAAACGTAGTTGACAACACCTCCTCTTTCATTCTAGGAGAGATCACCCACTTCGCCTGTGACCATCGAAACATCGGTCTCGTCAGCGTTGCCGTTAGCACTTCTCCAATTAAACAACGGAAGGGAGTATCAAGCACTCACTTAATTTTTAAACAGGACTCAGTCACCTCTCCGACGTTGCCACGGAAGGCCGAAATTGAAAAGCGACCAATCGAGAAGTCCAAATCCGCCCCTTCCCACAGATTTCAGTTGTCAGACAATGTTGCCGTTGTTCCGGAAGTTTCTGGCAGATCTGCCGACACATATTACAAGAATCGACTAGTGCCCAACAACTTTCTTTTTTCACGGAGGAAGAAGAATCAAATTTTGAACTTAGAAATACCCGTCAATCAAGACGAGGATGGTAACATGTCCAAAGATCTTGACAGCTGGTCGATAGCAGATTCACTCGATGATCTATCAATGCAAAATTGCCCTTCTATCGCATCTCCAGAAAAGCAAGACATCCTGAAAGTTAGGAACAAGTCGAACACGGCGCAGCCAGTAGAAGAAAAGAAGCACATGCAGATGAAAGTGGACGTATCGCAATTAGTAAGACGCGAAGAAGACACACTGATTTCAAGACTGGAAAACTGCGGGTTCGATCAAAGCTTAGACGAACCGGTCGCCCAACCTATCGCTGACATATTCAGGTGAGAGGAGTCGCCCGATTTCGGGGTACCCTAGTCTATGCCAGCGTTGGTTATATGCAGCGTCTGCCATACCCTATCGCTGGACCCTAACCAAGTATCAGAATTAGTTTTTCGTGAAGTAGGTCGGGTTTAGGGTACCAACAGGCAGGGCTGTCACTACTAGGGGGGGAGGGGGGACGCCCCCCCCCCAATGTTGTCGGCCAGTCGGTAAAAAATAGCCGAGTCGGCGCGAAACGCCGTTTTTTTCTTAAAAACAGTCGATTTTTTTTCTTGGAAACAGTTGATTTTTCTTTAAAACAGTCGGTTTTTCGTAAAAATGGTCGATTTTTCTTAAAAATAGCCGATTTTTCGTCAACACAGTCATTTTTATCTGCAAAACCAGTCGGTAAAAATGACCAGCCAGTCGGTAAATACCTTGTCCCCCCCCAAACATTTTGGCTAGTAACGCCTCTGCCAAAAGGTACCCAGCATTTGGCATCGGGTAACCACCGTTAGGCATGGGGTGTCCCAAAATCAGGGATTGTGATTAGATAAGGGATTAGATGCTTACGATAACTCTCTCTCACAGCCAAATCAACGCTGTCCCTTTCAATTGAGGACTGCTTTCTTAACCGTCGCTGCGGCTTTCCGACCGCTTACAGGGACAAAAGCAAGCGAAGACATTTCAGAATAGATAATACTCTTTCCCAGTCTCCTCTCTGATCATTGTCTAACAAAAAAAATAGGCCTTTTAATCGGATTTTTTCACACTAAGGTTTGGTTCTCTTCGAGGCAAAAACTGTGGATTTTCAAAACCGCTAGGTTTTAAAACTGGTCCAGTCCTCTTCCTTGGTTGCTTCATGCATTTTTGTTTCGGAAATGTTGACTTTGCAGCCTACAACATTCTTCTTTTGATCTTATCCACATCCCTTGGTTTCCGGTCAAACACTATCTTTGCTGTGATTCGTCCGAGAAACTATGACGTTATGCCTCCACTGCATCTCAGGACAAGCCATGACGTCACCTTTTAAAGGTAGAAGACCCGGAACTGGAAAAGGAGCAAAAGCCGACTATTAATTTAAACATCAAACGGTAATAACAAAGCTGAGGGGATTCAGAGAGCTTACTGTAAAAAACGAAAATCATGGTGTATTTCCTTCAAAGCAGAACTTAAAGCTGATGCTTTTCAATTATTTCCCTTTTCAACAACAAGCTCAACAGTCCATCTATTTTCTATTGTCCTTTCACAGTTGTTTTCATGCTTTAGCTCTCTAGCCAAATACAATCTTCCCATGGGAAGTCTGATCGCAATGACACCCCGCCTCCCGCGTTGTTTCTGCCGGAATACGGGCTGTGGAAACAAGAAACAGAACTGGAATGCAAGAGCTGTATCCAGTGGCGGCAAATTAGAACAACAAGCTCTAACGTGAACCAATTGTGGGCACTGACAAAATAGTTACGTTTTTGCAGATACCGTGGTATCTGATATACGGTCTAAAGTCGTTTTTGCAGTTATCGTGGTATCTGATACCACGGTCAAAAGGCGTTTTTGCAGTTGTCGTGGTATCTGGGCCAGTTACCGTGGTAACAGATATTCAGATATCACGGTCCGACCGTGGTATCTGGTCGTGGTAGCTGAAAAGTCATCTCACTTTCGTCAAATTTTGTCAAATTGGTGAGAAAGAAGTTTGGCACTTAGTGATGTAACTGGAAATCAGTTTTTCTTTTGGGATGACTTTGAAAAGTGCAATTTCGGAAATAGTCGTTTTTGCAGTGGACTGTATATCAGATACCACGGTAACTGCAAAAACGACTAACTGCAGATCAAGTTACCGTGGCAACAGATTCCATGGTATCTGCAAAAACGCAACTAATGATGATGGACTGACACGTCAAACACCGAGCGGAGCTTCTATTGGGTATCTGTAGTACCGCTATTTCTAGTGATCACGCGCCTTGCCGCCCTGCCCGTCTAACAGAAGTTACTTCAACTGGACCGGAAAAGGGCCACTCCCCAAACGCTCAACACCGAATTCACCACAGACCCAAGTCAGGGGAAGAGAAATTCGACATCCGGCTTTTAAGTCGAGCTCGGCAAGACGAACTGGTTGGGATTCACGGGAAGCTTCGAAAGGAAGGACTTGAAGTAAACTTACAGACAGTGATGCGGTGAGTACAGCTGCTGGAGTTGATGCTGAACACACAATGCACTAAGCAACTTTCTTCAGGAGTAAACCTATTAAAATATGCGGCAAGAATTGTAATCTTTCTTTGAAAATTAACTACAGTCCCAAATTCAACCGCAAGCGTATGCCAATAATGTTTTCAGATATCAACAAGAGCTACGAGCTCATATGGCACTTGTTACGAGTAGTGGTACGAGAAAGTAGGAGAGAACTTCAAAATAGACACCCCGCCATTCAAAAATGCGATTCGGACCTACAATTAGGACATCTAGGTTCATTCAGTCTGAAAGCTCCAGATGACGTACTTAGAACCTATGCTTGTTCTTCCCACCAAGTTTCATCCCGATCCCTCCACTCTAAGCGATTTCAAAGATTTCCGGTTCGCCCCTCCAACTCCTCCCAATGTCACCGGATCTGGTGCGGAATTAAATGGGACGTCTGAGGCACGAGACCTTTCTAAATATCAAGTTTCGGTTAAATCCGATAACCCGTTCAGTAGCTGAGGTTGCCACTGGATTCCGGATTCCCCTTTCTTACACTCCCCATCGACGGTCGGATCGGGGAAACGACATTCTCAAGTCAATAGTTCGGGTACCTGACAAGCCTGCCAAGTTCATTGTCCTTGCACATCAGGAAGTACCGAACTCGTGGGATTACTACAAACTCGGATCCCCTCCAACTCCCCCACAGTGACCGGATCCATTCCGGTTATGCTATTCACTTGTTCTTCACACCAACTTTCATCCCGAACCCTCCATGGCACTCTAAGCGTTTCCCAAGATATCCGGTTCCCCCGTCCGACTCCCCCCAATATCACAGGATCCGGTTCGGATTTAAAATGGGGCGTCTGAGACACGAGGTCTTTCTATATATCAAGTTTCATCAAGATCCGATCACCCGTTCGCAAGTTAAAATACCTCACTTTTCGGATTCCCTCTCTCTCCACCCCCACCCCCCAGATGGTCGGATCCGGGAAACGAATATTCTCAAGTCAACCTGTTCGGGTCCCATACACGCCTGCCAAGTTTCATCGTCTTATTAGCGCATCAGGAAGTACCGAACTCGCGGGATCACTAGAAATTCGGATCCCCCCCACCCCCCCTACTGTGAACGGATCCTGTCCGGTTATGTCAATCACGTATCTAGGGCTTGTGCTTGTTTTTTCCACCAACTTTCCTCCCGATCTCTCTACTCAAAGCGTTTCCCAAGATTTCCGGTTCCCCCCTCCAGTTCTCCCAATGTTACTGGATCCGGTCCGGATTTAAACTGGGATGTGAGACACAAGTTCCTTCTTTATATCAAGTTTCATTAAGATCCGATCACCCGTTCGTAAGTTAAAAATACCTCATTTTTCCGGATTCCCCTCCCTCCAGCCCCCCCCCCCCCCGGATGGTCGGATCGGGGAAACGACTATTATCAAGTCAATCTGTTCCGGTCCCTGACATGCCTGCCAATTTTCATCGTTCTAGCACATCAGGAAGCACCGAACTCGCGGGATCACTAGAAAGCCGAATTCCCCCCCCCCTAACTCCCCCAAAGTGAGCGGATCCGGTCCGGTTATGTCAATCCCCTATCTAGGACTTGTGCTTGTTCTTTCCACCAACTTTCATCCAGATCTCTCTACTCGAAGCGATTTTCAAGATTTCCGGTTTCCCCCCCCCCCCCAACTATCCCCCATGTCACCGGATCCGGTCTGGATTTAAAATGGGAGGTCTGAGACACAAGGTACTTCTATGTATCAAGTTTCATTAAGATCCGATCACCCGTTCGTAAGTTAAAAATACCTTATTTTTTCGGATTCCCCTCCCTCCAGCCCCCCCCGGATGGCCGGATCGGGGAAACGACTATTATCAAGTCAATCTGTTCGGGTCCCTGACATGCCTGCCAATTTTCATCGTCCTATAGCACACCAGGAAGCACCGAACTCGCGGGATCACTAGAAATCTGGACCCCCCCCCCAACTCTCACATAGTGACCGGATCCGGTCCGGCTATGTCAATGACTTATCTAGGACTCATGCTCATTCTTCCCACCAAGTTTCATCCCAATCCCTCCACTCCAAGCGTTTCCCAAGATTTCCGCCCCCCCCCTCCAGCTCCCCCCAGAGTCACCGGATCCGGTTCAGATTTTAATCGGACCGTCTGGGGCACGAGCTCTTTCCAAATATCAAGTTTCATTAAGATCCGATCATCCGTTCGAAAGTTATAAATTCCAAAATATTCCGGATTCCCCCTCACTCCACTCCCCCCATGATGTTCGGATCGGGAAAGTGACTATTTCCAACTTAATCATTTGGGGTCCCTGATATGCCTGCCAAGTTTCATCGTCCTAGCTTATGTGGAAGTACCCGAACTAGCAAAACCGTGACAGACAGACCGACCGACCGACGGACGGACGGACAGAAATTGCGATCGCTATATGGCACTTGGCCGAAGGGCAAGTGCCATAAAAACGAAAGTTGGAAGTTACGAAGATGACCAGGAGCCGCCATGGCTCTGGGATGATGTCCCTACGTAGACACGACACTACGAAGACACGACAGTACATCGAGAACGAAAAAACCGTCAGGAGCGTACATGGACACGTCACTACATGGACACGACGGAACGAAGACCGACACTACATGGACACGACGGTACAAGTACCGGCACTACATGGATACGACGGTACAAGTACCGGCACTACATGGACACGACGGTACAAGTACCGACACTTAGACACTTTTTTTTATTTTCGACCTAGTGTCGGATTTTGTCCTCTTAGTGACGTGTCCACGTAGTGTCGTTCGACGTACTGGCGTGTCTACGTAGTTTCGTTCGATGTACCGTCGTGTCTCCGTGTCGTTTGATGTACCGTCGTGCCCACGTAGTGTCGTTTTTTTTTGTCCACGTAGTGTCGGGAAATTTGTCCATGTAGCGTCGGACTTTGTCCACTTTCTGACGTGTCTATGTAGCGTCGTGTCTACGTAGGGGCACACCCATGGTTCTATATGAACGATGCCAACCAGCGATCTGCAGACGTTACTTCAATGACTATGATTACTTTCTAGGATTTGCTTTGTTACCTCGCCCGGGGGACGGCTTTATTCGCCTTCCCCCTCTCACACTCACACCTTTTCTTTTCTCTCGTACGCAGAAGAAATGACGCTCTTGCAAAAAGACTGAGAAAAACCCGAGCGAAAAGTCAGGTTCTAGCTGGCATATGGGCAAGACGAGACTACGACATGGCATCCCAAATAATCAACGAGTAACACTTATCAAACAAATCTAATCTCTCCGATAGTTAGTCTGTCCTGATCAGACAGATGAACGGATCTGAATTTCTGATTCTATGGGTTTCTGCTTGAAGCGGTTTGGGATTTGGGGCCTGTTAAAGCACAACTCTTACTAGACATGATCTTTTTACTATGAAATGGAACAGAAAAAAGTTTTTCGGAAATACCATTACTTTCCACCTGAATTTAGCGATTTTCTTGCTAGCGCTTGTCGACTCTATCCAGCCTCCCTGCTCTCCAACACGGCGACTGGGCGCAAAACATTTGAAAACTGAACGCGCCGTGGTTAAAAAGTTGGAAAACCAAGCTAATAAACGAAGTAAAAAATATTCGACTGTCATATCTTTATGTGTGAAAGAGTTGTCAGCGAACGCTGAAGAACCCGACAGACTTTGCGGTGTGTGACGGGCAAAACTCGGCACGGGCGAAAAAGCGCTAAAATTTGTAGGCACGAAACGAAACAATAGAGAAAGGTGAGGATTTTAAAAGCTTACAATTCCACGAGGGAGCTAATATATTATTCAATGTTGCCACTTTTCCCTCACAGAACCCACAAAACCTGTGACATTCTGGCGCCTACGTCCGCTTTATCATCTTCATCATTATATGCCTCAACCTTTTTGCTTCGTTTTGTTATTAATAGAGCGTAAGGAATCGCTCGCAGGATTCTGGCTAGCTTTGTCGGAAATCTGTGACAAACCGCAGAATTCTGATCCTCTGGCAACACTGGTTCTATAGCCATTCTTAACTTATCTCCGTGTGAGGCATCTTCTTGGTCTCATTTTAACTGGGGGACGAATCACTTCTGGAGAGTGCTGAGCCTGTGGTTTGCCAATCTTAGAGACGCCAAAAACTGAACTTAACTTTCTGCATTTCAGGGGCCTTCTATCACCTGAAGAATTTCGCCTGTGCAGTACCTAGCTTTGACTTCACGACTAGTCGTTACAAATCACCTTAGCAGATGGCGCGCAACAAAAAGACAAGAATCAGAAGCATCAAGCTGAGAACGCTAATGATTCACTAAGTTTCTGGGAGTGATCAAAATTTAGAGGATGTTAAAAGCAGGTTCAAATAAAAGTCAACATTGCCTATATCATGAAGCCCGTGACAAACCTGTCTTCCGGACCCCCACCCTCCAAACTGGCCTGCATCCCCGGGGTCATTCAGTAACCGAATTAGTATATCTTACCACTGATGGAGCAAGAGCAGACGCAAAAGTCTGATGGAAAAAATGTTTCACTAAGAACAATACCAAAGCCGCAAACGTCTCGGTGGAAAGATCAGTCGTAGCCCAGGATTAGGTAGGTAGGTATGTTTATTTTTATTTTTACCCAAAACATTCAACATCAATATAACTGAACAATACTTAACATAACTTATATTCTATTCCAGCAAAAAGAAATTCCTAAGGACTTGTGCTGCAATTGACTAATACCAAGTATACCTAATAAATAAATAACTAAACTTGATAACTCATAATTGCCCATTAGAGGTAAAATGACTCAAAGAAACTGGAGTTCGACTAAACTGGATAACTATTTAGCCTATGTGAACAGGGGGCTTTTTGTGGCCATAAATTGATACTTCACTGAGGGTGTACCGCGCCATAGATGATGCCAATATAATGTAAACGCGCAACGTTCCGTTTCAGATAAGCGTTAGCAACCGTGACAGGGCCTCGCTCCACTTGGTTACTTTACAAAAATCGACAAAAATAATTTACTCAAGAAAAGCCGCTGCTCAATGAAGCATCTAATAACTTCTTGGCAAGGGTCCTCTTCAGACCGTCACTGGAAGAAATGCACGTACAATGGTTCACTGGAAGAATTAAACAATGGTTCGTTTCGTTACATGTTGGTTTCTTGCGGTAACAGCCCTTGCCAAGAAAGGCCGAAGTATCCCTAAAGAAAATCCTAGCTCCTCCGATTTTTTATGGCACTTGCAGCCTCTGGCTCAAGTGCCATATACCGATCGCAATTCCGTCCGTCGGTCGGCCTGTCGGTCGGTCGGTCGGTCGGTCGGTCGGTCGGTCGGTCGGTCTGTCCGAATTTTTTTGTCCCACATGTTCGAGTTAGGGTACTTCCAGATGTGTTAGGACGATGAAACTTGGCAGGAAAATCAGGGACCCGACCAAACTAACCTGGAAATAATCAGTTTCCCGATCCGACCATCTGGGGGGGAGTGGTGGGCCGGGGAATTCTGAAAATTAAGTAGTTTTTGTCACACTTTTTCGAGTTGGGGTACTTCCAGATGTGCTAGGACGATGAAACTTGGCAGGAGCATCAGGGACCCGACCGGACTAACCTGGAAATAATCTGTTTCCCAATCCGACCACCTGGGGGGGGAGTGGAGGGCTGGGGAATCCGGAAAACTGGAGTAGTGTGTAACTTTCGAACGGATGATCGGATTGGAATGAAACTTAATAACTGAATAAATGGCATATCTCTGATGTCCCATCTGAATGAATTCTGATTCGACAGCTATGGGGGAGTTGGGGGGGGGGAGACCGGAAATCTCGAGAAACGGTTAGAATGGAGGGATCGGAGTGAAACTTGCTGGGAAGAACAAGCATCTGCTCCAGATAAATCGTTTATACATTTGGACTGGATCCGGACACTGGGGGGGGGGGCTGGAGGGGAGTTTCCCGGAATTCCGGTAATGGCGGTCTTGGGGATTTTCACGACGAAACTTGGGAGGCGAATCAGGGACCCGATCAAACTGACTTATAAATAACAATTTACATGATCCGATAGTCGTGGGGGGAGTAGCGGGAGGGGGAATCCGGAATACTGAGTCATGCGTAACTTTGGAACGGTTGATCGGATTTGAGTGAAATTTGATAATTGATCAGAGGACATGTCTCTGGTGACCTTTGTCATTTCCGGACCGGATTCGACAACAATGGGGGGGGGGGAAATACGTGACCGGCTCAGACTGGGGAGATCGGGATCGAACTTTGTGGGAATAATAAAGAGATGCTCTGGATAAATCACTTACAGAACCGGATTGGCTCCGGCGACTGTGGGGGAGTTTGAGGGGGGGGCGGAATTCCGGTGATCGCGATTTAAGGTACTTTCAGATGTGCTAGGACGATCGAACTGGGCTGGAATATTAGAGATTCGACAAGATTGGCTCAGAAATCGCCACTTTCCAAATCCGACATTCCTTAAAGTACCAATCTTGACCGCAAATTTAGAAAAATACTTTTAAGCAAATTATACATTTTCATGATCCCCATGAGCCCATTATCATTTTTGCCTCAAGGGTTTTGCTTACAGATGAAGTTCTAGCTCCCTGAAAGTGCGCATTTGAACCGCAAGGTCGAAAACTACTTTTTTTCAACAAACGATACATCTCAACCCATGATCATTTGTGCCACAAGGATTTTGCTTAAAAATTTATTTTATCACCCTTAAAGTGCACATTTTAACCGAAAAGTGAAAAAAAAACTTTTTACCAAACGGTTTATATCAATGTTCCCTAAGGGCCTGTGATCGTTTTGTCTCAATAGTTTTTCTTACAGATGAATTTCTAGCGCCTATAAAGTGCGTATCATTACAGCCAAGTTCTAAAACAAAATACTTTTTCTCTAGCTCCCTTAAAGTGCGCATCTGAACCGCAAAGGTAACCTTAAAAGTACGTTTGATCAAACACTACATCTCAACCCATGCAAGTGCCATATGAGCTTACAGCTCTTGTTTCCCTTAAATTAGCCATTATCCTTTCAAAGGTTACCCGAAAAGGGCTGAGGTAGGACAATCTAGTTACCCATCACCAAGAACAAATAGTTTGGCAGAACCTCCGTCTCCCTATCTCTATAATATGACTATGCGGAGTCGAATATTTCCCCATACCCTGTCCGCTACGAACGAGCGGAGGTTACTACACTGTCAGAAGTTTCATAACAGATAGCGCATAACACTTTCAAGAATAACACCTTTTCACTTAGAAATAAAGTGTTGTGACCAATTAAGTTTACACTATTTCGTGCTAGATCTCAAACAACACCTTCAATTGGTAAAAATACTAACGGGAACGAAAGAAACATAACAGATAACATCCCAAACTGTTATTTGTCGAAACCGGGCATCCTTCTGTTGTCGTTATGTAACTTCTGACAGTGTAACATTTTTACCAATTGAAGGTGTTGTTGGAGATCTAGGCACGAGATAGTGCAAACTTAATTGGTCATAATACTTTATTTCTAAGTGAAAATTTGTTATTCTTGAAAGTGTTATGCGCAATCTGTTATGAAACTTTTGACAGTGTATCTTCGCGCGACATCACGTTTCCTTACCTCTACAAATAGCTAAATCGCTGTCAACCCCCGGGAGAGGAAATGTAGGAGTCAAAGCTGATTGATTCTATGGACGCGCTCCAGAGCGGGTCAGCGCGCGGAGTACGCCTCCTGCTAGCCTCCATCACCATTTCTTGTGCGATAAGCAACGATGAAGACGGAAGAGGAGTAAAGGGGTATCAACATCAGCTCAAAGCTAGAGTAAATACCTCTAGGTCCACTCAATTTTGTCGGGGTTTTCATAGTCGCTGCATGAGACTAAAGCAAGAAGTTCTATCTGATTATTTGTTCTTGCCATCACTTATTCACTTACAGAGGCTTGAAGACCTGACGAAAATGCGTCACTTCGTTGCTCCGCTATTCACGAATAATCAGTTTTCATTTGGTGGAATTTCCCTCTCGGACTTGTCTACCTCGCGCTTATACCTGTGTTGTATCAAGAATAAATAAGGGTAAAGCCCCGTCTCCATTACCGTAAACCGACCGTTTTACGGCCGACCGTTTGACCGTTATGGCAGTGAAGACGGGTCTTTCTCTACGGACGGCCGTAGCCGTAAAACGGCGGTACTGACCCCTCCGTAACCGTAAAACGGACGTAGTGGAGACTGCTTTTTTGTCACAGTCCCATGTAACTGTTTTTCAACTGTTTTTCAAGTCACATATAAACTGTTTTTTAAATTTCAACACAAGATTCACCTATTTGGGACTAATGTAGACCTTATTTTTGCGGTTACGGACCTAATGAAGACCACATTTTTGCGGCTACGGACCGTCCGTAAAACAGTCGGTTTACGGTAATGGAGACGGGGCTTAACCCTTTATTTATCTCCCTTATGTATTCTTGGTTGTATGCTTGATGTAAACGATCTACGAAAAATAAGTGTTAACGCACGCAGTGAGCTCCTTTCGCGAGCTGATCACTGGCCACTGAAAAGCCGCGTTTGTATTGGGATTCAAATTTTCCGCGTCATAGTAGAATTTTGCGTTGTGGGGACGGGCGTAGATATTCTGAACGTCATACTAGAGCAAATAGTGAAACAAAAATTCTCTTAACAATCCAAACAATGCAGACAATGCAGTGTATTCAGTTAAATGATACTTTTCAGTGCTTTTCAGTGTTGGCTTGACTCCACCAAACACTTTATCTGGTTATTTGGAAAGTAAAGCCTGGATTTAAGTTGCAGGTTTCACTGACGACAGCAGCTTTTAGTAATACATAAAAGAAGCACAACACGCCCAAAGAAAAACACGTTATCAGTTATTCATTCTTTCTTGGTGACAAGAAAGTGTAGGGTTGTTTTTTATCATTAGTTTTAAGAGGAATGAAACGGCATGGGCCGGATATGTCTTGGTTCTAAGTTCATATCCTGTAGATATCAAAGGAAAAGATCTGTAAAGGTCTTTATCAGGAAAAAGGGTCTAGAGATCTTTGACAAGAAAAAGGGTTACTTAACAGTCCGACAAGACTATCTTTGGACAGTAGCATACAGGACACTAACCTTCTCGCCCACACCCCTCCAAGTACTTCAGATCAGTCCATGGGTCCGTAAAAAAGAACTGCTTTATAATAATGATCCTGTTTTAGTGACATGAAAATAAAAGGTTGCTTTTAATCATTAGTTTTAAGAGGACTGAAATGGCTTGGGTCGGATATGCCTTGGTCCTGTTCATCCTGTCTTTTCGAAGATATCAAAGAAAAAGATCTATTGAGGCCTTTATCACGAAAAAGGGTCGAGAGACTGTTGTGTCGGTCTCTATGTCAAGCATTGTAACTATCTCTATACACGAAGCGTAGTGAATATGATCCTCCGATATTTCTAGTTCTTAAATTGCGCAAGTGATGATTCAGAGTTAAATTCTAGAGTAGTCATCTGGAACTTGGACCAAACCTTAATTCAAGAGTAGTCAGTTCCAGCTTGAATCAAACCGTGATTCAAGAATAGTCAGTTCAGTTATTTCAAAGTTAAATTCAAGAGTAGTCAGTTCCAGCTTGAACAAAACCGTGATTCAAGAGTAGAGTTCCAGCTGGAAACAAACCTTGATTCAAGAGTAGTAAGAAGCTAATTTTACTCGTGGAAAACAAAGTATATAAGCTGGCGTTTTTCTTAGCGAGTGGTCATTCCTTATCTGTCAGTGACCCGTGATTGTCACTCGTATTTTGTAAGTCACACATGACTTGTCGTTATTGACTGTGATTATATTTACCCGGATTGGGAGTACCTTTATAAAGAGTAAGTCTGAAAATAAACCCTTATTTGTTAACGTACACCTTGTCTACTACCGCCCTTACTTACCCGCCGCCTTACGCGCATCGTGACACTTTACCCTAAGTTCACGCCGTACGGTCCAGCTTCGTCAGATACAACAGTGGTGACACGCGGTTCTAGGGCCGAAAAGTAGTAGAAAGGTGTTACGATAGCATACCGACGAACGGACCGACACAATGACTGACGGAATTACTGAAGAAACGAAATGGAGGCTGGAGTGTCACGTACTCCAGACAGAGCTGGTAAGACAAATGCCAGATTATGACGGAACAGGGGATATAGACTCTTTTGTCACATCCGTGACAAATTTCCTCAGAATTGCGGGGATAACTGAGGCAGAAAAATGATGTACCTAAGATTGCGAGGGGCCGCAATTTCGTTTCTGGACACATTGGAGGGAGAGACCTTCACAACGCCGAAAGATCTGTTAGACAGATTGAAAATTCGCTTCGCAAGCACTAGCCACAAAAGTAAATTGAAATACGAGATTGTGCACCTGAGAACGGATGAAAGTGTAAGAAACTACGAGGATCGTGTGACGTTAATGACCATCGAAAAATTGGGAAAACCGACGGGGCAAAATGATCAATTCACGAGGGCGGTATTCGAGAATTTTAAGAACGGGCTCGGACCTAAACTACTGCGCCTGGTGCTCTCCAAGCAGCCTGTTGACCTGGAAGCCGCATTAAAACTGATCGAGCATGAACTAACTATTGATGAAGTGGTGACAGCCCAGCAACGTCTAACAATTAGTTCGGTTTCGGAAGAGGGAGAGATCGCTGCGGTTAGTAGTACCCTCCAGACTACTTCGGGACAAAGGGGAGTATCCTTCGCGGACGTGGTCAGGGGTCAAGTTAGGAGCACGTTCAGCTTGCCCAGGCAGCATGAAGTACCCGCCCAGCAAAGAAACGAATGGGGATACCGCCAACATCACGCAAATAGGGGGAGACCAAGTTTAAGAACAATCCGCTGCTATGCGTGCTCGCGAATCGGCCACATAGCCAGGAACTGTGGAAGCGTAGAGAACTTTAACCCCCAAGTGCGCAACTCCCAGAGACCCACATTTTCTCCCCCTCCTTCTAACTCTCGAGGGCGTACTTTTCAGAGACACTTTCCCCCCAACAGGTCCCCTTCTAGACCCTATAACCAGTACCAAAATAGGTCAAGCGAGAATTTAAACGACGACAGTCGGCTTTGAAGGGGCGCCAAGTCGGCTACTCTGCAGGTTACAGAATAAATAAGCCCCCTGCATATTTTAGATTGAATGAAGTGAATAGTAGAAATGACAGTTTTTCTAGCCTCCCTATTTTGAACGGTTTTAGTACATGTGATGTAAATTTTTCGGGATTAGTCGACACGGGCGCTCAGCAAAATATTCTTAACAGTAGTGTTTTTGAAAGATTACCATATAATGTCAGAAATGCTGCAAGACCGGCACAATCTAAGCTTTCAAGCGTGACCGGACATGAACCTTGATGCAAGGCATGAGATAAGGTTACCAGTGAAATACCAAGGAACCACATTCCAAGTGCCCTTCGTTGTTTGCAAACACCTTCCGTACCTAGCAATCCTTGGAATGCCCTTCCTCAGCAAAAATAGAATGTTGATTGATGCCGAGCACAGAACGCTGACTTGCAAAACAGTGCATTTTTTTAATTGTGGCACTATCCAGCTGTACTCGTAAATTCCCGTCCTGTCGAAGGAGCTGACTCGTTTAAACCAGGTTTCGCAACCCCTTTTGCTCAGTCGGATTAGTCGTGTATTTGGCCTCGCCGAGATCCCGGGCACTCGTTATAGTCAACGACAATCCCGAAAAATTTTCAGTTGTGGCACTATCCAGCTTTAGTCGTAAATTCCCGTCCTGTCGAAGGAGCCGACTCGTTTAAACCAGGTTTCGCAACTCCGTTAGGTCGGAGACATGATTCGTCATCTAAGTCTAACTTGGGTCTTTGAGATTTTAGTATGTCAAATTATTATAAGTTAGTCGTTTAGGTGAAGTCTGACTGGATAGACTGAAAGCGAGAGACAAGGTTTTGTGTATGGATTGTGGGTACAACTTTGACTAAAAGTGGATAAGAAGGCATGACATTTCTAATATTAATGGAAAAGTCATCAAAATTCGAGAGACAGGAGACTCGCGTTACAAATGTACTGAGGCAGTGGAAAAATATTGATTATAAATCAAGGTTGAGGTTGGTACCTGGAATAACTCACTGAAGTCTGGAGGTACATTTTCGGCTTCTATGCTAGTTTTAAAGCACATCTGAAATGCCTTTGCAAAATCCCACAGTCTATCATATGAAAATATATGGACACTTCTACAAATCGAAAATGATATCTCTTTATGTTAATTAAAAAAACTGTCGCGTAGTGAAACTCGGACATGATTTCATGGTGAGGTCGCAGATGAAGATTGAGGCAGATCAGAGGCAAATAATTCCTTTCATGTGTGCTTTAATATTCTGCATTTGGGGATTTTACGGCACTTTGCAATTTCTTAACTAATACGCTCTTCATAAAATCCAATACCGAATTATCGCCAGATGTGCTAGAGGAACAATAACAATCACACGTGAGAAGGGGGGGACAAGTTATCGGAATGGAGAATGAGTGATTAGGCTTTCGGCTCACACCGACCCGCTAATTAGCCCCGTCGGAAAGTGGTCCAGCAGTCAGCAATGATGTCGGAAGCCAAAATTGACAAACTTGATGTAGACTGATAAAACAGAGTTGGATTGAGAACAAACAGAGGTAGAGGCATTTTATGAAGTTTCAAGTATGGCTAGGCCTAAGACAATTCGGAAATGGCCAAGCAAATCCGGATAAACGTATACCACGAAGTAACATGTCATCGTTTACTTTATGCCAGCGCATCTAGCGGCCAAAAAAGGAACTAATCTGGATGTAATTTTATGAAGAGCGTATCAAAACATGTCAAACTACAGTTACACTACCCGCCCAAAAAAACGAAGTTCAAGTCCCATTCGTGAATCGAATGTCATTTTAACCATTAAAAGCCCAGTTCATATCTGCACAGTCGTGTCGGAGTTCGTTGCGTTCATAAATCTTTTTTTTTTTTTTTAACCTATTTTCCCCAATTTGTTTCTGAGTAAGCATGTCTTAACCGCATTAAATTCCCAACAATTCTGCTCTGTATCGATTAATTTTTATCAATTACCACTATTTCGTCTCTTCTTAGACGGACTTTTCATTCCCCCCTTTTTATGGCACTTGCCTTCCGGCCAAGTGCCATATACCGATCACTTTTCCGTCGGTTGGTCGGTCTGTCGGTCGGTCGGTCAGTCCGGTGATCGCGAGTTAGGGTACTTCCAGATGTGCTAGGACGATGAAACTTGGCAGGCGTATTAGGGGCCCGACCAAACTAACTCGGAAATCGTCACTTGCCCGATCCGACCATTGTGGGGGGAGGGAGGGGAGCCGGAATCCGGAATTTACTGACATGCATAACTTTCGAACGGGTAATCGGATCTTAATGAAACTTGATATTTGGAAAGACACCATGTCTCACATGTCCCAACTCAAGTTCGGACCGAATCCGATGAATGTGGGGGGGTCGGAGGGGGAACCGGAAATCATGTTAAACGCATAGAGTGGAGCGATCGGGATGAAACTTGGTGGGAGGAACAAGCACAACCCCTAGGTACATCATTGACAGAACCGGACCGGATTCGTGCACTGGGGGGGGGGGTGAGTTGGAGGGAGGTTCCGGAATACTTCCAGGTGGGCTAGGACGATGAAACTTGGCAGGCAAATCAGGGACACGACCAGATTAAGCTGGAAACAGTCAGCTTCGCGATCCGACCATCGTGGGGGAAGTGGAGGGAGGGGGAATCCGGACTCTTGAGGTATGTATAACTTCTCAACGGGTGAGGATCATAATGAAACTTGATGTGTAGAAAGGCCACATGTCTCGGATGTCCCATTTCAAGTCCGGACCGGATCCGATGAAGCTGGGGGGGGGGGGTCGGAGGGGGGTCCGGAAACCTTGTGACATGCATGGAGTGGAGCGATCGAAATGAAACTTGGTGGGAAGAACAAGCGCAAGCCCTATGTAGATTAGTGACAGAACCGGACCGGATTCGGGTATTGTGGGAAGGTTGGGGGGGGGGGGTCCGGAATTCCGATGATCGCAAGTTAAGGTACTTCCAGACATGCTAGGACGATGAAACTTGGCTTGAAAATTAGAGACTTGACATGATTGGCTAAGAAATAGTTAGTTCCCAGATCCGACCATGCCTTAAAGTACTAATGCTAACCGCAAAGTACAAAAAATACTTTTAAGCAATATATACATTTTCGTTATCCCTATGAGCCCATGATCATTTTTGCCTCAAGGGTTTTGCTTACAACTGAATTCCTTAAAGTACAAACAATACTTTTGAGGAAATATACATTTTCGTGCTCCTGGTGATCATCTTTTTTGCTTCAAGAGTTTTGATTACAGATGGTTTTCTAGCGCCCTTAAAGTGCGCACAGCCAAATGAATTGTCAAACGATACAGTCTCGTGATTTCCAAGGACCCATGATCATTCTTATCTCAAGGGTTTTGCTTACAAATGATCAAAAGAAACCCACGAATTGACGAATTCCTACTTTCATCCTCTGCCTTGCAAGTGCCATATGAGCTTCCAGCTCTTGTTATTTGTCATTTCATAGCTATTCCTTACTTTTCATTGGGATCAAAAATACGCTCTGCTCCTCGGCGCTCAGAAACTTCCGCCGATGGTGCATTTCGTAGTATTCTCTATTCAGAAGAAAGATGCGTCATTTATTTGGCGATTAGGCTTAGAAATCATTAGATCTGAATCACACCAAAGGCTGGAATCTATGTGCTCAGTAGTTAGATCTCGTTAGATTCTGCCGGGCAAACAAGATTTAAAAATATCGCCTGCGGCGCTTGCTTTAAATTGTCCGGTACAAGCGTTGGAAGCTTTCCTTTAAAGAGAATTAGCTGAAAAGAAAAGCCGTGGTTGTGAATGTCTGTATAGTCAAATTTGATTACAATAACAGTTTCGACCGAACCATTGCAGCTAGTTTTAAACCGATTAGATTGTTTTTGGCGCGGAATCGCGGCAACGGCTCATTTTTGTGGGTACGCGCGAGTCGTATATTTTGACACAAGAGTCGTTAAAACGAGGGGTCTTACCCCCCTTGGCCTGAGTGTTTCGGGCCACCCCTGTCCATTACCCGGGACGCAATGACAGGTTTTCCACTGCTAACCTGTGGATCTATTTTTTAATGTCTGATCCAAGTGCTGACGGTGAGGCTAACAGAAACTAGTCCTCTTGGAACCGGGGAGAGGGAAAAGAACATTCCGTAAAAAACAAGCTAACCAATCCAGTTTTCTTTTAAACAAGAAAATAAAGAGTAAAAGCAGTAACTATGGTCGTGAAAAAAATTACCAGTTATATAACATTATTCTATCTTCTCTATTTGCGGGCGTAATCATCGTAGGGATGGACTTTCGGCTTCTCTGCGGTTTATTTCTTGAACCCCAACAGCAACACTGCAGAAAAAGGCAAACATACTTGAGTTTCGGCGTCGCGATTGCTTTGGAAAGGTAAACAGAAAGTTTATGTAGCATCTTTAAAAGTTCGTCCAGGCAGAAGGTCCCGTTGTTCGGTTTTCAAAACATCCAAACAACGGTTTGCGAGAATTATTCACTGCCACTTACTGGTCTGACGTAACTCTGATGCAGAAACACTGGTTTATTCAACAACTATTTAAGATTTCCATTAACTGTGCATCCTAATGAAAATTCTGGTCAGTCACAGGAAATAGAACTTTATGTGACTTGCCCTCCGACCATTTTGGGGGGAGTTGACTGGAGCCAAATTTAATTTACTGATACAAATTACTGATGTGTAAGGTACGAACGGATGGTCCGATTCCAGTGATATTTTTTGGGTGGTGGACTGAAAACATAAATATGTAAAATCTGCCCGAACCACTTGCAGTAGTGACTGGGGGAGTTAGGAGGGGGGTGTCCATAAATTGTGTAAGCGCATAAGAAAGTTGGACAGTGCCGAGTTTATGCGGCCTGAATATGTTATTTCGGTAACGGTGAGATTCGAGGGATGAGGGGGGTAACGGAAATTGGCAGATGTGCTCCGATCAGAGCCAAACTTGATGGATGGAAGAAGATACGTTGGAGATGCGACATTTATGTGTCTGAGCCGTATTTGGCCACAGTGGAGGGAGCTGAAGGGATAATACCGGAATTTTGTGGCTCGCATAGGGGTCAAACGAGTGGAGCGATATTAATGAAACTTCTCTAAACCTAGTAGTATGGAGATTACAGATTTCGGGGCTCTGACCCGATCCACCACGGTTGGGGGAACAGGAATTCTCCGAATTATGCCCGAATCTGAATGAAACTTGATGCGTGACAAGAGATGAAACCATCGATGACTTTTATACGTATCCGAACAGGAAATTACCACGATGGCTGGAATTTGAGAGGGCTTCCAGAAACTGTGTGGCATGCCTAGGGATCAAACGAGTGGATTACGATTGGGATTAAACTTGGAGGTGCAAATGTTATACGCTCAGCATGACCCATTTTGGTGTGCCAGACGGATCTGACCTCACCGGGGGGGAGGGGTACCGGAAATTTCCCGGTAATGCTCATGTTCGATAAAAAATGTATGGGGACAAGATCAGACGCTCTCGATAACGTATTTATGTGCTCGAATCAGATCCTGCACTGCATCCCGTATGGAAATAATTCAAGTCGTAAACGATCGTTTTTTTTTACAATTGTATTATGGGACATTCCGATCGTAAACGATCGTTTTTTTACGATTGAAAACAGTTGTTTACGATTGGAAACAGTTGTTTACGATTGGAAACAGTCGTGTACGATTGAAAACAGTTGTTTACGATCGGAAACGATCGTTTTTTTCTAATTGTATTATGGGACATTCCGATCGTAAACGATCGTTTTTTTGGGATCCCAAAACGTTAGTGACGGATACCTATGACATCGCAAAAAGTTGTCCGTCTGTCCGTCTGTACGGTCTGTAACTTTCGAAGGGAATGAGATATTTTGATGAAACTTGGTGTGAGGATTCTTTGGGTCAAGAGTAAGGTCAAGTTCGTAGATGGGCTCTCTAGCCCTATATTTAGGGGTGGGGGAGGGGGTTTAAATTGAGGGGCAAACAAAATATTTTGAAACAGCTAATGTGATAGTCGATTATGGGGTAAGAAGACATGCTGAACACGATGGTGAAAACCATTTTCTCACCGGACGATTAGTTCGCCCGGAATCCGGCCAAAACCGGAAAGTCTGTTAAAACTAAAAGTTTTATTTGAAGTTGATTAGATGTTCGATTTAGGAGTAAGATGACATGCTGAACACGATGGTGAAAACCATTTTCTCGCCAGACAAGTAGTTCGCCCGGAATCCGGCCAAAACCGGAAATTTTGTTAAAAATAAAAGTTTTATTTTAAGTTGATTAGAGGTTTGATTTAGAGGTAAGAAGACATGCTGAACACGATGGTGAAAGCCATTTTCTTGCCGGGCAAGTAGTTCGCCCAGAATCCGGTCAAAACCGGAAAGTTTGTTAAAAGTAACAGTTTTATTGGAAGTTGATTAGACGTTCGATTTAGGGATAAGAAGAACACTTTTTCTACCCGGACAACTTGTTCGCCCGGAATCCGGCCAAAACCGGAAATTTGGCAGAAGTAAAGCAGGAAGTTTCGATCAGTATCGTCAAAATAGATATGGCTTATAGCGGTATATCTGAACTTGGTTTTCTCAGATGATTAGCCTGGCGAAGACAAGACCCGATTGTCTGGATCAATCATTAAATTTTTGGAATCCCATCGAAACCTTTGGTCTTGTTACGATTGGAAACAGTTGTTAACGATTGTATTTTTACGATCGGAAACGGTTGTTTCCAATCGTAATTTAAGGGCCGGGAACTGTTGTTTCCATCGAATTTTCACGATCGGGAACGGGTGTTTCCCGACTGGGTGTTTCAACTTACCCTGCAACCCCACCCCTAGCCTAGTCCCTGGCCCTGAACTGCAACGACTTCTATCCAAGTATTCCAACCCCAACTAACCTTTCATTTTCTGTGATCAGTGTTGCCACCCGACCAAAATTAAGTTTACTAAATTCCGGAGAATTTTTTTACTAGATTCTAATAAAATTTACTAACTAAAAAAATTTTTCCTGTCGCCGCGACACTTGCATTGCATTTTCTACCTGTTCTACATTTCAATAATAAAGAAATACATCGAAAGATAGTTTATTTTCAGTCACACTGAAAAGAAAGCACCGCGGACTTGGCGGAGGGCCGCGGACTTGGTCATCAAGAGCAAAAACGTCAAAAATCGGGGCGCCCCCTCCCAACGTTGTCGGCCAATCGGCAAAGAACAAATTACTCGGCGCGAAGCGCCGCAATTTTTCAAAAAACGTTCAATTTTTCTTAAAACAGGCCAAATTCTTGTAAAAACTGTCGATTTTTTCTATCAGGGACAAAAGACTTAACAAAATGGACAAGAGCTCCGATCCTTAGTTTGGTTAACAGACAAAACTGAAAGTGTTAAGAACCCTGGAGTGATAAGCAAGAGTGGAGTGGATCCTAATATTTTTGTACATGTCCTCTGAATCTATGAAAAATGACACAACTTCTGGGTTGGACCACCTTTTTTACTAGAAACTGGGACTTTTTACTAGATTAAAATGAAATTTACTAGATCCTCTAAATTTACTAGATTTAATTTTTTTTACTAGATCTAGTAAAAATTTACTGCCGGTGGCAACACTGTCTGTGATAGTATCGATGGATATTTGCGTTGTTCCATATAGAGGCAAATATTTTTGTTTCCCAAATTATCGATTAAACGGCAACACTCTTAAAAAATCACCAGAGGAAGGATTAGCACCATAGAGGGGGCTTCAACTACGAAAGATGCTTTTGAAATATTTTGCGCTTAAAAAAAAAGTGAAAGTAGCAAAAACACGGATGACAGTTCTCAACTTCAAGCATTTCCACGGCTTTTATTTATTTATTATAAATAAACAACTGAAAACGATCGTAAACATTTGTTTACGATCGGGATTTCAGATTCTCCATTTTTGTTAAACTTTTCGATCGTTTGCACATTAAAAAAAGAATTAACTTCCCTTCTATCGTTGTTGAGATTCAGGTCTTGTTTCAGGTCTTGAAAACCGAACCAAATTTCCCGATTGAAAACGACTGTTTCCGATCGGAAACAACTGAAAACGATCGTAAACAGTTGTTTTATGACACTTGAAAAAACAATTATGCAAAACTAAAAACTAATCAACTTTCTTATTGCCGTAGTTAGAAATTAGGTCTGTATTTATCGTCTTGAAAATAAAAACAATTGTTTCCGATCGAAAACAGTTGAAAACGATCGGAAACAATTGAAAACGATTGTTAAATTACGATCGTAAAATTGCGATCGTAAAAAAACGATCGTAAAATTACGATTTAAAAAAACAATCGTAAAATTACGATCGTAAACAGCCATTTCCAATCGATAACAATTGTTTCCGATCGAAAACAGTTGAAAACGATCGGAAACAATTGAAAACGATCGTTAAATTACGATCGTAAAAAAACCATCGTAAAATTACGATCGTAAAAAAACAATCGTAAAATTACGATCGTAGACAACCGTTTCCAATCGTTAACAATTGTTTACGATCGAAAACAAATAAAAACGATCGTAAACAGTTATTTATTGACACCTGTAAAAAACGATCGTAAACAGTTGTAAAATTATGATTGAAAACAGTTGTTTCCGATCGTTTACGATTGGGATTTTAGTTTCAGCTTTTTGTTAAACTATTTTGATTATGCAAAACTAAACACTAATCAACTTTCTTATTGCCGTAGTTAGAAATCAGGTCTGTATTTATCGTCTTGAAAATAAAAACAATTGTTTCCGATCGAAAACAGTTGAAAACGATCGGAAACAATTGAAAACGATCGATAAATTACGATCGTAAAAAAACGATCGTAAAATTACGATCGTAAACAACCGTTTCCAATCGTTAACAATTGTTTACGATCGTTAACAACTGTTTACGACTTAATTATTTCCATACGGGATGTGAGTTGAGGGAGTATTATTACTTAGTCGTCGAAGGTTCTACTTGATTAAGTGCTGCTGGAAAAGGTGCGACATTACCATCCATTGCCCAATCTCTTTAATTGTTCGCTGGAGAATTCGTTTTATATTAAATTACCAGGCTGAGATTTTCACTTGGACTCGTGACTCGGTCGGATTTCAAGAAGTGACGAGTCCGAGTCCTACTCCGTGAACGACGAGTCCGAGTCCTTGAAAAAGGCGTCTCCAGACGAGTATAGAGTCCGAGGCCCCAGCTTTGTCTGGAAGATCACAAAGCAGTCCGACGGAGAGACACAGCGATAGCTAGTAATCGCTACAGGCTACGCAAATCTTGACAGATCAAGACACCGCAAATTAGCAACAACACAATTCTCTATGGCAAAACACCACTTAGGGGATTGCTGAGGAAATACACCACGAAACACTACGAAGAAATTCAGCTTTTCGGTCCATTTTAGTTTTACTCTATTTCAACGCTTCGACTTTTTTTATCTCGAAAATAATGGAAACTTGTTATTTCACCCTCCGCCGGACATCACATAGGTATGAGTATACGTCACATCGCAAATTAGCGGCAGAACCGGTTAAACCATAAATATTTTGACTAAACAGCAGTTACGAATCTGATGCAACTGACAAGACTAAAATGACAGAGAACAGAACTATTGTTTTGGCCTACAGTGGTGGCTTAGACACTTCCTGTATTTTAGTATGGCTGAAGGAGAAAGGATACGACATTATAGCTTATATGGTAAGCCGTTTTTGCACTATACATCCTTATTACTAAAGGCAAAAGCGACCAAATCTAGCTGATGCGAAAATCACCGTATGAGTGACCGCTCTCTGAACACCCCTGATGGATGTGGGGGGGGGGGCCTCATTCGAATTGAACAGATTTTGACTGGCTCCTTTGCGCTTACAGCAAAATCTTTATACCCCTAACCAAAGTTTAATGCTGTAACATTTCAACTAATCCTACACTCCCTACACCCAAATCAAACTGCTTGATATGCCACCCGACCGTGTACAGGCCTACTGTATTTTCTGTCAGTAATTTTTACTACTTTTACAAGCAGAAAAAGCTTCCTGTCTGACCAATGGCAATGGGTTTTCCTAAAACTTCTTTCGTCTGGTTTTCCTAAAACTTCTTTCGTCTTAAACCAATCTAAAAACCTATCTTGTCTGAAATAAAAAATCTATCTCGTCTAAACAAGAACGAAACTAGGGGGGGGGGGGGGGGGGGGGGGGGCAAGAGCTCTGTCAAACAGTTTTCTCATTCCGTTTTTGATACCGACAAAAGCTCCGTCGGTAAATCATGAAACCTGTTGTTGGGAAATCGGCAGCGTTTGTCGGTGCGCGGATTCTGTTTTCAGTACCAATAAGAGCTATGACAAACACTTTCCTCGTTCCGTCTCCGATACCGACAAAAGCTCATTAGTTAAAGTTTAACCGAAAGGACTGGGATAGGACAATCTAGTTACCCATCACTTATTCACTTAAATTGGCTTGAAGACCCGCTGAAATTGCGTTACTTGGTTGTTCCGCTATTCAGGAATAATCGATTTTCAAATAGTGAAATTTCCGTGTGATTTGTAGTACCTCTAATTTGTTGTATGCCTTACATGAAAGATTTATGACTTTTTTTTTGTTCAGGCACTAAGCGATCTTCACCAATATCGCCACTGCCCACTGAAAAGCCTTGTTTGTGTTTAGATAAAAATTTCCCGCGTCATAGTAGAATTTTCGCTGTGGGGACAGCCGCAGGTATTCTGAACGTCATAACTAGAGCAGATAGTGGAAAACAAAAAATCCCTTTGCAGAATCCAAATAATTCAATGTATTCAACTAAATGACACAAAAATAAGTTGGCTTTTCAGTTAAACTTTAAGTAATGAAATTTGTTGTTGGGAAATCGGCATCGTTTATCGTAGCGCATATTTCGTCTTCTGTACCGACAAGAGATCAGGAAACTCCTTGTTGGGAAATCGGCAGCGTTTGTCGGTGCGGGACCGGATTCGGTTCGGTACCTTTCTTTCCTCGTTTTAGTACTACCCGTGACAAGCTACTAAAACGAGGAAACAAATGGTGAACCTAAAATTTTGATAGTTGCCGACCCCTCAAAGAATTTAGAATTCGCAATTCCTTTCCTCTTTTAGTACGCTAAGGTACTACCCATGACAAGCTACTAAAACGATGAAAGAAATGGTGGACCTTAAATTTTGATATTTGCCGACCCCTCAAAGACTAATAATTTAAAATCCATCATTTCTTTCTTCGTTTTTTTTCGAACGCTTAAGGTACTACCCGTAACAAGCTACTAAAACGAGGGAGGGAACGGTGAACTAAGAATTTTGACAGTTGACGTTCCCTCAAAGAAGAATAATTTCCTTCCTCGTTTTAGTACTCTTAGGGTACTAAAACGAGGAAGGAAATCGTGGACTTGAAATATCTTGGTTGCTGACCCCTCGCTGGACTGAGAATTCTAGGTGCCGACCTCTCAAAGCATTAAAACGAGGAAGAGAACGGTGAACTAAAAAATTTGAAAGCTGCCGACCCCTCAAAGAAGAATAATTTAAAATTCCCAATTTCTTTCCTCGTTTTAGTACTCGGGTACACTAGAAATATCTTAGTTGCAGGTCCCTCGCTGGAATGAGAATTCTAGTTCCCGACCCCTCAAAGCACTAAAACGAGGAAGGGAACGGTGAAGCAAAATTTAGATAGTTGCCGACCCCTCACTGAACTTAATGCCTACGCATGTCAGGATACTAAACGAGGAAGGGAACGGTGAACTAAGAATTTTGATAGTTACCGACCCCTCAAGGAATACTAAACAGAGGAAGGGAACGAAGCAGCCTTCCTCAGGAAGACATACTAAAACCAGGAAGGGCATACTAAAATGAGGAAGGCAATCCTAAAACGAAGATTGAGCGGATTCGGTTCGGTACCGAAGAGAGTTTCAATCCAAGTTTCATCCTAATCACTCCATCCGTTCGGCCCTACGCGTATTACAACATTTCTGAGACCTCCGTGCAGCGCCGTTCCCGAAAAAAATTTTACATCTTTGGACAATTTTCATTCGAAACCGAGTACTTTCAAGGGCCCATGAATCCAATTTGCTTGTGAGGCGGATAACGATATTACCGTGACTCCCATCTTCCACTCACAGTTGTCGGATGTGGTTCGGACACAGAAGTAGCAAATTTAGGGCATCTGCTCCTATCAGCCAAGACGTTTCCATACAACTGGATTGCCCGTTCACTTCACCTATACTTTGATCGAACGCTTCCTCATACCAAGTTCCAACAAAATATCTCAACCCCTTTGGGAGTTATCATGGTAACCGACTGACAGACAAACTTTACGAAGTCATAGGTGCCCCCGTCACTAACGTTTTGGAATCCCAAAAAAGCCACTAAGTAGCCTATGCTAGCGAAAAACACAGCCTCAAGCAGTGTAGTAATCTGATGCAGTGTCTATCACTACTTTTCTGTGTCTATCACTTTCTCAGTGTCTATCACTGACTATTGACTGCATAGCATGTTCTCTGGTTCCATGTGGTAACCATTGGTGCCAGGGAGTGAATGGCAAATTCATTAACTTTCATTGGAAAAACATCTCAACTGGTCTGTTACAATATCTTATTACAACGGTTGTAAGATGCGCTCGTGGGGAACATGCGCCGTGCATCATACCTGTTGTCAAAACCAAGTTCTGTCGTTCACTGGAAAATAATGCATTAGGGCGGGACGGTCTCACTTTATCCTTTCACACTCTGTCCTAGCATTCCAGAATAATATGCCATTCGAAACTTGAAACAAGAGCTGTAAGCTCATATGGCACTTGCATGGGTTGAGATGTAGTGTTTGACCAAAAGTACTTTTAAGGTTACCTTTGCGGTTCAGATGCGCACTTTAAGGGAGCTAGAGAAAACGTATTTTGTTTTAGAACTTGGCTGTAATGATACGTACTTTATAGGCACTAGAAATTCATCTGTAAGAAAAACTATTGAGTCAAAACGATCACAGGCCCTTAGGGATCATTGATATATACCATTTGGTAAAAAAAAAAATTTCACTTTTCGGTTAAAATGTGCACTTTAAGGGTGATAAAATAAATTTTCAAGCAAAACCCTTGTGGCACAAATGATCATGGGTTGAGATGTATCGTTTGATAGAAAAAAGTAGTTTTCGACCTTGCGGTTCAGATTCGCACTTTAAGGGAGCTAGAACTTCATTTGTAAGCAAAACCCTTGAGGCAAAAATGATAATGGGCTCATGGGGATCATGAAAATGTATAATTTGCTTAAAAGTATTTTTCTAAATTTACGGTCAAGATTGGTACTATAAGGAATGTCGGATTTGGAAAGTGGCGATTTCTGAGCCAATCTTGTCGAACCTCTAATATTCCAGCCCAGTTCCATCGTCCTAGCACATCTGGAAGTACCTTAAATCGCGATCACGGAATTCCGGACCCCCCCCCTCAAACTCCCCCACAGTCGCCGGAGCAAATCCGGTTCTGTAAGTGATTTATCCAGAGCATCTCTTTATTATTCCCACAAAGTTCCATCCGGATCTCCCCAGTCTGAGCCGGTCACGTATTCCCCCCCCCCATTGTTGTCGAATCCGGTCCGGACATCACAAAGATCACCAGAGACATGTCCTTGATCAATAATCAAATTCCAGATCCAGAGCATCTCTTTATTATTCCCACAAAGTTCCATCCCGATCTCCCCAGTCTGAGCCGGTCACGTATTCCCCCCCCCCCCAGATGTTGTCGAATCCGGTCCGGACATGACAAAGATCACCAGAGACATGTCCTCTGATCAATTATCAAATTTCACTCAAATCCGATCAACCGTTCCAAAGTTACGCATGACTCAATATTCCGGATTCCCCCTCCCGCTACTCCCCCCACGACTATCGGATCATGTAAATTTTTATTTATAAGTCATTTTGATCGGGTCCCTGATTCACCTCCCAAGTTTCGTCGTGAAAATCCCCAAAACCGCCATTACCGGAATTCCGGGAAACTCCCCTCCAACCCACCCCCCCCAGTGTCCGGATCCAGTCCAAATGTATAAACGATTTATCTGGAGCAGACGCTTGTTCTTCCCAGCAAGTTTCACTCCGATCCCTCCATTCTAACCTTTTCTCGAGATTTCCGGTCTCCCCCCCCCCCAGCTCCCCCATGGCGGTCGAATCCGGTCCGGACTTTAAATGGGACATCAGAGGTATGCCATTTACTCAGTTATTAAGTTTCATTCCAATCCGATCACCCGTTCGAAAGTTACACACTACTCCAGTTTTCCGGATTCCCCAGCCCTCCACTCCCCCCCAGGTGGTCGGATTGGGAAACTGACTATTTCCAGGTTATTCGGATCGTGTCCCTGATGCTCCTGCCAAGTTTCATCGTCCTAGCACATCTGGAAATACCCCAACTCGAAAAAGTTTGACAAAAACTACTTAATTTTCCGGATTCTCCGGCCCACCACTCCCCCCCCAGATGGTCGGATAGTGAAACTGATTATTTCCAGGTTAGTTATATCGTGTCCCTGATATGCCTGCCAAATTTCATCGTCCTAGCACATCTGGAAGTACCCCAACTTGAAAAAGTGTGACAAAAACTACTTAATTTTCAGGATTCCCCGGCCCACCACTCCCCCCCAGATGGTCGGATCGTGAAACTGATTATTTCCAGGTTAGTTATATCGGGTCCCTGATATGCCTGCCAAGTTTCATCGTCCTAGCACATCTGGAAGTACCCTAACTCGAAAACAGTGGACCGCCCGACCGACCGACCGACAGACCGACCGACAGACCGACCGACCGAAAAGCGATCGGTATATGGCACTTGAGCGGAGCTGCAAGTGCCATAAAAACTATACAAAAGAAATATAAGGCCGTGTTAAGCCCTAAAGACAGCCGTAAACGAACGGGAGAGAAGTATCTTTTTGCATCGAGTCTGGATGGGTTGTCTTGCATATTTGTGGCAACCGACGAAGACTCCACGATGTTGCCAGCTTCTGGCCGCACTTCACACTTATAATGATCAGTTCAACTTGCAGGCGGATATCGGTCAAGACGACGACATTGAGGCAGCACGACAAAAGGCAATGAGCCTCGGAGCCAAGAAGTTTATAGTTGACGACCTTCGCGAAAGCTTTGTAAAGGACTTCGTCTGGCTCTCTATCCAGGCAGGTAAGTTCAAGTCTTACTGTAAATTTTTAACGATTAGGACAGATGATCAAGGTCGGGCTGTCGCGGATTGAAATTCATTCCAGGATCATGGAAAGAAAAGACTGCTTGTGTCTTAAGACCCACTAAGCAGAAACACCGTCTTTTGAGGCCTATTTATAACAAAAGCTTCTGCAAATTAAGTCAGTCTCGAAAAGAGCAAAATACACTAGGGAGTAGCGCCAAGACTTGAAAAAAGTGACACAGTCGAACAGCAGCGACACTAGCATCCTTAGCGATAGAGAACGTCCCTACTGAAACTCATTTAGTCGTGCACTACCGCTGGCTCCGATAACTTCGTGCAAAAAAAGACGCAACCTCTCCTGTTTCCTCGATGTGTGAGGACCGCATCTTAGTTTTACTAGAAATTTCTAAACTGACAAGTTTGTCTTGCTTCAACCGCCGCAAGCGTAGTCGGCGGCGCTACGAGTATGGCCTGTTTGCGAAGCATGGAAAGCATAGGCCTTGGCGCTACTCCCTAGTGTCATTTGGCTCTGTCTCGAACTAGCCTTACAGCTGAGAAGGCCAGTGCGGAGGAGAGTTCAATGCAAACCACCTTTATTCTAATAGACAACGTTTCGTATAGGTCTGGTTTACGAAGAACGCTATCTTCTTGGGACAAGTCTCGCACGCCCCTGTATCGCAGAAGGACTTGTCAAGACAGCAATTGCCGAGAGCGCTGCCTACATCTCCCACGGCGCGACAGGAAAAGGGAATGATCAAGTCCGATTCGAGTTGTCAGCATACGCCCTTTACCCCAAGGTCAAGGTGAGAAATAGTCGATTATTTTTCTGCTTCTTAATCTTTTATCTTTATCTCTACTCAGTCTTTGTGCTGAAGGGGGGAAAGACAGTTATAACTGTCAACGGTATGCCAGCAACACACCAAGGTCCCAACTATCTGACCTAGAAACCTCTCGTCGCTCTACAATGTTGAAATAGCGGCATATAGCACGTATCCACCCTCGCATTCAGTTCAGATGTTATCCAGTTTAGACAAATTAGACATTCCTGGCCTCGACCCGAAAATGGTCCTAGTCCACAAAAGGAGATTAAGTCTTTCGGTTCTGCTTAACCATGAACTTGAAAATAAAAACAGGGACAGGATGACGCAAAAAAGAATTATAGGTCTGATAAACGTGCCAGGTCATCTAGAATTTTAGGATCCATGCCAATACACGTAGTTAGTTGGAAGGGCATTTGACAAAATCATCGAAGATGAAGCGAAAGGCCAAACCAAAATGTTAGTGACGGGATACCTATGACTCAACCAAGCTTGTCCGTCCGTCTATCCTTCCGTCTGTTAGCACGATAACTCTCGAAGGGGCATCCGGGATCCTTTGGTTCAAGGTACAGGTCAAGTTCTTCGATGTCCCCGTAGGTCTATCTTTAGGGGTGGGGAGGGGTTTTCACATTAAGGGACGACACGAAAACTTGTTCAAGCTACTGTGACCGTCAATTTAGGGGAAAGGAGACATGCTGAATCAATACCAGGTCTTTATTTTTCCGCCGGAGAATAGGGGTGAGATATAGGGGTAAGGTGTTCACCATGTGAACTTTATTTTCTCACCGGAAAAGCAGTATGACCGGAATCTGGCCAATCGGAAGATTTGGTAGAAGTCGAAGGTTTTCTTGAAGTCAATAACAAGGGTTGGAAAAAGCTGGAATGCCAGAAAAGGTCACAGGAAATCGGGTAATATTATTTGCTCTCGCTTCGGATGGATAGTCCGGTCAGAAATCGGTAAAGCCGTATGTTCACGAATGAACCTGATTGCTGTCTGAGACGTTTTTTCCTGGAAAGTACTATCTAATGAATCTGGTTAAGTGTTCTCTTAAGATGATTTCAAACATTTACGAGGCTCGGCAAAGACCAAACATCTGGAAGATCCGACTGCCTGTATTAGTAAGATCCCCATTACGGACAGATTTATTCTCAAGAATAAAAGAAGTCTGAGTACATGATATTTGATATGATATTTTATCGCAAAAGTCGGCCATAGTAACAACAAATACACTAAAAAGAAATCCCCCTTCATGACGCATTACTACTATCGCCACATTCGTGCAGAACAGAACTGAAAATACCAAATTTGGCTAAACATAGCAGCGCTTATCTTTTTTAACCAGCCAAACAAAAACGGGCCCATTTCAATCTTTTTTCTTTGGAAGAACATTCTCCGAGTGCGTTCAAGCCGACGGGGAAAACTTAGCTCTGAGTAGTTATTTTTGTCCCCCTATTTATTGTCCACAGCTGGACACTTGCGTGACCGGAGTCCCTGCGTTTCTTTGACAATGGAGGGGGGACTGACTGAAAACGATGTGATTACTAGCATGAAGACATTTATTATTTTCTGGTCAGTACAGCTTCTTCTAAAAGCTACGGTCCGCTAAAAATAACCTGGTGACGGCTTTAGGCTCTGCGTTACCTTGAAACCTCGGAAAAGGCACTTAGAACGTCCAACAATCATAATTCGTGCAGCTCAGGTGTCGAGGGGGCTGCCCTAAACAGCAGTACCCAATATGGAGGGTGGGGCGTGGTGTTTAATCGTGTTTCAAGGATTGGGTAGCTGCTCACTGGAATAGCATCCCAGAGTAAACGGTAAATTTTCAGCCCGTCAATATGTTCAAGAGTCAAAGCGACAAAAAACTGGATGTTTAGTTTCCAAAAAAGTTGGTAAAGGCATTGTATTTTTTTTGCAATATATTGTTATTTGTATTATGTAATCTCTGAACTAAACCATCTGCCACCTACGGTACGACAGTTAAAACCCACCTCGCACTAGTTATTGTTTATGTTCCAATATACAAAACAATTTGAAGACTGTAAAACGAGGCTCTGCTTCTAACAAATTATCTACGGCTTTGGCTGTTTTAGCCTTTTCCCAGGTCCATCGACTTCTAGCGAAAACTGGGCGAAATTCAGAGAACCGGTTTTGCACATCAGTAGCAAGATACGCAAACACTCAATGCGCATGGAAAATGGTGAATCGTGGCAAGTGCAAAGATTAGTGAGATATCGTTAGCCGTCTTAGGATGTAGGCTAACATACGAAATTTGGGTCTCCGGGGTTAAGAATAATAAATATGCAGTTACGGAAGTACGTTGCATTGGCATTACAGTTACGAAGGGTCCTTTAAATCTTCAGCGACACAGTTATCGTTCTCCTACTAGTTTTCTACGGCTCGGAGTCCTAGCTTTCGTTGTCAAAGAGCTTTCCTTTGAGTATTGCCTTACATGGTTCAAACATGTTATCATTGACCGTAGAAACAGGTTTCGTCCAGCTGACGTCATGAAACGTCTTTCACATGATGATGAGTAGCGATCCTCATTGGGCAGGGACAAAGCCACGACCTAACTTATCGCAGCTTACAGAGGACCGAAATAATTGTTACTGCTCCCAACTAGAAGAAAGGCGATAATGCTATTCGAGTTCAAGCGGGTTTTGAACAGTTTGAAACCCTCCGCAAGTCACACATTGAGCCTTTAAGTGCTTTAAACGAACTGGCGCGCAAATCAGTTGGGTGCTATCAACCTCCAGAGGCGTCATTTGGGGGGGGCAGGGGGGGGGCAGCCGCCACCCCTTGACCCCCAGAGCTACCCAGGAAAATAGCCTGAAAAAGTCAGTTTTTCATCACAACTGTGACATCTCGTTGCGCCATACCAGTAGATCTTAAGTCACTGATGAAAATTGAACCTTTTTTAATCCGAGATAATGACCCATTGTTCGAGGATCGAATGTCTTCAAGGCGCGTTTGAGGCTGGATCAGTTGTGTGTCTGAACTTTGGTCTGAACTCTGAACATGAAGAGCGAGACATTATTTTTGTAACATGGCATTCAGTATCATATTGTGATTTGTTCCTGGATAGCTGAGGCCCCCCTTGGAAATTCAGGTGGGGGCACCTTCCCGACGGAGCACAAAATGTAAGAGTAGGAAGGGGAGAGGGTCATCAAACACTAAGTGCCTTTTCACTTAACCCCAGCTTGTTTATTTTGTAAAATGGTAAAAAAAGTTTTAAATCTGCGTTTAACGTGTGTTGCAGCAAAGGCTAACCTGTTTTAGTTTTTTTTCGGAAGGTCATTTTATTTGGAAAGGGTCGAGTTGAAGCACCATCATGTACCAGTTTTCAGTTTAATGTCTCACATTGTTTGAAATGTGTCGTGACCAAACATTATGAGTCGTGGCCCCTGCTTTCATTTGTGATCCAAAAAGGCCCTCTGCGTCATAAAGAAATCCAAAATTTTCGCCTGCCCCGCTTGTAGTATGCTCTGTTTACTTTGAGGTTTGGACTTGCAGTTTGGGGGAGGGCCACTTTAGAACCTAAAATTTGTTCAGGAAGTAGTTAAATTTTGTTAGAAAACATGCAAATTCAACATTTTTTTTGGCCTGCGGCGCTCATTGCCATTTTCTGGCCAAAAATTCGTTAGAAGCTAGCTCTCCAGCGAGTTCTAGTTAGTTTCCGCTCTTCAGCCGTGGTCTTACCTATGTAGTTCCGAACATGAAAATAGCAAGGGGGGCCCAGAAGGATGTCACTGCCACCCCCTAGATTTGTCACTGCCACCCCTTAGATTTTCGCGAAATGACGCCTCTGTCAACCTCTCAGAAAACTGTTTTTCAGATAATAACTCCTTGGAGACTTCCAGAATTTTATAACCGCTTCGCTGGGCGACAAGCACTCCTAGAATACGCAGCTGCAAACGGTATCCCAGTCCCGGTAACTCCTAAGGAACCATGGAGTATGGACGCAAATATGATGCATGTAAGGTACGGTAACGCTTGGTTCGGTAACATTCTTGTATTTGTATTGTCTAGATTACCCACCGTGGGCTCATCTATTGGCGCGATCTGCAAGTAGCCCACATAGTTGAACGTTGTCAGAAAAGCTCCCAGTAGAAAGTCAAAGAGAAAGAAAAAAATCAAACATAAAAATAAAAAAGAGCAAAATATCTGGCGGTATCTATTTCATTCAATAATTTATTTAAGGCTCTCTACATAATTTTTGCTTCGAAATCCGCCACTGAATAACTGATGAGCCAATGATCCAACGAATTTCAGTTGAATAACGCAGGCTGCTGTCACGGAACAAAAGGGATAATACTCTATATGACCAAGTCCAAAACACACCAGTGAACCTCGGGAAGAACGAGAAACGTCCGCCCGAACGACGACTCAAATCCTATGTCAACCAATCATCGGGGTTCGCTGGGGACAGCTGTGGTGTCGCTTCCGGCTCTTCGCAAGAGGACACGGCGATTTTGCATCGGCACGAAGAGTTGGTCATCAAGAGTATTTTGTTCATAAAGTTATTTGGAATATCACCAATATTTCGTAATGTAAGTCAATTCCTTCAAAGATATAAAAATACTGGAGGTTAGCGTGGTTATCAAAATAAAAAAATATAAAATTATCAAAATCACCTAAAAGATTATGTATTTTTTTCTTTCAAATAATAAAAGCTTCACGAAGTTTTGCTTGTATTTCGGCGGTTACCAGAGATAAATCCAAGGTGGAAACATACGGCAAAAGACAAGAAGATAAAAAAAAGTGAATGAATGAATGAAATTATTACGCACTGCCCTAGGGCATAAGTTCAGTCTTCAGGGACCGTCCTCTTCTAATCTTTCGGAAGTTTTTGTGAAGTCTTCGAAAGGGCAAGGACAAAATTCATGTTAATTAGTGTCATCTATCTGAAGTTGGAAACTGGTAATAGAGGTTCAAACTACAGAAAGCGAATTGGTTGCATCGTTTCAGAATGTAAAAAAAAAACAAAGCGAGAGCCAGTGAGACAACTCTCAAGACAGAAAAAGCTGGAATATCACTCCCTCCATTTTTGCCGACAATCCCGGTTATTTCTTGGAATTCATTGCATGAACATATATATTTTGTGTGTGTGTGGGGGGGGGCAAGGGTAAAAATAGTTGTTTAGACCTTACAGCGGAATTCGAACAGTTCAGGACAATAAGGATGTACAAGTCACCCTTCTTCGCGCATGTATGTGATTCCCTGGGAACTTCACTCGTCAGTTTCTGTGAAGGCTTCCGATCTGTTAAAACGTCAAACTGGGTCTTCTATCTGAAAGAGTTTTCAAGGATTGTCAGTCCGCATTCCGGCCTAAAACCGTTACTGTACTCTATCACTGTATCGTTTTTACTTTATTTAATTTTTTGTCTTTTATATGAGACTATACATTTCCAATTGTTTTGAGACTGTATGTCTATAATCCATTTTTACGTTATTGCTTATGTTGAATCGTTGTTGAATTGTAAATAGACCCCTTTATTTTGACAACGCGTCTATAGACGACGAAGTTTTCTAGATTTTGTTGCTTTCGATTATTCGATTATAAAATGTGTTTTGAGGTGTTAATAGTTTGTGTGATTAAAACCCATAAAATTAATTTTTGTCATTAATTTCAAATAAACTGAACTGAACACACTCACCCGAGCACTCACCTCCGTGGTCGCTGCGCTTTTTGGAAATTCTGGTCATTTTCTTGAAAATTCCGGATTTGAGATCTCACCTTGCAAATGAGCGTCCACTAGAAGTAGAAATAGCAACTATTAGTTAAGTAACTTAAGTAATAACGATGCTAGGTGGTACTAAAAAGAGCTGCTATTAGTTAAGCAGTTAAGGCACTAGGTGGTACTACATGTCTGGTAAGCAAACTCTCCGTGTTCTACAAGCATTTCGGCGTCCAGCTGCTGCAGAGCTGGGCTGAAATTTTGGCTCAAGTGTGGAATAGTATTTAAAGGGCACGTCGTACTTCTGATAGTAATTTATTCTACTTCAGTAGTAGGCTGTTTCTATCCATTCTCGTTCCCGAGATTCTTCACTTCATAAGTGTATCCTTCTCCTCTATTATATGTTTCCAGGAGCTTATTCGCCCGGAGACCGGTTATGCAAATTTTTCCAAGATTGCGAAGGCAAGGGACATGGAAAGAGGCTAAAAACAGCTGAAGCCATGAATAATTTTCTGTAGGCACAGGTAGGCACAGTTCAGTTGTGAAGTTGTCAACTATCTCAGAACCTTTTGAGCAGAAAAAGTATGTAGTGCGAGGCAGAGGCGTTACTAGCCAAAATGTTTGGGGGGGACACGGTATTTACCGACTGGCTGTTCATTTTTACCGACTGTTTTTGCGGATAAAGATGAGTATTATTGAGAAAACGACTGTGTTGACGAAAAATCGGCTGATTTTACGAAATTTAAGGAAAAATCGACTATTCTTACGAAAAACCGACCGTTTTTACGAAAATCGATTGTTTTTAAGAAAAATCGACTATTTCTAAGAAAAAAGTCGACTGTTTTTACTAAAAATCGCGGCGCTTCGCGCCGACTCGGCTATTTTTTTTTACCGACTGGCCGACAACATTGGGGGGGCGTCCCCCCTCCCTCCTAGTAGCGACGCCTCTGGTACGAGGTGTTCTTTAAGATTATGCACTATATATATACAGTAGAGGTATGCTTATGTGAACGTTTGTTGACTTCGGATTTTGCCATTTTCACGCACTTGCTGTGTTTAAAGCTAACTATCAGTTAGCCAAAGTAGGTAAGAAGGGCAGCTGAAAACACCTGTACAGGTATTTTGGATCTTCAGTCTACCAGTTAGCCCAAAACTGAAGTGTTCACATTAAAGTAACTGTTCACACAAACAAGTTTTATTTTTCGTGGTCTGGACCTGTCGCTATTAAATTACGCTGATGATATTTTTAACCTGAGTAGAACCCTGGCTTCGACAGAGAAGAATTTTGCTAGTTTAAGTTGTGAGTATAAGGATATCGGTTTGAAATTCAATCCGAGTAAGAGTGAATGCATCAAGTTTAATTGTAATCGACCAGCTTCCGATAGCGCTACAATTTCTTTGGGTGATTCCAGTATCCAGCTTTCGCCGTCTCTAACTTACCTCGGTCTACCACTTGGTACCGACCTGAAAAGTACCCGTGCTGGACTACTCGGACATTTCGGCGCGAAGGCTAGAGCAGCTTACGGTTTATTAGTTAGTGCTAAAACCCGTTATAATAGAAATGTTTTGGCTAGACTCTACAACGCTTACACAATCCCCCACATTCTAGCCATATCTCCATTTTGGAAGCTATTTAGCATAACTGATTTAAGGACAATCCGTAAATTGTACTATAAGTATGCTAAGTACCTACTCGGCCTTCCCCTGTGGGCTCGTAACCACAAAGTCACGCGACTATACGGCGTTACAGATCCTTTTGTGGCTGTAGCCCAACGCCGTGCCGAATTTGATTCTTCTCTAGACCGGAGCCATCCTTATTGTAGTGCGTTTGTATAGTCATTTAGTTTAGTCTGATCTTTTTTTTTTCTTTTATTGTTTTTCATATACTCCGTATGGGCACGTTCTGTGCCATTTCTATATGGGTTAATAAAATTATTGATTGATTGATTGATACCTCTACTGTACATGGGCGCAAAAATAGAAAATTAACGCAATCATTAACGATCATCAACATGGGTATTACTGAACTGTACTGTACGAAAAACAACAAAAACTCTTACGACGCTCATCAGGTTTGGCTATGATGACCCTTAGAACATGCTCCAGTGAAAGGGGAGAACCCCAACGAATGAAGAGGGCATGAGACAATGGGTGGAGAAACAACCATTAACAACTGAATATGAAACCGAGGTACCATATTATTTTAACACCAAAGAAATGTTTCACCATTTAACACAAGGTTGCGCATCCTTGTGTTTAGTGTCGCCAAAATAGTGGGGTGTTTTATTACACTATAACACTAAGCAACTGTTTGATGAAGTCGTTTCTAGTGTTAAGTTTCACAAGAATATAATACTGGATTGACATAACATAAATTTCCCGCAGACTATTGACAGCGTTAACGAGCATCTGACAGTGAAGTTACTCCATTCACTCCCTCTCCCCAATAATCGTCTTCCCCAATCCAAACACACAATCCCCCCCCCCTCTTCTACTTTTGATCTTCCTTCCCCCATGCTCTGCACTTTACAATTCCTTTGGTCCAAGCTGACTGCGAATCATAGCAAAACGGCTACGTCAGCTGATTTTATTCAAGCAATATTCCGGCCCTTCTTGGCAAAGTTCCTCTTTAGCTCGAAGCTAGAAAGATGAACCAGTGATCATATCGCAATAATAATATGATGAAGATGATGACATTTTATTTATGCACTTGAGAAGAGGAAAATAGCGCAGTACAGACAAAGAAAAGGAAAAAAATACACTGAGCTTTCAATAATGTAGTAAACGCACAAGATCAACAAATAAACACAAAAAAAAGAAAAGGAACTAATCGGGTCTAAAAAATCTTTTCTAGATGGAATGCGGAGAAATGGCCAAGGGCAGAAACGTGAAGGTCCTGGGCAATTGAAGATAACTTTGCACAAGGGTTGAAGTTATACGGGAATTCCTATAAGGAGAAAAAACGTACAAGAGAAATTTACAATATTTTAAATAATAAGTCTTGATACATTTCAAATCTTTTCGTCTCAGAATACCTAATATCAGCTGACGTATCCATCTAGCTCAGTCAACTCTTTACTTTACTTCTAGCTACGAGTCGGGTATCCTCGAGAACCCCGACCAACCACCTCCGGACAACCTCTACCAGATGACGAAGGACCCGGAAAGCTCCCCAAATTCACCAGTAGATTTGGAGATCTCTTTTCACAACGGCCTTCCAGTCAAAGTCCACAACTTGGTGGATGGAACAACCCATGCAGAAGGCGTTGCAATTTTCCAGTATTTGAACCAAATCGGAGGAAAGCACAGTGTTGGAAGGATTGACATTGTTGAAAACCGGTTCGTTGGATTGAAGGTAAGGGGTCTAACTAGTTCCGGGAACACCGGATACAAAAAAAACCTTTCCAAGATTATCAAAATTAGTATTACTAAACTATTATTAAATAAATAAAAAAACTATTACAAACAATAATACACAAACAATAGCTACACAGCAATAAACTATTACAAACAAACAATTTGTTTCGTTTCAATAAGAAAATTACACTCCATCTCAAAGAAGTACCAACATGAGTACTACGTTCTTGGTACTACTAAACTGTTCGTTGTAATTACGGGGTGAACTGTTTCCATAAACAATATTATTTAACTTGTTTCAATGGGAAAATTACGCCTTTTCCCAAAGAAGTGTTACAATGAGTAGGCCATTATTAACTCTGACATTCGTTGAAAGTTCGGCGTGACCTGTTTCCACAAACGATCAATTTTACTCGTTTCATTGAGAAAAGAGACCTTTCTAACTCTGAATACCTCGGTGCAAGACCGATAACCCATAACGTTTGGGTATTACGAATCCTGGAACCCCGGAACTCCGGACCCTCCGCCACCGGACCGAGTGGCTAAACGAAAAAAGGACCCTCTCACACGAAAACTGGACCGAGTGGCTCGGGGGACAAAATAATGACGTATCACACGAATCCTGAAACCTCACTATATTCGTATTAAAGCGCTGCATAATAGTCGGGAACCTCCTTACGAGGCGGTATCTTATTGCGGAGGGTCCGGAGTTCTGGGATTGCAGGATACCCCCATTGCGCAAGTGGTACCGCACTTGCGGTACCACTTGCAAACCTCCTTGCGAGGCGGGCCTTTTTAGGTACAACCAGGGACCCATAAATTTCCTTTACAGGGGGCTTGTCATTTCTTATGCATCTATGTTGCTATGTTGCCCGACACTTGCCTACTTTCCAAAAATCCCACTTGGGTCGAATCGGCATTCTTGTTTGTCTCATTGGACGTGCGCGCCAAAGAGACTCCTCCCTCAAGGCGCCAGCAGACAATCCCAAATTTTGTCTATCTGGCCTTGGACGTGATTGGACTGTGGGTTTTTCTCGAACTATCTTCCGGTCGGTCAACATGGCATCAGAAATCTCTTATTGACAAGCAAGGCCGTATCCAGGGGGTGGGGGGTTAGGGGGTTCGAAGTTCGACCCCCCCCCCCCCGAAACCAAAAAGGGACCGCCTCGTAAGGAGGCTCCGGACTATTATGGAGCGCTTTAATACGAATATTGTGAGGTTCCAGTATTCGTGTGATACGTCATTATTTTGTCCCCCGAGCCGCTCGGTCCAGATTTCGTGTGTGAGGGTCCAGTTTTCGTCTAGCCACTCGGTCCGGTGGCGGAGGGTCCGGAGTTCCGGGGTTCCAGTATTCGTAACACCCTAACGTTTGATACTCAGCCGAGGTGCGACATGATTCCCAGTAGATCTCGTGTGGTGACGAGAGGATACTGTATTCAGCGGACCACTAAAACAAGGCGATGGCAGAACCCGGTTTAAGGTTCACTTTTTTATTAAAATGACAATTACTGCGGAGAAAACAAACTTTGAAAAGGCACACACGGTCTCCCTCAAGATAGTCGACAACAACAAAAAAAACAAGAGCTGAAAGCTCATATGGCACTTGTAAGAATAGGCGAACTGTTGGCGGGAGTTTTTTTTCTTGAGAGTTATATACAGAGTCGAATATCATTTTATTTTACACTTGTTTAAGTAAAAAGAAGTGAAAAAGGCAGGTCTACAACTCCTCTTCTTCCTGGGAAGGTTCGAACCTCTAGGTCCCCCGGATTTTAAACTGAACATCTGAGACACTTGTTCTTGACACTTGTCAAGTTTCATGCATGTCCGATTACCGGTTCCAAAGTTATTCATGTTACTAGTTTCCGGATTCTGCATCCCTCCACTCCCATCACATTGGCTGAATCGGGGAAATGATCATATCCAAGTCAATCTGGCGGGGTCCCTGATACGCCTGTCAATTTTCCTCGTCCTAGCTTATGTGGAAGCATTTCACGAGATTTCCGGTTCCCCCTCCAGCCCCCCCCCCCCCACCAGTTATCGGATCCGGTCCGGATTTGAAACTGAACATCTGAAACACCTGTCCTTGCAACTTGTCAAGTTCCATACATGTCCGATTACCCGTTCCAGAGTTATGTATGTTACTAGTTTCCCGACTCCGCATCCCTCTGCTCCCCCATGATGGCCGAATCGCGGAAGTGATTGTTGCTAAGCTAATTTGGTCGGGTCCCTGATACGCCTGCCAAGTTCCATCGTCCTAGCTTATGTTGGATGTGCCCACAGTAGCAAAACCCGGACAGACCGACAGACATTACGATCGCTATATGGCACTTGAAAGCTCGAGTGTCATAAAAGACGGCAACTAGAGGAAATCTTCAAACGGGAGTAACTTAAAAAGTAACGACCATCTCCTTTTTTATTCTTCGGAGAAGTCAAATATAAGTCGAGTTGCCGAAAGACGCGTAATTCAAGGACCAATTATACCCAAAAATTCTTTAAAACAAGTAAATTTCACGGAACTGCAATTAAATAATCTCTATTAGAGCCGGTCTTATTTTAATCCTTAAACTGTACCTGTTCCCGCAGTCGGTCGAATCACAAATACGATTAGCCTAGTGGTCTAGGACACGGTCGGGTCCCTGATACGCCTGCCAAGTTTCATCATCCTAGCTCCCCCTAATCTATATCAACTCCTACTACGCTTCAACAACATGTACCAACCCCTTCGACCTTCGATTAGATTTAAGCAACGAATGACTCATCCATGCAAAGAGTTATTACTAGTGTGACAAGGGGTAGTGATTTGACAAGAACTAGAAAAATGCTTCAAGAGATTGTGCAGATTCTCGGTAGGATCGGGAAACTGATTATTTCCAGGATGGTTTGGTCGGGTCCCTGGTACACCTGCCAAGTTTCATCCTCCTAGCGCCCCCTAATGTATATCAAACCTACTAACATTCAACTACATATCCCAACCCCTTCGACCTTCGTAAGTAGACAAGCTCTCTCCGAACACCCAAAAGATTTGAGCAAAGCATGACTCATCAGCGCAGAGCTTTACAAGTGTGGGGTAGGGGTTTGACACAAACTAGAAAAAGCGTTTCAAGAGATTTCCGGTGTCCCCCTCCAGCTCCCCCCCCAAATTATCGGATCCGATCCGAATTTGACAGTGAACATCCAAGACACTTGTTCTTGATACCTGTCAAGTTTAATGCACGCCCGATTATCCGTTTCAAAGTTATGAATGTTGCTAATTTCCGGATTCCCCATCCCGCCACTCCCCCAATGATGGTGGGATCGGGGAAGTGATTATTTTTAAGTTAGTCCGGTCGGGTCCCTGATACGCGTGCCAAGTTTTATCGTCCTAGGTCATGTGGAAGTGCCCAAACTAGCAAAATGCGGACAGACCGACAGACATTACGATCGCTATATGGCACTTGAGTAAGCTCAAGTGCCATAAAAATAGGCCAAATCATGTTACTTTCGTTCTAGTCCCGGGGAATTTATGAAACGCCAGCTGGGACAATCCTTCATGCTGCCCACCTCGACCTCGAAGTATTCACTATGGACAGAGAAGTGAGGAGGATCAAACAAGGTCTTGCGATAAAAATGTCTGAGCTAGTCTATGAAGGTAAGGCAAAACCCCTTCCTGATTGATCACTGCCCTTCTTTGGTTATACTCGTTGCAGAACGCAAGTTGTTCAGCTCTCCGTTAGTCGTGGCAGCAGCTGACGGACCCTTCGGTCGGTGAGTTTTCGTGTTTCACGCAATGAGAATTGAAACCAGGAGAATCTTACCTTTTTTCATGGTTTGTCATGATTGGAGGCAGACGCCTCCAGTCGGCTCGAGGTCTACTTTGAAATTCAGTTTTACCAAAAAAGTGTAAAGCTAAACGGGAATAACAGCCCTGCAGAAACTACGACTTGAAACAGCTCTACCAGGTTCTCAGCGTTCGCTCTCCTCTAGACGAACGAAAATGCGCCCTACTGAAAGCCGGCGGTTACATTCAGCTGTCCTCCGACAAAACCTAGTAGGCTATCTATCAACAAAATCAGATTTTAGTTAGGAGTTGATCCAATCTAATGACACCATGAGGAATCCAATGGTGCAAACATAATGTGTCTCCGATACCTAGTTTCAGATATCTCACCTAGTATCTACACAGAACCTCAGCTTTCTTTTCGATTGGACCTACTATGTTCATACCACAAATGCCAAAACCTAATATCTGATTAAGTACACTGTACCAGCAGCTGAGAACCATTGTCGATCTCTGTTCCAGTCTCTACACAAAAGGTCTTAAATACACTGCAACAAATGAAAGAGACATTAGATTATTTATATTCAGAATGGAAAATTATTTTTTATCACATTTGCGTTGGGAGTTAAGCTTTTAAACTTGTCGGATAATTGCTGGGTAATTGTCAAGACCTTGGCCTTAGACACAGCCACTGTACAAACAATAAACCAAGTTTTGACTGAGTGCTACATTCTGAGATGCCTTACAAACGGGCATATTAGTAATGCTCCTGACGTTCACGGCAACGCTGATGCGAAAATTTAAAAAAAAAATGGGGAAGATACTTATATCATTACTTATACAACTGGCCAACTGGGTCAAGTAAAGTTACTGCCATTAAAATGGACAGTTCCCCCAGGAATTGGACTACAGAGTTAGCAGTTAGCACAAAGAAGGTAGAGTTGCCAAGCATGAAAGAAATTGTTGAATAAAAAAAGGTATTTTACCGCACCAGCTCTTACTGCGATTACATTTTGAGATCCAACTTTTTTCCAAAATACGGTTTGACCATAAGAAAATTCCAGACCCAGACTAACAATCAAGAGGAAGTTCGAAAGAAATAAAGGAAGCCTGAAAGTATGCCAAATTCAATGAAGCCAAAGCAATAGTGGTCATTTTGAAAAAGAAACTCCCGGGCATGAAGAAGAATATCTGTCCGAATGTGTTTTTGTTCGGATGCTGCTAATCAGAATAATTTGCTAATGTTACAACGTGCTAGAACACCACTAACTTTTTTCTAATGCAAACAAGTGTAGATACTAGGTGCTTTCAGTGGAAGTTGCTGTTAATCTCATTAGGAAAACACTGACAAAACCTAGTCTCTACTTTTTACAAGGTTTTAAAAAACACTATTGGAATTTTAATTAATATATATGGAATCACTGAATTATTTGCTATTTTTCTTATGACACTTGCCTCCCGGCCAAGTGCCACATACCAATCACTTTTCCGTCGGTCTGTCTGTCGCTCGGTCGGGCGGTCGGTCTGTTAGTGCGGTGATAACGAGTTAGGGTACTTCCAGATTTGCTAGTACGATGAAACTTGGCAGGCATATTAGGGACCCGACCAAACTAGCTTGGAAATAGTTATTTCCCCGTCCCGACCACCATGGGGGGAGTGGACGGAGGAGGATCCGGAATATTTACGGATGTATAACTTTTGAACGGGGAATCGGATCTTAATGAAACTTGATATTTGGAAAGACCTCGTGTCTCAGAAGTCATAATTCAAGTCCAACACGGATCCGGTGACTTTTGGGGGAGTTGGAGGGAGGGGGTGGTGGAAACCGTCTGACATGTTCAGAGTGGACGGATCGGGATGAAACCTGGTGGGAAGAACAAGCACAAGCCCTAAATACATAACTGACAAGACAGAACCGGATTCGGGCACTGCGGGGGGAGTTGGAGGGAGGGTTCCGAAATTCCGGTGATTCCGGTCAGGCATTCCATATCGGGTCTTCAAGCCAATTTAAGTAAACAAGTGATGGGTAACTAGATTGCCCTATCCTCGCCCTTTTCGGTTAAACTTTAAGGAGAAAAGTCTGTTTAGGGTTGGCAACTTGGAAGGTTTGTGCGGATAGCTGGAAGAAGAGAGAAGAGTTTTAGGATTCATTAGATTAGTTGCTTGTTTGTTTTTTATTTGTTTTGTATGCGATGGCCCTCGGGCTTTAGCATTATGTATCATATAATATCATGTTAATGCCATACCCCGGAAACGCCTGTTGATCACGACTAGGCCGATGGCGCTGCGGTTACTGAGAAATAAGACGAGAGGCTAAGGTAGTTTTTCAGATGATTTTCGGGTATACTTCGTGTGAACAGGCTATTATTAGGCAATCCAATCTGGATCATTCTAGGCTTCTGGCACAGTCCAGAATTCGACTACATCCATCACTGCGTTGCGGCATCCCAGAGCTGCGTCAACGGTACAGTTCGACTCCGCCTATTTAAAGGCCAGGTGAGCATCCGGGGGCGCCACGCCAAAAGCTCCCTCTACAACCAGGAGCTTGTATCCATGGACGTTCAAGGCGACTACGATCCAGCTGATGCTGGAGGATTTATTCGAATCCACGCCGTCAGGCTGAAGGAGCATGCGCGTGTCACTGCGGCCAAGAAGGATGAAATATAAGATCCCAAAGAAGAACTAGTGATTGATTCGGAGGGAGCTAGCCTATTTCATTTTGTGTTTAAAGTTAATAAAATATTTGGCGGGTCAAACAACCGGGAATCACTGGCACCAAGGAAAAACGGTGCCAACCGTGTTGAGGAAGGCACGGTAGAATCCAGGAACAAAACTTGGACTACTTGTAGCGGCTGTAGTCTGTCGTGTTTTCTTTTACATTCTAAGTAGACGGACGCCCTCGCGGACGCCGTGGTTGGTCAGAGGAAAATCGAAACAAATAAATGTCATGGACCTTTAAGCAATAAGTATGGTTTCCCCACCTCTTGCGTAACTCTGCTATAAGCCATATAAGCCATAGCTTATCCTAACCCTGGCACACACCCTGGCCTCACGGATCGATTCCCTACTATGGATGAATGATGGACAACCGTACAATTATCCGACCGTACGCGTATCCAACCTAGATTTTTTCATTCCTAGCCCAGTATTGTATTAGACGTATCCTAGATACGTCAATAACATAACCGGACCGGATCCGGGCACTGTGCGAAAGTTGGGGGTCCCGGATTTCTGGCAATCCAGCGAGTTCGGTACGTCCTGATATACCGTACTAGGACGATGGAAATTAAACTGACTTGAGAATAGTCGTTTCCCCGATCCGACCATCGTAGGGGAGTGGAGGGATAGGGAATCCTGAATCTAGTGTCGTGCATAACTTTTGAACGTGTGATGGGATATGGATGAAATAGGATCCGATACTTGTGCGGGGGTTGGAGACGGGCACAGGATTCGTGAAACACTTGCAGTCGAGGGATTGGATAGGCTACGCTCCGATTCCAGTCGAACCTGCTGGGCGGGAAGAGGAGATGTCAGAGATTCGGATTTTAAGTTTTCAAGTCGTATTCGGCCACAGTAGGGGGAGTCCTGTAAATCTTGTGGCTCGCATAGGGGTCAAACGAGTGCAGCGATTTAAATGCAACTTGGAATGTAGAGTAAGCATGTGTCCTAGATGGCATATTTTAAATGGACACAAAGGGAGTTGACCGTCGTGTCATTGGAACTCTTGAACATTGGTTTGATGTACAGCGTTTCAGAATAAAGTGGATGGCATATTTTAAATGGTCTACATGGACACAAAGGGAGTTGACCGTCGTGTCATTGGAACTCTTGAACATTGGTTTGATGTACAGCGTTTCAGAATAAAGTGGAGTGGTTATTTCAGCATGCCATTCCCTGTTCTGAATGGTGTACGGCAAGGTGGGGCCCTCTCTCTCTCCGTTGCTGTATAACCTTTATGTGGATGATCTCAACCTGCGTTTGGCACAAACTAAGGTTGGTTGTTTCATTGGTGGTGTTTGCTTTAATAACCTGAGTTATGCTGATGACCTGGTTATTTTAGCTCCTACAGTGGCTGCACTAAACCATCTACTTTCAATTTGTGATGAGTTTGCGTCAGCTAATGATATCGTGTTTAACACGGCCAAGACCCAGTGTATGGCGTTCACTCCTCGCGGGACCCCTCTGAAACACATCCCTATGGCATTGCTTTCTGGAGTGTCGCTGTCTTTCGTTGAGTCCTACAAATATCTTGGATTCACGGTTGCTCCCTCCATGAGTGACGAGCTCCATGTTAAAGCACTTTCACGTTCGCTGTGCTGCAGGGCTAACTTACTTATTCGTAAGTTCGGGAAATGCGACCCTGCCGTGAGGTGTTTTCTTTTCAGAGCTTATTGCACCCCGTTGTACGGTCTTGCTTTTGTGCAATCTGTATCTGTTAAGTGTGAGAACTCTCTTCGGGTTCTGTATAACAATTCTTTTCGGTGGCTTCTCGGTCTTTCCCTTAACTGTAGTGCTTCCGGAATGTTTGTTGGTGGTGGCCTCCCTTCTTTTCCTGAACTTCGTAGGAGATCATCTCTTTCAATCCAGACAAGGATACTTGCTTCGGACAATCCGCTCCTTCGGGTGCTTTCGGGGCCGCTTTTTCGGCTATCTCTGCCACTTTGGCGGACTTGGTCTGGTGAGATTTATACACAACAAACTTGATGTTCAAGCACCTTTTTGTTGTTTGTGTTTTTCTCTCTTACTTTGTTATTGTTTAATATGTTGTTGTTGTTTTTTTTTTGTTTTTTTGTATGTGTTTGAGTGGCCCTAGTTGGTCCTTAGTTTAATGAAAATAAATGAAAATAAATAAATAAATAATAAATATTTTACTGTCTGAACCGGATCCGACCACGGTGGGGGGGGGGGGGGGGCGGCACCTACCGAAAAACGCCCAGACTCGAGTGAAACTTGGTAGGTGGTGAGTAAAGATGCTTCAGGTGATCCATTCACGAATCGGAGCCGGATTCGGCCGCGGTAGGGGAAGTTGGAGGGAGGTACTGGAAACCATGGCACGTCTAGGGATGAAACCAGTGGGTTTATTGGGATGATACTTGGAAATTACAACAGTCATTTGCCCCAGATGATCCGAGGCGATGCCAGAAATGATCAGACTAGAGTGAAACTGCATATTCTATTTCTAAGTCCGTACCGCATTTTGGATGGCGGGCTTAGTTTGTGACGTTCTCGTGTACTTTCTTGTACCGCCTACTCGTAACAAGTGCCATATGAGCTCGTAGCTCTTGTTCTTTTCTTCTTAAAGTTTCTCTTCTTAGAGAAAAGGGGAGAGCCTTATCTTGCATAGAGTGAAAGATGAATAACAAGAGCTGTAAGCTCATATGGCACTTGCATGGGTTGAGATGTAGTGTATGATCAAAAGTACTTTTAAGGTTACCTTTGCGGTTCAGATGCGCACTTTAAGGGAGCTAGAGAAAACGTATTTTGTTTTAGAACTTGGCTGTAATGATACGAAATTTATATGCACTAGAAATTCATCTGTACGAAAAACTATTGAGACAAAACGATCACAGGCCCTTAGGGATCACTGATATATACCGTTTGGTAAAAAGTTTTTTTTTCACTTTTCGGTTAAAATGTGCACTTTAAGGGTGATAAAATAAATTTTCAAGCAAAACCCTTGTGGCACAAATGATCATGGGTTGAGATGTATCGTCTGATAAAAAAAAAAGTAGTTTTCGACCTTGCGGTTCAGATTCGCACCTTAAGGGAGCTAGAACTTCATTTGTAAGCAAAACCCTTGAGGTAAAAATGATAATGGGCTCATGGGGTTCATGAAAATGTATAATCTGCTTAAAAGTATTTTTCTAAATTTATGGTCAAGATTGGTACTTTAGGGATGTCGGATTTGGAAAGTGGCGATTTCTGAGCCAATCTTGCCAAATCTCATATTCCAGCAGTTCCATCGTCCTAGCACATCTGGAAGTACCTTAAATCGCGATCACCGGAATTCCGGACCCCCCCCCCCCCCTAAAACTCCCCCACAGTCGCCGGAGCCAATCCGGTTCTGTAAGTGATTTATCCAGAGCATCTCTTTATTAATCCCACAAAGTTCCATCCCGATCTCCCCAGTCTGAGCCGGTCACGTATTCCCCCCCCCCCCAGTTGTTGTCGAATCCGGTCCGGACATGACAAAGATCACCAGAGACATGTCCTCTGATCAATTATCAAATTTCACTCAAATCCGATCAACCGTTCCAAAGTTACGCATGACTCAATATTCCGGATTCCCCCTCCCGCTACTCCCCCCACGACTATCGGATCATGTAAATTTTAATTTATAAGTCATTTTGATCGGGTCCCTGAGTCGCCTCCCAAGTTTCGTCGTGAAAATCCCTAAAACCGCCATTACCGGAATTCCGGGAAATTCCCCTCCACCCCACCCCCCCTAGTGTCCGGATCCAGTCCAAATGTATAAACGATTTATCTGGAGCAGACGCTTCTTCTTCCCAGCAAGTTTCACTCCGATCCCTCCATTCTAACCGTTTCTCGAGATTTCCGGTCTCCCCCCAACTCCCCCATAGCTGTCGAATCCGGTCCGGACTTCAAATGGGACATCACAGGTATGCCATTTATTCAGTTATTAAGTTTCATTCCAATCCGATCACCCGTTCGAAAGTTACACACTACTCCAGTTTTCCGGATTTCCCAGCCCTCCACTCCCCCCAGGTGGTCGGATTGGGAAACTGATTATTTCCAGGTTAGTCCGATCGGGTCCCTGATGCTCCTGCCAAGTTTCATCGTCCTAGCACATCTGGAAGTACCCCAACTCGAAAAAGTGTGAGAAAAACTACTTAATTTTCAGAATTCCCCGGCCCACCACTCCCACCCAGATGGTCGGATCGGGAAACTGATTATTTCCAGGTTAGTTTGGTCGGGTCCCTGATTTTCCTGCCAAGTTTCATCGTCCTAACACATCTGGAAGTACCCTAACTCCAACATGTGGGACAAAAAAATTCGGACCGACCGACCGACCGACAGACGGAATTGCGATCGGTATATGGCACTGAGAGAGAGGCTGCAAGTGCCATAAAAATCTGTGATGTCAGAGCTACAACATAAGTCGTACACATAATTAATAACTTATACCGCTGATACTGATCAGTTTTCGTGAACAAGACGGACACGAGCAGGAACTATCCGCATATTTGAATAGTCCCTTACGCGGTTCAGTCAGATAACGGAGAGGAATGTACTGTAGGCCGAACAAACCTCAAGTCTCGTTTTTCCGGTTTGCCTACTCATCACGTTAATTTGTTCTTTCGATTTATCCAATTAGCCTGAGAAGTATTCTCGTTTTTTTTTTTTTTTCAGCTGAAAATTACCGTAAGGTTTACTCAAGAGATTAATTTAATCGTCACTGGAAGCTCTAAGTGCGATTTGAGACTACCGGACATCAATGGATACCTATGAAATCGCAAAATTGTCCGTCTGTCCGTCTGTAAGCACGATAACTCTCGAAGGGAATGGGATATTTTGATGAAACTTGGTGTGAGGGGTGTGAGGATTTTTTGGGTCAAGAGTAAGGTCAAGTTCGTAGATGGGCACTGTAGCCCTACATTTAGGGGTGGGGGAGGGGGTTTAAATTAAGGGGCAAACCAAATATTTTGAAACAGCTAATGTGATAGTCGATTATGGGGTAAGAAGACATGCTGAACACGATGGTGAAAACCATTTTCTCGCCGGACAAGTAGTTCGCCCGGAATCCGGCCAAAACCGGAAAGTTTGTTAAAAGCAAAAGTTTTATTTGAAGTTAATTAGATGTTCGATTTAGGGGTAAGAAGACATACTGAAAACGATGGTGAAAATCATTTTTTGGCCGGACAAGTATTTAGCCCGGAATCCGGCCAAAACCGGAAAATTTGTTAAAAGCAAAAGTTTTATTTGAAGTTGATTAGATGTTCGATTTAGGGGTAAGAAGACATGCTGAACACGATGGTGAAAACCATTTTCTTGCCGGACAAATAGTTCACTCGGAATCCGGCCAAAACCGGAACATTTGTTAAAAGTAAAATTTGTATTTGAAGTTGATTAGATGATAGATTTTAGGGTAAGAAGAGACGCTGAATCTGTATATGACAATCATTTTTTACCCGGACATATAGTTCGTCCGGAATCCGGCTGAAACCGGATTTTTTTTAGAAGTTAAAGTTTTATTTGAAGTTGATTAGATGTCCATTATAGGGATAAGGAGATATGCGCTGAATTCGTTTCTGAACTATCTTTTTTTGGCTGGACAAGTAGTTCGCTCGGAATTCGGCCGAAACCTGAAATTTGGCACAAGTAAAGCAGGAAGTTTCGATCAGTTTCGTCAAAATAAATATGGCTTATATAGGTATATCCGAACTTTATTTTCTCAGATGATTAGCCTGGCGAAGACTGGTTCTGGCGTAGACAAGACGTAGTTGTCTGGGTCAAATATTAAATTTTTGGGATCCCATCGAAACCTTTGGTCTTGTTGCTCCTGTGGCTAGCGTGATATCCATGGCTTACATCGTTGTCAACCAATCCTAGACAAACAGAGGGACGAGGTAAGCTAAAACCGAGGAACCAGTGATCTTAAATATGACAGTAAAACAGGACAAAATGGGGAGCAAGTGAATGAATGAATGAATGAATGAATTTATTACGCACTGCCCTAGGGCATAAGTGCAGTATAACAGTAAAAAGAAAACGTAAGGAAACACTAAACAAAAAACATACACAAAATTACACACAGTGTCAGAGAAATTTAATCACAAATAAGAACTAAGCCAATTGGGTGGTGAGCAGGTAAACCGCCGATCGGGGGAGATAATTTCGAGGACAGATTTTCCATTGTGATTAGTGGGTCTTGAATCAAGAAACGTCGGACCAAATATCGATTTCGCGTGCGCCGAGGTAAATATAGCAGGAAACGGAGATATTTGAAATACGTTGAACGTATGCGACGTAGGTCTTTTTTCCTGAGTATGCCATGTATTCCAGCCAGAAAGTTCACATATGGTGCAAGTGTAGGCCGAGCTTATCGAGTCCGTGCCATCTCTGATATGTGAATTTTGCAGCGTCTATATCCGTCCACACAAACTTTCTTAGAACGTAACATGACAATAATACAACATAGTTACAGAATAAAACCGGGCCCCAAGCATGTAGAAGGAATGCGACAAGCCGTCACAGTCTGGAGAAAAGCGTAGAGCTTGCTGAGCATACAAATGAGGGCTAAGAGTGTTGTATATAGGCCCACTCACTACCTGTAGTTTCATCCAGATCTAAAAACCCCAGACATTTCATTATACCTCACAGACGGGTGGGGCACAATTAGATGGACTGAAGCAACAAGAGAAGAGATTGACCAAAACATCGAGCTGTATGTGAAAGTAGCCTACATTGGCCAAGCTTGCCTGAGGTCCCAGAAAGGAGTTTCTAGTTCGGGATATTTTTTTAAGAGTTTTGTAAGACCCTTCAGCAAGAATAGCCAGCATGCACATGGTCAATTCATCGCCAGCTCTAACAGCACATACACCATTTTCGATTTAGCACACATATCTCAAGCTTCTACTGTAGGTCCCCTGGGGACTGTTGCTGTAGGCGATGCCCTGTCAGAACTGCGGAGTGTCCCATGTCACTCGACAAACTGGCAATTCGAATAAGGTATCTGACCAATATCTAAGACTAAGACTTGTCCCAAGAAAGCACGTCGGTTCTGCAAATTTGCCAAAACTTGGCACGCATGTAAAATACCCGACTCTATGCTCACCGAAACCTTATTTTCCAGGACTCCATGCTCACCGAAACCTATTTTCCCGGACTCCATCACCCGTTTGGGTTGGAGGGGGGGGATCCAGGATTTTTAGAGGCGCGAAAGTTACAAACGGGTGATCCGATTGGAGTGAAACTTGTAAGAGGGTAGGTCAGATGCCCGAGATGTTCCGTAGGTCTGTCCGAACCGCATCCGACCCAGGTAGGAGGGGATGGGGTTGGATGGGTGCCCAGAAGGGTGACCGGAAATGTTCCGGTCGAATGGAACTCGAACACTTTATGCTTGATAACCATGTATCCGAATTGGATCAGACCTCGTCGGGGGAGTTTGACGGTGGTACCGGACTGTTATAGCGAATCGTGTAACATGCACAACTCTCAAACGCGTGATCCAATCCGGACGGAACTTGATAGTTGGCAAGAACACACATCCTACAAGTTCCACTTTTATGTCCGGACCGTATGCGATCCTTCGCTGAGATGCATGCTATCTAGCATCGTAAGTGCCAAATGAGCTGTCAGCCGTCGTCTTTATTGTCCCACACCTTCTGCTCATATCAAATTTAGTGCACTTTCAACTTGAAAATGGTGCCTGCCTGCTAGAACGGAGCTTTCTACTTGAACGCGGAAACACGGTCTGAAGAGGGTTCGAAACGTCCCCATTCGAAACGTCCCCGGCGGAACGTCCCCGTGACAAAACGTCCCCACGACAAAACGTCCCCGTGGCGTAGCGTCCCCGATCAAAACATCCCCTGGCGAAACGTTCCCATGACGAAACGTCCCCGACAATATAAATTTGTTTTTCATCACTGAGGGATAACTAGGCATATGAAATTACTGATTACGTCATCAGTCCAGACAAAAAATGTTCTTGGAGTATAAACTTTTTGAAACCACGATGGGTTGACTGCTTCAGCATTTAACCGATAGTCAAGAAACAAACCAAAGTGTTGATCCCGGCTACAGCCATTTCTTAAAGAAAGCGCAAAGATTTAGTAGTTTGTCAATTATCGTTTTATCTTTTATTTAATTGTTTTATTTGTGTTATAAGGAATGAATTCCCGCCTCTTATGCACACTCTGAAGTTGTTTTACTTCGATAATGGACCTGAAGATCTAAGCGAACTTAAAATCTATGCTTAGGGACTTTTTTCCGTGGAGACGTTTTGCCATGGGAATGTTTTGACACGGGGACGTTTTGCACGGGGACGTTTCGCCAGGGGACGTTTTGTCATCGGTACGTTTTGTCGGTAAGCCTCTGAAGAAACGGAAGCTTGGGTTCAAAGCTTGGGACAGTCCTTCCTGACATGCTCAACTCTACTTCACACACTGTAGGCTCCGAGTCGGAGACGAGCAAAAACCATCCCTTTTGGATCCAGCCATGAACTTTACAAAGGTTTCCAAAACGCACTATCATATTCATCCATCGAACCTGAGGTCTAAACTTTCCGTGAAAACCACAGCACTTGTTACGAATAGGTGTACAGGAAAGTAGATGAGAACGTTACAAAATACCCCCTTCCTGACACCCGCCATTGAACCCGCTGTCGTCCATGCAACTCGCCGAGGCAAAATCCTCGGGAACCCCAAAACAGATCATGTAGAGCCAATGCCTTCTGTACCTTCTAAATTTCAGACCAATCGTTCCACTTGTTTGATCCCCAGACGTGCCAAACAATTTCCGTGGACACCCTTCAACTCCCCCAACTGTGGCCGAAGCAAGTTTGGCAAAGAAGTGGATCATCGAGGTCATCTTCCCTTAACATCTATCAAGTTTCACTCGAATCTGAGCGTTTTTCGAGAAGTTGCAGTACCCCACTTCCCCTCCCGTGGTCGGATCCGGTCTGAATAAAAAAATGGAATATCTAGGGCATATGATGATTCCATACTTCAAGTGTCATTCCAATTGACGAGCAAATTTCCGGGACCCCTCCACCCAACTCTCTTCACTGTGGCCGAGTCTGTTTCAGACACATCAATGCGCCATCTAGGGCATCTTCTGTTTCCACCTATCAAGCTTCACACGAATCTGAAAATTTTTAGGGATATTCAGGTGATGTTCAGGCACGTACCAGTATATTCTGGCACGTACCAGCACGCGTATCAGTTCTTACCAGTACCACCCATCTAGTTTCACGCGAAATCAGACCATCCGTTCGCAACTTACATAGGTCCAGATTTCCGTATTCCCCATCTCTTTACTCCCTCAAAAATGGTTGGATCCAGGAACGGAAGTTTTCCTTGGCCATCGTCTCGGGTCCTTAAACGCCTGCTAAGTTCCATCGTTCTAGCTTGAGTGGAAGTACCCGAACTAGAAAAACTGAGACAGACCGACAGACATTGCGATCACTACATGGCACTTGGCCGAAGGGCAAGTACCATAAAAACCAGAAAAGGTACAAGCTCCACAGCACAATTCAGGTTCCGTTTTGGTCACCAAACCCATACTAGCTGCCGATAATCAGTTCAAAGTTTTGTCGATTCTTAGAGCCCTCATGCTTGGAAAGGTATGTTCTTCTCGTTATGGGGTATTTTCGAACACCTTTCTAATACTGAACATAGTGACTGGGCTTCGATCTCTAGGAGGGAAAGCTCTATGGTCTTCGGGTATTGAGTATATGTGTCAGAGTATGAATAAAATACATGCAACATACTGCCAGCCACATCTTTCAGGGTATAGCGGTATCATATCGGGCTGCGTCTCGACACCTGTTCTACGGTCAGTAGTGATACTCGCTTTAAGTAGATAGTTGCGTCAAAAACCCAGACGTAAGTGGACGCAAGATCAGTGAGACGATACATCAGGATTTAGCAGCTCAAACGGTGAGTACAATATTTAGCATTAAAGCGCTGATCATACAATCCGAGATCAGGGATATAGTAATCCTGTCGGTTTCACCAAACCCAGAAATTATTTAAAATCCTGATCACAACTTAGCCTATAAAAAAAATACAAGAAAATAAATATTTTGGTTTGACAGGATGGACGACGTCATTTTTGATATTATTTATAATAGAAACCCAGGAATTATTTCAAATCCTGATCACAACTTAGCCTATAAAAACAATACAAGAAAATAAATATTTTGATTATGTGTTTGATATGATGGACGACGTCATTTTTGATATTATTTATAATAGTTTTTTCATAGAGAAAAAATAGTTTTTCTTGATGTTTATAGTGTAAGAAAAATAGAATAAGAAATTGTATATTTGTTTGAATGATTAGTACATAAAAATGGGTTTGAAGTTGAGAGATATGAACAATATGTGAAAGTTTAATTGAAATAGGTAACAGAAACATATAAAAAAGTTATACGGGTCGTGTAAAGCGCAGGTGTTATCAACCAACACCTTAAACGCAAACACACAAAGAAGAAAATAAATGACTCAATGTTAGGTAAAGTGTGCTGACAGAAGTTTGAACATAGAAGGCAAAGGTTGCTGGTAGCCTACCGCACAGAGACGAACCTTAAGAAGAAATAACGTATTTTGATGCCCCCTTTGGCACATGGGCGGGCATTTTTGTGTTTAACGTCACGAAGCATGCCCCGAACATTTAAATTATTTTAATGTGCTTAATTTTTATAAAGCATGACAATGAAAACGGATCCCGTGTTACAAAACGATTTTGGTGTTAACGCAAGGGTCCTCTTCAAACTCAAGCTATAACTTAAAAGGCTAGCGTGGATACTTGTCTGCTGGTCTGGACTATGAAAGTTCTGTACTTCGTGCATACGTATTCCTTCATTCCAAGCTGACTGCAGATCATATTTGACTGCGTTACACGGATATGTCAGCTGATGTTTATTTTAGCAATATTTCGGCCCTTCTTTTTTTTTCTTTTTTTTACGCACAAACACAGACATTCCCACAAACAACAAACACACGCACAAACACACACATTCCCACAAACAACTCAATATTTCCTCAAACACACATTCCACTCAACTCTTCAATAACAGACTCCATCCACTGAATATCCATTCGCTCTTCCCGCCTTCCACGCACTATCATTCTCCTACAATCAAAACCAAACCTTCTTAATTCAATCCCTATTTCGGCCCTTCTTTGCAAGGGTCCTCTTCTGCAGGACTTAAAACAAACTGTATTTCTTCTCAGTTTCTCGACACATGTAAACTTCCGGGAAACAGTTCCTTCCACCAAACCCCAAAAGAGGAGATGAGGAATAGTAAATAGGTGATGAGGTTATAGATTTTTGTTGTTGTTGTTCTGCTGCTCGCCATGGTCCTTTGAGCTCTTTACGGAATTTTATCATATACGACGACAAAAATTAAAAGACATTCATTTCTTTCCTGATGTAAACGGAATCTAAACCGTTTGCTCACTGCCTATCACTCTCTTCTCCAGATTTCGCGACGACACAGTTCCTAAATTTCGGCCCTCCTAAAATCGCATATAACAATGGCATATTTTTAGACACCAACTTACCAAATACCTAACTATTTTCTGTCTTACTTGAAATGTATCGAAAGAACGCTTGAAGCCTAGAATCTTGTATAATATTACGGTATTGACGGTAGGTTTAAAACGAAACGAACATTGAACACCGGATTTGGATACGGACTTTAAACAGTGCAGTTTTCACACCTCAAGCTTTAATGCCTTTACTGGGCTTCACGAGCCTTTTCAGCTCTGATCCGTTGATAAAATCCAATTAAGTTTTCTAAATTTCATTTCAAGAAGTGTGACTTCTTCAGTCCCTGTGTGAAAACATTTCGAGTCTGAAAAAAGGCACGATCGTTCGGGTCAAAATCAAATTGGTCCTTTCAAACTTTTGCTCGAAGAAATTCTAGATAAATATCATGCACAGGTGACATAGCCTGCGGCCGTCACTCCTCGTCGCAAACTCTCACATACGCGGATTCCATCTAAATTTGCATGAAAATTCTTTGAAATTAATATCGTTTAATGTTCCGGTCCTCTAGCTCCGAGGCTAAGGATGACCTGCATACTTGGACGGGGTGGAATGCATTGAAGAAGTTATTAACGTCACGGTAGAAGTTGAAAGTACTCAAGACTTCCAGATGCGAGGGGATGCGTAATGGTAAGCGTGGTGTAGAACGAAGCACGGAAGCTACTGAGGAGGCATCAAGGCTTCTCGGGGAATGGAATCTCATAGGAAGCTGATCGCAAAGTGTTCATTTCCAGGTATCACGGGGCACCACTGTGCACCCCGTTGTTGAAACTGATACTCGGGACCACATTGAAGTGGGACAGCCAGTGCAGTGTTACTTTCTTTCCTTCCCTTGCCTTTCACAATAGACTGGACTCTGACATGGTCCTTTCTCATCTACAAGGGTCTTTGAAAACTAATTTTGTTGAAATAGAGGAAGAAAACGATTCTTTAAAATGGTAAAGTGATTCAATCATCCAATCTTTTGAAGATTGGATGGGGTGGTCCAGGGGAAAAACTGAGGGTTTATGAAGGAACTGAGAATGCATAGGGCTATTGGTTTTAAACTGATGGTAACAAGTACTTGTTTAAATATGGTAATATTGTTTCGCCCGTTTCGGGCAGGAGACTGAAACCTCTTTTTTCAAAGAAGCCTGAAGCGGAGTGAAGGCTAGCTGAGTTGTGGTACTTGTTTTTCTATGTACTTTAAACTTACGAAATTCAACTTAAACTTACGAAATTCAATTTAACCAATCAATCAAACCATCAATCAACAGCGCTGTAGCCACTGCGGGGAGGATTCGGAAACTATCCACCCGGCCGTGAAATTATCGAAAGGAAACAGAGACCTGTTTGTTGGCCAGAAGACGGAATTATGGGAGTCTGACTAAAGAAGACTGGAAGGGCACCCCTCTTGCGGGAGTTGCTTTTGTTCTGTATTTTTTGATGGTTTGTTATGTGTTTAAGTGGAAGGGAAAATATAGAGGAATTAGAGCATAATGTTATTATTAAATAAAATAGAAGTGATTTACGATATTGAAAGTTATTTGTTCAGAAAAGGTAGAAAATTAAATAAATATGGTTAAGGGAGGAGTGGGAGTTTTAAAGTTTATACTGAATTTCCCAGTATAGATTAAAATAAATATTGTAGTTTGTAATTATGGATTTGGAGTGTATCTGTAGTTCGGGATCGACTAAAAGGAGGAAGGGAAGGGAACACGAGAAAAGCAGGAAGACATACTAAAACCAGGAAGGGCATGCTAAAACGAGGAAGGCCGTCCTAAAACGAAAACGAGGAAGGCTGCATCGTTCCCTTTCTCTGTTTACTATTCCTTGACGGGTCGGCAACTATCAACATTCTTAGTTCACCGTTCCCTTCCTCGTTTTAGTATCCAGAGGTGCGTAGGCATCAAGTTCAGTGAGGGGTCGGCAACTATCAAAATTGTAATTCACCGTTCCCTTCCTCGTTTTAGTGCTTTGAGCGGTCGGCAACTAGAATTCTTAGTCCAGCAAGGGGTTGGCAACTAGGATATTTCCAGTGTGCCTTAAGAGTACTAAAACGAGGAAGGAGATGGTGGATTTGCAATATCTTAAGTGACCGACACCTCGCTGAACTGAGAATTCTAGTTGCCAACCCCTCAAAGCACTAAAACGAGGAAGGGAACGGTGAATCACAATTTTGATAGTTGCCGACCCCTCACTGAACTTATACCTACGCATGTCAGGATACTGAAACGAGGAAGGGAACGGTGAACTAAGAATTTTGATAGTTACCGACCCCTCAAGGAATACTAAACAGAGGAAGGGAACGACGAAGCCTTCCTCGTTTTCGCAGACTTAAATTCTGACGAGATCATTCTTCGTTTTAGGATGGCCTTCCTCGTTTTAGTATGCCCTTCCTGGTTTTAGTATGTCTTCCTGCTTTTCTCGTGTTCCCTTCCCTTACTCCTTTTAGTCGATCCCCTGTAGTTCTTAGGGGCCTCTGTCTGGTGGTGTTTGTTTGCTTTTTGTTGTGGTTGTTTTGGTTGAGGTTACGTGTAGAGGTGAGGATTCGTAGATAAAAAGAAATATTTATATTTGTATTGAAATAAGAGTAAATAAGTATTAAGATTGGTAAATTTTGAATTTAAAAATAAATTGAATAGTTGAAATGGTAAATGGAGTCAAATTTTTAAAGCTTAAAGTTTTGTGTGTTTGTTTGGAAAGAGTAGGTGACGTTAAAGAGTTTAAGGAAATGTTAACGTCACCGAGTGGAGGAGGAGTCGTTGCCCAAAAAGTAAAAATCAAAATTTTTTGAAAGGCTACGCGGGATTTAAAAAAAAAGAAGAAGACTGGATGGGCTAGGCACCAGAGAGAAATACCATTTCGGCTATCATTGCGGACTAATTGGGTAGTGTGACTGGACAAGCATTAAAACGAACAACAAATCCACATCTGATGACTGATCCTGCTGGCGTTAACCGGTCAGGCTTTACTCTCATAAAGGTCGAGAGTAAGGGATTCAAATTCGGGGCTTTCCCGCTGCTCAGTTCGAGCTTGAACCGGATTACATCCATTTACTTTTTACTGGCCTCGAAAGTATCTATCTACTGTTCTACAAGCAAAGACATGGGATAATTTTGTGCGTTTTTCACCCAACGCAGGAATGCAGCCATAGCCACTTGAATAAAAGTAGCAAAATCTGACCCAGTTGCGAATGTGCTCACGCATGGTCAGCAACAAATTCACATTTGAAACTGCTGGCGTTAGGCCCATCTGCCATCATGTTACATCTCTTTTCAGGTTCCAGGAACTTTCGCGTTAGAGTTGTTCACTGATTTTTGGGAATGGTGGGCAGCTTCTTGGTATAGTATAGCTGACAATTTTCTGCATAAAACAATTAAGTTGAGATGCACTGGTTCTTCGTTTCTAAATTTCCGACTCCGTATTAGTTGTTTATTCATACTGTATGTTGCCTTCGGGTTTTTCAATACAGATATTATTCTTCTTATTCTTCCCATAATAGGAATCCTGAAATCGTGTTTTCCCCGCTGCTCAGTTCGAGCTTGATCCCGCTACTTTTCTGTTTTTTACTGGTCTCGTATATGCCGAAGGGATAATTTGACAATCCTTGAAGGGATAATTGTGTGTGTTTTTCATCCAACGAAGGAATGCAGCCAGAACCAGTGGAAAAAAGCAGCAAAAAACTGACCCAGTTCCGTATATGCGCATGCATGGTCGGCAACAAATTCACTTCTGAACCTGCTGGCGTAATCCGGTCTGCCATTATTGCCGTAAAGGTATTTGAAATCAGGTCTTCCCCTCTGCTCACTTCGAACTTGCTCCGGTCACATCTTTCTATTTTTTTACTGCCTTCGAAAGTATCTCTGTACAAAAGACGACTAGGTATAACTGTGTGTGTCTTTCATCCAAACATCATTTTGTGTGTTTTTTATCCAACGTAGGAACGCAGCCATAGCTAGCAGAATAAAAAGCAGCAAAAACACCTAACGTCTCGCCGAACGATCCTAATAAGGGTTATCTGGCACCACGAGACCGTGAACAAGTAACTGGCGGTACAAGCACCTTCTTATGGGCAATTATTCAACCCCACAGAGGTCAGTCAGTTGGGAAAACATGCATGGTTCGAATGGGATAATAATTAGACTATATGGATTTCCGTAGAACGTGCTCACTGACCCAGTTCCGAATATGCGCACGCATGGTTATCAAGCCGCCACTTCCCGGATTTGTAACATTAGCGGGTAGGCTTGGACTTTACTGAAAGTTTTCGTAGGTGAAGTCATCCGAGTGAATTTCACGGACGAGGGGTTCAATGATGCAGAATCGAAGACTAAAGCCAGGGAAATAATAATGCCCAGTAGCCTACACATAAACTAAGATACAGGAAATAAGATAGAAGTTTTTGTTGTGACATTGGGAAACTGATCCTGGTAGGAAGAACCTGATTACTCACGATTTGCAATGTAATCGTTGTGAAGCGTATAGGCCTATCGAATATATTGGCGACTATTAGTTGAGTCATCAGTCCATGCATACCACCATCGTGTCGAACTTTCTGCAATTTCGCTATTCTTTTGGAACAGACAATTACTATCTAGTTCAACCAGTCAACAAAAAGTTAAGAAGCACATGGCATACACGATTGGCAATAAAACGAACGGGAAATAAAACAAAACATAAGGCCATACACGCTAAGCTATTACAAGTAAATTAGCTCGGACAAAAGTTTTCTTGAAATCAAGTGATTACTCACTCGTTCAGTGTTTTTTATTATTATAGGGAACGAATTAAAGATCACAAAAATTAATACAGCACCTACAATAAGATATTGAACAAAATGTTAATCTTAAAAAATTATTAAAATACAATTTATATTTTACTGTAGGTCATAAGTAGAACTTCAATCAGTGATTTTGCCCAGGCAGGTAAATCGGTTAAAAATTGAACCTAATGTCCATGACCGGAAATCGAATAACAATATGCATGTACCCAAACGAGAAAAACTTTGTCCTATGAATGCAGCGCAGACAATCACGAAACGAAAAAAAACAACGCACCGTTCGTTTACAACACAATAGGGTAATTAAAGCCGCGAAATTTTTCAATAAAGTCACGATGTCAATGAGCCAGAATTATATTCGTACGTGGAATTGTGTCACCGAGAACTGAACGATTATAATATTTTGTATGCTACGAACTTACAAATGAATATATTAAATTACTTTTACTATTACTGATTCATTTCCCTTCGTAATGCACAACTATACAGAAAGGTGAACATGAATGCAACTTGCAGTCTAGAATACTCCATATATAGCGTAGAGGTATAAGGTAAATACTGGCACTTCCCAGTTTTCACAGGATTCCAGCCTAGAAATCTTTCCGATAAGAAAACTGAGTAACACACTAATTCACAGTTTATTCTCAACCAAATTTCACACTCTAATCGACACCAGATGAAATTTTATGCGTAGTACTATAAGTTTTCATTTGTTGCCGGATTATGGACAAACCACTTATCCGGCGAGAAAAAAATCACGGATTCCATTATCTGTAAATCGACGGTTTCATTAGCATGAATTGACGATTTTTCATGCCTTAATTTTGAACTCTCACTCGAGGGGTTGCTCACTCTCCCGCCACCGGTGTACACCTCGGCACGGCACCGGCTCGGCACCGGCACGCGCCACTTGGTGTACATCGTTTTTTAGAGTGAGCAACCCCTCGCTCTCACTGGTAATACTGCGAACAATCAAAGTGTTAGCCATTCGAGTGCGATGTGGATGTATTTTTCGAAAAATTTATTAACAATAAGAAAATCAATTTGAAATAAAATATCTGCTGACTTTTTCCGTTTAGTGCCAACAAACATGGTTCGAGGTCAGTTTGGTCACAAGGAACGCTTTCAGACCTAAATAACCATATTCTTAGACTATTTGTTGCTTGCTTTAACTGTCCAGTCGGTCTTTCCCGTGTAGGCTAATAATGCTGTAGGACCCGGCCAGACCAGACATAAAACTGCCCGCTGCGGTATAACTCACCGAAATGATACAAGAATTCTACTTCCGACACGATTACGCGATTTCTTAAATCCCAAATATAGTGATAATCCCTTCAGATGGCTCAATAACGAATACCAAATAAAACTATGATAATGTGCAGAAATGTTTTAATGAACTGAACGTAATCCAACTCTTGCAATTAAAATTTAACATAATAGCTGAAATACTCACTGCCAAGGTCCAGTTGCTGGGCATTTCTACCGTAAATTTTGACCGAGATAAAGAAAAAAAATGGAAACGGAAATTTAGCAGCCCATTCAAAGATCGTTCGTTACGGTTGGCAATTTTCGGACGAGAAAATGAAATTCGAGCAAAAAGTGACGGCACGACCATCGCCAGAAAGTAAAACAAACAAAGCGAATCTCGCCGGCTAATTGTTTCGGTGGAAAAAGAGCAGCTGGTCTTCAGTGCTACCAACTTCGTTTCATAGGCAGCTAAGCTACGTGCTAAAATTTTCTGTGAGTAAATTTTTCAGTAAAATTATTTTTAGAGCTAACCTTTTCGAGCTTTCAAAGACAGGCCCGAGAAACCGGATCTCAGTATTATGATTAAGAAGCTGTTGGAAAGTAAACCATTTTATCATGCTTCCGTTCATCTCGCTTTCTATTAACCAAATGCAGAACCAAGAATTACATATTTTTTTTAGAGAAAAACTTATTAAGGTCGGTTTAGTTTTGCTCCCCAGTCTTGCATTTCCCGACCCAAACCTTATCGTAGAGGTATCGAAATATTATGTCCAGGAAGCACTAACATTTTATGTAAATAGATTAGTGTGGGCGGGTGAAGGTGAAACTGTTAGTGTTGTTGCGCTTTACATTTAATTTGTTGTATTAACATTCGGCATACGCATTATTGTTATTAGCGTGATTCTGGAAATCTCGAAAGCTCCGCTAACTCAAACGCCGGCTGTTTTTACGACTTTGGCTGAAACTCGCTTTGATTTCCAGAGCTGTTTTTGCGCTCCGCTAGTTTCAGAAAAAGGCGTGGAAAGTGAATTCACTACGTGAGTGGAAAGTGAATTCACTACGTGAGTGGAAAGTGAATTCACCACGTGAGTGGAAAGTGATCTACGGGAACTCAGCAAGAGGTTGCACAGGCACAATGGCTTGTCATTAGTTTTTGCGAGCGGCTCATTCTCGCTTTGTTTTTTGGAAAGCGAATCCGTGAGAACGCCAGAATTACTCTGTTAAAGTTGTAATCTGTAGTCCTAAGCAGTAGAAGCCTCGTAATATCAGGTCTCTACTTCCTACTGGTTTTCTCTTTATTTATTTGTGACCCGCTTTTTGGATAACAGCGGAGTAGCCTATGAATAAAATACAAAAAAATACACATATTAAAACACTAAACAAAACAGTGTACATAAACATGTCTACATTCTTTTCATATAGTTTAAAAAAAAAAAAAAATGTGTACACAGGTTCAGGATTGAAAAACTAGCTAATAATTTCGTGGGCTGACAGGGCAGGATGTTTGTAGAGGGTAGATAGATTTGAGTGCGAACGAAGGAGTGTATTTATACTATCCTCAACATTAAAATTCGACACCAGCTTACGGTCAAGTTTTTGCTCCCTCCCTCCCTATTGGTTTGTTTAAGACTTATTGCTACGAGATATATGGTTTTGAAGATATTTCCTACTGTCCAGATGGAGTGTTAGATCAGCTAAAGGTTGCCTATAATACAGTTTTCCGCCGGATGTTTGGACTGCTTCGAATGTGTAGTATCAGCGCTGAAATGATCACTCACAATTGTCTGGCGTTCCATGTTCCATGAAATACTTAGAAAAGCTTAAGTGTCGCTCTACATAAGAGTTATGGAGTCAGACAACTGTATTGCTTCTAATATTCCTTCAGCCCAAGTTGACTGCGAATCATATTTGACAGTGCAAATCGGATACGTCAGCTGAAATTTATTAGAGCTATGTTTCGGCCCTACTTGGCAAGTGTCCTCTTTAAAAACGAAACTTGTGGAAACCTGAAACTTGTTTTCGAAAGTTTCGTTTTTTCCATCTCGAGCGGCTTGATTTGAGCCTGAAGAGGACCCTTGCCAAGAAGGGCCGAAATATAGCTCTAATAAATTTCAGCTGACGTACCCTTTTTGCACTGTCAAATTTATTGCTTTTACTGCCAGTCATGTTTTCCCCGTCTTACCATTGTAGAAAATCATCTACCGGTCGGCCATGGCCAAACCGTAGTTTTTAAATATTCTTTCAGCCCAAGCTGACTGCAAATTATAGTTCACAGTGACAAACGTATACGTTTAGCTGAACTTTAGTAGAGCCATACTTCGGCCCTTCTTGGCAAGGGTCATCTACAGGCTCAAGCCACTTTCCAGCTTTAGCGGCTTATCTTAGCAGATCTATCCCTGCTACTTTTAGCGACTACCTATCCTTGCAACTACCATGTGATCTTACAGCTCTTGTTAACGGAGTGATGGTTTGTGAACCATCTACTATTGCGTCCGCTCTAGCCAGTTTTCGGTTTTCAACTTATTTTGCGGAGCTTCTCAATTGTAGACTACTTGCCTGTTGCTGAATTAAAGTGTTTCATTTTCCCAAAGAGCTCTTTTGTATGCCATGCCGAAAAGCATCGACCGCCTCAAACGTAGGTTTCTAATTGAACCTCCCGATAGACATGTGTAAAACTGATTACGTCTTCGAAAATTCTTCCGGCTAGCCGGAGGATGACTTCAACATCGCCAAGCGGGCCAAAAATCGCTCAAGACCATCCATCAAACTTGGCTTTACATACCGTTACGAATAACTAACTTCAGGCAGTTGGGCGATCGAGGACCGAACGAAAGTATTAACTCGTAAGCACTTGATGTGCGGTTAGGCGCCGTCATCATCTGCCGAATTCGCAACTTTTCGTAGCGTTTAACCAATTACCCGTATGCCTAAGTAATTGCTTAGGAAGTGCTGCTAAGCCTATGGTTATGATCGTCTGTCCTTCCGGCCATGCAGCAAAGGAAACTACACGTGCCAAGAACTTATAAAGCTTCCGTCCTGGTAGAATTCAGAAAAAACGGAGAGTTTGGGGATTATCACTAAGAGCAAGTTTCGTGAATCAATGTCATAAAATCCAACTACGCTTAATCAGCTTTGCCTTTTATCAGGATAAACTTTAAGAACAAAGTCTATTTTAAGAAGTCAATGTTTAGTTTTTTAAAGAACACCTTGCACTACATAGTGTTTCTGCTCAGATGTTCTGAGATAGTTGACCACTTTCTGCTAAGCTATGCATACACAAAATTACACACGGCTTCGGCTGTTTTTAGTTACTTTCCATGTTCCTTGCCTTGGATGACAATCTTGGCAAAATTTGCATAACGGGTCATCCCCGGACGAATAAGTTATGTGAAACAATGATCGGGCGCACGATACATCACGCGAACAAAACAAACGTGGCAAGCGTGATAATCAGAGTATTGCTGATGGAGGACATAGGAGATGATAGACGAGATAGGAAACTCATGAAGTGAAGAATCTCGGGAACAAAAACAGATGGAAATACTACTGAAGTAGAATGAATTACTGTCATAAGTACGACCTATCCTTGAAGAACTTAATCATGTTTAACTATTTTGTTCTGTTTAGTTTTGTCATTCGTGCCTTTTACTTTTATTTGTATTACTTTGCTGTAGAACAAGCGGGTTATAAATAAATAAATTAAAACCATAGGCACAGCAGAAACAAGCGAAAAGAGAACAAATACAAGCAGGCCCGTATCCAGAAATTTATTTCGGAGGGGGTTTTACCCGAGCGTCGGACCTAATCCATACTAAAAAAGTTCAAAAAGATATAGATCAGAGGTTAAAGCCTATAAAAACAATTTTAGTGTATATTTCGGAGGGGGTTCGAACCCCCTAACCCCCCTGGATACGGCCCTGAATACAAGATTTCACCTTAACCACCAAACAATCCACCTAACAAACTAACTTCCCAAGCTACAATATTTCTTGAATTCCACAACAGGGTTTGGGCTCGAGGATTTCAGGAAACCAGCAATCAACGTTTTACGTGATACTGAATGAGCAGGCTTTCACATGTGTAGTCCCACACTGCCTATTAAGGAATACAGCGCAATTCAAAACTTCAGGCATCCTCCTCCTCCAAATCAACCACTCGGGCCGGACTCCCTCAAAAAAAGGCATACCAAACTTGTATGGTATGATACAATTCCAAAACAAAGAACACGGCCGGAGTATAACAAACTTATACAGTATCGTCAATCCAGTTCTGTTTCGATCCACTTGTCCTTTTGCTCCCCCCCCCTACCCGCCCGTCCCCCCAAGCGACTGTTTTGCATTTCAGGATATCTGCATTCTGCATGACTGTTTTTTTCGGCCCTTTGAGGTCAAGAATTCCAGAGCAGACGCAGCAGTGAATGTAATAAAGGCTGGAATGTTTGGAAATCTTTGGACTGGCTGCTATAGCTACGTGTCTGGGACACCGTTTGTAATAGGGATTGCTTACGAAAACAGTATCGAGGCAGTTACCAAACCAATACGCTTAAGATCGTTGCAAATAAAAAATAATTTATGTTCAATTTCCAGGTTAACGAAGACATTTCGACAGCGATGAGGAGTCGAGGGTACAGGTGCAGGAAGAGAATGTGGTCTGCGTTACTCTTGACAATGTTTATCTCGGTAAGAAAAGAATTCTTTCATTTTTTTTCTCATTTTCGCCTTTACTGTATTTGTCAACCGCCCATTTGACTCTGGGTAGTAATGAAATATAATCATTATTTCCTACTTTTTCGTGTCAGGTTTTGGGAACAGAAAAAATTCTCGAGGACTTTCGTTCTTGACTGATACAGAACACTAAGTGAGTTTCCAACCTCCCCTGATGCCTAAGGACTTCATCAACGAACTCCATCAAATTTTCAATAGCATGTCAAATTATTTTCTACTATCAAGTTTCTTGAAAACTGTGTGCCTAAAGTCTACAACCAATACCATTGCTTTACATAGCGGTACTTTGAGTTTTCGGAAAAAGACCCTTCTCAAACCTAAAGTTCATTATCCGTACCCAATATTCAGCTTTTGCCTTTGACTGCGTACCTCAGCGAAAAAAGGATTCCACAATGTGCTACACGGAGAAACCTTTTATAGTGGAATACAACAAAATGAAAGGGACATTCAAATTATCCTTAATGACGGACTGTCTGCGAGGTGGTACCCAAACTCACGAACACGCTGTTGCCAGTTATTCGGTTACGATTCTCGATGTTCTTGGAAAGGAATTACAGAATCGCAAAATCGTATCACCGTACAAAGCGATGAATAAAGGGGTTACAGCCTCCACAGGTTGACAGCGTACAGGGAGTGAATGCAGTTGCAGTTTTTCATTGTTAACGGAACGTAGACGGTGACAAATTTCCGAGTCTATAACAAAACAGGAAATGTAATGGGGTGTGCTAAGCTTGGGCTCTAGAAACCTAAGATTATTCACACACATCCCGGTGGCGGGAGCTCGCAAATTAATGTTCTATGTATCGGGAAGCATACTTTTTATATATAAGCAGCCTTTGTATATATGAAAATCGTAGTTTAGTATCTGAACTTGACATTGCGAAACAAGTAGATACGGTACTGCGACACGGAGCCGTCACAAGCAGAGATGGTTTAAAGCAGAAACAGAGTATTTTGATGCCGTTTTAATGATATGATGAGACTTCGAGATAAGACAGGGCTTCCGCCCCCGCTGACCCTAATGAGGCTCTTGAACAAGACAACGTCAAAATAGAAGCGTTACAGCTCTACATACTTTAGTAAATTACACCTAATGCAGGACTGATGCGATCATATAACAGTCAGAACGTTTGACACGCAGATCACCTTTACTCATTATAGTCAGTCATGTCAGTCATTCAGGTCAGCATCGTGATCTTGCCTAAAAGCGTAGGTGGACCCAAACTCATTGATTGCGTCGGCCTTTCCACCTTTGGCATTATACTCTGGGCTATTTAAAAGAAACGGGGCACTGAAATCGAGAAGACCGTGCAGCAAGGCCGTATCCAGGGGGGTTAGGGGGTTCGAACTCCCCCCAAAACCCACAAAAGTAATCGTTTTTTGTAGGCTTTAAAATCTGACCTATGTCTTTTTTATGCTTTTTGGTCCAACCCGCGGGCAAACCCTCCCCCCCCCCCGAAATAAATTCCAGGATACGGCCCTGCCGTGCAGTATTACAGTGCAATAATCACCATAGTATATCGCACCATAAAAGGTTTTCACCCCTACATAAAAATACAAGAAAAGAAGGTTCCTGGGCTTGAAAAACTATGGATTTCGTGTAGGTGGTTAGTTTAAAGACAATAATTTATGCGACAAGCCGTATGGCTTACTCCTTTATTGAATAAAATAAAAAAATAAAATACAAACAATCAGAATAAACAAAAATAAAAATAATGTGGAATACAGAAATGTGCAATTTCACTCGAATTAGGGCTGGACGAACAACCTATCGAAAAAAAAATTGTCTCAATATCTCCTACCACATCAAGTATTTTGTGTCTCAATATCTCCCAGCACATTAAGTGATATCGCTAACGATAGTTAGGAATACTTGGTATACCAAGTCTTTCCAGTGTAGCAACATTCTGAACCACTGGACTCGTCTGGACGTCTGGATATGTAACGAGGGCCAATTTGGATATATAACGAGGGCCAATCCCATAGTCCCATTCCGTCTTTGTACAAGGCTTCGTAGATATTGTGAGAGCATGTGCGCATAATTTGGGAGATGGTTTTGATGAGCCCTCCTAATGACCATTAGGACAGGTCACCTCAAGTGGATCCGAGTCACAGATAAAGATAAACTGTACAACAATAGAGGCCAGAAGTGGGCAAAAGCTGACAGTTGCTAAGCTCAAGCTTAGGAAATCCAATACTATGATTCTGGATTCTTTCATCCGATGTTATCTTGACCTGCGTCAAGCAATAGTTTAAACAATAACTCGTATTTATATTTTTGTTTATTTCAGTTAAAACTGTATCGTTACTCGTGTTTTTTCTCTTTTTTTCTTTGTTCACCCATACTCATGTTCACCCATATGAGTTTCTATCTAGCCTCACTGTGTAAAGAGGGGCAATAACCGCACTCATTTATATTACAGCCACTCTCCATTTTGTATGTGCCGTCTGAAGGCAAGTTGACCGCTAGGTGGCGCTATTTCCAAGGCTTGATTGGCTGTATCCGATTAGTCTCCTGTGCCGCTGAGCTCTTCCGGAAGTTTTGGTTCTTATTATTTGCCCATGTGCGGTCAAGTTCAACTGTTTATTTTTCAACATAACCAACATTGATGTTGGCTGTCCGATTGTCGATTGGCTGTCCGAAACCAACATTGATTGTCGATTGGCTGTCCGAAACTTTGAACAAAAACCGTACTAATGGCCCTGATAAATATCAGATTTCTTTCGGAATCCGAAAAAAAGATAATCATACAATCAAAACATTTTCTGACTACAAATCTAAACAATCTTCAGACTTAACGGCGTCGAGACCAAAATTAACGGCATACCTGCAGATCCCTGAGAAAGTACTCATGGTCTGGTTGACCGTATGGTCTTTGCTGAAATATTAATTACTCTGTTACACCACTGACCAAGATTCTCAGGACATACGCCTGTCGGAGCTTAAACGCCATGAGTGGCAATGTGTATGTAGGTCAGAGGAACAGAAGGACGTGAATGGTCCTTTAATATGGTGAAGCAACTGACACCTGTTGTTGACACCAAGCTGATAGCATTCTGACAGAAAAAGCAGTCTGCACAGACTGGTATTTTTAACGCGACAGATTTTCTCATGGTGACTTGCTGATATTATGTCATTGTACACGCGGTTAATGAGGAAATTAATTTATGCCTGTAAAGTAATTAAATATCAATTAGCACAAACTAGCTGATTACGCTTTAAAAAGGTGCGGAGATGTGAATAAATGAAATTATAAGAGACTAAACGTGATATGAATTTTTTAAACTGAAAATTAAAAGCCTAAAATTCCAGTATCGGATACTAGTCGACTGTTGAGGAACGGCTGAGCTCCATCAGCCGCATCAGCCAGATGGGGAAGGAGGAGAAAATTCAATTTATCCGTTTTAACCAATTTTATGTATTTACATGAACTGTTCAGTTGTCTTTTTACGTTGCAACGAGGACTAGTCTGCAAAACGGAGCACATTATGAACTATTCGGCCATCATTCTGAGACACACTCTACTGATACTTTTTGGATGCCGGTTGTATTTGTCGTAGAAACTTAAATTGATGTTTCATAATTCGCCGTTTGGGGTTCGGTAACAATTATCCTATGGAAGGCAGTCATTTTCTTTGCAATAATTCTTGTTTTGTTTTTGTAGTAAAGCTGAGAATCTACTTTCATCGTGAAAGTCCCAGTCGTGAAAGTCCCAGTTTCAACTCCACTTTTTTCCTATTTTTTTTTTCTCTGGCCTTGCATCACCTTTTCGATCCACTGTGTTATCCCGGCTCATGGCCACTTACACAGACAAGGGTTTCGCCAGGACAAAAACTCGAAAGAGAAAAAAAGTCTGAAATAAATCCCTGCAGGAGCTTTAGACGTTGGATCATGTTAGCAAATATTCTGAATACACCAGCAAAGCCCTCCAGCTCACCTTTAATCTGTGCCAATGATTACTTTACTGGTACCCACTGCCGAGCCCACTTCATTATGCTTATTTACTGGCACTCACTGCATGATGCTTGCCACATATTTAAATTACTCAGCGAGTTATAACCAGAACACAGAAAACTTCACCTTATTTAATAGGTTAGTAGTCTTAAATCCCAGACGTCGTAAAAGCCCTGCGTGTTTCATAAACCAAAGATGCATGAGGCGACTTAGATTATTCATTTGTACGACTTGTCAAATTGGGATCGACTAAAAGGAGGAAGGGAAGGGAACACGAGAAAAGCAGGAAGACGTACTAAAACCAGGAAGGGCCTACTAAAACCAGGAAGGCCATCCTATAACGAAAACGAGGAAGGCTGCATCGTTCCCTTCCTCATTTTAGTACTCTAAGGTACACTAGAAGTATCTTAGCTGCCGACCCCTCGCTGGACCGAGAATTCAAGTTGCCGACCCCTGAAAGTACTAAAACGAGGAAAGGAACGGTTAATCACAATTTTGATAGTTGCCGACCCCTCACTGAACTTATGCCTACGCATGTCAGGATACTACAACGAGGAAGGGAACGGTGAACTAAGAATTTTGATAGTTACTGACCCCTCAAGGAATACTAAACAGAGGAAGCGAACGATGTAGCCTTCCTCGTTTTCGCAGACTTGAATTCTGACGACATCATTCTTCGTTTTAGGATGGCCTTCCTCGTTTTAGTATGCCCTTCCTGGTTTTAGTACGTCTTCCTGCTTTTCTCGTGTTCCCTTCCCTTCCTCCTTTTAGTCGATCCCTGTCAAATTACAATCCAACCTCCGTCTAAATCTACCAGTTTCTTAGCTGTGGTACGAACAACATTCCGAGTATTCAGAACAAACTGACTATACATCTCGAACGCCAACGAGAGGTTACCCACTCCCCGGCAATTGCTGTACACCTTTTTCCGGCACCGACCCAGTACCGGCCGAAACTAGCGGTGACGGCCATAAATAGGCGATTTATTGTTAAACTTGTTGCTTTGAATATTCTAACACGCCGCAACCGGTGCCGGCCGGGCACCGGGTAATTGGTGTACACCAAAATCGGAAGTCCCTCGAAACAAAAATAACATGCCCCGCGGGGATTTGAACCCTTGTACACATTTATTTTAATGTAAGCCTCTACTCTTCGGTTAGCAGAGACTAACGTTTACACCTCTGCATTCTAGGTCACAGAGGGGCAGCAGGAAGCATGGCAACAGGAAAGACCACCAAATATGCCCCAGATATCTAATTTGGAAGTAATGTGCGCCAAAGACCATATGGAAGTGCAACTGTCTTTCGACAGACCCTTCAACGGTTTAGTGTTCTCGAAAGGAGCTTTTGCTGCCGGTGAATGTGGGTATGTTCAACCGCAATCCGGCCGAAGTACATATCGGTTTTCCATTATGTATAATGGATGCGGTACAAAGCCGGATATGAATGGCAAATTCTATGAAAATACGGTCGTGGTTCAATATGATGAGGAGTTGATTGAAGTCTGGGATGAAGCAAAGAGGCTGAGGTGTGAGTGGTACAACGACTACGAGAAGACCGCCACGAAGCCGCCAATGGTTATTTCCGACTTGGAAGTCGTGGAGCTCAATTTCAGAGGTAAACACGACCTGTCTTTTAACCTCCATTTAAAGTTAATGTCTGTACTCTGTAAATACGATAATTGTCCAGGGGATTCAGGTCTTTGGGCCAAACTTGCTGTTGTGAGGATCTTTGGGTCAAATGCTGTTCAAGTTCATAGACGGTCCAGTCCGTAGTTCCATGTTCAGGGGTGAAGGAGAGGATTACAAGTTAGGGTGTGGAAAGTCTGTTTTGGGGTGTATGTGTTAGACGACCTGCTGAGTCTACACTGTCAGAAGTTTCATAACATACAACGCATCGATGCTCATCATTGTCTTAAAGCACACCTCGCACTATTTTCTGTTTTTTCGTTCAACTATACTAAAATTGTTGAATACTTTAAAACCAAGCTCTGCTGTTTACAAATTATCCACGGCTTTAGCTGTTTCAAGCATTTCTCCTGGCCCAGTGACCTCAAGGAAACAGGGAAAAACTTACGTACCCGGTTCTTCTCATGAGCAAGCTCTTACTGGACAGTCGTCGGGAGCATGTTACGCAGCGAAAACAGGCAAGTGTGAAAATTACTGAGTTGTCGTTAGGGGGCTTGAAATATACTGTATTAAACGACGGGTCCTTTAAATGTTATGACGGATGCCGAAAATATTTATATTACGACCTGTTTAAGTCTTGTTTTCGCGAAAAGATTTTCGACAAATCCACGATTACTCCAGTATGAACTGAGCCACTGCAAGTGTGAATGAGCTTACGTAACATAAGGGTATAAAGAAACGTAACTTGAGATTTTACGCGTCAGTCTGAATTCACCTTAGGAGGGCGGTCTTTGAGGAAACCGCAAGAAACTGGTCAAGACAGCTCTTATCTGCCGTTCATATTATCCTTAGGTCCCTTATGGAATTATAAGCTTCTGAAATCCCGCTTTTTGCCATTATTTGGTTTTCTACCTGCGACTTTTTAACGCCCTTCCGGCCTAGCCGACTTTTGCCTGTCACGAAACGCAAACTTTGCCGAAAGCTCCAAGGTCCACCGACAACTCTTCGGCCATAAGGCTGAAGACCGACAACACTTTAAAGTGTTGTTTTTCGTTTTGGAAGAGTTTTGGAGGACATGGTAGACCATCAGATCAATCTTAAGCTTTTATTTTTGCTTAGTTCCCCACTTTTTACAGACGGCGCGTTCAGTTTTTAAATATTTTGCGTCAAGCAGTCGCTTCGGAGAGCGGGAATGCTGGATAGAGTGAACAAGCGCTAACAAGAAAATCGCTAATTTCACATGTAAAGTGATGATATTTTCGAAAAATGATATTTCTGAGCCATTTCATCGTTAAAAGGCCATTTCTAGTAAGAGTTGTGCTTTGATTCTTTATAACTTTTCTCGAACAGATATGTAATGTAGGCTATATCTTCCTATGTCCCACAGGTAGTTATATTATGACAATACATTTTTGGGAGGTTGATACGATATCGTATCAGCCTCCACAGAGGATGATACGAAGCCGTATCAGCCTCCGCAGAAGTTCATCGAGCACTTTTCCTCAAATACTGAATGTATCGAGCACTTTTCCTCAAATATTGAAAAGTAGAAGCTGACCTCCAAAAAATTAATTAAAAACAATACTTTCAGTAAAAAAAAACATAAAAAATTATTAAAAATTGTATAAAAATTGAAATACAAAATAAAATTAAAAGTTTAAAAAATGACAGAACATCTTACTCACTTAGACAACCAGCCTATGCCCTAGGTCATACCTTGTCACAATCAGATTTCCACTGAAAATAAAGCTTGTCAACTAAAACAACATCCTACTATCCCTTGCTTTCCAAAAGCTAGTTATTCAGCATTGAAAAAATGACAGAACACCTTACTCTCTTAGACAACCAACCTATGCCCTAGGTCATACCTTGTCATAATCAGATTTCCACTGAAATACAGCTTGTCAACTGAAACAACATACTACTATCCCTTGCTTTCCAAAAGCTAGTTATTCAGCACTGATCACTTTCTTTGTCTGGAATTTTCTTGTCAATACGTGGTTTTGTTTGTTTACGTTTACTTCCACGACCCCTAGCTGAGTCGTTTTAGAAGATCTGTAGTAGGCTTCACGGCCGCTTGATTGCATCTGAATCGCGAAAAAAGTGAAAGACTATTGGTAGAAACTGAAGTGCTTGGGTCCCAACAATAGTCATTTTAGTAGGTCTACAGTAGGCTTGGGTTGCTACTTCACTAAAATAAAATTCCCTACCCCGTTAGCGAAAGAGTACAACAAAAGAAGAATAAGTCCTACCTATGAAAAATATTCTGTTCGAAAAAGTTATAATAGTTAACATACCTCCATCTCGGTTCATATCAGAATAACAACCTCGACGGTCATTTAAAAATATCAACCTCGCCTTCGGCTCGGTAGATATTTTTCATAACCTACCTCGCCTTCGGCTCGGAATATCGGATAGCTTATTTTCAATGGCCGTCTCAGTGTTATTTTCTGATATCAACCTCGATGTCTGAAGTTAACCTTTAGTAACAAAATATTATTCAGAAGTTAATAGCGGTCTTAGACGAAAACCGCAAAAAGTACTGGTCAAGACAGCTCCTGTGAAGAAGCAGTAACTTACCGAAAATATCTGGGGCACCACTGCTAGCCCTGTTACTGTTTATTTCTTTGTAACAATTTTATTGTTAAAAATGAATAAAGCGAGTCAACATTCTTTTAGTTTAGTTTTTTTTTTTAGTTTAGAATACTTTTATTAATAAACAATAAAGACCACATAAATAGCACAGCAAAAGCACACAGCAAAAGCTACTTCACTAAAATAAAATTCCCTACCCCGTTAGCGAAAGAGTACAACAAAAGAAGAATAAGTCCTACCTATGAAAAATATTCTGTTCGAAAAAGTTATAATAGTTAACATACCTCCATCTCGGTTCATATCAGAATAACAACCTCGACAATACTTATAGTTTAATTTATTGATATTATTACATTTGGCGCCACTTGGTCCACATGAGATACTTGTTTGGTAGATCAGCTGTGTGATAGGGAGCCACTTAAACAGGAATTACTTCTTACAGTGGCAGCTGTTTGATTTAGTACGGTACTAAGATTTTGGCAAAATAGGGCAATCAATAATGTACAATACTATATAGCAGAAGGTATGTAGAGCAGAACAAAAAATGCTAACAGATAGATGTACAGAGAAATGCTAATGAAAAATATAAACAGATGGGAAAGAATACATGCCGTATAAATGACTGCAGGAACGAAGCATGCAGGTGTAACAGAGACGAAAACAAAAAATTGAAAATATAGGCTGCAACAGGAAATACAACAAAAGAAGATGCAATTTGAGGAAGCACATCGACGACATTGGCATTCTATACAACTGAAATAAAGCAATCCAAATCAACCTGTTTCCCTGAAATTAAAGACGGTCTCAAAATGTCTGTGCTTAAACCAACTTTACTCTCTATTTCCTGACACCTGTAGCTTTTCCTTTCACCAAAGGGACATAGCCCTCTGACAAAACTGCAAATACATTCCCTTCCTTCATAAGTTGACTGCATAGTCTCTAACCCCCTTGCTAATCGCCTTGTCTCTCTTTTCGCCCACATCAGAGATGCCGAGATTCCTAAATTCCTACCGTTAGTGGAATGAATCGTCTGTGAATAATCAAGGATGGAATATTCATGTATTTTAGACACCATCTTCTATACGGTTAATCTTTGGGAATATTTGGATGTCTTCTTTCAGTTTTGTTTTCTGAATTAAACTAAACGTGGTGCTATCGAAGGAATGTTTGATGTCTGGAATCCAGTGTCGCCTTAACGGTGTGCACAGAAAAATCTGAAGACTAGATTAAAGTCGAATGATACTAATCAAATATCTTTCTTATTAAAATAATTTTAAAAAGAAAAAGCTTTAATTGACTTCGTCATTAGATAACGGGCAAGAAAAACTCACTAGCTCGGTAAATAAAATGCAACCTATTTAATTAAAGTTAGCATGCTCCAATAGGCGGATGCGTAGCTTCAAACGTAACTTGGCGAGACCACCTCGACGTTCTTCATTCATTTTGTCCTAATTTGCTGTGAGAACCAGAAAGATACACAAAACTTTCTCACGGAAATCAGTCAAAGATGGCTTTACTAACATAACAAGCTATGGTTTGCTGCAAGATGGGAAGTTCCACTTTAACATACATACTCAAAATAAATGGTACGGCACGGTTCAGAGTTATGCTGCCTTCACGCTGAAGCGTACAGACTGAGCCACGCAAATCTTGCAGTGCGATTGCGAAGATAATGTTGAAATTGTGCAACGTAGTTTTGCGTGTTGAAAACCTACGCAACGCAAAATGTGCCTTTTTGTATTTTTGCGTTTGCGCAATAAAACCCGCGGAAAAAAGAAACGCACGTAAATATTACTAAATATGAAAAAGTAATAAATGTAGTTCTTTTTTCTCTTTTTCTTTATTGTGGTCTACTCTGTCGATCCACATCCCACAGGCTGCTTGCTAATGACGGGAAATCAATGTCATTCATCGTATATAGTGTTAATTTGCAAACGTTTGTAAACCCCAAAGAATTTACTACTAAAGCCAGGCTTCACCTCCCAAACTCCCTCTGGTTCTTCCGCGCAGTAAAGCCAACTCTTCCGGATTTTCATGATGATGACGACACTAATTTTGCTATTCTTCGACATTTCCTAGATGTCCCCTTCACATATTCACATATCTTTTGCATCCCAGTCACAACTGACAATCACTCTCCTTTTCTTCCTACATGTCCATATTTATTGTGTCTCTCGAGTGAGTTGCCTCTATGAGTCTCTTTCCTCTTTCAGGCGATTAAATATCCAAAATCCTTTTTGGGATCCCAAAACGTAAGTGACGGGATACCTATGATTTCGTAAAAGTTGTCCGTCTGTCCGTACATCCGCCTGTCCGTCTCTCAGCACGATAACTCTCGAAGGGGTTCAGATATTTTACTCAAACTTGGCACAAAGACCCTTTGGGTCAAGTTCTGTAGCCCTACATTTAGGGGTTTATTTAAAATTAAGGGGCGAACAAAAGATTTTTAACAGCTAATGAGATAGTCGATTAAGGGATATGAAGCATGCTGAACACGAATGTGAAAATCATTTTCTCGCTAGACAAGTATTTCGCCCGGAATCCGGCCCAAACCAGAAATGTGTAAAAACTAAAAGTTTTGTTTGAATTTGATTAGATGTTTCGATTTAGGGGTAACAAGACTGCGGAACACTTATGTGAAAATCATTTTATCGCCGGACAAGTACTTCGCCTGGAATCCGACCAAAACCGGAAAATTTGTTTGTTTTAAAGTTGATTGATGTTTGTTTTAGAGGCAAGAAGACACGTTGAAACCATATATGACAACCATTTCTATACGGACCACCATTTCTATACGGACCAACCATTTCTATTCGCCCGGAATTAAGCTGAAACCGGAAATTGTGTTAAAAGTTAAAGTTTTATCTGAAGTTGATTAGAGATTCAATGTAGTGGTAAGGAGGCATGCTGAATCCGTATACGAAAATTACCTTCTCGCCATAAAAACAGTTCGCCGGGAATTCGGCCAAAACTGTAAAATCTGTGAAAAATAAAAGTTTTGGATTGGATGTTTCGATTTAGGAATCCAGTCAAAAGCGGAAACTTTTTTAAATTAAAAGTTTTATTTGAAGCACTTATGTGAAAATCATTTTCTCGCCGGACAAGTAGTTTGCCCGGAATCCGGTCAAAAGCGTAAATTTTTTTAAATTAAAAGTTTTATTTGAAGCTAATTAGATGATCGATTTAGGGGTAACAAGACACGATGATATCGTATACGACAATCATTCATTTTCTACCCGGACATATTATTCACCCGGAATCCGTCTGAAACTGGAAAATTTGTTTAAAGTAAATTTTACCTGAAGTTGATTAAAGATTCGATGTAGCAGTAAGGAGGCGTGCTGAATCCGTATATGAAAATTATTTTCTCGCCGGACAGATAGTTCGCCCGGAATCCGACCAAAACCTGAAAATTCGTAAAAAGTTAAAGTCTTCTCTGAAGTTGATTAGAATAGGGGTATAGGCAGGGTATAGGGGTAAGGAGATGTGCTGAATTCACTTTCGAGCTTTCGTTTTTTCAGAGAAGTAGTTCGTCCGGAAACTACAAGATCCAACTGTCCAGATCAAAGATAAAATTTTTGGGATCCTTTCGAAATCTTTGGACTACGAACGCCCAAGGTTTACTTGCGCTTTCTTCACGGAATACTCGAATCAAGTTCATTTTTTTATTATTATTATTAATTACATCACACAATACTATACACAATTAACCTTAACGTACTGGTAGCGTCTACTCCCGAGGACCTTCAAATATTATTAAATATTCTTTCAGATTATCTACAAAAGAAAAAGATGACTTTGAATGTTAAAAAGACAGAAATTGTGATATTCTCAGGAAGGAAAAAAAATGAGGGGTGGAAATTCCACTATAGGTGTTTGAGAGGAGGAAAAATAGGGATGGGTTAACCAGTGATAATTACAGATGCCCGATGTGTTTTATTGGTGAGGACACTGTTGCCCACCTCCTAGGGCAGTGCCAGGAGTCTCCTTTACCGGTTCAGTTTGGGGGTGGTTTGCTCTTCCCTGGTATATTGACATCGACCAAAGACAACGTTATTAAAATGGTGGTAGAATATGTGAGGGGAAATTTAAATAGGAGATAGTTCATTTATTTATAGAAGGATCATTATGTTTCAATGGATCAATGTTTTGTATGTCGTGTATGTAAAAGTCTGTGTATGGCCCATTCGAGGCTAAATAAACACTATTATTCTATTATTCATTCGAATACAAACATAATCTACATACTTAAACTTCAACTGAAAAGGCAGCCTAACTTTGCATCTGACATTTGCTTATACTTAATATTTTGATCCATCGAAGGGATTTTGTAAAAAAAAAAATCATCCGAGGCTCGAGTAATAACGTTCAGAATCTGCGCTGCTTGCACGACAACCCATAGCTCATCCAGACGCGAAGAATTTCAATTTCAAAAGAAGCCTGCATTTTCAGGTTTAAAGATGCTAAACACGGACAATTCCCGGCTGAAGAAAATACGAAAATGATGTTAAGATATGTCCTGCAAGGAATCTACCATTTTTTTTTTCGGCAATGGCTTACCTTTTTAGTTGGTAAATATTTCAAGCATAGAAGGACAGGCACATAGAGGTAGGTACCACAAATCCGAAAGAACGAGTTCATTCGATGAAACTGATTATCTGTTGATAGCGAACAAACGGAGTAGGGGATTTTTGTCAAGTTTTCAAGCCTATTTAAGTGAACAAGCGATGTGTAGCTAGACAGTCCGATTTCAGTCCTATTCGGTTTAACTTTAAACGGGTTGTCGACATACCGTTCCCATTCGAAACGTCCCCTGTCGAAACGTCCCCGTCGAAAAGTCCCCATGACAAAACGTCCCCATGACAAAACGTCCCCATGACAAAACGTCCCCGTGACAAAACGTCCCCACTCAAAACGTCCCCTGACGAAACGTCCCAATGGCGAAACGTCCCCGGCTATAGATTTACATCAGATCGGCATTATCTCAAAGCGGAATAATTTAAGACCACGGCATGGGAATAAGGGATTAAAATCGCCTAGGTATATAAATGTTATCCCGAGCAATCAGAGTTTATTAATCACTTGGCGACTGCTACAAAATGAGCTACAGGCTGTTACAAACTCAAAAAGCAAAGCCCAATGATCCGAATCCACCTATGAATTTGTTTCATGAAGGTAAGCAAACTAGAACTTGTCTTTACTTGTCTCAGAAGGGACGGGACTCAGCCGGCTATGAGCCATTGCAGATTTTGTGGGCACTCTTGACATACAAGTAATTAAGTATATCTGCATGCACTGGATTCTCCAATGACACTGATCCAGAAATTCTAGGTTTGGAAGGAACTTACCGGCCGGCGCTTAAATACCTGTTCACATTAGCACATTAATTGCAACGGAGTAAGACTTTAAAGTTTAACTGAAAATAGATGAGATAGGACAATCTAGCTACCCATTACTTATTCTTTTAAAGTGACACGAAGATCTAATGACAATTCGGATTTGTGGTACCTCTATGCGCTTGTACCTGTGTTGTATGCTTGACTAAAAGAATTTACGAAAAATAAGTTATATAAGGAATGTTCCCAAATGTTCCTGCTTATAAGGAATTGTTTCCACGTCTGTAATGCATACTGTGAAGTTGTTTTACCTCGATCATGCACCTGAAGATCGAGCGAACTTAAAATCTATGCTTGGGGACGTTTTGTCATGGGCACATTTTGTCACGGGGACGTTTTGTCATGGGGACGTTTTGACACGGGGACGGGACTTTTTGACGGAGACGTTTTGTCATGGGGACGTTGTCACAGGGACGTTTCGACGGTGACGTTTCGTCAGGGGACGTTTTGTCATGGGGACGTTTCGTCGGTAAGCCCTTTAAACAAAATCCCAAGGGCTCTGCAATGGCCCGTTGGTTGGGAGACAGCTATCTGAAATAGCTAAAGTCAGTAAATCAAAGACACTGCTATAGACAGTCCCAGAACTAGCAGTAGAGGTTTGGTTATTGGCAGCAGGCAATTTGATGATTCTGTTGCTCCCTAAGTCTTTTAAAAATACATAGAACTACACAAGCTTCACAAATTTTTCACGCGAATCATTATTTCGTTAATTATTCTCTAGGCTAATAGCGGAGCAATGGAGCAACGTATTTTCATCGGGTTTTCAAACCTGTTAAACTGAAAAAGTTATTCTCAACCAAATTTTCGTGTTTCAGCCCAATTCAGTGAACATATAATCACTGTGTTTATATAATAAATAAAACAAATTCGCACACGGATTTTAAAACTCACATTTCAGCATCCTCTTGTTAGTGACACTGAGGGGTTTCTCACTCCCAAAATGGTTGTACAGTGGTGCCCGGTGCCCAGGGAGGGTGTACAGTGGTGCCCAGCGAGTGAGCAACCCCTCGAGTGACACGATATTTACTCGCGCTTCCGGCTTACCAACAATATAGCTATCAATAACGTTGGTGTTGCCAAAATCGTGTTGAATTTTCTGACTGAATCGCGGTTGAATTGCTTCCGATGGCCCAAATTCTTACCGGATTTTCGGCTCGAGTCGAACGATGGCTGACTCAGACGACAGGGGATGTGGGTGTTGGCATAACCAGGTGTCTGGAGTGTCCGAGAGTGTCTACAAGAATTGGCCATATTCCCGTTCAGCGCTTCCAAGCGGACTAGTTTCTGTTAATCCCCCTATGCCTCACCATCCGCACTTGGATCAGACATGGTAAAATAGATCCACAGGTTAGTGGGTGGAAAACCTGTCATCTGTGTCCCAGGTAATGGAGGTTCTGCATATGTCTCAGCAGCAGAAAGTGAGAGTGACCCATTCATTACCCTATGGATCCGACTTTTTACTATGTCTACACAAGGGTTGGTTATGAGGCAATGGGGGACTAATAGAAACTAGTCCACTTGGAGCGCTGAACTGTAATAAGGCCAATTAAACTTGAAAGACAGATAACCAATTTTTGCCCCTTTATTGTGGATCATCTTCTCATAGTTTTGCTACAGCAGGACACCGACTGTCATTCTGAGATTAGCTTTTTGGTAAAATCGATAATGTTTGAAAAACTGTAGCCGAACTTGAAAAAACACAAAAACAGACGCGTGTCAAAGGAATCCCAAAGGGAATAGTTCTAGACTGACAGGATCACAGATTTTCAGGAAGTAAATCCTTTCTGTCTTTTGTTTTATGAATCCCTGGTTTTCAACGACTTCCGTCAGTAGGATCCACCAAGTAGATCGATTGTCAGCTTACCGCAATATCGACACTCTAAACCGCTTTCTCAAGCAATTATATGTATTACCAAAATTAGGGTTCTGCTGGATTCCGGTCAAATATTGGTCCCGCACGAAAAAAAAGTTAAATATCCTGATCCAGCGTATTTTTTTACCATAATGTCGACACATCAACCGATATCAGACAAAACTATAAATCCCGGTTTTTGCCGGATTCAGACGGGCTACTTAGCTGGCACGAAACAAACTATGGATTCAGCATGTAAGTTTCGCTACCAAATCTACCAAATACCAAATCTCTAACACTTCGGAGAAACTTTTACTTTTGAAAAATTTCCGGTAAGAAATCAAAAAACAGATTTAGTATGTCTCCTTACCCTATACCGAATCAATGATCGATTTCAGAAAAAAAAATTTACTTCTACGAATTTTCCGATTTTACCCGGATTCCTGGCGAACTACTTGTCCGGCAAGAAAATAAGTTTTAAATACCGATTCAGCATGTCTCCTTACCTCTGAATCAACTATCCTATTAGCTTACCCAAATATTTTGTTTCGCCCTTTAATTTCAAACCCCTCCCACATCTAAATATGGGCCGACAAAAGCCAATGTACGAACTTGACCTATACTTCAAACCAAAGGATCGTCACGCCAAGTTTGAACTCTCTTTCCTCCGAGAGTTATCATGATAACGGACAGACAGAGAGACGGACGGATAAACTTTACGAAGTCATTGGGATTCCAAAAAGGACACTTCGCACATAGCCCAATCAGCTAATCCCCTTTAACAACAATGCTAAGGAACTAATGAATGGATGATTTATTAAGCAACACCCGATTAATAGAGCAAAAATATAAAACAATACTATCAAAAACCCACATAAAAAAAACAGTTTCAAAAAAGTTTGCTCACAAATGAGAACTAAGCTAATGGGGTCGAGACCAGTTGAACGATCAGAGGAGATAAGTTTGAGTATAGATTTTCCAGTTACAGAGTGGCGGAACAAATATCGATTTCGCATGCGTATAACAGGAAACGGAGGTATTTGAAATACGTGGAACGCACGAGTTGAATGTCTACAGATAAACTACTCCGTATACCCAAAGACTCTTTGCGTATGCCGTCCGAAACAGAGGAACTGCGAAGAGTCTTTTCTTGACAAACACGAAGATTAAGACGCCGTTTGGACTCCTGCGACAGGCCAGGCTACCCAAAGCTGGAACAGGTGACCCTTTATCAACAGATTTCAAAGAGCAATGGAATTGTCGAAGCTTTAATTTCAGCTTTGTTTAATCAAATATTTTATTCTCTGCAGACTATTGATATTCTTTAAATTTTGCAGGCGACAATGTGGACTGCTGGATGGAAATTCAGAATGGCAAAGGGCCATGGGCTTCACCTGTGACTGGCATCGTGCCACTTGGCTCAACCATGACAATGGTCGTTGCCATCAATGATCTCGCTGGTAAGTGAACAGCAAACTGTTATATTTCTTACAAGGTACCACTTTTCTTTCACTAAACTTTCAAAGCTCTTCCTGTGCTACAACGATGTTCCTGTCGTAGAATATTTACTTCAAAAAGTCAGTTGAGCTACACCACCAGTAGGCTAAGTTACTTATTTAGCTGTAAGCTTAAATAGCCCATTCAAATAAACTGATTTTCCCCTATCTCTTTTCTCTAAAAGATAGAGCCAAAAAGCAACCATACATGCAAATTTCAGCATAGCCAAAAAGGGACCACATAGCAACCATACATGCAAATTTCTTTCCACTTAGTCGAATCCTGTTTCGACTAACATATTCTGTCCAAGATTAATAGAGCAATATAGTCAGAAACCCGCTCCACTAGAAACGAGTTCCAGATGCGTCACCCAACCCATACCCTATATGTTTCTACGTGACTGAACCTAATCATCTCATTACTTCCATTTACCGAGGGCACTTAACCCATACATGTGTTAATAAGCGGCTGCTTAGTTTACAGGTTACGACGAGCTAGAATTTAGTGACTCCATATCTCGAGTACAAATGACTATAATTGCAACAGTTTTTCGGGTCTTTTTACCATTTATGTTGACAATCGGCTACTCACAAAAATGTACACAAGTTTGCACTGAGTCATCGGACTCCCGAGAAGCTCGAGTTGGAAATACCGCAGGAAATAGACGTGGCAGTTTTCACAACTGGGTACGAAACACTGGGAGATAAAAAGCAAAGCAATAAAACCAAGTAATATCTTATGCATTCCTCCCGACGATTCAGAAACTGTGCAGTTCAGTCAAATAAAATGGTGAAATGCAGATAGAAAAACAGTGGAAAATTACAAACAAATATATAGGACATGTAATACGAAAGAGGGGGGGGGACGGAGGTAAGAATGAAAGTCTTTAAAGCAGAACTGAAGCCTGATAATATTCCATTCTTTCTGAACGCAACTCCGACTGAATTGATTACAAAGGACGGTATAGGTGGGGCTTAGTTGGGAAAAGACTCTCCCTGGAAATGTTAAATTTGGCTGTAAGCAAAATCATGAAAAACTGAAAATAAATCGAAAATAGGTGGAGTGTTGATGGCATTTGTTACTGAGACAGAAAACAATGGGATAGTATCAGGTTCGAGTTCTTACCTTAAGGATTCCCATTTTTACCTCCTTTACCCCCCCTCCCACCCTTCGCATTACATATCTCATATATTTTTATATTTGTTTTTTTTTCACTGTTTTTCTGTCTGCATCTCATCGAATTTAGAACCGCGTATGTTAGAACTTTGACAGCCCGAAATCTCCAATCCAAAGAAGTGTGCATTATTGACCTTCAAATCCAAACAAAACTACAATAGAAATAATTTAATAATCAAACGAGGAGAAAGCACAACTCCCAAAAGGCTATGTAAGCTCCGTTGAAAAAAAAAATATCATGAGACCTGTCAAGCCTCAAGCACAGGCTATGTCACATATTTAAAAAGTCCCATTCAATAACACGCATCTCATGAAGTATCGATCAAGGATAAGTAATAATTCAAAGATACGTTTAGAAATGACCTTTTCAACCGGAAAGCTGCACACGTTTCTCATTAAGAATAAAAAGAAAAATCTTTCGTGATAAAAATTGACAAGAAATGTGGGTTAGCAGGGAAGATGGCATGACAGGCAACGTCAATATGGCATGGTGACAAAAGAGAATTGCTTGGTCACGAATTCCTAAATCTTCATCGAAAGTAAAACGGCATGCAGTTTTGAGAAAAGATGATCGAAGACTGCCAAAGCGAGTGTGGCTCTTTCCTTCATTCACTTTCATTTTTTTTTTTTTTTTAATCTAAGGCATAACAAGAATCCGTCAGTAGGTCATGTACCAAATTTGAATGAATGAATTTATTAAGCGAAGCCTAGTAATAAGGCATTTGCACAGTTTTTCATCTTGATTCATCAGATTCAGGTCAGTTCATCTAAGATGAAAATAGCTGTACAGTCTGAAAAATGACCGACAAACTCGAAAAAAAAAATAAGACGTATTTTCCATTTGTCTTTCCTCCGCGTTACGATTTTCGATACTGATAATATTAATCTTGATTGTGGTTATGGTCTTTAACACTGACAAAACAAGCTATGCATCATCGTTCTTAAATACTCAAATGCTGATCCTTGATCTTCACATATCGTTTTCATGCCTATATGCAGTATCAAGCGATTTCGTATTTTTAACATGGAGTTCATAACATGTAGGCTAGGACCAAAAAAGCCCGAGGTCCAGGGCAACACAAAATATACAACGAAAAAACTAGATATTATATTGGCCTCACAAGCATCTTCGTAGTGATACAGGTGTTGCAACAGCTCAAGGTGCGGCCTTTCTTGTCGCCCTCGAAACAATTTTAATATTTTGTGGGTCATGTGGTTATAGCAGGTGTTGTAATGGTTGCACTTTAGTTTTACATTGCGCATCTGTCGTACGACCTTACTCTTTTGCCCCAGATCGAAGAAATAAGGATTCAAGAATCCTGATGATAGTTGTATGCAGAGTAAGGATATGCTTTTTTCATCCTTCTCTTCAAAAGATCGTTGTTCCGATTCCAAGAGTCACACTAATCCGCAATACAAACAGCACCGCTCTAAGTATAAATCTTGCCACTAACATCAAGAGTCTTGTAACATGGCCTAGTTTCAGTATGAACGAATGAATGCATGAATGATTTATTTGCATTTTAAAACCATCATGCAACAAAAGCATACGATCACACTATTGACATCACTTTATGTACACTATGCACAATTTCTCCATCAAAATAAATCTTTCCGGCGTTTCAAAGGTAATTTGAGGAAGATCCCAACATCTCTTATTTATTTAAAATCTTTGCTTGCCATATTTTTAATTAATCCATTTCTTAACCATTCCCCCTACCCAAAAATCTTCTCCATTAGTCCCTGGAAGTCTCTGCATTCACACAAAAGGTGGCATACATCATCATTCATTTCTCCAGACATAGGGCAGAAGTAAGGACCTGAGCTTTCTTTACCGTATACTTTCTTTTTGCACGAGCGGTTATCCATCAGCCCTCATACTTATTATCAAGCCCAACGCTTCCCTATTTAACCCTGCCTTAGAATAATGCCTTTAATATGATGAACTATTCTGCATAAAGCTAATAACTTTTTTTTTCAGGTGAGTTTGACATGCGTGTGAAATCCTGCGAGGCATCTGACGGGACCAACCGACCCATTCTACTCTCAGACGAGCATGGGTGCGTTCTCCGGCCTAAAATGGTCTCAAAATTCCTTAAACTGCGAAACAATGATGGCCGAGCGACTGTCATGACTTACGCATTCTTCCACGCCTTCAAGTTTCCCGACTCTATGCACGTTCACATCCGTTGCAAAGTCGAAATTTGCCGATTTGGTTGCCCTGAGCACTGCGAGCGCGTGCCAGCTGGACAACGTGCTGACCAGGTCGCTTACCTCAGCGAAGTGAACGCCACCATCGTAAGATCTGAGGAGCCAAGGAAGGAGCAAATCCCGAAGCTTTCCAAACCAGTGGCTATCCCTATCCCAGTAAAACGAAGGCCTGAGGAGCAACAGTTCGACTTCGAACAAACAAAGACACAGCAGTTCCCGCCGCAAGTGTTCCAAGAGCCACCAAATGTCTTCCGCCAACAAGTGTTCCAACAGCCACCACAAGTCGTCCCACAGCAACTTTCGCCTCAGAGAGGTCCACCGCCACCTCCTCCCTCAAACAAGCGCCGAGTTAGTGGCTCAGGTGGAAATACACCTCTGGCCTTTTTGGTCCCACCTAAGCAATTCGCAGAACGTGCTGACGTACCGAGCAGGAAACGACCAGTTGCTTCAGCGCAAGTCGGCGAACCTATCGAGGACATGGAAGCGATGGAGCAGGTCATTGAAACGGTTATAGAAAGACGAGAGGATATTACCCCAGTTGACCGCGATCAGCGTCACGTGAATAAACAGGTCCACGATGAAGTGGAGAAGCTTCTGCAAGCAGCACCGCGACTAGAAAGCCCGCCGAAGTTAGTAATGGCAAAGCAACAACCCCCCCATGCCCTTGAATCACGAAGCCAAACAAGAGAAGTACTCCCTGAGAGTAAATTCTCTGAAAGAAGTGACGAAGAACTTCTTAAATCCAGCAGATTTCCCTTTGGACCGCGAAAGTTAAACCTCGACAAGGTCTTCCACTTCAACAGAGACGAGAAGGCAAGAAAGAAAAGACAAGCTAAGTTTGGAGACATCGAGAATGTCCCAATGTTCTTTAACAAACTGCCATCTAGAGATGGAAGGGACTTTGATCTCTTCGGAGATGCGCCGGTGGCGCCAGTATGTGAGGATGTTAAAGGGCGGAGGAGGAGAGAGGTTGTTGGTGAAGATAGTAAGAGTGCAGACGTTGGTGTGGCCGTTTTATACGAGGTTGTGTCGGCGGTCGACCTTGCATTCACGCCCAACGGAACAGAAGGGGTCACAGTCTTTCAAGGTGAGCCAAGTTTGCATTTATGGAACCGCGTGTAGGAGTTAGGAATAGCTACGATGTCCCAATCTGTGTGTCCATCTGCCTCTGACCTCGATAACTCACGAATAGGTTGCGATATTTTGATGAAGTTGGTGTATAGACTCTTCGGCCTAAGAGTGATGCCAATTTAACAGATTTAGTTATATCTATGGAGAATTCAATCTAAATCTTTAGTTAAATCAACATCTATTTAGGGTGAGGAGCAACTTAACGATTCTAAGGACTGATGCATGTCCCTGAATAAATTGATCAAAAGCTTGAAACAGAAGCTAAAAGACACGCTGTATCAAGAGGTGCTATTATCCTTGTCTCGGATGGAAATTTAGTCCGGAATTTAACATAAACGCAAAACTGAAGGCCGACACAAAAGTAAAACAACATCCAGAATTTTACTTGGTATGCTCTTCGTTTTCGAATCGAACGGATAACGAAGATTTGATAACGAGCTTGACAGAGGGATAAAACCCTGGGTAAAACAAATATTTAAAATCAGGGATCCCGTCTATAAAGGCTCAGGTGGCTGTACACTTTAACAAACCCGCTGTTATTCTTCTTCTTCCGCCTATGTCAAGCTGTTTGCCAAAAACGGTTTTTCTGTCGCTGAGTTTGGGTTGGCAAATTTGGTCATCCGGCCTCACACGCGAGTCAGTGATGTGACAAAAAAAACAGCACAGCATATGCAGTTAACAAGATTTAAGAGAGATGATTATAGCGGTTAGTGGGTTTGCCAAACAGACATGGTAATTTGTTTTTGCGGCAGAATGAAATACCAAAGCTGCCTAAATAAAAATTATAGTATTTTCATCTCATTTTCACCCTTTGTCTGTCTACTCTGCTTAGTCTTGCGCTGTCTGACTTGTTATTAGTTATTATTGTTAATATTATACTATGTGACAATAAACCCTTCAATCTGCCCCAAACGAAGATTTCGTTGATTGTGGTTTTCTTTTCGTCTTCCTTTCTGTTTTACTATGGCGCTTTATTTGTGTTAGGTGTATAATAGCATTCGACATACCGAAACAATACCAAAGGTTTCGATGGGATCCCAAAAATGTAATATTTGATCCAAACAATTGGGTCTTGTCTTCGCCACTCAGTCTTCGTCAGATTCCCTGAAGATTTCTATTGTTACAACAAAGTTCAAGACTGGGTTCAGCATGTGTCCTTGCCCCGATACCGAATCTCTAATCGACTTCAGAAACAACTTTGAGCTTCAACCGAATTTCCAGTTTCGGCCAAATTCGTGATGAATCATATGTCCAGCAAGAAAACTAAGTTCAGATATGGATTCAGCGGACCTCCTTGCCTCTACAATGAACTTTTTATTAGCTTATAAAACATACATGTTTTTACCGTAAATTCAAAACCCCTCCTTTGCCTCTAAACATAGGACAAAAGGACCATCTACGAACTTGACCTGTATTTTGCCAGTGAATCCACATACGAAGTTTGAACAATAAATATCAACCCCTTCGATATTCGATTACACCAATCTCTGTGCGTTATACACGCGACTGAAGTCCCTCCGACGTTCAAAAACAAAGAATTACGTCATCCACGCTCAGAGATTGTCTGAACAAAGGGGTATTATAGGGACTGCTATAGCCGAAAACTTGTCGAAAATTTTTGTGTCCGGTTTCCCCCGGATTCCGGGTGAACTACTTGTCCGGCGAGAAAATAACTTTCATATTCGGATTCAGCATGTCTCCTTACCCCTAAATCAACTATTCCAACATCTAATCAACTTCAAATAAAAAATATAACTTATAACAAATTTTCCGGTTTTAGCCGGATTCCGGACGAACTATATGTCCGGCTAAAAGATTATTGTCATACACGGATTCAGCATCTCTTCTTGCCCCTAAATCGCACATCTAATCAACTACAAATACAACTTTTGCTTTTAACAAATTTTCCGATTTGGGCCGGATTCCGGGCGAACAAGTTGTCCGGGTAGAAAATGCTTTTAAACTTTCCGGCTTTTGCCGGATTCCGGACGAACTACTTGTCCGGCGAGGAAATGGTTTTCACCATCGTGTTTAGAATGTCTTCTTACCCAACAATCGACTATCACATTAGCTGTTCAAAAATATTTTGCTTGCCCCTTAATTTGAACCCCCTCCCCCACCCCTAAATGTAGGGCCACAGAGCCCATCTAAGAACTCGACCTTACACTTGACCCAAAGAATCCTCACACCAAGTTTCATCAAAATACCTCATTCCCTTCGAACAGACAGACAGACGGACGGACAACTTTTGCGATAATCCCTCCACTTACGTTTTGGGATCCCAAAAAGTAGCCTGATAACTTTTTTCTTTCGTTCTTTATATGTTGGGCTACTAATATTTCTGTGATGTGGTCAGAGTCATGTAGCGCATTTGTTTGGCGAAGTTAGATTCGAAAGGACTTTTTTTAGTTATTTTTTTTTCCTTTCCACTCTTATAGAAATCGCTTTGAAAACTAATATAAAATAATACTAATAACAAAGTACTTGAGTATTTTACAATTCGTCGTGTCCCAGCGTTTTCTACTCGGGTCTCAACGAAGAAGATGCCATCTGTCAGTGTCCCAGTCAGCTTTGGCTCAAGGAGTATTAAGTGTCTAGCAACATCCGTACAACAGTCGGACAGTCTTTTCCTAACCTGGATTATGTGTCTATCCAAACGTCGATTTTTATTTCACCTAATCCAACTTTCATCTTTCACATCATACTCCCCACCCTGTAAAGACGAGACGATATTTCCAGCAGCAAAAATTCTTAAAGGACACCTGAACAATGAAACCATACTTGAACACACCATGGAGAATGCATTTACAGACATGGCCACGGAGAGCATTCTTCTCCTGAGCGTGACGATTTCAAAATAGGGATGTTCGTTTCTGGAGGTTTGCACATGCAGACTCCAAGACAAAAAGCGCAATAAATTCAAATCTTGTACAGCGCTGGCCGGATCGTATTGGAAATATACATTTGGGCTTAACTGGTTAAAAAATATTTCAGAAGAAGGGTTGATTCGAGACATTTATTCGTTTATAAAATTGTTCGGTGCTGAAATAATGACAGATACAAAACAGAGCAAAAACCATAGCTTGGAAACACTATTTCGTATTTGGATTGGGTTTTCTGCAGGCAATGTTAACGGAAGTCATACAGATAGGGATGATACTTGGCACTCTTCATTCAGAGGTACTTTAAGTTCAAGCGAGAAAGAAATTAAAAATGAAACAAGGCATTCAAAATATTATCTAGGATTAATTAAAGTATGAAACAATAGCGTAAATGAGGCTGCGGTATTTTGTCAATGGTTTTGGGATGCTGATCGACGTCCATGAACAGCACTGAGAGAATAAAATCGGTCACACGCCGCTCGTCTAGAATTTTCATCATTTTCGTCGAGCAAATAGCGTTCATGATTTCCGGTTCATTTAAACGAACTGGAATAAAAAACAGACGCATGTATGTAAGCCTCTATTAGTTTACAATCAACATGCGTGTATGGTGTTCATTTTACGAATGACTACTTCACTTTATTCGTGACTAATAGTTTTGAGTTGACAGTGAAGAGAATGAGATTCGTCAATTATCCTTGCTCTGTTTCACCCAAAGCTAATTCTTCTGCTATTACTCACAAAAAGCATGCTGCCAGAATTCTGATGGATCGAATGAAAGTAGCCGACTGACCGCTCTGTAGCCTACTGCCAACGTGTACGATACATAAAGGAATTGGGACAACGAGTATTTCTTCGATCCAAGCTGACTGCGAACTATGTTTGATAGGATTGAAAGGATTAGCAGTTGCCATTACTATTCGGCGATATTTTGACTCTTTTCGGCAAAGGTTCTCTCCAGGCCGTGGGAAAAAAAATATCTAAACTTTGATCGATTATTTTCTTGTGTTAAAATTAAGCTCAAAAATGAATTCAGCATGTCTCCTTGCCCCGATACCGAATCTCTAATCGACTTCAGAAACAACTTTGAGCTTCAATCAAATTTCCAGTTTCTGTCGAATTCGTGATGAATCATTTGTCCAACAAGAAAACTAAGTTCAGATATACTGAACTTACTCCTTCAATGAATATCTTATTAGCTTATAAAACATACATGTTCTTACCGTAAATTCGAAACCCCTTCTCTGCCTCAAATATAGGACTAAAGGACCCATCTACGAATTTGAACTGTACTTTGCCAGTGAATCCTCATGAATCCTCTTGACCTTCGATTACACCAGATCTCTCCTGGCGTTCATACATTAAACAAAGAATGTCGTCATCCAGGCACAGAGCTTTCGCTTGCGTGAATAAAGGGTACTGCTATAGCCGAGAATTGGCCGACAAATTTTTTGTCCAGTTTTTGGCGGATTCCGGGTGAACTACTTCTCCGGCGAGAAAATAACTTTCATATTCGGATTCAGCATGTCTCCTTACCACTAAATCAACTATCTCAATAGCTGTTAAAAAATATTTTTTTTCCTTAATTTGAAACCCCTCCCCCACCCTTGAATACAGGGCTACAGAGCCCACATTCGAATATGAGCTGTACTTTGAGCCAAAGAGTCCTCGAGCCAAGTTTGAACAAAATATTTCAACCCCTTCGAGAGTTATCGTGCTCACAGACAGGCGGACAACTTTTATAGGTATCCCTCCACTTACGTACTGGGATCCCAAAAACTCAAAGAAAAAAAAGATAGTTCTCGGATACCGTCCAGATGGTTTGGCGCCGAATGTGATCCGGTTGTCGGGCCAAATTTATCCATAAGCGGCGCATTTTCCCCGTTCTCCGGGAAACTTCTCGGAAAGTCATGAGAATAGAGGAACACCTTCTAGATAGCCTCTGACCGCTATCTGCATAGTCGAAAATAATCGCGAAAAGTCTTGATTCCGAAAAGAAAACATATAGCTAACTGCGAATCGTGTCTGATATCGAAATAATATCCCAGCTGACTAGCCCGTTTAACTCTATTTTATTTTTTTTTCAGGTCGAATTCGGGAGGAGATCATCTACGGTGTCTGCCTTCCCTCAGCTGGGTTCACTGCTCTATTCGTCATGCTAACAATGTGCGTCGTTATCTCAGTTATCGTCGCCGGATTTCTGTGCTACCATCGGCAAATCCAGAAATCCACGTCCGAGGCAGCTCTTACCACCCACGTTCCCGTCCAGTTCGTCCAACAGGAGAATCCAGGCTGGAACGTTGTCCAGTGCAAAGCTCCAGTTCATTAGTGCCTTACCGTTATCGTATTAGGAGTATTCCTTGTACCTTACCACTCATGTTTTCAAGTGTTGGGTGGGATTTAGGTATTTTCACGTAGGCCATTTTAGCCTAAGATCTTGTTGAAGTTACGTTATGCCATTTTACTCATTCTTTTTTGCTTGGGAAGTCACAATGCACCGAGTGTTAGGACAATCTATTCACGCTTGACTCGACTATCAAGCAGCCTACTGCTTCGCAGAGGTTAAGTAAGGTAAAGTTGAGATAGCCTATGTGGGGAACCAATAAGCTTCGGGTACGTCAATGTACAGCAGTGGTACGTTACTTGGGTCGGTTATTAAACTTCGGTATAAAGACAGAATAGATGCTAAATGGTACGAAAAAAAACCAAACACCCATTTATACGTTCTTTGAGAGTCTGACTAGCCAATAGTTGGCTTTTATCGCGGCAACCACCGCACGAGGTTAACTGAAGACTAAAGAAACACATCTCTACCAAAGACTAGCAACTGAGCTTTCGAGCTTACAGTGTTTGATTTTCCTTTTGCCTAGCTTATCTTCCAAATAACCATCTCAAGCTGGAAATATTTTCTCTTCATTAGGCCTAAGGTACGCCAGTCGTAAATTTTCAAGATGGTTTAGTACTTTCAACGCACCTAGATGGCAATTATAGCATCTACCGCAGATTTTAGTCCAAATTCCTGCAGGATGAAAGTATAACCGAAACTTAGGCAATGACACACGCATATAGACATGTCTATATGCCGACCGGACCTCAGTCAGTAATTACAGGATTGACTAGAACAGGGTCAAAAACCAGTAGGCTACCAGTTGGGACGAAAATTCACTGCAGTCGCAAGATTTTAATTCCTGTCGAGCCTATAGTTACCCGACCATAGCTGATCAGGTTTTAAAGTTCTTACCCTATCCTAACGGAAATTTAACTGCATCTTCAGATACTCGCATTTTAGTGAAATTATGTAAATAACGATTATAGTTTGATACTGTATGCTCAATGAATGAAAGTGCGATATTCTTAGGAATATCTGGGAAACCGGTGTCGGGTTGTTGTGACTGCCTTCTGAACCGAGTGCGTTACCGTTTGTTTATTTATTAATTAATTTATTTGCATTTTGCGCTGTTTGTACGAAGTATGTCGCTAGATATTGCTAAATAAAATTCTTCAGTATATTTCTGGATTTATCACCTCCTGGCCCAATCAGTTCCCATTAGTTGCGTTTTGCAGATACCATGGTACCTGATAATACGGTTGTTTTGCAAAAAACGACAATTGACGAATTCGCGGTTTTAAAAGTCACCCCAAAAGAAATGCTTACATCAAAGTGCCAAAATTATTTCCCTTCAATCTGACAAAAATCCCGCAAAAAACCAGGGCTCCTCTATAGATGATTATGAAAGTGAGATGACACAGTAACTGGCCAGATACTGGGTAAAGGTCGGGCTTCACTACCCAGACGCCCCAGAATCTGGGGTCGGGATTATGTGAAGACGGTCCCAAACAGAAATCAAATCAAATGTCTCTTGAACAGTCCACTTTTGGGCATTTTTCAGCACTTCTGTATTTTCTTAGATTTTACCACCTCAGCACAGTAATTTCTCCAAGTCAAATGAAAACTACTTTCAAATTCCCGCTTCTTTTCACCGAGAATCCGGGAATCTGGTAGATTTTTCTACCAGATTCCCGGACGCGTCCGGGGTGCTTTCAGACCGTTTCAGACCTGTCTTCACTACCCATACCGGTATCGAAGAAAACGGAACCCAGAATCCGGGCGAAAAATCTGGGTAGTGAAGCCCGACCTTAACTAAGCTATTCCCGCAATGCGAAATTCGCCAAAATCCGAACCCGAAAACTCCGCAGGTAAGGTACAACAGCTACTAAGAAGAGCGGATTACATTTGAATACGATTGGGAAGGTTACTTAACACAAAGCAACAGGTAGCTTTTTTTCTCACTGTCGCATACTTGGACCATGTCCAAACCCTCAGTAAGCCACTTGGATTACGCCAAAATCTCCTATCGAAATCTTTTTAGAAAGAACTTTGCAAAGTTATGTACGGTAGCTTTGTGCCGACCAATTAGAGAGTTTTCGGAAACTTGCGTGAGACCTAAATACCGTACGCTAAAGTTGTAGCTCATGCTAAAGTGATGATGCTGATGACAAATAAGGTGAAAATTTAGCGTTCGAGAAAGTGGACTCTGAGCGAAAAACGCTATCTTTAGCGTCACATACTTGGACTGTTAAGCGTGAAATTTGAAAAAGAGCCACACTGTAGAGTTTTTTTTGTTTTTTTTTGTTTTTTTTAAACCTTTGGTGTAAAGCATTTACTTCTCCATTCTTGCACTATTCTTGATGTTTGCTCGATTCTAGATCTGTAGGCACCATGAGCCGTGGCGTGATAACTGTGAGCTTCTCCGGCGAGTAGAAAAAAAGGGCTGCAAAAAAACGAGATCACTAGAACAAAAATAATTTAAGCAATTCAATCAGCTAAAAAATAAAAAAAATAAAAAAAATAAATTTGGTAAATTAATCTAAATTACAAAATTTTCTAAATCTGAGCAGTTTAAAAAACTTTTGGAATTGGATTGGAAAGAATAAAGTAAGTAAAGTGTCCACACTGTACAAGGGTGTTTCTTTTCCATGTAATTGGCGTTGAAGGATGGATAACGTGAGTTACAGATTTAGCGTTCCGAAAACTGAAGTTTCCGATACGTACCACCAGATGTCAGCTGAGGTGCTAACGTGAGAAACAAGGCTATTTCCGAAAACTCTCTAATGGCAGCGGTCCATTTACCCACACGCCTCGAAGCAACCAATTCGACAGGGCTTTGCTTTACTTACGAAACAAGAGACAGAGTTTATCGGCAAAGAGGTAGGAATTCACGGAAAGTAAATCTTTTCGGAAAATTACAAGTTTTTAGAGATTCCTCAGGCTCTCATCGCAAGGCGTGCCTCGGAGCTCAAAGCTGTGATGGTGCAGTATTTACTGTATTTCACTTGTTATGTTCAGTTGGTCCAGAATACCGAAATGCATGCATACATATCATACATATGGACATAAACACGTATATTTATCACTGTCTTTGTCTGTATTGCAATGGCATCAGGAAGAAATCGGACCGAAAAGCTGTTTTATGCAACAGGATAATGTCCTGTTATCGGACATGTCTAGACGTGCTGATAAAATTTGGGGTTAAAAAGATATTAGTTGCGTTTTTGCAAATACCGTGGTACCTGATATCCAGATACCACGGTAACTGCGAAAACGACTTTAGACCGTGGTGCCAGATACCACGGTAGCTGCGAAAACGACTAATTGCAGATCCGGTTACCATGGAATCTGGATATCAGATACCACGGTACCTTGCCAGATACCACAGTAGCTTCAAAAACTTTTTGACCGTGGTATCAGATACCATGGTATCTGCAAAAACTATCTTTAACAATATATACAGGCGAGTGGCCAGCAAGCCACCATCACGCGTTTACATTTAACTAGCGCGTACAGGGAAAATCCTTGAGTGCTTGCTGTCAAAACTGCAATTTTTTATAAAACTTCCCAGTTCCCTATATATTTGCATCCGGGTGGAGGGGTACCGGGGGGGGGGGGGACGCCGGTGGAGGGGTCGCCTAGACCTGTTGGGGACATAACAATTACTGGAGGATGGATGCTTCCACTAATAAAAGCCTGCAGTCGCCTACTGAAGGCGAGCTTGAAGCTGGCCACGAATATTTCCCTAAATTCAAAACCAGAAAATGTCTTTCGTTCAAAACAAAAACGTACTTACATTTACTAGGTCGAAATCAAAGGCGGGCTATCATTTCCACCCTGCAGGCGTCTGTGAAGCCTCGAGTTACCGCAATGGACTCTCTAAAGAATATCCATATACATAGCCTTTATCCAAACAGCGGCACAGTTCCTAAAATCGAAAAGGTGTTACAAATCTGAGTTATAAGTATGACCAATTATCACTGTTAATCTGGTATACCTTAAAGTTAATGCCATGGTGCTGCAAGATATTATCAGGATTTTAACCACAACATCATTTCTTGGGAGGCTACTAAAATCCAGGGGTGGCTCGAAGCTCTTAGGCCGGGGGGGGGGGTGAGACCCCTAATTTCAACGACTTCTGGATCACAATATACGACTCGAAAGTAGTCGGATATCGTGTTCGTAATTTTTCTAGTTGTAGGTGTTTCCTGATATTTTCATCTGAGAGACTGTGAAATTTTACAAAGGCTTTGCAAATGTGCTTTAACACTAGCATGGTAGCAAAAATGTACCTCCCGACTTGTCTTGAATGAGCTATTCCAGCGTCTGCAGAACTACTCCTACCCTGGGTAACGAATTTCGGGTGTGTATCAAAATCATCCTTGCCCTTTTCAAGCGTTGTACCAAGGTTGTACCCACCTCAACCTCGCTTTGCAATCGATATTCTTTCACTGTCCTGGATACACTTGCTTAGGAAGGGTTTCGCGGGGTCATTTGTCATTTGAATTGTCATTTGAATTATGATGCCTTTTCCATTGCGTTTACAAATTCCGCGCCTTCTTTTCCACCTGTACCGTAGTCAAAGTTTGACCCGTAGCCAATGCACGTATCCTGGTCCTGGTGGTTAGCTTATAAGGTTTATTCATGTTACCCAGTCATAGTTCGCTTTAACAACTAACCTACAGTAATTTTGACAGGCTAAAATCTGAAAGACCTAAGTGAGACAGATACAAATCATAGGCCTATGCGAGTAAAACAGGTTTTAAAACAAGACATTTCGGCAGCAGCGGCACCCTTCGCTCGACAAATAATCATGTCTCCGACCTAACGGGGTTATGAAACCTTGTAGTGTTGGGCGAGATTCGATACGATAATCGAAATATCGATACTATTGAAAAATATCGATATTTCGATATTGACTTTTAAAATATCGATATTTCCGACATTTGCATTCCGATGTTTAATCGTTCTATTTTTCGGGATTTTCAGAATAAAAGAACGAATAGGGATTTCAAACTTGAGTTTGATTACGGAGGAGAAACACGACTGGGAAGGAAAAACGTGCACATGCGTACTCTTTCTTGATGAAAATGTTTGATTTTGTTCTTTTAGTTCAATTTCGTTTTTGTTACCGTAATTTTTTTTTTCCATGAAAAAATGTAGCAGTATAAACAGTTTCAAGTACGCCAAATATCGGTTTACGATATTCGAAATATCGATCATCGAATTCTCAAATATCGAAATATCGATATCTCGATACTCCTTAATATCGGCCAACACTAAAACCTTGTTTAAACGACTCAGCTTGCCTTTGACTGGGACGGGTTTACGACTGAAGCTGGGTAGTGCCAAAATAAACGACTGATACGACTTAGCAAAAGCCAGGGGTAGTGAATCACCCCCACTTACCCTCTCTTGGGCCACCCCTGCTAAAATCATTTCTTAATTCAATTTGTGTCAGACCGTCAAGTCTCACTCATTTCCAAAACGTCAAGTCTGAACTTGTTTCCAACACTTCTGGGTAACTTATCAAGGCCACTCACTCATTTCCAAAACGTCAAGTCTGAACTTGTTTCCAACACTTCTGGGTAACTTATCAAGGCCACTCACTCATTTCCAAAACGTCAAGTCTGAACTTGTTTCCAACACTTCTGGGTAACTTATCAAGGCCACATTTGAAGAAATAAGAATGCAGACATGCATAATTGAGCAAAACTTCCTAACTTGAGATGAGCTGAGAGGAAAAAAGAGAACAAATGCGAAAATGTTGCTGCCCCTACAGTAAATTTTTCCTAAATTTTGGACACAGTGCCCCAACCTATGGGCATGGTGCTCATATTTTGAGGCACCGTGCCCTGTAGGCTATAGCTAGGGCATGGTACACCATACAAATCTGCTTGAAAAGCTAATTTCCATTTCAGAATCTCAATTTAATAGATTTTCATGGTGGTACCATGCCCTTCCTGCAGGGCATGGTGCCCCAACATATATTATGCGCACCATGCCTGCACCATGCACCAGCTATGCACCATGCCCATATGTTAAAGCACCATGCCCGTATGTTGGGGAAAGCTATACCAGGCTATACCCAGACATTGGGACTGGGGCACCATCTGGGCACCATGCCCAAAAAATTAGGATTTGTGGATGACCAGTCAAATTAGCTGCAAAGTATTGCTACAATGTAGCTTAGCCTCAGGAACTCTTCAGGTCAAAAGCATGTCTTTTCAAAAGGCAGAATAAGCATGCAAATAGAGCCTGAAATCCCTGGCTGGCTTTTGAAGAAACAACTAGCTCATCAACAAGCTCATCTGCTTTCACTCAGTTCTGAAGAAGGGATTCAAGGTCCGAAGGATCCTTACCAGTTAGGTCAGGCTTGCTAACTTGAACAAGAACTGTGATTCGGAAGCCTCCGTTGCTGCACATCTTTCACTTTTTCACTAGGCTAATCCATAATAATCACAACACAAACTCACATTACACAAAAAGTAACAACCAATCAATTCACGAATTGCATTTGAACTGATTGATGATGGTGGTGTCGAATGGTTGCTTTCGCGCGTTCGACGCCAGCTAGCAGCAGTGTAACAAAAGATGTTTGTTGGAAGAGTACCAAACTAAACCGGAGATGGCGTTTCTGCAAAGAACAAAAGGGCTTTGGCGGTAAACTCAAAATCACATTGGAGCGTGGGCATTGGGATTGGGAATCTGCAGGAACTAGGAAAAAATGGCTGAGATGAAAAGATCAGCAGCCTTAGATGGACTACCGCCTAAATTCATTTCATCGATCCGGACATTATTTGAGCTTCTGGATGACAAGCGTCAAGGATATGTTGCTTTTTCTGGTGAGAACATCGACATGACTTTTTTTTACTTGCTTTTACTCTGCTGCAGCTCTGTTGGTCTGCTTGTGGATATTGCTCCTGATGTTATGGCTAGTAGGCTGGACAAAGAAGGTTAACACACCAACAGCATGGCCTAAAAAGGTTAAGAAGAAATTTCACTGCAGTCCTAACAAGCCAACAAGGTCCTACCTAACTGTCTAGGAAGAAACCCTGAATGACCTAGGGTAGGGTAGCCACAAAAACTCCTCGTGGCACAAATTGGCGATTTTTTGGTAATGAAAGCATGAATTGCTGTGAATTTTCCTTATCAGTGTCACCTATCTAAAACATCTCCAAAAAATATTTAAAAAATACCATTGTATTTAGGACCAAATTGTCTGTTTTTTAAGGCCATCACTAAGATGTCCTAGCTATTTAATATTATTTCTTAACATTCAGTGTAAATTTAGATGTAAAAAAAAGTAGCTGAACTTGCCTACAAAATTTATTGATACTAAGGAGAAAAAGTCAGCAGCCTATAGCAGCAATAGGTCTATTGGACTATAACCTTGATGATCATATTCATATTTTCTCATCTAACTCACTTGCTGGGGCTCCCCACAGAGGCGTTACTAGCCAAAATGTTTGGGGGGGGGGGACAAGGTATTTACCGACTGGCTGGTCATTTTTACCGACTGTGTTTGCGGATAAAAACAACTATTATTGGGAAAAAAACGACTGTGTTGACGAAAAATCGGCTGATTTCAAGAAAAAACCACTATTTTTAAGAAAAAGTCGACTATTTTTACGAAAAACGGACTGTTTTTAAGAAAAACGAAAAATTGACTGTTTTTACTAAAAATCGCGGACTCGGCTATTTTTTACCGACTGGCCGACAACATTGGGGCCCCCCCCCCCCCAGTAGTGATGCCTCTGGCTCCCCATGCACTCAAAAACAGCTCAAAACCACCAGTTTCATAGAATTTCATTGAAGCACATAGTTCCAAGCTGGTCCCTAGATGGACAAAACCCTAAAGTCAATGGCTGAACACTGGAATTTCCTTATGTAAAATACTGTTTTCTAAAGAAGATTTAAGATGCTTAGAGGCAAGATAGAGAGGTGATTTTGGCCTCAAATCAAAGCTAAAAGATAGGAGATTGACATTCTGATCTTCAAAAGCTCAGGTTTGATTTTTTTTTTTTTTTTAGTGGCTATCCTACCTAGGGCTAGGACCTGTTCAGGACTGTATCCTACAAAGTTCTTTTGCTCATTTTTGCCCAGTCCCTTTTGCACCCTCTAAAGGCAAATTCCAGTGTTGTTTTGTTGCAGCGGTCCTTAATTACTCTCAGAACCCTCTAAAGTATCCCAAGAGAAGAAACTAAACTTTCAATAGTAAACAGATGATGGAATAAAACACTAACTTGGCTCTTTGCTGATATTAAGTTGATTCTTTGGATTATCTGTAATTCTTTGAATTATCTGTAATATTCTGAATTACCTAATAATGCTCTGAATTATCTGTAATTCATGATGAAGTATGGGAAAAAACGTGGTCCAAATTTCAGTGAAGTGATCTTCTGTAAGGTGTCCTCTGACATGGTGATGCAACATAAAAGTTGCAGCATAAATTCTCGTGCGTTGCACCAATATTTCACACTGATTCCATTTCCTTCCACACAGACACAAGGGTGAATTCATCAAAGTCAGTTCAGTTTTTATGTCTCTCCTTTTCCAGATAATCACTTACTTTCTTGAAGGAACTGCATTTTCTTTTATCAATTCTGCCTGTCCACAGCACATCTTATGTGTACCATATGCCTGTGGGGAAGGAGTTGAAAGTCCTTTTTCTACAAGTTTTTCTAGGCTGTACGCTAATATGTTTATGGGCAGTGTCTATCGTTCCCGGACCTGGAACACACACCTCAAAAGCTAAAAGTACTCGACCGGTCGAGTATGCTGCCACACAGGAGCTAATAGTACTCGACCAGTCGAGTAACAAGGGTCATGGGAGATATTAATACTCGACCAGTCGAGGAATCGAGCCTCCGGTTGCTATCAGTACTAGACTGGTCGAGTACTCGTGTCTTGGGAAGCTAAAAGTACTTGACCATATGGAACTTGCAGTCAGAAAGGAACAGGTCGAGTAATTACTACCATAGGAGCTATCTTTCCTCGACCATACAAATAGAAATCTGTAAAGTTGTAAGGTCGAGTAACCAGCCACCCAGGTACTAATAATACTCGACCGTATACATGTTTAAGTAGGTCAAGTTTTCATAGCAGTAGCAACTATTAGTACTCGACCTAAAAAGGAGGATAGATGGGTCGAGTATTTGACGTCCCAGGAGCTAATCGTACTCGACATAATATTGCAAATAGGAGGTCGAGTATTCAGGGTGATAACGGCTAAAAATACTCAACCTGTTGAAGGAGGATTGGTAGGTCGAGTACTTGACGCCCTAGCAGCTGTTCGCACTGGACCTCGACCTATTGAAGGAGGATTGGTAGGTCGAGTACTTGACGCCTAGCAGCTGTTCGTACTCGACCTAATATTGCTAATCAGAGGTCGAGTATTTAGGGTGGTAGCGGCTAAAATTACTCGACCTATTGAAGGAGGATTGGTAGGTCGAGTACTTGACGCCCTAGCAGCTGTTCGTACTCGACCTAGTATTACTAATAAGAGGTCGAGTATTCAGGGTGATAACGGCTAAAAATACTCGACCTATTGAAGGAGGACTGGTAGGTCGAGTATTTGACGCCCTAATCGCTGTTCGTACTTGACCTAATATTACGAATAGGTGGTCGAGTATTCCGGATGTTAACGGCTAAAATTACTCGACCTATTGAAGGAGGATTGGTAGGTCGAGTACTTGACGCCCTAGCAGATGTTCGTACTCGACCTAATATTACTAATAATAGGTCGAGTATTCAGGGTGATAACGGCTAAAAATACTCGACCTGTTGAAGGAGGACTGGTAGCGGTAGGTCGAGTACTTGACGCCCTAATCGCTGTTCGTACTTGACCTAATATTACGAATAGGAGGTCGAGTATTCAGGATGTTAACGGCTAAAATACTCGACCTATTGAAGGAGGATTGGTAGGTCGAGTACTTGACGCCCTAGCAGCTGTTCGTACTCGACCTAATATTACGAATAGGAGGTCGAGTATTCAGGGTGGTAACGGCTAAAATTACTCGACCAATTGAAGGAGGATTGGTAGGTCGAGTACTTGACGCCCTAGCAGCTGTTCGTACTCGACCTAGTATTACTAATAAGAGGTCGAGTATTCAAGGTGATAACGGCTAAAAATACTCGACCTGTTGAAGGAAGACTGGTAGCGGTAGGTCGAGTACTTGACGCCCTAATCGCTGTTCGTACTTGACCTAATATTACGAATAGGAGGTCGAGTATTCAGGATGTTAACGGCTAAAATACTCGACCTATTGAAGGAGGATTGGTAGGTCGAGTACTTGACGCCCTAGCAGCTGTTCGTACTCGACCTAATATTACGAATAGGAGGTCGAGTATTCAGGGTGGTAACGGCTAAAATTACTCGACCAATTGAAGGAGGATTGGTAGGTCGAGTACTTGACGCCCTAGCAGCTGTTCGTACTCGACCTAATATTACGAATAGGAGGTCGAGTATTCAGGATGTTAACGGCTAAAATACTCGACCTATTGAAGGAGGATTGGTAGGTCGAGTACTTGACGCCCTAGCAGCTGTTCGTACTCGACCTAATATTACGAATAGGAGGTCGAGTATTCAGGGTGGTAACGGCTAAAATTACTCGACCAATTGAAGGAGGATTGGTAGGTCGAGTACTTGACGCCCTAGCAGCTGTTCGTACTCGACCTAGTATTACTAATAAGAGGTCGAGTATTCAAGGTGATAACGGCTAAAAATACTCGACCTGTTGAAGGAAGACTGGTAGCGGTAGGTCGAGTACTTGACGCCCTAATCGCTGTTCGTACTTGACCTAATATTACGAATAGGAGGTCGAGTATTCAGGATGTTAACGGCTAAAATACTCGACCTATTGAAGGAGGATTGGTAGGTCGAGTACTTGACGCCCTAGCAGCTGTTCGTACTCGACCTAATATTACGAATAGGAGGTCGAGTATTCAGGGTGGTAACGGCTAAAATTACTCGACCAATTGAAGGAGGATTGGTAGGTCGAGTACTTGACGCCCTAGCAGCTGTTCGTACTCGACCTAATATTACGAATAGGAGGTCGACTATTCAGGGTGGTAACGGCTAAAGTTACTCGACCTATTGAAGGAGGACTGGTAGGTCGAGTATTTGACGCCCTAATCGCTGTTCGTACTTGACCTAATATTACGAATAGGTGGTCGAGTATTCAGGATGTTAACGGCTAAAATTACCCGACCTATTGAAGGAGGATTGGTAGGTCGAGTACTTGACGCCCTAGCAGATGTTCGTACTCGACCTAATATTACTAATAAGAGGTCGAGTATTCAGGGTGGTAACGGCTAAAAATACTCGACCTATTGAAGGAGGATTGGTAGGTCGAGTACTTGACGCCCTAGCAGCTGTTCGTACTCGACTTAATATTGCTAATCAGAGGTCGAGTATTCAGGGTGGTAGCGGCTAAAATTACTCGACCTATTGAAGGAGGATTGGTAGGTCGAGTACTTGACGCCCTAGCAGCTGTTCGTACTCGACCTAGTATTACTAATAAGAGGTCGAGTATTCAAGGTGATAACGGCTAAAAATACTCGACCTGTTGAAGGAAGACTGGTAGCGGTAGGTCGAGTACTTGACGCCCTAATCGCTGTTCGTACTTGACCTAATATTACGAATAGGAGGTCGAGTATTCAGGATGTTAACGGCTAAAATACTCGACCTATTGAAGGAGGATTGGTAGGTCGAGTACTTGACGCCCTAGCAGCTGTTCGTACTCGACCTAATATTACGAATAGGAGGTCGAGTATTCAGGGTGGTAACGGCTAAAATTACTCGACCAATTGAAGGAGGATTGGTAGGTCGAGTACTTGACGCCCTAGCAGCTGTTCGTACTCGACCTAATATTACGAATAGGAGGTCGACTATTCAGGGTGGTAACGGCTAAAGTTACTCGACCTATTGAAGGAGGACTGGTAGGTCGAGTATTTGACGCCCTAATCGCTGTTCGTACTTGACCTAATATTACGAATAGGTGGTCGAGTATTCAGGATGTTAACGGCTAAAATTACCCGACCTATTGAAGGAGGATTGGTAGGTCGAGTACTTGACGCCCTAGCAGATGTTCGTACTCGACCTAATATTACTAATAAGAGGTCGAGTATTCAGGGTGGTAACGGCTAAAAATACTCGACCTATTGAAGGAGGATTGGTAGGTCGAGTACTTGACGCCCTAGCAGCTGTTCGTACTCGACTTAATATTGCTAATCAGAGGTCGAGTATTCAGGGTGGTAGCGGCTAAAATTACTCGACCTATTGAAGGAGGATTGGTAGGTCGAGTACTTGACGCCCTAGCAGCTGTTCGTACTCGACCTAGTATTACTAATAAGAGGTCGAGTATTCAGGGTGGTAACGGCTAAAAATACTCGACCTGTTGAAGGAGGACTGGTAGCGGTAGGTCGAGTACTTGACGCCCTAATCGCTGTTCGTACTTGACCTAATATTACGAATAGGAGGTCGAGTATTCAGGATGTTAACGGCTAAAATACTCGACCTATTGAAGGAGGATTGGTAGGTCGAGTACTTGACGCCCTAGCAGCTGTTCGTACTCGACCTAATATTACGAATAGGAGGTCGAGTATTCAGGGTGGTAACGGCTAAAATTACTCGACCAATTGAAGGAGGATTGGTAGGTCGAGTACTTGACGCCCTAGCAGCTGTTCGTACTCGACCTAATATTACGAATAGGAGGTCGAGTATTCAGGGCGGTAACGGCTAAAGTTACTCGACCTATTGAAGGAGGATTGGTAGGTCGAGTACTTGACGCCCTAACCGCTGTTCGTACTCGACCTAATATTACCAATAAGAGGTTAAGTATTCAGGGTGGCGACGGCTAAAAATATTCGACCTGTTGAAGAAGGATTGGTAAGTTGAACTAAGTCCAAAATACGCCGTTGAACATCGGGAAGAACGAGAAAGGTCGCCTGAACGATGATTCAAATCCTATGTCAACCAATCAACGGCGTTCCTTGGGGACAGCAGTAGTGAGCTTCCGACTCCTCGCAAGGCACACGGCAATTCTTCATTGGAAGAAGAGTTAGTCATCAAGAGTATTGATTTAGCATTTATTCTTAACCCTCAATTCAAACTTGACATAGTATAGTAATTAGGGTAGAGTATTGGTGGATGTGCTAGCTATTGTTAATCGACCTAATAAGTCATGGCGTGTAAAGTGCACTCACTCTACGAGTGGAAAGTGATCTCGGCGAGTCAGCGAAAAGTTTTGATGTTCTTGTGCTCGGTGGAATCTTGTTTTGCTCGAGTAGATTAGGACGAGTAATTAAAGCTGGTAGGACGTCAAATACTCGACATATCAATGTCCCATTAATTAGGTTGAGTACTAATAGCTATCCCCACCTTAAATATTCAGCCAGGTTGAGTATGAATAGCGGCTAGGGAGTCAATTACTCGACCAACCTATCCTTCTTTAACAGTTCGAGTATTTAGCCGTTACCACCCTGAATACTCGACCTCCTATTCGTAATATTAGGTCGAGTTCGAACAGCGGTTAGGGCGTCAAGTACTCGACCTACCAATCCTCCTTCAATAGGTCGAGTATTTTTAGCCGTTACCACCCTGAATACTCGACCTCTTATTAGTAATATTAGGTCGAGTACGAATAGCTGCTAGGGTGTCAAGTACTCGACCTACCAATCCTCCTTCAATAGGTCGAGTAATTTTAGCCGTTACCATCCTGAATACCCGACCTCCTATTCGTAATATTAGGTCGACTACGAACAGCTGCTAGGGCGTCAAGTACTCGACCTACCGGCTACCAATCCTCCTTCAATAGGTCGAGTATTTTTAGCCGTTATCACCCTGAATACTCGACCTCCTATTTGAAATATTATGTCGAGTACGGTTAGCTTCTGGGACGTCAAGTACTCGACCTACCAGTCCTCCTTCGATAGGTCGAGTAATTTTAGCCGTTACCACCCTGAATACTCGACCTCCTATTGTAATATTATGTCGAGTACGATTAGCTCCTGGGACGTCAAATACTCGACCCATCTATCCTCCTTTTTAGGTCGAGTACTAATAGCTGCTACTGCTATGAAAACTCGACCTACTTAAACATGTAAATGATCGAGTATTATTAGTCCCTGAGGGGCTGGTTACTCGACCTTACAACTTTGCGGATTTCATTTGTATGGTCGAGGAAAGATAGCTCCTATGGTAGTGATTACTGGACCTGTTCCTTTCTGACTGCAAGTTCCATATGGTCAAGTACTTTTAGCTTCCCAAGACACGAGTACTCGACCAGTCTAGTACTGATAGCAACCGGAGGCTCGATTCCTCGACTGGTCGAGTATTAATAGCTCCCATGACCCTTGTTACTCGACTGGTCGAGTACTATTAGCTCCTGTGTGGCAGCATACTCGACCGGTCGAGTACTTTTAGCTTTTGAGGTGTGTGTTCCGGGTCCGGGAACGATAGACACTGCCTATGTTTATGTGTACATGAAATAACATTGCTGTATTAAAAGAAAAGGTAATCATTTTGTACAATATAATGGTTGAAGATGTAACCACTGCTTATTAGGGCTACAGGCACAGTGACCTACTACAAACAGTTTAAATGGTTATTCTGTGAATTGCACTTGAATCGTCAGTGTTTTATTGGCTTAGAGTTCCCCACCATTGGCACAGATGTTGTTTTTGGTAGACTTTTACCAATACTGCACTGACTAGCTTAGGCCTGTGTAAAGGCAGGATTAGTCAGGTATTCTCAAGGTTGCAGGTTTGGCGGGTCTGGCTGTGTCCATTAAGGTAGGCCTAAGGACTGTTATACGGTACTTAGCTTGCGGAAGTGGTCTTTTATATACTATTTCACAATTATTTTCAGATGTTGAACGACTTTGGAAAGAAGGAGAAGTTCCTGGCATGCCAGCAAGTGTCATTGAGAGTCTGAAGCGAGTCACTCCATCAAACGGCCTCCTGTCATTTGAAAGATTCTGCGCAGGCTTGAAAATATGGCTCCTTCGTCAGCGAGCAACGCCAAAAGTTCCAAGACCCCTGTCAGCACCAAATTTGTTCAAAGAAGTCCCGAGACCTATACAGAACACAGCAACAGTGAGACCAGTGTCACATCAAAGAGCGATGTCTGTGCCTCTGCCAGATATGCATGCAGCTGCTTTAGATGTAGACCAGAGAACCCATGGGTCATCTAATTTTGGACCCCCTGGGCCACCAAAGCCACCAAGGTAGGCTTCATTTGTTGGCATTGAAAGTGTAGCTTATGCGTGAAGTAGCCAAGACAACTTTGATTGACAGTCACCTCAAAAAGGGGCAAAACAAATGTCCGGTCTTGATCACCAGAACATAGATTTTTGCAGGTTGTCAAGTTTCAGTGGCAATCTTTACTCTGGACAGCAGATGACATCAGAATTTTATTTCTGGTTCATTGTCGTTCTTCTCCTGTTGATATTTGGAAGAAAATGGATTATTTACAACCTGAAAATAAACATTTTCACTCTAGAAAAATATATTATTGCTCTGCTCGGCCAGTTGTTTAGAATTATCATCATAAACATGGATATGTGTACAAATATCTTTTATGTATACAAATTATAAGCTCCATATAGTACCGATTTATGGCCCCAAATAGCCACCATAAAGTGGAGTCTGAAGGTGGTAAGTGGAGTATTTCGAGGGTGGAAATTTTGTGAAGAAGCATGCTGTTATTTTATTGTTGAATTTCGATTATGTTATCAAGTTGGCTACTGGAGAACAAACATGTTCTACTGCAAGGTATCGTTTGAGAAAACGAGTTCAGACTGTCGTCATAAATCTCAATTTTTCAGATCCAGCCATACCGTCTTACCAGGCCTGGAACGAACTCACAGTGAGGGCCTCATTCCCCTCTACCCCTCTCAGCCCTCCGGAGGTCCAACTGTGAGTAGGGACCATGTTCGCAAGGCCCTCCACCAGTGGCAGATCAGGAATGCTGCAACAGAGGCTGAAGCCCCAAAGAAACCACAGATGAAAAGACGCGATTCGAGACGGCATACCCTACAGAATGGCGTGGATAATAATAATAATAATAATAATATAATTGCAACAAAAAGGCTTTCGCCTCTACAAATTTCTCTAGACACTTCGTACACTAAACTGAATTTCGGCCAGGTGACGATCTAAACCAGATTTGAAATGATTAATGTTTTCGGCCATTACGAGACTTTCAGGGAGATGATTCCAGTATTCAACAACTCTGTTTTTAAAGCTCCATTTTCCAATGTCCTTTCGAAACTTCTCAACTCGCAGTTTTAAGCTGTGTCCTCTGAGACCGTTGCGGTTGAAGGAGAGGATATCATCGGGTCTTATGTTGTCATAGTAATTATGACAAATCTTAAAAGTTTCAATCAAATCACCTCTGAGAAATCTGTAAGTCAAACTGGGTAAACGTAATTTTTCGAGCCGACTTTCGTAAGATAGATGGCGAATGGCTGGCACTGTTTTTGTCGCTCTTCTCTGAACTTGTTCAATGGCGAAAATGTCCTTGTTATAGAAGGGCCTTGTGGTTGCGTGGCCATATTCAATTAGTGGACGGGCCAGTGCCTTAAATATAATGGGAAACAGGGAATTGTCCTTGAATGTAAAAGTCCTTCTCATAAGATTCACGATTCTTGAAGTTTTCTTGATGATAGTTTCGTAGTGTTTTGAAAATTTTAGATCTGTATCCATAACTACCCCGAGGTCACGCTCAGAGGTGGTTAATGAAATCATACTTCCGTCCAAGGTGTACTGATATTCATGGATGGTGGGGCCAAGGCGAAGGTGGTGACATTTGTCGGTATTGATCTCCATGGCCCATTTAGTCATCCACTGGCAGATCTTATCAAGGTCTTTTTGAAGAGACTGGACATCATTCAAACCCTTTATGCCTCTGTACAGCTTAGTGTCGTCAGCGTATAGCATAACCGGAGAGCTGAGACCTTCGGTTAAGTCATTTATATAAATGTTAAAGAGAAGGGGACCGAGAACACTTCCTTGTGGTACGCCGCTAAGAACGTTCATCTCCGTGGTGCTAAGCTGGCCATCCACTCGTACTCGCTGTGTTCTGGAGGTCAGGAAATCCTCTATCCAAGCCAAATTTTGTCCCACCACACCCAGTCGTTTCAGTTTCAAAAGTAGCCTTTTGTGCGGTACTTTGTCAAAGGCTTTTCTTAGGTCAATATAGAGAACATCCACCTGTATCCCCGCGTCGATCATTGCTCTCCAGGATTCACTGGCAAGTAGAAGCTGAGCTTCTGCAGATCGGCTGCGCATGAATCCAAACTGGCTTTTGGAAATGTCAGTCAGATGTCTGCAGAGGTGATCAGCAAGGAGGGACTCAAACATTTTGCAGGCGACGCTTGTCAAACTTACTGGTCTATAGTTCGATGGGATTTGCCTCGAGCCGTTTTTAAATATGGGAGAAACGATGGCTTTTTTCCATAATGAAGGCAGCTTTCCGCTTGCGTATGATTTTTTGAAGATCTCATAAAGCGGTAGTTGGATTTCAGATGCCAGTTCACGCAAGACTCTAGGATGAATGTTGTCGGGTCCTGGGGACTTGTGAGGGTCTAAATTTTTTAGTTTGGTATAAACGTCATTTACCGAAAAATCAAGGTCTGGGATTGGTGCTTTCTCATTGTCAGACGAAAACTCCTCAGTTAGTTCAGGTTCCCTTGTGAAAGCTGATTCAAACTGTCGGTTTAGAAGGTTGGCTTTTTCCTCCGCATTAGTTGTCGTTTGGCCTGAGTCTGGGTCTCGAAGTTCTGACACTCCGTGGTTGAGCTTGCGCTTCGAGTTCACAAATCTCCAGAAGGCTTTAGGATTTGTTTTGGACTGCTCTGCGACACGTTTCTCCCTTAAAGTCTGTTGGTGTCTCGTTTCTTTACGGACCTTATTTCTCAGTCTGACGAATTTCGTTCTATCTTCTTGGCTTCCAGATATCCTTGAATTCTTCCACGCTTCCTGTTTTGCTTTTATCAAGTTCACAGTTGCTCTAGGTAAGGTTGGACGCTTGTACTGTTGGTAAACTGGGATATGCTTCTCCACCAGATCTTGAAGAGCTGCCGTGAAACTTTCATACATCTGTTCACTTGATTCAGTGTTTACAAACTTCTCTGACCAATTGATATTTGCTGCAGCATTTCGCATCGCACAGTAATCCCCCTTAGCGTAGTTTTTCCGATTTCGATCATATTCTTCATTTTTCACGGTGACGTCAACTTCAAACATGATCGTCGCGTGATCGGATTTCCCGACTGGAGATCCAATCACGAGCGACTTAATGACTTCAGTATCTGTTACAAGCAAGAGATCGAGCAGGGATGGTTCATTTGATCCACGCATTCGAGTAGGCTGGTCAACAAGCTGTTCAAGAAAGTTGTCATTTATTGTTCTGAGGAACAATTTTTGCGACGTAGGACCACTATCTTCCTGTTGGTGAGACATTTTCCAGTTAATTTCTCGGTAATTAAAATCTCCTACAATAATTGTGGTCGCTCTATTTTTCTTGCATTTTTTGTTGATCTCGTCGAAAAGAAACTGGTCATTTTCGATTGTGCTGTGTGGGCTTCTGTAAAATATCCCTAAGTTCAGGGGCCTGCCACTGGTAATTTGCAATGATAGCCATACACACTCGTGACTAGTGGTAGATTCAGAGGTGACTGTTAGGGTGCTTTTGACGTAGATAATAATTCCTCTACCTTTTTCGTTCTCGATGTTTGTTTCGTGTGTCTTGTAGCCGTCAATTGATAGTTCTGACAGCGTAGGTAGGAAACGACAATTTTTTGGTTTGGCTTCGACTATGGCAACAACATCGGGATCAGTGATCGTGATTAGCATTTTTGTTTCATCAAGTTTGTTGAGGAGCGAATCTGCGTTGAAGTAAAGGCATTTGAGCGCTTTCAGTGGTTCTTTGGAATCGCAGGTTTTTCTCGTGTCTTTTTTACTTCCGGGAGTAGAGCATCCTGGTTTTGTTGATGGAATTTCTGTGCCTCTGAAAGCGTTTGGTTGTGAGTGGCTATTGGCTTCGGTATTCAATCGCGTCTGGTTATGATTTAGACGACCGTCTCCCATCTTACTTGGTGGCGATCTCGATGGTTTGCTGCCAAAGGTCCTCGAGTAGGCGGTGTCAGAAGTTCGTGTCTCGGTTTTGGAAGAGTCTGAATTGCCGGTGGCCAAAAAGAGTGGGCTTGTTGAGTTGCTTGCCGGGATCGATGCATGGGTCCCAAAAATGTTTGTGCGATTGTCTGTTGAGCTCTCATGTTTTCTCTGTTGGGAATCATCGTGGTTCCGAAGGGTTCGTTCCTTGTTGAAGACTGGAATGATGTTGTTCTGAGCTGGAATCGATGCAGGGAATTTTCTGACAGTCCCAGATCGACATCTAGCAGTGGTGTAGGTAGTATCCGCCCGGAGCTTCTTCTGATGTACTGTAAATCTGGTCTGGGTTCCTGGTTCCATCGACTGTGATGTTGTGTCTGAGCTGACGAACTCGGCGGAGGGTCGAGGTGGATTCCCAAGAAGTTTTTTGAACTTCCCTGGTTGGAAGAACGGGCGAGTGCGCGGCTAACTATTTTGTTCGGATGAATATCGGGGCACAGAGGGTTGAAGCACAGTCCGCACGAGTGCTTCGGACAAATGCGTTTATGCGGGGCGTTGCAAAACTGCTTGTCGCAGTTGCCTGATAGAAACTGGGGACAGATGTGACGGAATTTGCAATTATCGTTCTTACATCGGTTTTGGAGAAAGTAAATGCATGGTTGAATTCCCTTCTTGAACTGCACCTGTCTAGGAAGAACATTGCCGTACGAGGGCACTTTGTGGTCGTTTATTCCGATCAGGTGATTCAAGCTTGTGGGGGTGGAGTCTTCTTTCTCGTCACTCCATCTGTCACTGACAGTCGGTGCACTTGACGGAGGTCCGGCTGTCTCGTCGTCTAGAGTAATGACAACTTTGGATATCTCATTCAAATTGACAGGTAAATCACTGGAACCATCTTCTAGCCTGCGAATCTTTTCTTCTAATGTTGCAATCCTGTTTTCCTTCTTCTCTAACAGTTTCTTTAGCTTCGCAATTTGGGATTGTAGGGTAGAAACACTGTCTGATCTTCCTTCTGTGTCTGATGCATCGCTGTGAGTATTGAAGGGGGCGGTTTCAGACAAGGTTGGCTGAGACTGCTGAGAGATATTCAGCACTGTGACATCCTCGGAGGCCGAAATCATTTTTTGACTGCAGACTTTGCAGATCCACTTATCATTTTTCTTCCGCTCGGCTATGGTAGTTTCCGCGCAGTGAGGGTGGAACCAGTTGTTGCACTGGGTGCAAGAAAAAGTTCCATAGCCGCACTTTCTGTTGCATTCAGGGCAGAAGTATTTCCTGCCCTGTCCGATTTCCCTCTCAGTTCCTTTTTTTCCGTCACTGTTCCCTCTTTGCGTTGAGTGGGCTGGGCATGCTTTGCAGCTCCAAGTGGTGGCTTTCTTCCTAGCTGCATGGCTAATTCCAGCACATTTCGGGTGAAAAAATGCGTTACAGGAACTACAGGCAATGGTGGCTCCTCCTGAATTCTCGACACAATATCCACAAACAGGTTTCTTCCGCTTCGCAGCCATCTAACAATCTCAACGGTCGTTCTGACGGTAGGTCACGTGTCCTTTTTGGTTTTCCAACGGTTACTTTGCAAACTTGGCTCGGGTTGAGATGTTCACTCGACGACGGTTAGTCAACGAATAATGGCCTTGTAAGTACTTATGTAGAGGTGAGACGGGGTTCATGGTAGTAATTAATAATGGAGGGATGGTGAGACAAATGAATACTATCTGATTTTTTATTTTTTATTTTGTTTTACTTAGCGGTGGTGAGCGGCCAGGGGAACAGTGAAGGACACAAAATGTAGGAATTCTACGGCAAAGGTTTAGCAAAACGAAGCTAGTTTAAAGTAGTTGATTCATGTGGGCCGAGAAGGTGGGAGACACTATCATTTTACGATGGGTCACATATTTACTGGTGTAAGCACCTTCGAAATGGTCCTTCGATAACCGTATGTCTGTCCGTGTATGAGATTGCCCCTATTTGTTTCTTTTTTCGTTCTGTTTTGTTTGTATTGTCAGAAGTTATTCGTCTCTTTTCCTTTTCCTTTTCTTTCTTTATTACTCCATCAGCGTTGTATTTTTACATTTATGATGGGCAATAAATCTATACATACATACATACATACATATTTACGAACACACTGTTACCTTTGTTTTCTCCAAAATCTTCATGGTATCAAAGGTAATCCACAAATTACTTTCACTCTTGAAAACAAGGTCGTCAACTCGCCATTACTAATTAAATATTCACTGATCTCGTGACGCGGGTCAGACGTATACTAAAATCTTCGAGAAGATCGAGGGGCGTGTAAGAGGATTAAAACAACGAAGTATATCACCCTGTGGACGTTTAGATATGTCAGAAGTAAAAACCCTCGGCTAGTTTGACAATTTTTGGTCTCGGAAGCTGAATATTATTTAGCTTAGTTTCATAATCCCTAAGAAATCGTTATAACGAATTTAGTATAATTTACGGCGTTTGTTTATTGTGATCTGGTTTACATCCTTAATTCTTTGGACTTACGGGAATTAACAAGAAAAAACAGAAAACAAAATACTCAAAGAAATCGATAATGCGAATAATTAGTTTGATTTTTCTACACATTTTCCATGTGCCTGCTACAATAAAATCAATTTATTAGATCCATAGTCAAACTATGATCCCAGCCTCCCCATGTCGTGCACTTCCGACCCGCGCCACTGACCCAGCGGTCGGATCGAGTCGTGTCTTCATCTTGGGTCTTGGGTGGGGGGGGTTCTAGACGTTGCAAGTGCTAGAATGCTTATGATGCAACTCCTTTAACTATCTATTTATCTTTGTTAAGTGTTAGCAGTTTAAGTGTTAGCAGTTCTGTTGGCTACTTATGAGATTGCGTAGGGTTATTCAGAAGCAATCGGATCCAATATTATGAAGGGATTATAGCTATAAAGAATTATTAGTTGCGTGTTTGATCTGAATTCTCAGTTTCGTTTTCTCAATTCTCGTACAAATTACTGTTTTTGCTCTTCTCGCTTCTCAGTTCTCGCTTTTGACGAAAAAGTAAATATAGCCACCCGTTTATACCTGTTTATACGGATTGAACATCTGCCCTTTGGTGACCAATCAGGAAGGAGAACGAGAATCGAGAAGTGACTATCGAAGCAACTTCTATGCAGAATCAGGAAGCACTCCCCGTCCTCGATTCTAACAAAAACGCAAGAAAAGGAGAATTGGCTTCATCTCAGTAGTAAAAAAAAAACGCAAAATAGGAGAATTGAGATAGAAAACGCAACTAATTAGTCATCAGTTAAAGATATGTGTTGAATCAAGACTTTCAACCTTCATCTCTTGCTTCACTGTCAGTGGTTTGATAACAGATAACACATGTCTGAGCATCCTTGTGTTTAACGTTTTGAGCATATATCTGTTATGAGCCTTTTGAATGTTATCTTTTTTAGAAACATAACACATAAAATGTTCATAACGTTCATAAAGTTCTGTTCGAAACATAACACTTGAATGAGTGATAACAGACCTGTTCTCATAAGGTTTAACACAAGTATTGCCAAACATGCGTTATCAGTTATCAAACTTCATACAGTGTGACAAGGAGTTTATCCCCCCCCCCCCGTATCGCTCCTAATAATTAGTGATTTTCAGTTACGCCGCGTCGAGCTCATAGAAAAGGAACGACAGGCGGTCAAATCTGGCCTTGATGCCGTCGAGAAAACTCGCTCATACTTCCAACGCCAACTCATGGACCTTCAGGAACAAATTCGCGCGCTCGGCCAACATCATGTCTTAGAACACCTCTCCGAGGCCCAACGAGAAAGATTGGATTTTAAGATCTCGAGGATAGAAGATGTAACGCGGCAGCTAAATATGATTTGTGATCACCAGTTCCCCGCTCATTTTAACTTGGCAATGCGTAGCTCCTTTCCAGCACATGGAAACGTGGAGGGGAGTCGAGTGATTGATCTTCTGAAGGAGCAGAATCACCAGCTAACCGAGGTAAGGGCAGTGTTGCAAGAGCTATAAAACTTGCTTAAAGTTTAACCGAAAAGGAATGTTATAGCAGAATCTAGGTACCCATGACTTATTCACTTAAAGAGGCTTACGAATAATCGATTTTCAAATAGTGGAATTTCCCTGTGATTTGTGGTACCTCTATTTGCTTGTGTCTGTGTTGTATGCTTGACGAAAACGTGTTCAAGCAGTTAGCCACCTTCCTCGAGCTGATCACTGACCACTGAAAAGCCGCGTTTGTATTGAGATTCAGTTTTTCTGCGTCATAGTAGAATTTTGCGTTGTGAGGACGACCGTAGATATTCTATACATCATACTAGAGCAAATAGTGAAAATAAAAAAAATCACTTAACACAATCAAAATAATTAAGTGTAGTCAGTTAAATGATAAAAAATAAGTTGGCTTTTCAGTTAAACTTTAAATGTTGTTCAGTTCAGTTCAGTTTAATTTATTTTCAAAACCATTCACGGACAAGCCGAATTTTCGGTTTTTTGTCAAAAAAAATAACTGTGAACTACGTCCAACATAAAACGAACAAATACAACAAAATTACTGTATCAAGATAAACTGACGTCCAACATAAAACGTATAAATACAACAACAACAACAAAAAAGTTAATTAAAATTTAAAGAACAAAAGAAAATTTAAGACATATATTAATATTTGTTCAACCATAAGCCGTAGGAGATACAGTTCCTGTTCCGATAATCCTTACTCGTACCCTATGTGTGGATGCCAGAAAGGAAATATGAGTCATTTTGGGGGAGAGTGTGTGGAATTGAATGGGTGAAACAAGAGTTTTTAGGATTAAGAGTGTATGGGAGTGAGTGGATTGTCGAAATAATGAAAGACAAACGTTTCCAAGCTCTTCAACTGTCTCCGGATAGGAAAAGAAGAAAATGTATATCCCTTTAGTTTCAAAAATAGGCACAGTGTTCATAATAATAATATACAAAGCAAGAGAAAAGGCTTTCGCCTCTAAATAACTCTAAGAAATTTTGAGTAGTCGAACTGATCGGAGTTAAAAATCCCATCAACAATACACTTGAAACTATTGATCGATTCAGCATTAACCGCATCTTCGGTAACCAAGGATCAACGATTCTGTTACCAAAACCCCACTTAAAAACGTCCTTGTGGAATCTTGATTTTGCAAGCTTGTACGCGTGCCCCCGATGATGACGGTTAATGCTGAATCTTACTAAATCAGTCACTTCAAAATTGTCATAACTTCCATTCATTAATTTGAATGTTTCAGTCAGGTCTCCTCTAAAAAACCTATATGCAATGGAGGGAAGGCACAACTTGGCTAGTCTCACTTCGTAGGGAAGATCGCGCAGACCTGGTACAAACTTCGTAGCTCTCCGTTGAATTTTTTCGTACGCCTCAATGTCACAATTGTAACATGGCCTCACCGGGTGTGCAGATCCCTATCAATCAGGACCCCTAGATCCCGTTGGGTTTTACATTCGGGTATCGTTCCATCAGCCGCACTTGCATCCAGATTTCAATTTTGTGAACATCATTTTGGAGTATTTGTGAATCTTTGGAACTCCTAATGACCCTGTAGATCTAGGTGTCGTCCGCATACAACGCGATATCGGAATCAATGCCGGACACTAAGTCATTAATGTAGATATTGAAAAGTAAGGGTCCCAATACACTACCCTGGGGCACTCCGCTTGTTACGTAGACGGAAGTTACTTAGCTTGCCCGTTTACTTGGACTCTCTGTGTCCGTTCGGAGATGAAGCAGGCAATCCATTTATTCATGTTTTTCTTGTTGTTTTGGTGCGATGGCCCATTTTGGCTTTTGTGCAAAAATCAGTCAATCTATTGGAACGTACCTGATTCTTTTGAAACTGTGCTGTGATGTCAAACAGATAACATACACATCCCGGAAGTCTTAGGAGCGTGCGGTCCTCTTAGCTTTGATAAGAAAAACGGAGAAAACTGCACAACCGGCCTTTCTGGCCAATGAGCTCCTCGGAACGATTAGGGATGTGAAGTAAATCATTAATGTAGGACCGACAGGTCCATCGAAGCGCCAAAGACTTACATATGCAAGAACTTTGATAAAATGAAAGGATATATTCGTAGGGGTGAACGTATTGCATGCTAGTATTCGAAACTCTCACATATGACATTGCTAATTATTCACTGATGATTCGTTATGTACATTGGTGTACCATAACATTGGTGTACATAACATTGGTGTATATATTGAGTTTCCGTGTTATTTTGTGTTTATTATGTTTGTTTTCCCGCCATGGCCCCACGGGCTTTTTTGGAGTAAATTCATTCATTCATGGAAAGAATTTAGGAATCCCGGCGTCATGAATTGTATCCAGGTGGTGAGCAAAGGAGTTACACAGTAGCAACCTGAAGTAAGTGAAAATATGTTGTGTAGGATCCCGAAATAGCGACAGGAACTGAAAGCAGAAACAGTTTTTTTTTAGCCCCTGTTTAAGCCATTTTTTTTTAGGAGGTGAGTCGCAAAAGTGAGGTCATAACGCTACTCCAGAAGGAAAAAGCGGCGCTGATTCGAGATCTGCTCCAGTCCAAGTCCAACCCCCATCTTCCAAGGAAAGGCGATGATAACACGTTCATATAGGCTAGATCTTGTTAGGGACGCATAAGCCTCTTGATGCGACCACTTCCTTTCCTACCTCTGTGCAGTGTTGCCACTTGTCTAACGGAACCCGTGACATTTACTGCAAAAACCTGTGACATTCTGGCGCCTACGAAACTCGGTCCTTTTTACCAATCATTAACCAGCAATCTCGCTTTTTCAGCTCCATAATCACATGCTTTTGCCTTTTGTACGGCCTTACCTATCGCAGATTCTGGCTCGCTTTGTCGTAAATGTCGAAAACCTGTGACAAATCGCAGAATGCTGCGACCGGTGGCAACACTGCGTCTGTGTGCAGTCATTGTGGAGGTAGACATAGCTGACCTATGAACTAATGACCGTAACTAAAACAGGATCGTAATTTATGTATAAGAGTGAACATTCAGGTATGGTCCAGTGATATATGACACAATACGTATACATTTGGATACAGATGCTGATGATTCTCATTAGCAGGAATTACCTTTATTTGTTAGAGAAAATGATGGTGCTGAACTACCCGTTCTGTCCGGGTGTTGCATCTTCGTGGATGTAACTAACGTAATAACTGAAAATTAATTAAAAATAGACCGGTAATCAGGAATACTAATGATAATCAGCCCAGTTCAAGTTCCTCGTGCATGATACGGAAATAAAGTAGATTACTTTGCAGTTTAGGATGTTTTAAAGAGCGCGCTTTAGCATTTCCTTTCAAAATGTTCTTTCTTCTCATTAGCCGTTTCGATTTTGCTCAAGACAGTCGTGATCATATTTCCCGTGACAATCGTATTTTGCCTGAATTGCATGCTTCCCTTTTTGTTCTGAAAATGCGTGACGTAAGCTGTACGTACTAAAGAGTGGAGTCACCTAAGACTCAACTGTGTTTCCCGTTATATTATTACTGGAGTCACCTAAGACCCAATTGTGTTTCCCGTTATATTATTACTGTGTGGATTTTTCCCACGGCTATAAGTACATTCCGACAATCCTTTTTATTAACATTGTATTGTTTCTTCGTATATAGACGTAACACCACATCACTTTAAGGTTTGGAGAAAATGGAGCTCACCCGATTCGATGCAAGATGGAAAAATAATAGTTGCGTTTTTTATCTGAATTCTCAGTTCTCGCACAAATTACCGTTTTTGCCCTTCTCTCTTCTCAGTTCTCGCTTTTGACAAAATCACTAATTTAGCCACCCGTTAACACCTGTTCATACGGATTGAATTTCCGCCCTTTGTTGACCAATGAGGAAGGAGAACGGAGAACGAGAATCGAGAAGTTACTATCGAAGCAACTTCTTGATTCTGCAGAATTGCGGAGCCTTCCCCGCTCTCGCTTCTGACAAAAACGCAAAAAGAGGAGAATTGGCTTCATCTCAATAGGAAAAAAACGCGAAATAACAGAATTGAGAGGAGAATCGCAGGGAGAATTGAGATAAAAAACGTAACTAATGTAACTTCAATATGATTAGAGACGAAATTTATGGTTCCAGTTTTAGTTTCATTTTCGAATATTCATAAAACCCAAATTTCTCCACATCCTCGAATGGAAAGGTAAGCTCGATTATACACGATACAAAAAAAAATCTGTACCCTCGCACTGACAAGAAAACAACAAATTTTGTGGAAGACAGAAAAAAAAGGCTTGTACTTTACAAATTATATTATGTTACCCCTCAGTTTTGAGGGAAATAAATGAATAAATAAATATTTTTATGAATTCCACAATTGGAGTAAATCCAATAAAAATGGTATGCCATAGTGAGACCAGAATCCGTTGTTAAAGTTTCTGGCGTAATTTTTTCGTCTGGCATCTATTATGGTCGACAATGACGATCGGGTCGGATGGTCGTGGACGACATCATCATCAATTGAGTGCGGAGAAGTTGGCGCATTTTCAGTTTTACGAAGAAAGCGCGGAAAATCCAGCCGAAGCCTGGTCGTGTGTCAAAAGTGCCACTCCGTCCGTCCATCTAATCTCTATCAAAGACCTTAATAGTAGGAAAGGCAGGAAACTCCGCTGAAATTGCGTCGTGGGGAATCGAGCTGCCCGCTACAGCGTTTGATATTTGTCTAACTTTAAACGACGAAAGCGAGAGTACACAAACAAAAAATGCAAATAAACCAAAAGGGTACTCTTGAGTCTTGACGACTACCTCTTCGGGCCGATGAAGAATCGCCGTGTGCCCAGCGAAGAGCCAGAAACGTCACGACAACAAACGTTGTTGGTTGGTTTACACATAATTTGAATCAATTTAGTGGGCTCATTTGGGTGACGTTTCCTGTTCTTCCCAAGGTTCGCTGGCGTGTTTTGGACTTGGTCACATAGAGGACTTGCAAACAACACGTGACGCGTGTAGTTTGACGATGGTGTGACAGAAAGATCGGTCAACAGAGGGATCGTTTTAACGATAGAGCAACCGCTAGTCGGTGCTAACTACTGCGACTCATGGGGCTTATGGGAGTTTCCTGTCTTTCCACTGCTAATAGTTGCGTTTTTGCTGATACCATGGTATCTGATATACGGTCTAAAGTCGTTTTTGCAGTTATCGTGGTATCTGATACCACGGTCAAAAGGCGTTTTTGCAGTTGTCGTAGTATCTGGCCAGTTACCCTGGTAACAGATATTCAGATATCACGGTCCGACCGTGGTATCTGGTCGTGGTATCTGGAAACCTAAAAGTGAGCATGACATTTCCTTTTCTCTGTGCCTTTTTCCGATGTATTTGGTAACCACTGACGTTTGTTGCTTTGTAGTATAATAAACTATCCATCTGTATCCTCTTGGTCTATCTGGCAGTTAGAAGCAAGGGGAGAGGAGTCAACGTTCAGTAGGAGTGAGGCTGTCCGTGTTTTTCCTTTTTTGAACCTACTATCTCAGAGATCTATCTCATCTTTGGTCCGCATACACTAGAGGTAGCCCTATGTTTCTCTCATCGAGGTGATTTGGAATGGTGCCATTTCATCCACTAGGTTAAGGTTAATTAACGTTCCAAGAAGCATACCTCTACTGTAATTAATCTCAACTTGAAGTTGTCTAGTTACATTGCAAAATCTTATAAGCTCCTCGTCCCCTAAAACTGAAACACAGATTTGGGAAAAGGTATACAATATCGTTATTTTGTGATACGTGGAAAATACCCAATACTACGGTTCGGAGCACTTTTAGATTGCTGAAAAGCTCTCCTAACGACGTCAAGACAAATCACTCAATCACCGACTGAGGGACGTGTTAATTTGGGACTTGGTGTATGGTCTTTTCCAAATACTAGAATACCAAAAAGCACCTTTTTTATCACAAGGAAAGTTTTTACTGGATGCTAAATTAATATAAAAAGTCTCAAAACCGTGCAAGTCCCAATGATGATTACATTTCATGCAAAGACGTTGTCTATTCCTCTTCGGGTTCAGCGATCTCTGCGTTTTCCTCCACTTCTTCAGCCTCCTCGCCCATACTTTCGTCTCCTTCTGCAACATCGTTGGTGCTATCAGCACCGACTTCTGGTGCAGCTTCTTCACCAGCATCCTCCTCGTGTTCAACGATCTCGTCGGCTTCCGCTGTGGCTTCCATTTCCTCTCCCTTAAAGGCAAAGTTTTCCCTTGAAGAATTTACGACTTCATTTCTGTTTTCCTGGTGGCTCTCTGCCCCCTCAGCCGCTTTGATTTTGGCCCCAAAAATCTTTTCGCGCAGCTGAGGGTTGGAAAGATGTGCCGCGTAGCTCCTAACCTCCGCTCGTTTGCATCGAGCAGGGCAAGGGAGTGGGTGGGGCTCGTGGACTCTACTCCGATACTAAGCTGTCCGGATAGGCCTAGAGAGTTCGGCATATACCACTATCGAGAGGCATAGCCAATCAGTCGGTGGGCGGTCATAAGTACTAGAAGGTAGATATGGAGTCCTACTTAGGGGTGGATGGATCTAGTGCTGGCCCCAAAAGCTTTTCGCTCCCTTGGCCATGTGCGCCCAAAATAAGGTACTACATCTAAAAAAACGGCCTTCTTTGCCAACAACACATCTTCAACAGATATGATTCGCAGTCAGCTAGGGCTAAAGCAGACCAAGTAGTTCTTATGCCCATTGATCAATTTCATTTCTCAATGAAGCCTCTAAAGCCGTAATAATTTCCCCTTTAGTGGTATTTACCTTTCCTTAATTACTGCGTCACCTTCGCCGTAAGCCACCTCGCACCCTATGGCGTCTGGCGTGAACGAAATGAAAGGGCTGTGTTGGAATGTGTGTTAGCGAATTGACTGATCACCGAAGAATTGATCTTTTGTTTGGTTAAATTATTTTGTAAAAAGAAAAGTGAATATATAATTTATGTAGTGAACTGAGAGAGTTACTCGGCCGCCTAAGACGTTCACGACAGCGGATGAGGGTAAACATAGTTTGGGTAACCATGGTGGCTTGATCACAGAGGTCGGGTAGGAACTTAAGTAACTCTTCTTTAGACTTCACAGTTCCAGTCCAAACCCAACTACGTTTGAACAGGCATGAGCTTATGAGAAGACGACTCAACTTAATACCCTCTTCCCCTCCTGTAGCCTGTTCACTTCATATCCATTCAAAAGCCAAAGTTCGTACCTCTTCTTTTGGAACTTCTTCCGGATCTTTCTCCTCTTTAGCTTTCTCTGCAACCGCCTTCAGATGCTCATCAGACTTCAGATGAGCCTGCTTTTCTTTCTCATTACGGTCAATGAACTTGGAACATCTTTCGCAGAAGTAAACAGTGCGAACACTCACTTCAGTTTGCGCCGTCGGAGTGTACACATCGTAAGCCCCGACAACCTACGAAAAACGTGACGCAATCATGAACAAAAACAGTTAAGGTCTCCCGAGATATACAGCGTGTTCTATCCTTCTTACAATGGTAACTATTATACTATTTTCGCTCCAACCTCGTGAAAAGTTACTACGCTGACCGTTCGAATCTTCTCGAAATAGTAACAAGTTGCCTACCACGCTCGGGGGCGTATGAAGCGTGGTAACTACGATCTCTGTGACGCGATTGGCCGGATTAACGCATGGCGCAGTATTTGGTCGAAAGTAGAAATAATCTTTCCAGCCGTGACGCCATTTACTACGGTACGTAGGGCGGAACGCGGCCATAGTTATCTGAAACTGACCTTCCTTTCTGAAATATCAATTTCTTAAGCAATGACTTAAGAAACGATGACTTAATTGCCATTATACCCACTTTTACTTGTGATTGTAACTTTTTGCAAAAATTCGTCCCAACTTAATTATACACAATTATCTGCATAAAGTACATATACACTCGTTTACCTCATTTCCAGTCTACTGCCTGGATTGTCGAAATTTTGCATCAGTTGCGTTTTTGTTCCGAATTCTCCTCGCAATTCTCCTATTTCGCGTTTTTGGACTATTCAGATGAAGCGAATTCTCTTTTTCTTGCGTTTTTGTCAAAACCGAGAACCGGGAAAGCCTCGCGATTCTGCAGAATCGAGAAGTTGCTCCGATAGTGAATTCTCGATTCTCCTCTCTGTTCTCCTTCCGAACAGATATCATCTCTGGCGGCTGTTATGACTTATATCATCCTCTCTGGAGGCTGTTAGGACTCATATCATCCTCTCTGGGGGCTGTTATGACTTATATCATCCCCTCAGATCTACCGCTAACTTTCTGTGTGAAGATTATCGTAATGTAACTAACGGTGGGTCATAGGAGGATACGCATTACACGCCTATTCGAAAAAAGTTATTATTATAATAACGATGGTTTGTATTCTGAGTGAAACGACGGGGGATTCTGTTGACCCTATGTAGGCAATGGACTATTATAGCTTACGTTGGTGTCAAATTCGTCTTCTTCTCCAACGGCTGGCGTTGGCTCCGGAGCGCCTTCGACATGAAGCGGTTTAACAGTTGGTTTGAACTCAAGCTGTTCCATAATCCCATCGACTGCTCGAAACCGCTTAGCGGGAACATCTTCAGGGGAATCCTCTAGCACTTTCTGAAACAGAAATAACAAGTGCACAAGCGCAAACGTGAAGCGTGTACATAAAATGTTTATCGTATATTTTACACGAACAGCCTAAGAACCAGTTGCCCCTGACCCGGAAGGGTGTCGAAAGTGAGACCCCCAAAAAACAAATCTAGACCTTAATACCTTCAAGTACACCAAATCTGAACTTGTTGCTCGTTTTCAGGGCACAAATTTAACTCACTGGACAATTTGGGCCCAATTGTCCACGAACGGGGTGGGGGTGTAATCTTAATATTCAATCCCAGACCCTAGGGTTAAGGCACGAAATTTCATCGTCCTTACTAAAACCCTGGTCAAATTACGAACTTGGGTCACTGACCTGGGCCCACTTGCCCCTGGAAAATTTGGGTGTGGTTGGGTAGGAACCTCCAAGGACATAATCTAGACCCCAGTGAAAACAAGTATTCCAAGTTTCACCCTGATACCAGTCATGTTCCGCATGTTGCGAAGTGGGCCCACTCCAGTTCCCCTGGACCGGAAGGTGGGGGGAAGGACACCCCGGAACGCACATTTAGACCGGTATGTCCACAAGGTACCAAATCAGAATTTGACACATGTCACGGTTCACGATAGTTAACTAATGGGCAATCTGGGCAGTTGCCCATGAACGGGAGGGTGGGATGGTGCAACTTCAAAAGTATCTTCTCAACCCTAGGATCTATAACTGTAAGTAAAAGGAATTTCATCGTCCCATCTCCAACTTTGGTCAAGTTATGAACATTAGTCACTGGGCAATCCGGGGCCGATTGTCCCTGAACCGGGTGGGTGGGTGTTTGTGGGGAGCGGAACCTCCAAAAGGCACAAATTAAACCCCAATGCCAACAACTATACTAAGTTTCAACTTGATATCTGTCATGGTTCACGAGTTATGAATTCCACAAAAAAACGTGAAAAACAAAAACCGGCTACAGCGACCGAAAGAGTGGACTGTTCATAAATGAACACTCCACTAAAAATGAACAGTCTGACGATTGCGTCCTCAGATATGACCTCGAAGTTAGGTGCATATACCCTCAACGGCAAGGCCGAGTTGTCAGTTTTGTAAAGTTGAGGTAGGTGATCTGGACCATTTGCTTTACGAGTGTCAGGAGTTGTCTATCCTGCGTGAGAAGCTTTTAAATGGTATAGATACGCCAGTAAAGGATCTACTTAATAGTACAAACCCCAGAATTATATGTAGGATTGGTCTATATCTGGATCATTTAAATAAGAAAATTAAAAGTATGTGAGGTTAGATTGTCGTTTGGGGGAAGGAGTTTAGTTTATTATTGAAAGTTCGCCCGTACAATGAATGTGAAGTTGGTATATTGTAGTGTTTTTTGTTTTGTCTTTGTTCATGGCCCAAGGGCTTAAATAAACATCTATCTATCTATACCCTCAACCATGAAAGGCTAGTTTGGGGCCTGGTAACGCGATAGCGTCATCCATTTTGTAAAATTTCTGCACAGAATACGAAGATAAAGGATGGTGCACTGTGGAAAAATCCGCAGAATCCAGAAGGTTCATTAAGCTTAAGACTGGCTAACACGTCGCTTAATAATTAGCTATAATTAATAATAACTAATACATGCTTATTATGTATTAACTATACATAATAATCGCTATGGTCACTGAAGAACTGGTTAAAGTCCGTATCAAAACCTGGACGTACTAATCCTAAGCGATCACATCTTCAACATCTGGTCGATATAAACCTACCCTCTACTGTGGAGATTTGGAGATCTGTGGAGATCAATGCCAGCTTAGCCGAGATTTCTTATCCTACAGAGCAACACGTTTTCGATCAAGAACAAAAATAAAAATGAAAGGAGACGTTCAAAATATTTGTAAGAATGAACAAACTGAAAAAATGAACAAAGTTTTAAAATTTGCCATAGTTATTATGATAACATAAGGCCTGATGATGTCCTCACCTTCAACAACAATGGTCTCAGAGGACACAATTTGAAACTGAGTGGCAAGAAATTCCGAAAAGACATTGGAAAATGGAGCTTTAGAAACCGAAAAGTAGAATATTGGAACAATCTCCCAGAAAGTGTTGTGAATGCCGAAAATATCAACCAATTCAAAGCAGGTGTCGACTACCACCTGGCTGGAATTCAATTTAGTGTGTAGAGTGTCCCGAGAAATTTATAGAGGCGAAAGCCTTATTATTGCAATTATATTAAAGTGGTCACCACTGAATCGAAAACCACTTACAGACAACTATTAAGTACTCCTGCAGTAAAACTCAGCAAACGGTGTACGGTGGGAAGAAGGCACAATCACAGTGATAAAACACACTTATGGGCCCTTGCTGGCGAGAAATACCAGCTATAGCCTACTAAGCTTCCGGACGAGCTTACCTTCATATGCGCTGCCGTGAGGCGATGCTCATCGAACTCCACCTTAGAAGAGAATTCAAGATCGCACTGGGTGCATTTTGGGTGTATGAAGTTCTTCAACGTCTTGTGTGCCTGGCTTGCACGGTGGGCCAAGATACTTCCATAGAAGGACATCTCGCACATGCTACATTTCGTCTTTCGTGGGCGGAAATTCTGACGACCAAAGCTGAACTTGGAGTCGATGTCAAGAGTCCGACGCTGCTCATCAAGCTGAAATCATCAAAAAGTGTGAACACAAAAAGCGTCACCTCTGAACTCACCAAAGACGTCTACATCGTCAAAAAGCATGAACGCTTTGCAGAGGCGTCACTACTGGGTGAGGGGAGGGGGGGAAGCCCCCCCCCAATGTTGTCGGCCAGTCGGTAAAAACAGCCGAGTCGGCGCGAAGCGACGCGATTTTTAGTAAAAAATAGTCGATTTTTTTTAGTAGTTTTCTCTTCGATTTTTCTTAAAAACAGTCGGTTTTTCGTAAAAATAGTCGATTTTTTCTTAAAATTCTTAGAATCAGCCGATTTTTCGTCAACACAGTCGTTTTTTTCTCAATAATAGTCATTTTTGTCCGCAAAAACAGTCGGTAAAAATGACCAGCCAGTCGGTAAATACCTTGTCCCCCCCCCCAAACATTTTGGCTAGTAACGCCTCTGACGCTTTGTCACCCCTGGAGAAAAACGCGGGACTACTCTTGGAATCGTCGTATTTGCAATGAAAAATAGCGATTATAATCCAACAATTCATTTATTTAGTGCACATCATCTATTGTACATGGAAATGTCATTATACATGTAAATCAATAACAAAAAATAATCATTATAGGCCTACATAATTCACATCAGTTTACAATTACCAGAGCATACGCACATGCCTCGGGCCTTCGGGGTCAATTTAAAACTGAAACTGATATCAATGAAATAGCATAGTTTTTCACGACAATAAGAACTTAGACAGGACTTGTTCCGGTTCCACTTTAGACGAAGACGAACCCTTAGTTTGCCCCAAACAATACTAAAGTGTGTTCGAACCTTATGGCAATAGCTGCAAAAAGCTACCACCTTCTAGTGCACTTGCTGATGGCAAAAAAAACAACAAATCAACAACCTGGAGCTTTTGGAAGATAAAGCGCAATGGAAAGATAATTTGAAACATTTCACCTAAAAAGATTCTGAGAAGGATAATTAGCTGATCAATAAAGAAAAAACGGTCACAACTTTCCAAGGTCTGTCTTCATGAAGAGGTCGTCTCTAAGCATTGTTATTACTGTTCGAAGCCGGAAACGGGACAACTAGGATGATCAGTCAACAATCTTCTGCAACAGTCGCGCCACGCCATACTCTGCCGAGTGTTCACCACCACAAACGAGTCTCAAATCTCTTAGCTGTGACGTCAGAACGGGAAGGACGCGCCCCCTCGCTTGTCCACCGATCTAGTAAAAAGTTTCAGTAGAGTGGTTGAGGCATGAGCTAGTGCTTGCGTGATGTACAGTCTGAGAAAACTTGGAACCTGAAGATTTCCAGATGAACTGCCTTACGGACGAACAGCTTGAGAAACTAAACCAGGTTAGATATTATTGTTTACATCAAGATGTTTGTAACATAACGTTTCTCATTCCTTGTTCGTAAATCAACGCTTGGTGAACGTTCTGAGTTCTCTTTTTTAAAACTTCGCACCAACAGAACAATAGATGGCAGCAGGTCTGTTCAAGTCCCAAAGAGCATAGGGCGATTCTGGCGATCTCTTGGATTCGCTTTCCGAAAGCGAAGCGAGAATCCGCCGAAGCAAAAAGTCGTTGCGCCTCAGTTGCACCTTTACAACTTCTCGCTGACTTGCCGAAACCCCTTTCCACTCGCGAAGTGGATTCGCTTTCCAAGTGCTGGCGGAAACTAGCGGAGCGCGAGAACAGCTCTGGAAAGCGAAGCGACTTTTAGCCGAAGTCGCAAGAACAGCCGGCGCATAAGCTCGCGGAGCTTTCCAGACCGCCAGAGTCGCCCTTATATTATGTCCAGGCTTCATCTTCCAAACCTTTTTCCCTGATTCCAGATTTCCGTTTTCGTCGAGGTGAAACCAGGTTGAAAATGCGTGAGAAATGTCTGTGGCGCTGGCCCCTGATTACGTCTGGAAGGGTGGCATCTTTGCTCTGGGTGACATTTACGCAACACATCTATTCAGAACCAATGGGGTAGGGGAAAAGGGACTTTGATTGACAGTTGTGACTGGGAGGCAAAAGATAAGACAGGGGCGAGATCTAGGAAACGTTGCGGTTTGACTAATGCAGCGTTTACAAGTACAGGAAAACTTGAACGGAATCCGGTCTTGTTCACACGCAGAGGGAAATAATAATTCTTCAAACCAGAAAATCTGACAAAAATAAATTCACAAAAACTGTGCTGGTAGCATTTATGACATCAGTACTGATGACTGCTGCTCTCAAAAACTAGCTTGACTTCTTTTTAGTCTTTTTTGCCAGCGCCGCCGACGAGATTCCTTTCTAGTAGACCCATGAAAGGAATTCCCGTCCCGCTAGACTTTTTTCTAGTCGTCTTCACGAACGGAATTCTTTCACGTCGACCGGAATTCCTTTCTACTCGACCCGATTTCCTGTCCATGTAAACGCTGTATAAGCGAAAGCCCCCATCTGGTAATGTGGAAGGTGAAGCCAACAGCGCAAGCGAAAACTAGGTTATTGACCTGTGTGTGTAACCCCAGCCGTTCTCCCCCCTGCCCCACATGCAACTCCTGGGTACAGGGCAGATGAGCAAGAATCGGCTCATCAGGTTAGACTTGGTTCTCAAAGAAATTAATTATTTCAGTTCAAAGACAGAATCCGAGAGCTCTCCTTGCCAGAATCCGGCGACCGCTACCTCCTCCGATGGCTCCGCGCTCGACAGTACGACCTGGATGCAGCTGAGCGAATGTTACGCAACCACATCGAGTGGCGCAACGAGTGGGCAGTTGACGAACTAACGGATGACTGGCAGCCGCCCCCCGTACTGCAGATGTACTCCTTAATGGGCTGCCTCGGTTTTGACTACGAGGGCAGACCGGTCTGGTTTGGACGCCACGCCCAGTTTGATATAAAGGGGGCGCTGCTGTCCGTCGGATACAGGGAATTCCTGCGCTATAATATATGGATACTTGAACGAAGCAGAAGAATGATGATGCGACAGTCTGAAAAACTGAAGAAAGATGTCACCACGCACATTATCATCTCAGACATGGAGGATTACAAAGTGCGATATATGACATATAAGCCCGGCCTCGATGTCGGGGTGCAATTTGCTCATATTTACGAAGCAAACTACCCAGAAATGCTCGAGAGAGGGATCATTCTCAATACAGCAGCAATCTTCAACATTCTCTTCAAACTTGTACGACCTGTTTTAAGCCACCATACAATTTCGAAGGTCCAACTCTGCGGGGACAGGACCGAGTGGGAACAAGTGCTCAAGGACCTGATGCCCCTTGAAATCCTTCCCAAGAAATGGGGTGGGACCAGGACTGGTCCCTCTGGAGAGGAAACCTGCGAGGAACTAATTGGCAAGGTTGGGGATATTCCTGAAGAATACTACCTAAGCCATAGACAATCAGAAAGTTTACCCGGTTGTCCGGAAGTTCGGGTGGACAACGGAAAATCTTTTAAACTAACAAAAGCAATTTCTGAACCGAAATCAACAATCCGGTGGAAATTCCGGTCGGAAGGAGGCGACATTGCCTTTGGGATAACGCGGACCGAACCAAGCGGAAAGAAGCACCAAGTCTGGCCCAAAACGAGAGTAATGGCGCACCAGTATACGGTGGAAGGTGAGTTGGTGGCAGAAAGCGGAGAATATGTGATTGAATTCGACAACACATTCAGTTACTTCACACCGAAAAAGGTAACATACTCTCTCGAAGTGAGTAATCCCTTGAGTGAAAATCTCAGCCTTGGGAGTTCTGTAGATGATTAAAGGTCAACGAATGAATCAAGTGTGATGAACAAAAGACATTTCTTTTCTGATTATATGTTGAATAAGAACGGACAACATAAGAACCTCTGTATCTCAGGCACTGCGCCGTGCAAAACCCGTGATGGTTCTTGTAATAAATGAATTAGTGATAAAATATTTGGTCTGTAAATAGAGTTCTTAGCATATTCAAGTTTAAAGGGTACGTTTAAGTTTAGTAAGGTCAATGTAAATATTAATCAGTTCGGGGAATTCGTCAAGTATGTAAAATGTAAATAAGTATTTGTAGCCTATAGAGTAGGCTAAGTTGTATTTTTGATAACAGTTAGAACCGTGTCCAGACTTCGTAGCGAATAGTGGAATAAAGTTAGTTTCAGTCTGTCTTCATTTTATACGACAGAAATAGCGTGGTCCTTCGAACCGGATATTTATCACCAATTATTTTACTACGAGAAATATGTTTCGGATCGTAAACATTGAGAGGGTGTCAGATCCGAAGACCGTGTGTACCGCACCAGTTCTTTTATATAGGAAATTATAGCTAGTGTATTGAACCGTGTCAGGACATCTCGCCACAAGACAACTTGCCACAATGTGACATCTCGCCACATTCGTAGCGTACAGTACTTCATTCAGTCACTATTAAACAAGACCAAAGGTTTCGATGGGATCCCAAAAATTCAATATTCGATCCATACAATTAAATTTGTCTTCCCCAGACTCCTTGAACATTTTTATTCTTAAAATTTAGAAAGAGATTAAAGCCAAATAGCTAATCATCTGAGAAAACCAAGTTCAGATACGGAGTCAGCATATGTGTTTACCCCCATAAGTCATATCTATTTTTACGAAACCGATCGAAACGATCCTGCCTTACTTCTGCCAGTTTTCCGCTTTTGGCGAAATTCCGGAACTACTTGTCCAGCGAAAAAATAAAGCTCAAAAATGAACCCCCAATATCCCCAAATATCCAACATCCCAATATCCAACATCTAATCAACTTCAAATAAAAATTTAACTAATAGCAAATTTTCCGGTTTCAGCCGGATCCCGGACGAACTATATGTCCGGCTAAAAAATGATTGTATACGGATCTCTGTTTACCCCTAAATCGGACATCTAATCAGCTAGCCTACACATACAAGTTTTGCTAGTAAAAAAATTTCCGGTTTGGGCCGGATTCCGGGCGAACTACTAGTGCGGGTAGAAAATGATCTTGACATAAGTGTTCAGCATGCCTTCTTACCCATAAATCGAACATCTAATCAACTTCAAATAAAATTTTACTTTTAACAAACTTTCCGGTTTCACTTGGCCGGAACTACTTGCCTGGCGAGAAAATGGTTTTCATATTCGTGTTCAGCATGTCTTCTTACCCCTTAATCGACTATCTCATTAGCTGTTTAAAAATATTTTGTTTGTCCCTAAATTTGAACCCCCTCCCCCATCCCTAAATGTAGGGCTACAGAGCCCATCTACGAGCTCGACCTCTCTTTTGATCCAAAGGATCCTCCCACCAAGTATCATCAAAATATCTCATTCTCTTCGAGAGTTATCGTGCTCACAGACAGACGGACAACTTTTGCGATGTCATAGGTATCCCTCCACTTACGTTCGAGCTTACGTTTTGGGATCCCAAAAAGGTATAATGAAGCAAATAATTATAGACGATGTCTCTCAACAAATCAATTGCGCTGCTACGTCTATAACTACTGACAACTCTTTCGATTCTTTCGAGGCACTTGCAGGGGGTGGCTCCCCGAAATCATCATGATCTTTTTGCCCACTCTCACAATGCCCACGCTCAGAATGCCCACGGTTCAAAATACCCACGATCAAAATGCCCACGACTAAAATGCACACGACTCAAAATGCCCACGACTCTTCCTGGAAGAAAAGGAACCTGCCGAAGGGCCGAAATATCGCTAACGAACATCGTAGCTGACCAGTCAGCTGGGGCTAAAAAAGTATTTAAAGTTTAACTGAAAAGCCAAATTATTTTTGTGTCATTTAGTTGAATACACTGAATTATTTGGATTCTGCAAAGGGATTTCTTTGTTTTCCACTATCTGCTCTAGTTATGACGTTCAGAATATCTGCGGCCGTTCCCACAGCGAAAATTCTACTATGACGCGGGACATTTTTATCTAAACAAAAACAAGGCTTTTCAGTGGGCAGTGGCGATATTGGTAAAGATTGCTTAGTGCCTGAAGCAAAAAAAAAGTCATAAATCTTTCTTGTAAGGCATACAACAAATTAGAGGTAGGCTACCACAATCACACGGAAATTCCACTTTTTGAAAACCGATTATTCCTGAATAGCGGAACAACCAAGTAACGCATTTTCAGCGGGTCTTCAAGCCAATTTAAGTGAATAAGTGATGGATAACTAGATTGTCCTATCCCAGTCCTTTTCGGTTAAACTTTAAGGGCTATTGTTGACAAGTGTAGTTCCTGCACTAGTATGTACCGAAGTCCAAAAGATAAAGAGAATTAGGCTATACACATCAAAAGTACAATGAGTCAGAAGCAGATAAATAAAGATTGAACAAAAAATCGCTTTATCTGACCCGGAGATAATGCAATGAAGCTTAGTGCGTGTTTTAGTTTTTACCGAATCTTGGAATATTTCTCTAATAAAACATGAGGACATTAACTGCGGAGAAGGAACAGATCCTGGAACAGGTATGATCCCCACGAGGGGTTACTCTCTTGTTTGGCACCACTGCAAAAGCCTCTGTGGACACCGGCTGGGCGCCGGGGTCACTCTCTGGGAACCGGGCCCTTACTGTACAGTCATTTTGAGTGAGTAACCCCTCGTATCCCTAATGCAAGCCTAGTAGATTTCCGCGGGATCTGCGACGGTTTAGATTCCAAACGATGCATCTATCAAACTATATACGGATGAGCATCAGCAATATGACACATCTGTAGCCTAATAATTACCGATGTTAATTCGTTAAAGATATGGAATGAACGAATGAAAAAATTATGACGCACTGTCCGAGGTCATAAGTGCAGCAAAAAAAGGACAAAGAAATATACCAATAATCACAAAACACCCAGAAAATATTTTTGATAAAGGTTATTCACCAATTAAAATCACATTGATCGAGTTGTGGACAGAGGTATATTTCCAATCGCAGAACACAAATTAGAGGAGAGGTTTTCAAGCGTCAATAATGTATCAGGTATTAACAAACAGCGGATCAGGTAGCGGTTCCGCGTGTGCCGTGGTAGGTAGGCCCAAAGCAGAAATCTCAGATACCCGAAGTACGCCGAGAAAGTATATCTGAAGTATTCATTGAAGTGTTTTCTTGTTAACTAATTGGATAAAACAGCTAAAAACCAATAATCATTCAAAAAGTCTGGCTTCAACCGACACAGCCTAGTATACCCCCTGGTAAACTGCAAAAAAAAAATCTTGCAGGATTTACTACTGGGATTAATCTTGTCTCTATTGAGATAAGATTATCTATAATTCGGATTAATCTTATCCCGGTAGCCATAAGATTAATCCCAGTCGAGGGGTTGCGCACTGATGCCTCATGGTGTACAACGTCCCTGCCTCATGCCTGCCTCAGGTGCCTCATCGCCCGTTCTGGTGACACGTTCTACGTAAAGTTGTGTTTTCATCGTGTCTGCCTCATGCCTGCCTCAAGTGCCTCATGCCTGCCTCACGAGCCTCATGTGCCTCATGCCTGCCTCACGTGCCTCATGCCTGTCTCACGTGCCTCATGCCTGCCTTACGTGCCTCATGCCTGCCTTACGTGCCTCATGCCTGCCTCACGTGCCTCATGCCTGCCTTACGTGCCTCATGCCTGCCTCACGTGCCTGATGCTTGCCTCACATGCCTCATGCTTGCCTCACGTGCCTCATCGCCCGTTCTGGTGACAAGTTCTACGTAAAGTTGTGTTTTCATCGTGTCTGCCTCATGCCTGCCTCACGTGCCTCATGGCTGCCTCACGTGCCTCATGGCTGCCTCATGCCTGCCTCACGTGCCTCATGCCTGCCTCACATGCCTCTGCCTCATGGTGTACACGAAATCGGCCAGTGCGCAACCCCTCGATCCCAGTAGCAAATACTGCAGTTCCTTACTTGGGAGAAACTTTTTACAGTATACGGATTAGATATGAAACTGAAATACCGAGAAATGACACTGAGCGTCACCGATGCTTTCTAGCGGGCATAAGTCAATACAGGTGATTTACATACATCAAACATAGATACCGCTGTGACAGCCCATTCGGCCAGTGATCCAAAAATCACGTACGAAGTCGTTGCGACTGGAGTGACGTGAAGAGCTGAGCTATATCTCGACTCAAGTCAGGTCACGCGTAAAATTTCGATTCGGACAAATCAGACTGCTGTTGCTGCTGCTGCTGCTGCTCCGGCTCACAGCCGTGAGCAGATCGCAGCATTACGCTGCCTGCGCTCCCTTCATCGAAGTGGAGCAGCAGCAGCAGCAGCAACAGCAGTCTGATTTGTCCTTATCGCAAAGTGAGTAATATCACCATCAGTTCGGACAGTTCAAAAAAGCTCCGCAAGAGGCGCTATTCGGGACTTGGGGCCCCAACCCCAAATCTCGCGCAGCGCCAGCGGCGAAGCCGATGGCCGCGCGACGAAGATAAGGTACGAGAGGTACCGCCCCCCCCCCTACCCCCCGTCCCTGTGGGTATAAATTCTAGTACATTGTATTATTTTGATCATCCGAGTTCGGATCCCCCTTTTTGCATATTTACGCATATCTGTTGATGATTCACTGACAACGGTATCAACAGCCCGGCGGGTTTGAATCATATATTCATCGAACTACCGCCACAAAGCTGATTGTCCGGAATCTGTGACGGGAAGTGAAGACCCAGAGTACGCACGCGTTTGAAAACGGAAAAATGTTCTTATAACAACAATAATAACATCACAGTGCAAACCAATAGGCTACTGGCACACTGTCAGAAGTTTCATAACAGATCGCGCATACCACTTTCAAGAATAACACCTTTTCACTTAGAAATAAAGTGTTATGACCAATTATGTTTACACTATTTCGTGCCTAGATCTCCAGCAACACCTTCAACTGGTAAAAATACTACACTGTCAGAAGTTACATAACGACAACAGAAGGATGCCCGGTTTCAACAGATAACACTTTGGGATGTTATCTGTTATGTTTCTTTCGTTCCCGTTAGTATTTTTTTACCGATTGAAGGTGTTATTGGAGATCTAGGCACAAAATAGTGTAAACTTAATTGGCCATAACACTTGATTTCTAAGTGAAAAGGTGTTATTCTTGAAAGTGTTAAAGGAACAGTAAACTTGACTACGCAACTTTCGGCCATCGAATCGGCCATCGAATCCAGCCAAAACCGGAAAGTTTGTTAAAAGTAAAAGTTTTATTTGAAGTTGATTAGATGTCCGATTTAGAGGTAAGACGAGATGCTGAATCCGTATATGACAATAATTTTTTTGCCTGACATGTAGTTCGTCCGGAATCCGGTTGAAACCGGAAAATTTGTGATAAGTTAAATTTTTATTTGAAGTTGATTAGATGTTGGAAATAGGGGTAACTAGATACGCTGAATCCATTTTTGAGCTTTAGTTTTTCGTCGGACAAGTAGTTCTGGAATTCCGCCAAAAACCGGAAAATTCGCAGAAGTAAGCCAGGATCGTTTCAATCGACTTATAGGGGTAAACACACAAGCTGAATCCATATCAGAACTTGGTTTTCTTAATGATTAGCTGTTTGGCCTTAATCTGTTTCTAAATTTTAAGAGTATAAATGTTCATGGAGTCTGGCGAAGACCGGATCTGACGAAGACAAAACCTAATTGTCTGGATCAAATATCGAAGTTTTGGGATCCCATCGGAACCTTTGGTCTTGTTACATGTAGACCACAGAGAAACGACCTCCCCGACAAGACGGCCGGGGTTCGATCCCTAGTCGCGGCACACAAACCTTTTGCTTTTCCAAACCTTTTGCTCAAAAGTCGAATTCTCGGAAACTGCCCGGAAACTGCAATGGTCGTAACGAGAATTTTCCTTACTCTCAATATCGACTCAGGGTACATTCTTGATATGTTAGCTAGCTCCCCGAGTCAAGTTTGAGTCAAGTTTTCTGATCCTTTAAGCGATATCTGTTATGAAACTTCTGACAGTGCATATACAAAATCGTATGTCACAAACAATGATTTTCGTTCAAAGAAATGAGTCGGCGATACAACCGAAATAGACAGTGTTGCCACTGGTCCCAGAATTCCGAGATTTGTCACAAAGTTTTCGACTTTCGACTTCGACTTCTACAAAGCGAGCCAGAATTTTGCGACCGGAAGACAGGACAAAAGAAAAACATTATTTCGAAGCTAAAAAAAAAACGAAATTTATAAGCAATACCTGGTAAAAAGAACCGAGTTTGGTAGCCACCAGAATGTCACAGGTGTCTAACCAATAACTGGTAAAAAAAGGACCGAGCTTCGTAGCCACCAGAATGTCACAGGCTTTTGCGGCCATACGTCACACACCCGTCAAAGAAAGTGGCAACACTGGAACTAGACATTCTGTTCAATGCTCTTGATGACCAACTCTTTGTGCCGACGAAGAACAGCTGTGTGCCTGGCAAAAAGCCAGAAACGTCACCAGAACAGACGTTGTTGATTGGTTTACATATGATCTGAGTCAATTTCGAGGGTTCGTTTGGGTGTCTATTCTCGTTGTTCCCCTGGATTCCTGGCATGTTACGGACTCAGTCATACAGAGGATTTGTTCAATAAAACTATGACCTTCAATCTCTTATTTCAGTTCCGGGTCAAAGTGAGCGACCTCACCCTTCCTGAGCCAGGCGACCGCTACCTTCTCCGATGGCTGAGGGCGCGCGAGTTCGACATCGAGAAAGCCGAGGCGATGCTGCGTGCCCACATAGACTGGCGCCGCGTGTGGGGAGTGGACGAATTGACAGACGACTGGCAGCCCTCAAAAGTTTTAAAGAAATACTCCCCTATGGAATTTATCGGGTATGACCGAGAGGGACGCCCAGTTTGGTTCGGTCGCCAAGCACAGTTCGACGCGCCCGGCGCTCTTATGTCGGCAAGCGCCCGGGATAATTTGCGCTTTCACATCTGGTTTCTAGAGCGCAGTATGCGTATGATGAGGCGACAATCGGAAAAGCTCGGAAAAGACGTTACAACCCACACCATGATTTCGGACATGGCCGGATACAAAATCCGGTATATGACATACAAACCTAGCCTCGACTTGGGTATGAAATTCACGCAAATGTACGAAGCCAACTACCCAGAATTACTCGAGAAGATCGTCATTATCAACACAGCGCCCATATTCCATACGATCTTCAACCTCATGAAGCGTTTCCTCAACGAAGATACAATTTCGAAAATGCACTTCATCGGATCCAACCGAACCGAATGGGAGAGTGTGCTAACAGAGCTTGTACCATCTGATATCCTGCCAAAGAAATACGGTGGAGCGCGGGTCGACTCAAAAGGGGACGAAGCCTGCAGCGAGCTCTTCGGCAAAGTCGGCGACATCCCGAAGAAATATTACCTTGCCAACACCCAACCGCCCGAGACTCTCGAAGGCGCAACCTTAATCCGGATAGTCAATGGAAAAAGCTTCATTTTAGAGCTACCCGTAACAAAACCGGATTCCGTAATCACCTGGAAATTCCGGTCCGAAGGGGGCGATATCGCATTTGGGATTAAGAAGGTAGTGGAGGGTGGTAAACCCCAGGAGGTACTAGCGATGACAAGGGTATTATCACATGTGTATGTGGAGGAGGGACAGATGTTCGTAGACCCTGGCACGTACTTGATAGAATTTGATAATTCGTATAGTTACTTCACCCCCAAGATAGTGAACTACATAATCGAAGTCAATGATGCTACTTCGAGTGTTGTGACTGGTCAAGAAAATGTGGAATAGTATTTGTAGAATTTTTGTATTTTGTAGTTGGTTTCGGATTAAACTCGGACATCGGACATGGTGTCTAACACAAACAGTGTCAGACGAATACCCTTGATGAATACCTCAATCCCTGAAAATATGTCAGTTAACCTGTTCTGAGTTATCGTACTCACAAACGAATAGACGGGTAGACAAGGTAAGATGTTACAGGTATCCCGTCACTGAAATTTCGAACCCACAAAACTCCGTCAAGACGAATTGCAGTGGATGTCGACTGACACATTTTGTCAAATCAAATACGATTTGACACTACTTTACCAAATTTTATTCGTAGCGTGCAGCGGTAAACCAACGCAATTCGCTTTGTTTGTTCAACCTTCATGGACGATGGTTACTGTTAATAGTTAACATTCTGTTAGTGTGGCATTTTCTAACCGTTAGTAAAAAGGCCGTATCCAGGGGGGGGGGGTTAGGGGGTTCGACCCCCCCCCCCCGAAACCCACAAAAGTAATAGTTTTTTGTACGCTTTAACCTCTGATCTATGTATTTTTTGTACTTTTTGGTCCGACCTGTGGACAAAACCCCCCCGAAATAAATTCCTGGATACGGGCCTGGTTAGTATGAAGGCTTGCGATTTGGTCATCGAATGTTCTTCTATCGGCTCCTTTTGTATTTGTTCATATTCACATAAAAAAGAACTTGATATTTAATACCTCGGCCACCACTCAGGTACACCCAAGCCCTGTGAATAAGCAACCCTTCGACCACCAAATAATCAAGAACATCTCCCTCCCTTTTAGTATTCTTCTAATTTAGCAAATAAATGCATCCGAATACCAACACAACACCCGTGAATTAGCAACCCTTCAGCCCCTATATTGCCAAGAACATTCCCCTCCCGACAACACAATTAGTCTGTTTTAGTATCCTTCTAATTTAGCAAATAACTATATCCGAAAAAATGTTATTTGCAAAGGTTGCGTGGAGCCTTGGTGGAGCTGAGAGGAAGCGATTATAGTTTTGTGATAAAGCGGTACATTTTCGTACCGCGAGCGAAGAGTTTCGAATCCTACGCATGGGCAGTCGTAATCGAGTGAGCAACCAAGGATGGATGATCTAGGACAACTCACAAGCGCACAGACAGAAGTGCTCAAACAGGTATAGCAAATTCAATTTTTTTTTTTTTTTTCTACGAGACATTAGCCTTACAAAAATTTTGCGGATCAAATGTTACTTTGGTACAAGAGGCGTATTTTGTGACGAGAATTGGTAGGGGCGGATGATCTAGGACAACTCACAAGCGCGCAGAGAGATGTGCTCAAACAGGTATAGCAAAACCAAATATGTTTTTCAAAACTTTAGCGTAGAGATCTTTGAGGAATAGAGCTTGAATTATTTTACGAGGCTTTTGGATCAAATATTACCTGGGTAGGAGGGGCCTATTTTGACAATGGCAACACAGAGCCGAGCCAATTTCTTTTTAATTTCGGCATTGCTTATGAACTAAAAACGAAATCAAGGGTTGCTAGATGCCTGTGACACCGATTAAAGGTAGATACTTGGGAGAGACAGTGTATGTGGGACATCCCCCCCCGAAAATCATAAGAAGGAAAGAAAAAATGCGTGTCAACTGGCATAAAAGTGCGTTTGCTCATGGAATTTCAGTAAATTTGCTCGTAGATCGTTATATTGTCATAAAACAATCGGCACATCCCTCCCTCCTTGAACATTCACTAGTGTCCAGAGAGTATACGATAGCAGAAAGAATGCGAATAATACTGCATTGCTCGTATGGCGTACACACACCATATAGCGCCTCAACAAGAACCAGACAAAAAGAAACACATTTAGCTGGTATAGGAATAAAAGTAAACAGAACTGAATAAATACTTCGTAGGCTATGTATCCATTCTTTCTGTCAATTTCTGCTAAAAATCCCAATATTTTCAAGAGAACCATATTTTCACCCATGCTAGTCAATGCAACTAGACCTATTGAATAATTAATGAGCGGACGAGATTGACGGACTTATTGCTGTTAAGGGGAGATTGACGTTCTGTTAATGTGAATATAGTTTGGCTAGTGTTAGCATTTTTCAGAAAGAAAAGGTTCAATTGTGTAAAAAACAATCATCTCAAAATAATCAATCACTTCTGTTGACCGGCTGCGGTTTCTCCCCGATTTTGCACCATATCAATCAATTACTTCAGAAAAGGATATCTGGAGCCGCAGAGATTCGGACGGAAGGATCATGCTACTGCGAACAAAACCAGTTACATACGAGATAAGAAACAATATTGTTTTTCTTAGATTTTTTCGATCATCTCGGTGTGATTACAACCAAACAGATATCCTTCAATCAGGAGTGACAAGCGCTCTCTTTATCTTCTCCCGCAAACATACCAACCCAATATTTTTAGAGCTCGGATGCAAATACAACGTTTGGCAAAACAAGTCTTGCAGCGCACCTAGCGGTGCTTAAAGGAACCACAAATGAAAAAAATAAAAGTGCATGAGAAGCTCCAAAATGGGATTTTCATTGTTGATAGATTCACTCCGCGTTTCAGACTCCTTTTCTTTTACTTGGTTTTCCACTTTCTAACCACGGCGCGTACGTTTTTTGAATATTTTGCGTCCTACCTCCGCGTCGGACAGCGAGCGAAACTGAGAGCGAACAGAATCGCTAATTTCATGGGGCAACTAAACAACAATTACCTACTTGTTAGCCTACTTGCAAGGTATAGATTTAGTACACGAATTGAAGACGAAGTGGTTTTCTGGGATAGTAGGCGAAAAAAAGAACGTGATAATTTATGAAACAAAGACAAAAGAGAACTTGGTTCTTCCAATCCATCTGGACCATTCTAACCGTTTCCCTACTTCTTCCAGTTCGAAACTGCCATCAAAGACCTCGACTTGCCCTACAGAGACGCCACCTACATCGTCCGATGGTTGCTCGCACGCGACTACGACACTGAAAAATCCTTGCAAATGCTCAAAACCCACCTAGAATGGCGAGTGAAATCCGAAGTACATCTTCTCACCGACAACTGGACCCCTCACCCCATCAGTAAAGCCTATATCCCCCTTGGATATCTCGGGGAAGATAAATCAGGAAATCCAACTTGGATTCTCACGCTTGGATCAATGGACGTCAGAGGCGTGCTCAAATCCGTGCCTCACGAGTCCATGATCAATTTTTGCGCTTGGGTTCTCGAACACAACATGCGAAAAATCGCCAAAAATGCAGAAAAAGACAAGACAAAAGTGTACAGGCTAAACATCTTAGTGGACCTAGAAAATTGGAAATTGGCGGATATTACGTCACGATTAACCCTCGAATTTGCACGAGACTTGGCCATGATGTACGAGGCCAACTATCCTGAAATCCTCGGCAAACTCATAATCTTCAACGCACCGATAATCTTCAACATTCTATACAACTTCGTCAAACCATTCCTATCTGAGTTAACAGCGCAAAAGATTCGAATCCTGGGTAGCGACAAAGCGGCATGGAAGCGAGAATTGGAGCTGATTAGTCCCGACCTAGTTCCTAAAAAGTGGGGCGGAATCCTCACAGACCCAGATGGAAACAAATACGCCTATAAGACAATCAAAATGAACATGGGAGGTACAGTGCCATCTAGCAATTACCTCGCGAACCAACCTCAAGAGGTATTTGAAAAGGTGGACGAAGTCGAGTAAATCCCTCCAACGTGATGATAATTTACAGCTTCTGTTAGCTAGTTACTGAATGCTGGTCTATCAGTTTGAGAAAAGTCCCATCAGTTTTCAACGGATTACAATGTTAAATGTTATGTTGGATGCCAACGATCTGTTGCGACCCGTTTAAGTTTATGGTTCGTGAAAAATTTAGTTAAAATCCTTTTAAATGTATGTTTCGCGTAAAGGTAACATTTCGCGAAACCATAACATTTAAATGGTCACAAGAAATATGCTACCGAACTTCTGACAGTGTAGCGTCTCGCCAGTGCAAGCTATCTTTGTATGGATTTATGGATCGATTATGGATGGATCTTTGTATGAATTTTGGACAATTTCTTTGTATGGATTTTGGACAATTTCAGCTCACAAGTCACGGGACAGGGCACTCCTAAGGCTATGGTGCCATGGTGCTGTGGTACCAACTAGTAAGCGAAACCAGCCCTGTGCATCAGTTGAAGCTCCTTACAAGATACCTGGCACCGCTCAGCAAGTTCAGAAGGTGAAGGGTGCCGCTGCCGAAAGTTACAGAAAGTAGGCACAGAAGTCGGACTTGATAACAATAAACTGATTAGGAAAACCTGCCGAAAGTTACCAAAAGTACGCTAAAGCCGGACTTAATAACAATAAACTGATGAGGGAAACCGTTTGTGCAGAACGAAGTGAAGTCAAAGTGTGCAGTATTTAAGCTTTTGCCTGTTCAGGCTTATGTTTTTTATTTCGAGTAAAAAAGAGAGATATCGAAGGGTTTCTCAAGCGGTCCCAGCCTCCATACCATGGCGGTTGTTTGGGGCCATAAATGATGCCTTGCGCGTATACACACACCATGAATAATGTTAAAGTTTAACTGAAAAGCCGATTTAATTTTGTGTCATCTGATTGAATACACTGAATTATTTGGATTCTGCAACGGGATTTTTTTTATTTTCCACTATCTGCTCTAGTAATGACGTTCAGAATATCTGCGGCAGTCCCCACAACGTAAATTCTACTATGACGCGGGAAATTTTAATCTCAACACAAATGCAGCTTTTCGGTGGGCAGTGGTGGGATTGGTGAAGATTGCTTAGTGCCTGAACAGAAAAAATCATAAATCTTTCTCGTAAAGCATACAACAAAAATTCTGTACCATAAATCACAAGGAAATTCCACTATTTGAAAATCGATTATTCATGAACAGCGGAACAACGAAGAGCGTGTTCCACCCTACTTACCGTAGTTACTACGCTAGTCACCGTAGTTACTACGCTAGGCTGGAACGCTTTTTTCTTTTTCGGTCAAATGTCAGGCCGCGGGCTGATCGGACCAATCACGTTACAGAGATGAGTAGTTACTACGCTTACTACGCTCCCGAGCGTGGTAAGCAAATAGTTACTATTAGTTACTATTTTGAGAAGGTTGGAACGGTCAGCGTAGTAACTTTTCGTGAGGCTGGAACGGAAATAGTAACTAATAGTTACTATTGGTCGAGGGGTGGAACACGCTCGAAGTAACGCATTTTCAGCGGGTCTTCAAGCCAATTTAAGTGAATGAGTAATGGATAACTAGATTGTCCTATCCCAGCCCTTTTCGGTTAAACTTTAAGATAATGCAAACTTGTAACGTTCCTCTAGAAATAATCGTTAGGAACAGTAACAGGGCCTCGCTCAGCTCTGCTACTTTCAATTATTTGCGTAAAAACATTTCTAAAACGTATTGACTTAGGCAAATTTAACGATCAATGCAGTACCGATTTAAGGTCAACAAAGCCTGGTCACCTGGCCTGGTCACAGAATAGAACTATCCTACACTGTCAAAAATTTAATAACAGATAACACAAGAATGCGGAGTTTCAAAGACAACACTTGGGATGTAATATCTTGTGACTTCGAAAACGTTATGCATGACAAGCATTGCCAGGAAGAGCCGAAAAAGTATCTGCTGACTTTTCCGATATCAGACGACAAACAAAAAATCAACGGAGGCTAAAAACTTTACGGTAAAGGTACGTGCCACACAGTCCAATTTTTGCTCTCGGATGCGAATTTCATCCTTCTCTCCCATATTTTGATGCATGGCATAACGGTTTCCCCACAGTGGAGCGAATTTCGCATATGTTCTTTCGCATGCGAATCTGATCGAACTGTGCATGCACGTAGCTGAAAACGGTGCGCCTGGTTTAAGGATCTCTCTTGCTTATTCTGCCTTTCATATTATCCCTAGCTCCTTTATGGGATTATAAAATTCGGAAATCCCCGCCTTTCGCAATTGTTTCGTTTTGTACCTACGACTTTTGAGCGCTTTTTGGGCCTAGCCGAGTTTTGAAAGTCACGCAACGCAAACTTCGCCGAAAGCTTCAAGGTCTCTTTCACAAAGAGGGAAGGATATGCAATGCTTCAAAGTATTTATATTTCATTTTGGAAGACATGCTAGACCACCTTCTGTTCTGGACTTCTTTTTTTTTGCTTGATTTTCCCACTTTTTAACCAAGGCGCGCGTCCAATTCTCAAATATTTTGCGTCCAGCCACCGCGTCCCAGAGAGGGTGGCTGGATTGAGTCGACAAGCGCTAACAAGAAAATCGCTAATTTCTCGTGGGAAGTTATTTCTGATATGATATTTCTGAGCCGTTTCATCTTGAAAAGATCATTTCTGGTAAGAGTTGTGCTTCAATACTTACCAGTGCGAGCTCAGTCAACCACAAACCCCTGATTTTTGGATACCCAATGCCAAACGCTGGATATGTCTAATGTTTGGCATGCCCTATGCCTAACGCTAAGTACACTAGGTCTTTCTCAGGAGGAGCTTGTTTTAGTTATGAGTATGAGAGCTGATTGTTTGCCATTGGGAAAAAGAAGAAAGTATTTAGGTAAGTTTAGGGCTAAGTCTGGTCCTTACTTTTGCCCTATGTGTGGTTGTGAAAATGAAACTTTACAACATTTTTTGGCGGAATGTGTGGAATTGAGTGATTTTGATTGATTGATTTATTGTATAATTCAGGTACAAAATTTCGTGGTTATCCAACCAAATTGTTTGACCTTTGTCAGGTAATATATACAACAATTGTTAAAATCGAATTCGTGTTCAAAATAAAAACAAACCATTGAAGTCAACACCCAAAAAAAGAAAAAAATCTAACAAAATAACTAAAAAAAAACATTATTGTAAAAATCCACAAATTTCGGAATGAAGCTATTACAATATCTTTCCCGGTTACATGCGATCGGCATGAGCTTCGGGACTTTGGTGGAAACTTGCCTTGGTGGCCTTGGGCGTTCAACCTCAAAATCAGGGGGTAAAAGGGATCGGAGAGTTGGGTGTTCAAGGAGTTTTAGTCCAAAATTTTGACACAACTTCTGCCTCCTATTAGACAACGCATCCAGTCCAAATAAAGAAAGGAGGCCAGAGTACGGGATTTTAGGGCCCCTGTGCACAATTCTTAGGGCACGTTTCTGGATATTCTCTATACGATTAGATTCATCCTTCGTAATACCATAGTGCCAAACTGGACAAGCATACTCCACCAGAGGACGAACAAACGTACAATACAGACGCAACATCTTTTTTTCAGGGACCTTAAATTTAGTGAGTGTTTTTAACATAACAATAGACGCATTAGCTTTTCTAATCATGCTATCAGTGTTTTTCTTCCACGACAGATCAGAAGAAACAACCACTCCAAGGAGATTAATTTCCTCCGAGAGGAGGCCATCATCCAACTCAGGGTGAAAACTTGGCTCATCCGATAAAAAAGAAAAAGTCAAAACCGTTGTTTTATCCGCATTTACAACCATATTTGAATTTTTTGCTTCCGTTGCTACATCCTGGACTATTGTCATTGCTTGGCTTTTAAAAGATCGATGCAGTACTTCCACAAGCGACAAGTCGTCCACGTACTTCCATCTGTCATCAGCATCAATAGCAACATCATTTATCATAACCAAAAAACAAAGAGGTCCCAACACGGTTCCTTGTGGGACACCACAGTATATAGCACTAGTAGATGAATAAAGACCTTTATATTTTACAACTTGCTGCCTTTGAGGGAAGAGCTGTTGGGGTAAGAGTGGGTGGGATTGAGTGGATTGTGCAGGCAATGAAACAGCTGAGTTTTGGAACGATTAAGTCGATTGGAAGGTTCCTGAGGTTGGGGATGAGACACAGGGAAAATTGTTTAAGTTTATAAGGTAAAATGAAATATAGTAGGATGTAGAGTAGTGTACAGATTATTTATATCATTTATTTATTTTTTTTGTGTTGTATTTTTGCGATGGCCCGTGTTGGCTTTTGGGCAATAAATCTATCTATCTATCTATGCCAGGTGCTGGATACTGTAACCCAGGACAATATTGATGAGTTGAGTGAAGCTAAAAAATCAACCAATTAGGACTCTTTTGTATTGAGGTAGGTCAGGGTTAGGTTACGAACAAGTATCCAGCGTTTGACATGGGGTATCCAGCGTTGGGCATTGGCTACGCTAAATGCTAAATATACCCAGCATTTGGCATAGGGTATCCAAAAATCAGGGATTTGTGGTAGACTGTGCAAGCTCGCGAGAACACGGGCGAGAGGCACGGTGAGATGGTGAGGCCAAAAAATTAATCAATGAGGAAACATCAGACACGGGACAGTAAAAAACAGAAATTGCAATGGGTGCGACGAAAAGCGCCTTGGTATCTGTTTTGAGTTGACTGAGGTCAAGTCAAGATAAATAATCTGACAGAACCTCCGTCTCTATCTCTGTAATATGACTATGCGGAGTCGAATAATTCCCCATACCCAGTCCACTACGAACGAGCGGACGTTAGTAGCTTCGCGCCACTCACGTTTCGTTACCTCTACAAATAGCTAAATCGCTAATGATCCTGCCGGCGAGGAAAAGTAGAAGTCAAAGCTGATTGGTTCTATGGACGCGCTCCGGAGCGGGTCAGCGCGCGAAGTACGCCTTCTGCACTATTTTTTCAGCGATAAGCAACGGCGAAGATGGAAGACGAATAAACGGGTATCAACATCAGCTCATAGCTAGAGTAAATACCTCTAGGTCTGCTCAGTTATGTCGGGGTATTCATAGTCGCTGCATGGGACTAAAGACAGAAGTTCTATCAGATTATTTGTTCTTGCTGAGATCCACACCAGAGCATCACTGGCAGAATTCGCTTTTACAAATTAGGCTGCAGACGAATTCGCCTTATTCCAGTTCATCGTTCCAAGTGGACTAGTTTCCGAAAATCACCCTTTGTCTCATTATCAACACTTGTGACAGAGATAGTAAAACCATGGATCCATACGGTAGTGGATAGAACATGGTAACTTCCCCTTTCTACTCCAGAGAACCTCCACCAACTGGGATGCAGATTGCAGATCTTGTAATCATAAACCTGGGGATCTATTTTACTATCTCTGTCATAAGTGCTGACAATGAAGCCCTGGGGGACATTCAGAATCTAGTCCGCTTGGAAGCGCTGAACTGGATATGGCGAATTAATCGGCAAACTGCTTTAGGCCGGCCTTGTTGCCGAACAAAACAAAACACGGGAACGTATTTAGGAAACAAAGAATCCCTGCGTCGGTCTGACTTGCCTTCGAGTTCAATAAAGGAACATGAACCTAATCCCTTACCTGAGACATCAGCCGTAGACTCTGAATCGTCGCTTCGTAAACCTTTTCAAGTTTTCCCAGCAGGTTTTTATGCTTGTTTCCACGAATATGACGGATAAACGACTAAAAAGAAACATATTTTAGTTCAATTTAATGTAATTTACTATGTGCCTGACAAAACGAAGTTCCGTAGTCTAACTTTTTGAAAGTTCGTTACGTAATAAAGTATCTAATACAAAATTCGTATTCACTACTCAATGAATCAGTCAATCAACAATTTCAACGTCTAATAGTTATTAGCTAGACACGGTAAACATGAAAATAAGTAATGTTTTGGGAATTCTATCTGATGCATCACTTACACTTACACTACTTTCTTACACTGAGAGTGAGTTCAGACGAAGTATAATATTATGGGCTAATCATTTATCGGCATCGCTTGCGACACTCGGATTGCATTACTCCACAACGTTCTCCTATAACGATCGCATTCTCTTTGGGATTTTGGCGTTGCTGAGTTGTAAACTGAAAGATGGTTTCGAACAACCTGAAAACGAGTACGAAGCGAAATAAATACACTGTCCTTGCTGCTTAAAGGACACCTGAACGATCCTACCATACTTCCATGAACCCCTCAGATCGTCATTCACAGTACCGGTACAGAGAAGAAGAATTTTTTCGCTCCGTGATTTCGGCTCTATCCACTCTTGAAGTTCTAAGTCTCCCTATGGCGATTCGTTGCGACCTCCCAAGACAAATTTAGCGCCAATATTTAAACTGTCATTATCGCATGGATAAACGTACGTTGATAACGCATGGATGGATAAACAGCGCATGGATGGATAAACGCATGGACTGTTACGGCGTGGACTGTTACAACATGAACTGTTACGCATGGACTGTTACAACTGTTACGGCGAGCGTTACGATCAAGACAAGTCGGAAAAAAGGCTGAAAATTATAGCACGGTGAAACTTCATCCGATTTTAGTCCGGTTTTCGAGAGATAAATGGTAAGCAGTATGTAAAAGTGGCAATTTAGGGTGTTAGACTTCATTCAGATGACCTTTAAACGAACAGGGTTGGTTCTAAATTGGTTGTTGTCGTTGTCTTGATTGGGCGTCCCGGGCCAGGTAAGTAAGCTCCTTTCTTCCTTTTTCTTTCTTTATCCTTTCTCAAATCTTGTGTACTGTTGAGGTTTTACGGGTATTTGGTCCCTTACAGGTTAGCTCTGGGCACTGAAAAATTCGTTGTCTTTTTTTTTTTTAATAAACTCTGTATTCTCTATAAAAAAAAAACGAACGGCTTCTCTCGCCACTTGTACAATAACGTTAGGCTTTTCACTAGTCCTGAATGCTTTAATCGCCCCTTTAATCGCAGTTCCAAGGGACAAGGCTACTGATTACTGGTATCAGAATCACCAAAATACAGAGATATTCCCCTAACCAACTACCAAAATAGGTCAGACGGATACGATCATGAAATCACATTCGAATCATCCTTTATCGTTGCAGCCGCTTCAGTGAAAACTCCGCATCGGAAAGTCGATGAAAAATGTTTTTTTGTTTGTTATTCTATTCTAGCTTTATTTGGAGCTATTTGGAAAAAATAAATGTGATTGACTGATTGAAATGAAGAAGTAACTCACCGGTCCATCCCAGGTTTGTTTTTCACAAACGTAACAGAAAAGATAAGACTCGGGAAGTCCTGCATAGGCAGTGGTGTCAACAGCCCGCTCGGCTTTCTTCTTTTCCTCCGAGTTCATGGCTTTATCTGCCTTTGGCTCCTAAAAAATATTTAAAAGACGCGTCAAACTAATGATAGTAATCCAGTACTTCAGTAGTATTTCCATCCATGCTCGTTCCCGAGATTTTTCACTTCACAAGTGAACCCTATCTCCTCTATTAGCAATACACTGATTGTCACGCTTGCCATGTTTGTCCTCTTTACGTGACGTACCATGCGCCGATCTTCGTTTCCGAGACGCTTATTCGTCCGGACACCGGTTATGCACATTTTGACAAGATTTTCATCAAAGGGAAGTGACATGGAAAGAGGCTAAAACAACCGAAGACGTGTGTAATTTTTCTGTAAGCATAGCTTAATTGTAAAGTCCTTAACCATTTCAGAACATCTGAGCTGAAACACTATGTAATACGAGGTGTCCTTTAAATTGGTTTTAAGGAACCACGAAGTGTTTGTGGCTCGAAAAGAGTGTTTCCGCGGCCAACACTATTTTGTGTGTCTCGCTTTGTGGCTCAAATTCGACAAGCAACTGTCGACGTGATTGTCGATTTCGTGGCTCGAACCTGGCGGGAAATTCATATGTAGCAGCAACATCTAAATAATAAATTTAGCAACTTAGTCAAGTGGGCTGCACAGACATAGAAGGACCTTTTTGCAAAGAAAGGTAAGGACGTAAGCCTGAAGTTCTATTTGTTTTGAGATTTTATTTGATTTTCAGACATTAGAAATGACCGCCAAAAAACGGACAAAACGGCACTTCCGCGAGGTTCAACTTGTGGCTCGACTGTGTGGCGCGCAATCGTGTTACCGCGCGTGTGGCCCACAATTGTGCCGAGGAAAAACGCCTCACGACTCTTCCAGTTTCATTTGTTCAAAGTTGCAACGAATACAGTGGCGTGCTCCTTCTAGTTTTATAGACCCTTGCTACCCTAGTGTTTGCCCAGGAACCGCTTTAAGGCGTTTCTCCGTGACAGAACTGTGGCCCACCCACTTCTGAGTCTTTGTGTGCTACACAGTCGAGCCACAAGTTGAAACTCGCGGAAACGGCGTTTTGTCTATTTTTGGGCGGTAATTGCAAATTTCTGAATATATCGTGACGTACTTAAGGATCCCATATGCATCGTCTGCCAAGGCATCTCAGTCTATAATTGTCAGTCATATTCAAGATAGAATTCGTAAGGCATTTGGCCTCTTAATTCGTTTTCGTGGGCGACACAGGAAAGATATCCTCGGGTCATTGTTTACTGCCGCGGCTTTACCTCACGTTCTTTTTGCTGCAGCAATTGTAGAAAATTTTCGAATTTGCGACATTTCTGCTACAAAAATATTTCAAATTTTCCAAATTTCTCCTTGGGTTCCTGATTTCTTTTAGTAATTCGCAGTTAGTTTCTGATTTTAAAGTAAAAGACCCAGTTTTAATTTTGAAGAAAAAGCTGACAAACTTTTATAAAAAAGCCCATTCTTTAACAAGTGATTAATGTGATACGTAAGCAATTGTAAGTTGGTTGCTGAAATAATGTGTATTTTTTATGGCACTTGCAGCCTCTGGCTCAAGTGCCATATACCGATCGAAATTCCGTCTGTCTGTCGGTCGGTCGGTCGGTCCCGTTTTTTTTGTCCCACATGTTCGAGTTAGGGTACTTCCAGATGTGTTAGGACGATGAAACTTGGCAGAAAAATCAGGGACCCGACCAAACTAACCTGGAAATAATCAGTTTCCCGATCCGACCACCTGGGGGGGGGGGAGTGGTGGGCCGGGGTATTCTGAAAATTAAGTAGTTTTTGTCACACTTTTTCGAGTTGGGGTACTTCCAGATGTGCTAGGACGATGAAACTTGGCAGGAGCATCAGGGACCCGACCGGGCTAACCTGGAAATAATCAGTTTCCCAATCCGACGACCTGGGGGGGGGGGGGAGTGGACGGCAGGGGAATCCGTAACAAGAGCTGTAAGCTCATATGGCACTTGCAAGGGTTGAGATGTATTATTTGATCAAAAGTAATTTTCGACTGTGTGGTTCAGATGCGCACTTTAAGGGAGCTAGAGAAAAAGTATTTTATCGTTGAACTTGGCTGTAATGATGCGCACTTTAAAGGCACTAGAAATTCAACTGTAAGGAAGACCCTTGAGGCAAAAACGATAGCAGGCTCTTAGGGATCATTGATATATACGTATGATCAAAAGTATTTTTTTTTTCCACTAATGCGGGTAAAATGCGCACTTTAAGGGTGCAAGAATTTTTTTTTTTGCATAACCCTTGTGGGACAACTGTTCATGGGTTGAGATGTATCGTTTGATAAAAGTACTTTTCGACCTTGCGGTTAAGATGCACACTTTAAGGGAGCTAGAACTTCATTTGTAAGCAAAACCCTTGAAGCAAAAATGATCATGAGCTCATGGGGATGACGGAAATGCATATTTTGCTTTAAAGTATTTTTCTTAATTTGCGGTCATGATTGGTACTTTAAGGAATGGTCGGATTTGAAAAGTGGCGATTTCTAAGCCAATCTTGTCGAATTTCTAATACTCCAGCCAAATTTCATCGTCCTAGCACATCTGGAAGTACCTTAACTCGCGATCACCGGAATTCCGGACCCGCCCCTCAAACTCCCCCCACAGTCGCCGGAGCCAATCCGATTCAGTTTTGGACTTGTTTGTTATTCCCACAAAGTTCCATCCCGATCTCTCCAGTCCAATCCGGTCACGTATCCCCCCCCCCCCCCAATTGTTGTCGGATCCGGTCCGGACATGAAAAAGATCCCCACATGCACGCCCTCTGTTCAGTTATTAAATTTCACTCGAATCCGATCACCCGTTCCAAAGTTACGCATGGCTAAATATTCCGGATTCCCCCTCCCTCCGATCCCCCCACGACTGTCGGATCGAGTGAATTTTTATTTACAAGTCAGTTTGATCGGGTCCCTGATACGCCTCCCAAGTTTCGTCGTGAAAATCCCAAAAACCGTCATCACCAGATTTCCGGGAAACTCCCCTCCACCCCCCCCCAAGTGTCCAGGTCCAGTCCAAACGTGTAAACGATTTATCTGGAGAAGATTCTTGTTCTTCCCAGCAAGTTTTACTCCGATCCCTCCATTATAACCGTTTCTCGAGATTTCCGGTCTTCCCCCACCCCAACTCCCCCATAGCTGTCGAATCCGGTTCGGACTTCAAATGGAACATCAGAGATATGTCATTCATTCAGGTATTAAGTTTCGTCCCAATCCGATCACCCGTTCGAAAGTTACACAACACTCAATTTTCCATATTCCCCCGCACTGAACCACATATACAAACCCCTTTGACCCTCGAATGCACTAGCTCTTTCCAATGTTAACAGAGTGATCCGATGCAAAGAGTGACGTCACGCCGCGCGCAGACCTACTAGTGTGTAGAAAGGGGTAGGGGTTTTACAAAAACTACTAAATTCTCAGGATTCCCCCGCCCTCTACTCCCTCCACGGCGGTCGGATCGGGGAAGTGACTATTTGCAAGTTAGTTTGGTCGGGTCCCTGATATGCCTGCCAAGTTTCATCGTCCTAGCACATCTGCAAGTACCCTAACTCGCGATCACCGGACCGACCGACCGACAGACCGACCGACGGAAAAGTGATCGGTATATGGCACTTGAGCGAAGCTGCAAGTGCCATAAAAATGGAGTATTGTGTAACTTTTGAACGGGCGATTGGATTGGAATGAAACTTAATAACTGAATAAATGACATACCTCTGATGTCCCATTTGAAGTCAGGACAGGATTCGACAGCTATGGGGGAGTTAGGGGGAGACCGGAAATCCCGAGAAACGGTTAGAATGGAGGGATCGGAGTGAAACTTGCTGGGAAGAACAAGCATCTGCTCCAGATAAATCGTTTATACATTTGGACTGGATCCGGATACTAGAGGGGGGGGGGGGGGTGGAGGGGAATTTCCCGGAATTCCGGTAATGGCGGTTTTGGGGAATTTGACGACGAAACTTGGGAGGCGAATGAGGGACCCGATCAAAATGACTTATAAATAAAAATTTACATGATCCGATAGTCGTGGGGGGAGTAGCGGGAGGGGGAATCGGGAATACTGAGTGATGCGTAACTTTGGAACTGTTGATCGGATTTGAGTGAAATTTGATAATTGATCAGAGGATATGTGTCTGGTGATCTCTGTCATGTCCGGACCGGATTCGACAACAATGGGGGGGAGGAATATGTGACCGGCTCAGACTGGGGAGATCGGGATGGAACTTTGTGGGAACAATAAAGAGATGCTCTGGATAAATCACCTACAGAACCGGATTGGCTCCGGTGACTGTGGGGGAGTTTGGGGGGGGGGTCGGAATTCCGGTGATCGCGATTTAAGGTACTTCCAGATGTGCTAGGACGATGGAACTGGGATGGAATATTAGAGATTCGGCAAGATTGGCTCAGAAATTGCCACTTTCCAAATCCGACATTCCTTAAAGTACCAATCTTGACCGTAAATTTGGAAAAATACTTTTAAGTAAATTATACATTTTCATGATCCTCATGAGCCCATTACCATTTTTGCCTCAAGGGTTTTGCTTACAAATGAAGTTCTAGCTCCCTTAATATGTGCATCTGAGCCGCAAGGTCGAAAACTACTTTGCTTTATCAAACGGTACATTTCAACCGATAATCATTTGTGCCACAAGGGTTTTGCTTAAAAATGTATTTTATCAGCCCTAAAGTGCCCATTTTAACCGAAAAGTGATAAAAAAAACACTTTTCACCAAACGGTATATATCAATGATCCCTAAGGGCCTGTGATCGTTTTGTCTCAATAGTTTTTCTTACAGATGAATTTCTAGCGCCTATAAAGTGCGTATCATTACAGCCAAGTTCTAAAACAAAATACTTTTTCTCTAGCTCCCTTAAATTGCGCATCTGAACCGCAAAGGTAATCTTAAAAGTACTTTTGATCAAACACTACATCTCAACCCATGCAAGTGCCATATGAGCTTACAGCTCTTGTTATAGTATCTCACAGTAATTTATTGAAAGGATTATAGTTGATTTAGAAATAGTTTTGTTTTATAATTTATATATTGTACTCCTCAGTTTTGAGGGAAATAAATGAATAAATAAATAAATATGAATACAAATCATGTAACAATCTCAATAAATATAACTCGAGACTTTCGTCCTTACTATTCCGTGCAAAAAGGCTCTTCAGTTTTATGTCTACATATTTGAGAAAGTTTTGAATTTTATTGTTTTGACGTTATTTTGCGGCTATATTTGGATTTCCCGCCAAAATCGAGCCACAAAATCGACAATCACCTCGGCAGCTGTTTGCCGAATTTGAGCCACAATGTGAGCCAAGAAAATCTTGTTGGTCGCGTTCACCCACTTGTGGACCGCATAAAAGGCCGCGGAAACGCTCTTTCCGAGCCACAATCGACCCACAACCTGTTTGTGGGAGACGGAAAAACACCTTTAGTTTCCTTCACGCGCATTTACGTTCGAGTTCCAATCACAACGGGAACAACTCCGTTAAACGAATAGGTAACTACGATAACGTGCCTGCTGACCAGGCCCGTATCCAGGAATTTATTTCGGAGGGGGGTTTGCCCGCGGAATTTATTTCGGGGGTAGGGAGGTTTGCCCACGGGTCGGACCAAAAAGTACAAAAAACACATAGATCAGAGGTTAAAGCCTACAAAAAATATTACTTTTGTGAGTTTCGGGGGGGGGGGGGTCGAACCCCCTAGCTCCTAGTATCCAGGGGGGGTAGGGGGTTCAACCCCCCCCCCCCCCAAGAAACATAACAAATAAAAAAATTTAATGGAGTTTAACCTCTAGTCTGTGTCTTTTTTGTACTTTTCGGTCCGAACCGCGGGGACCCCTCGCCCCTGAAATAAATTCCTGGATACGGACCTGCGGTCTGCGCTAACATGACTTTAAAGTTCAACCGAAAACGGCTCAGATAGGACAATCTAGTTACCCATCACCTATTCACTTAAAGAGGCTTGAAGACCCGATGAAAATGCGTTACTTCGTTGATCGGAAATTCACCGCGAATAATCATTTTTATATAGTGGAATTTCCCTGTCAGATTTGTGGTACCTCTATGAGCTTGTACCTGTGTTGTATGCTTGACGAAAAAGATATATACGAAAAAAAAGTGTTCGCGCAGTAGATTACCTTCCACGAGCAGATCACTGGCCACTGAAAAGCCACGTTTGTATTGAGATTCAAAATTTTTCGCGTCATAGTAGAATTTGCGTTGTGAGGACAGCCGCAGGTATTCCGAACGTCAATATAGAGCAAATAGTCAAAAATGAAAAAATACCGCAACACAATCCAAACAATGCAGTGTATTCAGTTGAATGATACAAAAATTAGTTGGCTTTTTAATTAAACTTTAAGCTGAGTGGCTGGCAATCCTCAACAGGACATTAGCAGATGGCCTTTCCAGACAGACTGATAGACTGTTGGAACGTCCTTTCATCTGAAGTAGTACTGAGCAATTCTATCAAACATTAGTTGTCAAATCTTATGATGATCCGACATTACAGCGACTTACGAGTTATCCAGGAAACAAAAGGTATTTTAATTATAATTATTGATTTAACACGACCAAAATGAATATTTTCAGACTAGGGACTAATAAACTAACTACAAATACTCAATCTGAAACGGATTGGAGAAAAATTGCGTTTACTACGAGAAAAGAATGGAACCGTAGCCTAATGTCTCCACTTACATGTTAGTCGACAATTGCCTGATTTCTATTCTCAAAAGCGTAGATTTTTCAAAAAATTGTTATTAAGAGGCAAGGACGGGATAGTACCAGCGCATTGCATCCTCCCGGGGCCTGTGCGCTATAACGTCATTACGTGAAGACAAGCTTGTGGTAACTTAAAACTAAATAAAAACAAAACTCACGGTCGACAAAATCAAAGATAACTCCTCAGGTTCATCTACGCTTATAACTCCCACTGTCCCACTGATAGGAAAGCAAAGAATTTATCCATCTTATCATCAGCTTATCTCTTACCTTTTCTTTCTTTACTTCTACTGATTTCTCCTCTACTTCTTCTTCCTTTTCCTCACTTTCCATTTTCTCGACCTCCTCCGCCGATTTCTCTGTCACTTCAGCAACATTCTGAGCTGCCTCAGCAGCATCTGTTTCGACTACTTCACTGACGTCAGCAACTGTTGCGGCTGGTTCTTCCTGGGTCTCAGCTGTTTCTACTTTCTTGTCAGTCTCTGCTTTGGCTTCAGTTGGTTTGGGTTTGTCATCGGATTTTTTCACAGGAGTTTTCTTCGGAAGGTCTTGCGTTTTCTTCCCAGGCTGCTGTTTCCTGCGAACAGAAAAGGGTCAAGCTGGATTTCTGCCTTCCCTAGAAATACGATGCATCAGCTGCAAAAGTATTATTTTGCGTTTTCGAGGTTGAACCTGTCGGCCTTTTCGTTCCGCATGAAAACGTTTCGCGTTTCCTCAAAGCATTTAGTAAGGAGTACGAGACGCTAAAGTTGAGTCTTCACCTTCCGGAATCTGGGTTCCCAGATTTTCCGAATTTTTTTTTGAATTTCTTCTGCGATACTTAAAAATTCCGGAAATCTGGAAGTTCGAAAGCCCCTTTTTTCCGGATTATTTTGATATACTTTCGGACCGGTTCATATTCCAGATGCAATTTAAAGAAGACGTCAAAAATAATCTGGAAGCCCAGATTCCGGAAGTTCCGGGAGGTGAAGACCGGACTTAAGCCAAAAAAAAGCGACGCAATGACCGGCTAAAGACAGAACGTTCGCAAAAAGCTAATAAACCCCGGCTTCAACTTCCAGATTCTTCTTCGGAATTCCAGACATCAGTCTTCCTTGGGATGGATCTGGGAAAACAAGCCAGAAGCCAGGTGAACCCAGAGGCGTATTCTCGCCGTTCCCCAAGGACTCAACTTGAGGAGTCCCCGCGTTTTTGTTTGTCCAGGGGACTCACTCCCCGTATTCTCGCGAGTTCCCACGGACGGGGAATGCTCCGATTATCATCACCATCATCAAAATGGACTCCCTTTCAGATTCGGAGGGGAATCAATTATTGCTTGTGTTGGTGCGATGTAAAATTAATTAAAAACAATCAGAATAAACAAAACCAAAAATAAAGTTGATCTAGACTAATTTTGTTAACTGCATATTTTATTTTCGAACAAAATCCATTTTAAAAGCATTCCCCGTGTTCTCGCAGTTTTCTGTACGCAGAGTCCGCGTGGAGTGACTCCCTGTATTCTCGCCGTTCCTTTCTATTCCCCGAGGAGTCCTCGGGGAATGGCGAGAATACGCCTTTAGTAAGGAGTACGAGACGCTAAGCCAAACGAAAAGCGACGCAATGACCGGCTAAAGACAGAACATTCGCAAAAAGCTAGTGAAAGCCAGGCTTCAACTTCCAGATCCTTCTTCGGAATTCCAGACATCCGTTTTCCTAGGGATGGATCTGGGAAAACAAGCCAGAAGCCAGGTGAACCCAGGTGTTGCACACACCAGATTCCGGAAGTCTGGAAGGTGTCATAGAGGCAACACGTATGAGCGATCCAATAAATATGCAAATGAATGGGGTGGGAAAAAAGGAAAACTGACGGACAGCTTCATTTGGGAGGCAAAACATATCTAACATGGACATCTAAGAAATGTTGAAGGATAGCAAAGTTAGTATCATCATTATCATGAAAATAAGGAAGTGTTGGCTTCACTGTGCAGAAGCACCCGATATCTGGAAGTCTGGCAGGTGAAGCTTGGCTTTAAAGGAACAGTAAACTTGACTACGCAACTTTCGGCCATCGAATCGCCCGGGGGGCTTAGATAAATATACAGGGTCTTATTGTCGACACGCCCCCCCCCCCCCTTCTTTGTTATCTCGAACCCCTTCCTTAGTGTTCCCAAAGCTAGCTGGCAGGCCCTTGCCCCTTATGCACTGTAATTATGCACTTATGTACTGTAAAAGTTCGCCTTTTACATGTAGACTACAGACTAACGACCTCCCCGACAAGACGTCCGGGGTTCGATTCCTAGTCGCGGCACACAAACCTTTTGCTTTTGCAAACCTTTTGCTCAAAAGTCGAATTCTCGGAAACTGCCCGGAAACTGCAATGGTCGTAACGAGAATTTTTCTTACTCTCAATATCGACTCAGGGTACATTCTTGATATGTTAGCTAGCTCCCCGAGTCAAGTTTGAGTCAAGTTTTCTGTTCCTTTAAGCAGCTGTTTTCTAATTTTCTCCCCCCTGACAACGAACACCTGAAGAAAGAGCATCAGACTGGGCTGATACGAGTTTCACCGTTACAACTGAAGCTTTGCAGTCGGCATAGTCTTGTCTACAAACACTATTTTTTATGAAAACTTTATTAACTACTTGTTATGAAAAAGAGCAGCGAGGGATCTCCGCAACTATACGGCGATGTTGTTGAGAAAACTATCCGAACAGAACTTGTACAAGCACGAAAGAAATCTAGAATTCTGCGTGATAAAACGGATGTAGAGTGCCAAGTACGAGTAAGAATCAGCTTCTCGGCGTTTCTGGTACTTTAGGTACTCTACCTCTGATAGATCGTTACACTAGGGTAGACACGAAGCTGTCCCCTATCCACCTCCGACTCCACAGACGAATGGTGAGATCGTTCACAACACGGGGGTTTAGCCACATCCAGGGCACCAACAGATCATCCACCTTCCGACAACGCACAAGAATAGAATAGATGGAATCGCAACATAATCCTTGAGGTGCCTTTCCGTCTGGTCTGAAATTCAGATGCGAATAGTCGATTCGAGTTTTTGAAGCAAAATACCGGTCGAAAATCCGTATTCGTGATGTGGCTACAAATTTCGGAGTCGATTCGCGATCTGTTCCGAAATTGTTTTTTCTGTCGTAGCCAACCCTTATCCGACTTTGTCACAAGAAATACTCTTGACGACTAACTCTACGTAAAGACGAAGAATCACCGTGTACCTAGCGGAAGAGCCGGAAGCGTCACACCAGCTGTCGTCAACGAGCACCGTTTATTGGTTGACACAGGATTTGACGTATCGTTCGGGCGATATTTCTCTTTCTTCCCGAGGTTCACTGGCGTGTTTTGGATATAGTCATATAGAGTATCCGACCGACTGCTCAAAAGGAAGCGTCACCTCTTCCAAATACCTTCTCAATTGCAAGCGTACCAGAAACAGTAGTGAGCGTTGTAGACTGAAACCGACAATCTAACGACTGTTGCATCGGTCCTGTCAAGTTATAGAAGGGAATGGCACAGCGCTCAACAGAACGCCGCAGGAATTATGCCAGTTAGCATTTCGCTCGCCTCGATCTGAGGTTAGGAGAATAAGCAAGAAAAGACGCCAGAGGCGTAGCGGCGACGTTACCTGTCACGATTATCGTTGTTGGCGCCCTTACCGCGCGCGTCTTTCCGGCGTGGTTCATCGCGCTTCTGATTGGAGGGGCCTCCACGATTTCCACCGCGCCCTCTATTGCGGTTGTCCTGCTACAGGAAGAAGGAATTGTATTTTAATTTCAAACAGACGCAAGAGAGCTTCGGAAGATCATTGAATATAGTCCTGGACTGAACTTACGTTAGTATGCGGGGCGAAAACTGACGGGGTAGGCATGGGGATGTCCTCACCTCGCTCAATTGCTACGTGGCCTCCCAGGGTCGGCATGGATGATGTGGACTTTATGGATTCTGGTGGAGCGTAGTTTCGTGAGGTCACTGTAGATCCGTCTACTTTGGATTCGTGGCACAATGGATGAACTGAATCTGGATAGACGATACTGGAACTGGGAGCCGACAATTGAAAGTCGGAGCCTTGTCCTACCTAATGCTAGGAATTATGGTTTTGCCCCAGTCTTCTACCCGGAGGAACCACGGGTTCGTCTGTTGCTAACTACATAACTGGGCAAGGTTGGAGCAGCGACTGTAAATTTTAATTGGGAGAACAAAAACAGATTCATGTCGAATCTTCTCGCACCTATGTTAAAAGTGGTCAGTCAAGCAAACAAATACTTCTTGCAAGCCGAGCAATCCACAACGGGATTGTTACACCAGATATTTATTTCTCAAAATTCTGGCAATTCTCACTCAGATTTCTTAAGCCACGACTACTACGAGTGGTATACTTACTGGAAAGGTTAGGTGACATCGAATAAAAAAAAACTATGGCACAAATGGAGGATTAGTTGTAACCGATCATGTAAAAACCAAGAAAGAAACTGAAAAAATGCTATAGGGGTTAAAAAAAAACATACAAAAACTAGAGCATGGCAGGTCAAAAGTTACCAGGGGTAAGGGTAACTGCTGGTAGTGAGCTGGAACAGGTTTCTTAGTACAGGAGGGGTGTGCTTATGTGAACATTTGTTGACTCATTCATACTGCTGAATAATATTGTCCCTAATAGTTCCATCCATTCCTTTTCCTGCCCCAAACTTCCCATGTAATTTTTTTCCACCTTAACAACACCGACTTTTACATCCACCACGTCTGGCTTTTTCTGAAGCAGAACAGGCTCCAGGTTGTTGCTTCCCAGGAGCTCACAGTTCAGAAATACCGGGCGGGGGGGGGGGGGGGGTCACATGCGGCTAATCAGCTGGGATGGGTCTGTTTTTTTGTTTTGTTTTTTTGATGCAGCACAGTTTCAGAGGAACTGAATAAAGAAGGATACGAGAACAGAACCTTATGGTGCTAATTCTGTTTCAAGTCAATTTTCTATCCTGATAATGGAGCTGGAGGCAGTTCAAGTTACTCAGAGAGGAACCATAGTCGAGTAATAGCCTAACAGGCAAACCTCTTCCATCTGAGTCCCTTGCCAGTAGCCTACACCAACTTACCCGCCTGTCAGTACGTCCTTCAAATCGCTGATACTTCGCAGGGGGCTCATTCCTATACCCACGACGATCTTGGTCATCCCTGTAGTCATACTGGGGCTGAAACTGGGGTTGGTAGGTCTGATAAGCAGGAGCACTCTGCATGCCATAGGCACCAGCCTGTGTCTGGAAGGCAAGAAAGGTTTCAAATTCTGAGTCAAGAGTCAGTCCGAGTCAGTAGTAGTGCTTAGTACTGATATTCAAGTTGTGGTTGGATCTTTACTGTGTGTCATCAGTTTTTGTTTTCCTTTGGCTTGTACTTATTTTCTTTTTGCATACTCCACTACTTTTCACACTGTTCAGTGGGTGAATAAGATTACCATCAAATGCTTGTGTGCAAAGGCAACTTTTCTGGCCACCTGAACCCACTGCAATCTACATGCGATATTCACAACTTTAATCACACTTTTTTTTTAAGTTAAGCACAAATGGAAGAGCATTCTTATACAGTAGGTTAGTTCCGTAGATAGGTAATGTTGTTGTAGTCTCTTTGTTTGTCTGTTTTCCTCTTATTATAGTGTTTCCTTCTTCTTTTCTTTCTTTTGTCCTACGTAGTCTATGCCTTGTGCTTTTTGATGGGTGAAAAATAAAACTTATCGATTTTTATTCTCACAATGTTTGATTTTGTATGGTCGCTATATGGTGGCCCATAAAGTGTTTTCATTTTAACAGGTTACACTTGCATGATGCTTGACGGACAGTTTTCAGTAACAGGCTTACTGCCAAACATAGCAAAAGCCACTGGCTTAACAAAAATTAAACACATACAAGATAAAGACAATCACCTGCTGGTTCTGAAGTAGTGTGTTCAGTAGTGTGCTAGCCAAAGCCACTTGGGCTTGGGGATCCAGGTTGGCCAGTAAATTGGTGGGATTATTGAAGGCTCCCATTTGCGGCTGCTGGTTCATATCCTGGTAACCATATCCTCCTCTCTGTTGACCAGCATTTCTTTGACGGTTGAAAGACATTTTCAAACAGGAACTCTGCAGTCAAATGGTTTACTACTAGACTAACCGTATCTCCTATAAACAAAAGTATAAAGGAATATAACATCACTCTCGACATGTTGACATAACCGCTTGTGGAGAGGTTTGTCTAAGAATCACGCTATCACAATGATTTAAAAATGTTCAAAATAATTAGTAATGATAGGTAACTGTCCATTCTACTTGTTCATGATCTTATCTTCCTATCCTAACACCAAACAAAAGTATGACACAAGTTCCAAATGCTAAATAGCTTCATGAATGCTGGGTGTGTCACAAGTTCACATCAGATACAATACTTTACTATCTTTATATTCTAGTTGTTCATGATCTTATCTTCCTATCCTAACACCAAACAAAAGTATGATACAAGTTCCAAATGCTAAATAGCTTCATGAATGCTGGGTGTCTCACAAGTTCACAAAAGATACAATACTTTACTATCTATCTTTAACATCCACATTACGTACAAGTGCCTGACTCCATCCCAAACCCTGACAGAGGCAGAGCACTAACACTTGATTTCCTGAAACTTTGACTTGTTCATCCCAAGCACTGGCCTGGCACTGGCAAAGCACAGATATTTTGCTATGTTATTCTTCGATATTATAGACACTGAAGTTATCATTATTGTGTGCGGTAGGCCAGACAATGCTAACAGAAACTCAGGCCACAAATGGCCCATTGCCTCATTCCCCCACACTAAAGTTCCAACAAAACATGAACAATTTTGTTACAAGTTTGGACAGATGTTACTTATTAGATAGTTTTTGGGATCCAAAACGAAACTGTAAGTGGAGGGATACCTATGTCACCTACAGGGGCGTCGCGAGGGGGGGTGTGGGGGGGGTGCTGCACCCCCCCCAGAAGGCCCGTGGGAAAAAATTCCGGTAAATTTTGACTGGTGCGGCGAAGCCGCGCCAGTTAAAATTTGACAAATTCACCTGAACTTGACGATTTTTAGGGAATCTACCGGATTATTGTTCAGGGAACCTACCGGATTTCGCTCAGGGAATCTACTGAAACCTTTCACAAGGAATCTACCGGAACTTGACTTAGGGAATCTGTCGGAACGTGTCTCAGGGGATCTACCGGAATTTGCCCCACAGAATCTTCCAGAATTCGACTGAGGGAATCTAGCCTACCGGAATTTTCGCTCAGGGAATCTAACGAAACCTTTCACAAGGAATCTACCGGAACTTGACTTAGGGAATCTGTTGGAACGTGTTTCAGGGGATCTACCGGAATATGCCGCGCGGAATCTTCCAAAATTCTGCTCAGGGAATCTACCGGAATTTTGCTGCTTACCGCTTACAGGGATGACCGCGAAGCACAACTTATCAGAGTGAATCGTGCAGACGGACAAAACATCGAACCTGGACGTTCACCGGGTGATTCCGGTAATCTCCAAAATTTCTGTAGCTTTCAAAAATTAGGCAACCTACCAAAATTTACACCATTTCCAGCTACAAATATTGTTCCAGGAATAAAATCACAGTACCATCTACTCTAGATTCGACAGCCTTCTCGACTCACAAGTTAGCCTTGTTCCGACATGATCTCGGAAGTCCCCAGGACAGCTTCGGAACAAAAAAAAGTTTGAAGAAATATGGTATTCGAATTCTTTCGTGAATTTTAGTTAAAATTTAACGTTCGTCAACTAGATCGGTTTCACATGCGATTAGTAACAGTCTCTCATGAAAGAGTCAGAATATTTCAGTGTTTTCAAATATCAGAAGTAAAAATAAGCTATGCCTTTGCAGTTAAACTTCAACGAGCCTGTCTTTGTTTACCGTCGTTTGTAACACACAATCTAAGTCAGAACACAACAGTATTCTAGAGTTCCTGCAGACAGAGGCGTTACTAGCCAAAATGTTTGAGGGGGACAAGGTATTTACCGACTGGCTGGTCATTTTTACCGACGGTTTTTGCAGATAAAAACGACTATTTTTAAGAAAAAACGACTCTATTTCTAAGAGAAAAATTGACTGCGTTTTTACTAAAAATCGCGGCGCTTTGCGCCGACTCGGCTATTTTTTACCGACTGGCCGAAAACATCGGGGGTGTCGACCCCCCCCCCCCCTAGTAGTGACGCCTGTGCCTGCAGAGATATTCACTATAGAAAATCTCCGGCAAAATCTTGAAAAATTCCGGTAAAATCCCGAAAAATTCCGGTAAAATTCCGAAGCCGCACCCCCCCCATCAGGAAGGTGTCGCGACGCCCCTGGTCACCTATGTCCCTATGACATCGCAAAAGTTGTCCGTCTGTCCGCACAATAACTCTCGAAGGGATACCGTATTTTTGCAGAAAAATTACCGTTTTTTAAAAAAAGGACTGTTTTTCGACCGGTTTTAACAAAAAATGATATTTTTAAGAAAAAATTTACTATTTTTACGAAAACCGACCGTTTTGAAGAAAATTTGACTGTTTCCAAGAAAAAAATTGACTGTTTTATAAAATATCACGGTGCTTTGCAGCAACTAGGCCCTAGCAAGACCTAGTCGCTGAGAAGCACTGCAATAAAAATAGCCTAGAATAGGCTATTTCTTATCGACTGGTCACCAACAACAATCGAGGGGCATCCCCCCTCCCCCATACGTGACGCCCCTGCTACTCACAGTAACTCTCCAAAAACGTGGCAAGATCCTGAACACAATGAAAGCCTACAGAATAGCCTAAATCAATTTTTAGGGCCCAATAAATAACAATGATTTCAATCTAATTCTTCTTCTCTTTCTTCTTTATTTTTGATCAACGTTTCAACTTTTGGAAGAATCATTGACGTTTAACGGCACCTAACGTTTGGAATATGTACTGGATATGCATTCCTATCCGCGAGATGACGTGCACTTCAGTCTCTGAGAAGAAAAGAACTAAAAATACAAAAAATTCCTTATCTTGGTAAACAGATTTCTGATTTGTTTCAGGCTGAGTGGAAAGCAGTTCCAAAACAAGAAAATTGTCTAAAGGCTATTCCAGTGGATTGGATTAGATTTGAGGCATTGAGCAGTTGTGTCCAACAGATTAGTTTTATTGAAGTAAGCTCGAGTCCTTCTTAATCTAATCATTAAATTAATTAATAAGAAAGAAGAAGGAAAGATGGAAGGACAGTAATGAAAGAAGAAGAACAGTAATGCTGTTCAAATCGTACACATGGAGACCGCTTTGGCTAGTTGTCTGAATATTTACGGAAGAATCATCTCTCATTAAACATATCGAAAACAATAATAGCCTATATGTACATGATTCAATTTGAAAAAATCATTCATGTCATGAATGATTTTTTCAAATTTGCAACACTTTGAAATGAATAAGATACTTTCGTTCGGGGATGTGGTGATTGAAAGAGTAACAAGTTTTAAGTATTTAGCGGCTTAGGAATGATTATTGATGAAATGATTACATGGAAAGATCATGTGAGAGCTCTTTCTATTAAAATGTCACGTGGAGCAGGAGTTCTTCACAGAATCAAACATTTTATTCCACAAAAAGCGCTCAGAATATATTACACTGTTACACCCTTGTTTCATCATAGGCTACACCGAGTATGGATGTCCTCTGTGGGACTGTGGTCCAATTCATTTAAATGAATTCATTTTAAACACAAAATCCAAGCAATTCAAAACAAGTTTCAGGTAGCAACTCTCGGTGGAGACAAAACTTGAGCTGATTATCTACGAAGCATGACGTTGTCGTGACGTCATGAAAGAAATAGGAAAATTCGATTAAGTTGATATTGGAGAATATATATATGTATCTTTATATATAGAGCCGAGCGGCCAGCGAGGCGCCGGACGCGTTTACACTTATAAACCGTTCTAGGGACAATCAATTCCGTTAGTAAATGGAAAATATGTACTTTTCGAATGACCTCACGAATCGTAGATAATCAGCCCAAGTTTAGTCAACACCCTTTAGTTTGTTCATGTATGAATTTGTTAGCACCGTTAGGACTAAGAGAACTAGATATGTTTCATGTGACTTCAGAGTACCATTCATACCCAACAACTTCTTCTGAGAGAAATCTGCTGCTGTCCGAAATACGCCATACACATCGAGGATCTCTTTCGTTGCGACATGTTGGTGTAGAAGTATGGAGCATGTTGCCGAACTGTATAAAGGGATGGGTGTCTTTGAGCTCTTTCCAGAAAAAAATGAAAAAATATATTCTCGAGTCTTGAGAGTTAGTGTCTTTTATTTTATATATTTCTTGCTCTTTATATTTGGATTGTTGTCGTGTTTGACGCGGATAAGGTTGTGACAAGTGATTTTGTTAAGAGGTGAAATTATTCTCAATTAGAGGTATTAATTATTTTGAGTTCCTGAACTGGCCGCTTAGAGCCTTTGGCATGTTGGCAGTTCAGGAATTCATCTGTTGATTTTTTTCTTTTTTGCAAATAAAGCAATCTCAATCTCAAAGAAGGTAACTTGTTACTTACCCCCAATCTGTTCCTCCTCAGTTCCTAGCCTAGGACCAGTTTGGCAATGCACCAGGTACACCTGACTCTGGACTCACTTCCTCCATTTATGCAAGCTCCCATGTATGGGAAACGCTATGAAAATGATTGAAACCAGATTGAATAATAGCATAACAAAGGGAATTACTTTGGTTTTAAATTTGATGATGGTTTGGTTGGGATACTCAGTTTGGGACTTGGGAATTGCAGATGTTATTAGTTTGCTGTGGGTTTGTACATACACTGTAAAAAAAAATCTTGCAGTATTTGCTACTGGGATTAACCTTGTTTTTATTGAGATAAGGATATCCCTAATTCGGATTAATCTTATCCCAATAGAGATAAGATTAATCCCAGTAGCAAATACTGCATCCTTATTCGGAGAAACTTTTTACAGTGTATATAGAGCTGATATAGAGATTTCCATTTCTGTCTGTCTGTTGTTAGCTGGTCAGTTTTGCTGCTTTGGTATTGACTCAAGCAGGACTCAAGTAAGCTATCAGAGGTGTTACTACGGTACTAGCCAAAATGTTTGGGGGGGGGGCAAGGTATTTACAGACTGCCTGGTAATTTTTATCGACTGTTTTTGCAAGAAAATTGTTTTTGTGAAAAAAATGACAGTTTTGACGAAAAATCTACTGATTTTCAGAAAAAATTACTGTTTTTAAGAAAAATCAATAATTTTTATGAAAAACCGACTGTTTCCAAGGAAAAAGTTGACTATTTTTATGAAAAATTGTGGCACTTCTAACTTGGTTATTTTTTACCGACTGGCTGACAACATTGGGGGGGCTTCCCCCCTCCCCCCCATATGTGACGCCCCTGCAAGCTATGACGATGAAACTTGGTACACATATGAGACCTGAGGACCTGACCAAATGCTCTGGGAAATTTCCCTTTCTTGGATTCACCATCTGGGGAGTGGAGGAATGGGGAATCTGGGAACTTGTTAATGCACAAGTTATGAAGCAGTGCTCCATTTTGTGTGAAACTTGATGTCAATGGTGATCAGTAATCAATCAGTCAATTTATTTATTACTCATCTCAAGTCTCAACAAAAGGAGGGTGAAGAGCCTCCAGAGAAAAAAAAACACCAGATACAAAAAAAATCTACAAAGATGATTAAATAAATAGTGCTGACCATGGTTGAGACTACATTGACAAGAACAAAGAAGAGATAAGAAGATTACCCATGTGATATGGTTGGGTGTCCAAACCGGATGTGGCCACTATGGGGGAGATGGTGGGAGTGTCCAGGATATTTTGTAAATTGTGCTGGGGTTGAACAAGTGAAGCGATTTGACTGAACTGAAACTTCGAATGTAGAAATTTCGTCATGATTTATGATGCATTTTGGGGTCCAGACTGGAATCAACCACTTTGGTGGAGGTAGCCTACTGGAATCTCCTGCAAAATGCTCAGATTAGAATGCAACTTGATGGGTGATAAAAAAAAAAATACCTGTAATAACCTTGATATTTATCCGAAATGGATTTGAGGATGGCAGGGGGAGTTTGAGGTAGGTTTGAGGGGAGATTCCGGAAAATGTGTTGCATGCCTAGGAATCAGACGAGTAAAATAATTCGGATGAAACTTGGATGATACAAAGGTCATATGCTGTAGGTGAACTGTTTTACTCTAAATTTCCTAGAAAGGCTCAGATTCAAGTGAAACTTTGTGGTCGATAGGAGAAACTGCCCTATGTCATATATTTTCTGAACCGGATTCAGCCATCAGCAGGAAGCTGGTGGGATTGGGAATACAGAACCTAGTGGCATGCCTAAGTTGAGAACAGGTGATCCAGTCATACACAAATCATCAATTTTTGGCATAGTGCTCCGGTGTCAGGTTATGTCCCAACGTACGAGCACCATATGCCATGTTTCATGTGCTGGGGCACCATGCCCCCATTTGCTTTTCAACAGATTTTATGAGAGTAATGTGCCTGTCCTCCAGTGCATGGGCATGATGCTGGAGGACTATGCCTAGAAATTGAGGATTTGCGTATTTATAGATGATTTATTTGTATGTCCAAACCGGATTCTGCCACTATGGGGGGAGTTTGAGGAAGGTCCTAGAAATGTTGTGGATTGCTTAGAGGTCCGATGAGTGGAATAATTGCAGTGAAACTCATGTTGGTTGAAAGTCCATGTTTCCTAGATGATCTAGTTTGGGTTCGGGATAGGAATTTTGTGGATTACGTAGGGGTTGGATGAGTGGAACAGTTGCACTGAAACTTGGAATGTAGAAAGTTCATGCTCCCTAGGTAATCCAGTTTAGGTTCCAAACAAGATCTGTCCGCAGTGGGGTTGGGGCAGCGGGATTTCCTTAAAACTGCTCAGATTTGAGTGAAACTTGATGGGTGATAAAATAAAATACCCTAGATAACCTTTTTATGTGTCCGATCCGGATTCGAGCATGGCGCTGGAGGGGGGATTCCGGCAGACGGATCTGGCCTCGGTGGGGGAGATGGGAGTACTGGAAATTTCCTGGAAATGACAGATTCAGGTAAAACTTGTTAGATGGTAAAAAGATGCTGCTGTAGATGATGCATTTGTGTGTTTGAACGGGATTCGGCCGCGGTATTCGGATTCAACTACCGGGGAGGGGGAGATCCTGAACCTAGCAGCATGCATATATGTCCGAACTGGATTTGGTCACTAGTAGGGGAGTTGGAAGGGGCCCTGTGGAAATTTTGTAAACCTGGGATTCTTGCTGTCTCTTGGGAAAATACAATTTCAGATGAATATAAAAGGTGCCGTTTTTTTCGACAACGAAACACACTAGATCAAGTTTACCTGAACCACTATAGCTAGAAATAGTAGTGTCTGTATGTGAGGGGGGGGGGAATAGGCTCATGATGCATCCCTACCCTCAGCTATATATGCTTTTGATTGGACCATTTTTAATATTTTGTTTTATTCTAGAATGTCGTACGGAAACCCCAGCCAGCGAGGATACGGGAGTTCAAGGACAGTTCAGTCATCAGGAGCACGAGGTGCACCTCTCCTTGACGATGAATATCCTTTTGAGAGAAAACAGGCTGTAAACCAGTCATCATACAATCCCCCAAGTCGTAAGGGATACACTGGTTATGATGACGAAGACCTGTTTGTGGAGAGTAGGGCTGCAGCGCCATCAGCAAGCAGCTATGGCAGGTCAACATTGCAAGAAACCAGTCGAGGAGATCGAAATTATGGAACTTCAGCATCGGCACAGTCATCCAGTGGTGGTTTTCTGGTTCCCCGACCAGAAGCTGTTCTAAGGGCAAACAGACCTGCTGCTAGAGGATATGAGTCTGAAAGTAGCTACGGGAGACAGGAAGAGCGAAGAGACATCAGCCCTCCAGATTACGGGCGACAGTTTCAGAGAAAATCAGAGGAACAGCCAAGAAGAGTTGTAAATGTTAGTTATGACCCAGTTTCCAGGCAGTTGGGTGACGGAAACTGGAGGGCTGGTAGTAGTGACTCGCCTGCAGAAAACCGATACGAAGAAGAATATGACGTTAAATATTCCACCTCGGGTTATTCTGGTCAGCGAGCTCCTCGTGGAGCTGAAACTTACGTAAGCCAGGGTGAGAGCTATGATGGTCAGCGGAGACGTCAGGAGAAAAGTTATGATGACTATGATACAAGGAGAGATGAGCTGTATGCAGCAAGGCAGGAAGAGTCAAGACGTCGGGAAATGTTAAGCGCAGCTCAGCAGTCGTTGCCTGAACGCATGTCGCAGGCTGGGCTGCTAGGTGTGGCGCCACAGCAAGAATTACTGCAGCAGCTGGTCCCTCAAGCTCAGGCTCAGCTGGCATCTTTGGCGACATCTCTGATTGGTGCATTGGTGCAGGGACAACAGCAAGCTGTGCAGAACCGTCCACTGAGGGTGAGCATTGAAAAGAACCTAAAAGGCGTACTCTCAGGCCCCATTTAGACATTGATTTATGTTTCACATTTTTTTTTTACAAATGATTTCATGGCTATCTTCTTCCTCGGTTTCGCTGGCTCAGTTAGGACACAAAGTAAATTTTGTCTTGCTCTTAAAGTTTAACTGAAAAGCCAACTCATTTGTGTGTCATTTAATTGGATACACTGACTTATTTGGATTCTGCAAAGGGATTTTTTTATTTTCCACTATCTGCTCTAGTTATGAGACTCAGAACATCTCCAGCCGTCCCCACAGCGTATATTCTACTATGACGCGGGAAATTTTAATCTCAACACAAATGCGGCTTTTTAGTGGGCAGTTGTGAGATCGGTGAAGATTGCTTAGTGCCTGAAAAAAAAAATTGATGAATCTTTCTCGTAAGGCATACAGCAAAAATACAAGCGCATAGAGGCACCACAAATCACACGGAAATTCCACTATTTGAAAATCGATTATTCGTGAATAGCGGAACAACGAAGTAACTCATTTTCAGCGGGTCTTCAAGCCAATTTAAGTGAATAAGTGATGGATAACTAGATTGTCCTATCCTAGCCCTTTTCGGTTAAACTTTAAAGGTTAACTGAATAGGGCTGAGATGTGACAGTCTGGTTACCCATCATATTTTTGTCTAAGTAGGCTAGAAAACCCGACAAAAACGCGTTATTTCGTTGATTTGTTATCCACTAATTTTGAATTTTAGCTGACGAGTTTATTCTTCTGCAATTGCTGTACCTCTTTGTTTGAAAAGTTTAGCAACTACAGCGGCAAACAATTGCCGAAAAATAACTAGCAATTGCTGATTTTGTTAATCAAGCCAGGAAAATGAAAGTGACGTGAATATGGAAAGTGACCAGGAAACACTTGACATTCGCCCATACATGTTGATTCTGATGTGACTCTGCAGTCTGAAATAGAATATTTCGGAATCTTCACTTCGTTGGCCATTGAGACACACGCTTTTGCAGATATTCAAATTCTCTACCGTTTGACGAATTTTTGTTTGACGTGCAAGCAGCGGAGATTCTCAACGTCACTAGACTATGCGACGAAAAAATAAAAATCCCTTAGAGTCATATAATCTAGTGTATTCAAATCAAAGGTATAAAAATGGATGCCGCCCCTTATATCAGCCCCTGTTTCATCAGTTAGAAATGTTTGCCCCAATCAAAGGGGGAAGAAGATCGCCCTGTCAAAGGTTACAGAGTATACGGCACTTAATTTGCACTACTTATAATGTGGTAGTATGGAACAGAGCTAAGAAACTGAATCAAATATTGGGTGGGCTATTCTTTTTTCAACAAAGACAAAGTTCTAAAAGTGGGGTTCTGGATGGTTGGACCTGGGAACAGCCACCGATTGTGCAATGGATACTTCATCGGTCAAAAGCTCCTAAGTGTTTATTCGTAAAGCTCCTAAGTGTTTATTCGTACCAAAAATTGTGTGGAAGGATGGCACAATTGTCTAGAACTTCTGCCAATTGTCTATAAACTGCTTATGTTTTTCCAAGAGGAAGAGAAAGGTGCTTACTCAACGCTTCTGAGCATTGAGACGGCAAACCCTGCTCCAAAACGTCGCAAAGTGTATAGAGAACTGGAGGAGAGGCCATTTAAAGTTAAAACGATGTATCAAGAAGGAAAGTCTTCCTTTGTATGGGCAATTTTTCACCTTTTGAAACTTGAATAGTTTTGGGGTCTTGTTGTTTGAGTTGTGCAGTTTCCTTAATTGGACCTAAAATAAATAATTATATGAAACATTAAGCTCAGTCTTCGTATTAGCTAGGATTAACGCGGAGTTAGCGTTTTGGCGGCGGTAAACACCCTCTTCGCATTTAAGGGTTGAGATCGGGAATTACGTGAACCAGCTACCTGCACTAATGAGATGGCGGTGAACATAGGGTGGCGGTGGACCTACCAAAATATTTGACCATTTCCTCTGATCCAACTAATCCTCTTGGTGATGCAAGGTTTCCTGGGTGGCGGTAAACATAAGGTGGCGGTGGAATACCTACTTCTTCTAGGACTGGGCGAATCTTCAAGCGACACCGATAGACTGGGCTACCCTTGCGAAGAAGTATGTGAGCAATGCATTAGTGTTATGAACCTAGACATTGCGGATAGTTTTAGATATGCATCGCACCACAGTTACCCGTGTTGCTCTTAACTCGATCGACTTCATGTTGTAGTAAAGTAAAGCATGTTCTCTGTTTTAGGAACAACCCTACTCAATGCCGATGAGCAACTATGGTCCCCCAGTCGGCTATGGAAGCTTCGATAGAAGGCCAGTCAACATGCGGGCTGACGGTCGGGGCGGCCCGCCTCCCAAGCAGGCGAGGGGCAATAACACACGATGGGTATTGTTGTTTATCTGTTTAATTCCTTCTGCAGTGTTTGGATTGCTTGCGTCGTTAGCTGGCAGGCATAGAGTGTACTTGGAAAAGAGATGGCTTTGAAATTCTCAACCATTGCAAAGCTGTTCTTCAATTTTATAGGCTCGAGCTCGCGCGTAACCCTAACGGTTGTAGTGACCAATGAGTGTTTCACTAAGTCAATGACTTCCTTTGTCTCATTGGCAATGACCGGTATACTCAATTGCTCACCCCATACGACGCCGAACTGGCTTTAGATGTAGCGGATAGGAAGATGAATCGTTTAATTCCGCATTACTTTTTATGACGCGTGCTAATGAGCGTTTGGAGGCACTTCTTTACGAAATATCTTCTTACTCGACTGATCTGCTGGCTTTAGTGTGAACTGGCGGCTCTGTCGAGTGCTTAAAGTTCCTCCAACACTCATCAAAATGCCTCCCAGATCTATGACATATCCATAAATCTCTTTTGCCAGTTATCGCGAAAATTGCTGGAAAGCGAGGACCCGACCATCCCTTTCTTCTAGATTCCTGGCAGGACGAGCTTATCGGGTTTTTTTCCTTATCCCCGGCGTTCTTTACCTCTTTTCGTCCATGAATTTTGAAGGTACGCTTAAAGCATGCGATCTTGAATGTTACGATTGTTCTCGCAGTCCTTCTTCCAGCATTCTGCAGCATGAAGGAACACTAGCGCTACGTTGGCTGTGAAGTTCCGGCTGGGAAGATGTTTCCCAAATCTCGAGACCTGCGTAAACTTGAAGGATGATGTGTACACTAGGACCGTCTTTCCTCTTATTCTGATGTCTACTGCTACTTTTTATTCCTCTTAGCCACAACGACATTTGTTTCCTTTAACTAATGGAGAAGATGATGAGTGAAGGTCGTGTCGGTGTTTGACAAGATTTTCGTTTTGCCAGCATTCACTCCACAGAATTTTCTTGATTTCCCATCAACCAGCGAATACAAGCTACGGAGATCTTTCTAAAACACTGACGTCATTCCTAGAATTCTTATCGCATACGTTCTGTGTGGCGTTCCTTTTTTGCAGTGCCGTGTTTATATCGATACGGATAGCTTCTGTCCACCATATCTTTGACATCTACTATCGTTTTTTGCAGAGACATTACGTAGGGATAACCAGTTAGAAGTGACACTTGGCAGCTCAAGACTCATTCTCTCAAGGTCTTTTGAATAGTGAATAATACTGATGCCATAGTTTCCAGTATGTCAAATACGCAGCACACTCTGGATGGTCTGTAGAATCAAACAAAAGCAGTCAAATATACCAGTAGAATGACTTATGCCAGCAATTTGGCCTGCGTAAACACAGATGCCAGTTCACTGTGTTGTTGACGTCTACCGGATGCAGATAGTAGGCAAATCATCCGATTGTCCCGGTACTTTTCCCTTGATTTCTTTACGCACCCGTTCAAAACTGAGTCCTAGTCTTGCAGAACCACGCCTCTGGTTTAGTTGGCAAACCAATCGCCACGACGAAAATTAAAAGTCGGCCCCTACGGCCGTCGTAGCCTTGGCAACTCGGCCACTGATGACCCTGGAGTCAAGTGCCTTCTAAAAAACGAAAAGACCTATATAGATTTTGTTGGAACACTCATTTGATTCGTCTGTGACGCTCATTTCATCGGAGTGAGCTGTTCATATCATGAGCTGATTCTTTCGTCGTTCTCCCAACACCATCTTTCTTTGTTTAACCGTGATTCATATGAAAGTTGTCCTGTACAATACAGTTGAAATTGGTTGGTTTGTTTGCCAGTACTGAATGCTGGTCAGCGATCTTCGCATCGCCGTTGAGTTTTAAAGTAATTTTTCTTCATTTCTTCTGGAACAGGATTCTGGCAACCGAAAGGGAGGAAGAGCTGATGATAGTGAGCATAGAGCTCGCTCACCTGATCGTAAGAGAAAGGTTCCAGCCAAGAAGCAAGATAATAGGTAAGAATGCTAATCACACATTCAAAAAATTTTACTCCAGTTGTTACTCCTTTTCCGACACTGTTTGATCGGACTTGGTACGTTGGGATCGCAGCGAAACGAAGATATTAATTTGTTTCGCTTGATGCACCGTCTTCTCAGCGCTCGCACCTGCTTAGATTGGCAAAGTTTGCAGATCTGTGCTGTAGCGAAAGGAATACCTCTTGGCCACCTGCCTACTACCAAAGAGGGCTTCGCTCTTTGCTAAACTTACGATGTCCAAGTTCTATTGGCTGTGCTCCCCGTAAACCAATAACGCAGCGTGCAGAAGGCTCGACGTTCGCTCGTGAAAGAGGAGACGGCGCAGGCACCATCATCTTTCAGTGGCGAATGAACTTAAAGAATCGACGGAGGATCAACCACCGTGGCATGTAGCATGAATGAATACTATCGTCGGCCGTGTCTGCTTCAGGCCTATCAGGGCAATAGACGGAATGCCAGTTTCGCACTGATCTTGACGATGTCCCGGTTAGACTATCAGCACGTCGACTGGACCAATCAGGGATAGCTACATTCGAGTAGATCAAGCTTTACATAAAATGCACATCTGCGACGTTGTGAAGGCACTCGTCTCTGACAGGATGATCACATTGACATGTTTGAGATGACCAAGAAAAGAATACCCTTCTGTTCCAGCAGATTCCACACTGCGTTCTTACCAAAATGGCGATAAACTGCCCGTGAAATCCATTGGTAAACGCATGTGTAATACTCTAGTACGCAGGCTGAGAGGGCGACACTCATAGCAAACTTCTACAGCTTCTTTGGCCAGTCTACTTTGACAGTTGATTTAAAAACCTCAGCACCGTCAGTCCCGCCCTTCGACTTTTCGGCTATCTTTTTTTTTTACTGATTCTCAAGCTGGCACACTCCTCAGTTTACCTTAGATTGCACTTGCCAGCGACAAGGTACTCGTGTCCGTCGCCGGTTTAATGATAACGTCTGACACACCTCTTCCCAAAAAGCTCAGCCACCTTTCTCCCCGACATTTAGAGTTTCGTCAGATCCACCAGTACAGTACTCGATACCAGTGAACCTCCGGAAGAACAAGAAACGTCGCCCGAACGATGACTCAGACTGTGTGCCAACCAATCAACGGCGTACGTTGGGGACAACTGTGGTGACGCTTCTGGCTCTTCCGCTAGGTACACGGCGATTCTTCATTGGCACGAGTTAGTCATCAGGAGTATTTAAAAGCTCAGCGTGCAGACTAGATGAACTTCTGCTGTATAATATGTCCTTAGTGAGAAATTGTATTTCTCCAACGTGTCTCTACTTGAAACGGAAACAGCTTTCAGACGACACCTTCCGTTCGGACCGGCCTCGCTCAGAGGAATTATATCCTCAACCGCACTATCGTAGACCGACTATGTAATCAATGAAGTAAAATCGGTGCTTATAGTACTGACACACTCATCTTCCCTAATCGCTCAGTCCATCTTTATCCCCGACATTTTGTGTTGAAACATTTTGATGATTCGAACGTTTGTTGAATCTGAAGCAGCTTTCTGAAGACACCATCTGTTCGGACCTGCCTCGCTCAGAGGAATTAGATCGACAACTACACTGTCGTAGACCGACTACAGAATCGTTGAAGGAACATCGATGCTTATAGTACTGACACACCCATCTTCCCATATCGCTCAGTCCATCTTTGTCCCCCGACATTTTGCGTTTCGTTCAAAGGCATAACGGTAGGACATTATAGCAAGAACAAATAGCGAGATAGAACTGCTGTCTCCCTATCTCGGTCATACAAACATGCTGAGTCGAGTAAAATACGGCCGACTCCCGACGCAAACGAGCGGAGGTTACTAGCTTCGCGCTACATCACGTTTCGTTACCTCTACAAATAGCTAAATCGCTGTGAGGCGCCCGATGAAGAAAAGTAGCATTCAAACCTGATTGGCTCTAAGGACGTGCTCCAGAGCGGGTCAGCACGCGGAGTACGCCCCCTGCAAGCAATATTTCACTATGTTTTCTGCAACAAGCAACGGCGAAGACAGAATAGAAGAAAGTAAACCGGTATCAACATCAGCTCAAAGCTAAGTAAAGCTAGTAAATACCTCTAGGCCCGCTCAGATTGTCGGGTTATTCATAGTCGCTGCATGTTACCGAACACAGTAGTTCTAAATGATTATTTGTATTTGATTATAGTGTGTGTCGCCCCTTCGTCACGCGTACCTTTGCTGTTAGACATAGATTGGACGGGAAAACTGGTTTTGCAATCTGTCTCGCTTTTCTCGTTGAAGCGAGTCAAAACCCAACATTAAAATTCGATTAGTATCGTAACAGGAACGGCTACATGTCACGAAGAAGTTGGGAGTAGTTGTATCCAGCAAAGTAGAAAGCCTCATCTGTTGCACACATGAAGCCTTTGATCGACTCGTCATTAACTGCATCTGCGGTAAGGCTATTCCAAGCAAAGATTGTAACAGTGGAAAAAAAAACTCCCATAAGCCCCATGAGTCGCGAGAACTGGCGCATCGCAAGAATTAGCGCTTCCTAGCGGTTGGACTGTCATTGAAACATATCGGCGTTGACATTTTGACGGCCCCTTCTGTGCATTCATCGTCAAACTTCATGTGCCATGTGTTGTTGCTTGCAAATACATAGGCATAGGCATAGGTTTATTACAGAACGAACAGTGTAGCCAAGGCTAATTTACGTCGTCTTAACAACAATAATTCAAAAATAACGAAAAAGCACTAGATCGCATTGTATACTTCCACAAAAAAGGGGACAAACGTGTTCTTGAAGCGGTAATACTCTATATATGACTAATTTCGAAACACATCAACGAATCTCGGGAAGAACAAGAAATGTCACCCAAACGAATCCTCTAAATTGATTCAAATCCTCTACGAGGGGCTGTCCACTCTCCGCCACTTGGTTTACACCATGTTGCGCCACCCATCCGCAACGCACGCCACTCATCCGCCACGCGCGCCACATCCGCCACCCACTCATCCGCCACGCGTGCCACCCGCCACCCGATGTACACCGATTTTGAGAGTGGGCAACCCCTCGATCCTGTGTAGACAACGGTTTGTTGTCGTTATGTTTCTGGCTCTTCGCTGGGCACACGGCGATTCTTCACCGGCCTGAAGAGTTGTTCAACAAAAAGTTTACACTTTTTTTTGTTTCTTTACTGTCACTTTCATCGTTTAAAGTTGGACAAAGTCCGAACTTCAGATAGCGGGCAGCTCTATTTTCCTCGACGCGACTTCAGCGGAGTTGCCTGTCTTTCCCACTGTTGCGGTTTTTAATTCCAAGGTCCAGCAGTTCTGGGTCCAGAACCCTACTTGCACACGTCCTCGTGGAAACGGGATTGTGCTAGTTTAAGTGGATGTCCCCTTTGATGACGGCTGTTGGTGAAATTTGCAATGTCATTAGAAGGGATTCCCTATATTCTTATAACAAGAGCTGAAAGCTCATATGGCACTTGCAAGGCTGGGTCAGAGGATGAAAGTAGGAATTCGTCAATTTGTGGGTTTGTTTTGATCATTTGTAATCAAAACTGTTGAAGTAAAAAACATGACGAACTCATCGGGAGCACGAAAATGTATATTTTGCTCAAAAGTATTGTTTGTACTTTAAGGAAATCACTTGTGAGGGATCATAGGGATCACGAAAATGTATATTTTGCTTTAAAATATTTTTTGTACTTTGCGGTTAGCATTAGTACTTTAAGGGATGGTCGGATCAGGGAACTGACTATTTCTAAGCCAATCATGTCAAGTCTCTAATTTTCAAGCCAAGTTTTATCGTCATAGCACGTCTGGAAGTACCTTAACTTGCGATCATCGGAATTCCGGACCCCCTCCCTCTAACTCCCCCACAGTGCCCGAATCTTGTCCGGTTCTGTCACTTACGTACATAGGGCTTGTGCTTGTTCTTTCCACCAAGTTTCATTCCGATCGCTTCACTCCAAGCGTGTCACAAGTTTTCCGGTTCCCCCCTCCGACCCCCCCCCACCTCATCGGATCTGGTCCGGACTTGAAACTGGGCATCCGAGACATGTGATCTTTCTACGTATCAAGTTTCATTAAGATCCGATCACCCGTTCGGAAGTTATACATGCCTCAAGATTCCGGATTCCCCCTCCCGTCACTCCCCCCACGATGGTCGGATCGGGAAGTTGACTATTTCCAGGTTAATTTGGTCGAGTCCCTGATTTGCCTGCCAAATTTCATTGTCCTAGCACACCTGAAGTAACTTAACTCCGTATCACCGGAATTCCGGAACCCCCCTCCAACTCCCCCCACAGTGCACGAATCCGGTCCGGGTCTGTCAATGACGTACCTAGGGTATGTGCTTGTTCCTCCCACCAAGTTTCATCCCGGTCGCTCCAGTCTAAGCGTGTCACATGATTTCCGGTTCCCCCCTCCGACTCCCCCCCCCCCATTAATCGGATTTGATCCGGACCTGAATTGGGACATATGAGAAATGATGTCTTCCCAAATATCAAGTTTCATTAAGATCCGATCACCCGTTTGAAAGTTATGCATGCCCCTAAATTCGGGATTCCGGCTCCCCTCCCTCCCCCCATGATGGTCGGATCGGGGAAGTGACTATTTCTAAATTAGTTTGGTCGGGTCCCTGATATGCCTGCCAAGTTTCATCGTCCTAGCACATCTGGAAGTACCCTAACTCGCGATCACCGGACTGACCGACCGACAGACCGACCGACCGACCGACGGAAAAGTGATCGGTATATGGCACTTGGCCGGAAGGCAAGTGCCATAAAAATACAGTAGGCTAATCATGAAAGAGGAAAATATCTGCAACAGTAATTTTAAGCTGCATATCCGAAGACGCCCTTGTCCCCTTATTTTGTCCGGTCATACTCATTGTAATACGTCGATCTGGTGAATTTCCGTTTTGTGGTTCATAGAACAACACTTCATGTCAGTGAGTGGTAACTGGTCTGGGCTGTTCCTGTTCGTGAGGGCCCATCACTACATCCACATGACACTTCGTCCTCAGAGTCAGTCGACGAGCCCAGTTTCTTCCTATAAATCGCGCTGGACCACCAAAACCCGCCCGCCTGTTAGGAGGCTTACGTCTGTCCAATTTCCCAGTAGTTGGTCATCCTCATTACGACCAGAGATGGGCGAATCCGACCATGAAAGGATTCGAATCCGAATCCAGGGCTAAGTACGAATTCGAATCCACCATTTCATGCTGAGGGTTCGAATCCGACCTTAATAACAATCAAATCATGTACACAGGTTAGTTTAAATATCAGAGGTGACAAAAAAACAGTAATGCCCAAGGCAAATGAGATGGTCATTTCTGGGTTTTCGTGTGTGGTTATCGTAGTATGGGTATTTTGGGAATGCCGGGAAAATGAAAACGGAAAGGATGAAGAAATTGGAGCGGATTCGTAAGATCTAGGGTTTGGAATCCGAATCCAACCTGAAAAGCAGAGGATTCGAATCCGGCCAAAAGGACGAATCCTGATTCGAATTCGCCCGTCTCTGATTACGACCCACTACGACCTGCAAGAGCGGCCTCAGTGGCGATTCCAAAACTCCAATAGATAAAATGTGACCATGTTAGGTATGAAAAGACGTTTGTACCGTCTTTCGAGAAAAATTCTAATCATTATTTGTGTTTACGTTTGTATATATACTGACGATTGACAGTCAAGGATTTACAGTAAAGTAAAGATTTACAGTTAAATATTTATAAATTGAACGTGGTAAAATTTTCTTTGAATGACACTTTTTCGCTGTTTTTCAGAAAGGATGATGTGAAGGGGACACAGAATAAGACACAAGCCAATAAGAACAACGATGGAGGAAAGCAAGCCAAAGCAGACCACAAGGTAGGTTGAATTACGTTCCATCTCATTGTGCCCGTCGTCTAGGCGTAGCACATGTACCAGTTTCCAGAAAGCAGTGTTTTGCCACAGTGGCGTTCTACTGCTAGTTTTAGAAGACTTCGGCATGCAAATTTTCATCTAAGCAGAGCTTTTTCATGGAATTTCTCTTAATCACACTTAGATCGATCCAGTTTATCTTTGGTCTCTTTGATCAGATCGTATAGCGTTGCCATGCTTGACAAAAAAATAAACAAAGATACGCAGTGAAGCCGCGCGTAAGCTTTTGGAAAATCTGTTGACCTTTCTTTTTGTCGCATTTTCGATGTGAAAATCACCCCAATTGAGTTTAGAAATAAATCACCTCCCGTCTCAACGCTGGATTGGACCCGCACTACGTCATGCCAAAATTTACAAATAGATGCGACAGAGACTGCTGCGTGTGGCTAGTAGACGTATGGTATTAGGATTTGAAGGGTTTCAGAATGGTGTATAGTGCTTAAAGTTTAACCGAAAAGGGCTATCTAGTTACCCATTACTTATTCACTTAAATTGGCTCGAACATCCGCTGAAAACGCGTTACTTCATTGTTCCGCTATTCACAAATAATCGATTTTCAAATAGTGGAATTTCCGTGTGATTTGTGGCACTCTATGCGTTTGTATTTCTGTTGTATGCTTTACGAGAAAGATTTATGACGTTTTTTTGTTCAGGCACTAAGCATTCTTCGCCAATCTTACTACTGCCCACTGAAAATTTCCCGCGTCATAGTAGAATTTACGCTGTGAGGACGGCCGCAGGTATTCTGAACGTCATAACTATAGCAGCAGATAGTGGAAAATAAATAAATTTCTTTGCAGAATCCAAATAATTCAGTGTATTCGATTAATGACACAAAAATAAGTCGGCTTTTCAGTTAAACTTAAAGCCTTGAATGAGTCGCCCGTGCTTAAGCCTTGATCGTGCCCGTTGTTCTTTAAGTCTATTTACCCGTCACATATTGACTTGAAAATGGCTTGAAGACCCGATGAAAATGCGTTACTTCCAGAGGCGTCATTTCGCGAAAATCTAGGGGGTGGCAGTGACATCCTTCTGGGCCCCCCTTGCCATTTTCATGTTCGGAACTACATAGGTAAGACCAGAAATACAGAAGTGGCTAACAACATGCACATAACGTTTCTGCGCTCCTAGTAACTGGGGCTTGGACGCCATTATGCAAATTTCATATCCTTTCTCTACCTCTTCTGACACACATCTTATCTCAAAAACCGAACTATGCTCACCTACCTCGAAAATAATCCCTGGGTCATTAGCTCGGCTTATAAAGGTCAAAGCTTGGGATGACCTTATTAAAATCCGTTTTACGCAACTGTCTGTCGTAATGCTGTCAAATAACTTTGTTTCCTGTTGAAATTATGATTTTTCATGGGTAGCTTTGAGCCCCCTTGGAAAGCCTGGGGATGGCAGCTGCCCCCCCCCCCAAATGACGCCTCTGGTTACTTCGTTGCTGCGCTATCCACATAATCGATTTTCATCGCATGAACTTTATTTTTCGGATTTGTGGTAGTAGTAAAGTTTATTCATAAAAGGTTTCTTTCACAGCGCATGCGCCAAATTTGACGTATAGCCTATATGCAATCAATCAATTCATCATTTCAGTAATAATCATAACGTAATGCATAAATAGGCCATCGCTTCTGTAAAGCTCTGTCTAAAACCAGGTTCATTGTAGACTCTTTCGGCATACAAGTTGCCAATGAATTCCTTAAAATATTAATAGAATCACTTATTAATAGATTGTAAAAAAAAAAGGAAAAGAAAAATATGTCTTGACTGTGTCTTGACCTCTATGTGGTTTTACCTTTGTGCTTGAAATATGTAGCAATTGCAACGGTAGGCTAAACAATCGCCGAAAAATAAATTTGTTTGGCTCACACGCAACAGCGCGCTTTCTTTTAATATTTTCTGAGCTTCGCATCGTTAAGCATTGAAATGCACGCTTTTGTTGAAATTTCAGTTCTCCGCGTCGGGGTTAACTATGTCTCATTGGGCCAGCATTAGTTGCGTTTTTGCAGATACCATGGTATCTGATACCACGGTAACTGGATCTGCAGTTAGTCGTTTTGCAGTTACCGTGGTATCTGATCTACGGTCCACTGCAAAAACGACTATTACCGAAATTGCACTTTTCAAAGTCATCCCAAAAGAAAAACTGATATCCAGTTACATCACTAAGTGCTGAACTTCTTTCTCACAAATTTGACTTTTGACTTTTCAGATACCACGGTCGGACCGTGATATCTGAATATCAGTTACTTACTTACTTAAAGTTGTTCAGCACTATCCGGCAGTTGGCCTGCCTGTTCGACGCTCCCAGTTACCACGGTAACTGGCCAGATGCCACGACAGCTGCAAAAACGCCTTTTGACCGTGGTATCAGACACCACGATAACTGCAAAAACGACTTGAGGCCGTATATCAGATACCATGGTATCTGCAAAAACGCAACTATTGCATATTCTGAGCCCAAGGTGAAAAATAAAAAAGTCCCTTAGCAGAGTCAAAATAATTCAGTATAGTCAAATCCAAGACATAAAAATGAGCTTGCTCTTCAGTTAAAGGACCCCTCCTGCTTATTTTGCTTTTTATAATGTACCTAGCTCCCTTGTGAAATTATTAGCTTCTAAAACCCCACCTTTCTCCATTGTTTCGTGTTGTGTCTACGAATTCTTAGCGCTTTTTCGGCTGTGTAGAGCCCCCGTCACACAGTGCAAAGTTTGCCGGAATCTTTAATGTCAGCTGACAACTCTTTCATATATAAGGATATGATAATCTTCTGTTTTTACTTCTTTTATTTGTTTGTTTGTCCAACTTTGTAACCACGGCGCGTTCACTTTTCAAACGTTTTGCGCCCAGCCGCCGCGTTGGAGAGCAGGAAGGCTGGACAGAGTCGACAAGCGCTAACAAAAAAAATCGTATTTTCAGGTGGAAAGCAATGGCGTTTTCGAAAAACATTTTTTCTGATCCGTTTCGTAGGGAAACAATCATTTCTAGTAAGAGTTGTGCTTTAAACTTTAAAAGAAGATATCTCTGTACACCGTTTTTTTGGGACTCCGGTTCTTATTCTTATGCAGTAGCAGTATTGTCCCGAAAATGGATATCGGCCAACCATGGCCATTTCGCTGTGCACTGACCTGTCAGAGATTGTTAGGCTAGTGCTACAACCGAGAAGTTTTCTGTTATTACTTAATATTTCTAGAAAAAGTTAGTTACTTATTTTTCTAGGGTAAACGCCACCCCAAGAATGAGGAAGACAGGACTGCCTTCAAGGACGTACCCAAGAAATACCTGTTCTGCCATATCTGTTTCAAGAACATGTGGAACGGCCCAGTAAGTTTATTTATTGCGATAAGCCGCTCCGCTTGGAAGTCTCCCCGCGAACACTTTGTTAGAGCGTCTCCGCCATACTGTTAGAATATGACACAAGGATGCGCATGAACAGACAACACTTAAGATTTTAGCTATGACCTATGATGGGTTTCAGACGTTACTCATTAAATCGTTATTCGTGCAAGAACAGCCGAAAGAACATCTGCTGATTTTTTTTGTCATCATGATATCGGAAAAGTCAAAAAGATGCTTTTTCGGCTCTTCCTGGCAATGCTTGTTATGCATAACGTTTCCAGAATCATAGCAGATAACATCCTAAATGTTGTTCATTGAAAGCGGACATCAATTTCCATTCATTTAATTTCAACAATCCTTAAAAAAAAACAAAAAAACACAACGCTCCCAAGAAGTGCGGGATCACTCATTGCAAATGATGACATACATTTCTCGTCTTAACCTTCTGATTTCTTTTTCTTTACCCCCCCCCCCCTACCCAACCCGGAATCACTAATAATCCTCGGTTTATCTGTTATGAAAATTCTGACAGAGTAGTTAGAGATCAGCCAAGCGACCTACGCGGCCAACGAGGCGTGTGTGTCTCAAATTTGACGCACAACTCTCCTTGTGGTTTTCGATTTTGTGGCTCGAAAGTTGGTGGGAAATACAAATTTGGCAAATTCAAGTCAGAATATTAAATACTACGGGAAGATAGAGATAAAACTGAGAATCCTTCTAGTCCTGGTTGTACTGTCGAAAGCCTGATATTCCGTTCATTGGGGCATGTGAATGGGTATTAATTTTACAATTTAGCCCACAACTGCACTGCAAGAAGCTTTTGCCTGTTGACTGGAATACTTTGCAACACTAACTTGAGCTCGTGATGTTACTGTACGCGGTTTCCATCGAGAAGACAGTTAGGAATTATGAATGTTTGTATTCCAACATAAATATCAAACAACAAAATAATAAATTACACTGTTTGTATTATATTTTATTTTTGTTCTGCAACTGCTGGCTCCTCCCACGACTGATCATCATTCTGGTCTTGCTCTTCCGCTTGCTGTTGTTGAGGTGGCTGGTATGGCGTAGGCTGGTACTGCTGGGGTGGCTGGTATGGCATAGGCTGGTACTGCTGGGGTGGCTGGTAAGGCATAGGCGGGTAATGCTGTTGCTGAGGTGGCTGGTATGGCGTAGGCTGGTACTGCTGGGGTGGCTGGTATGGCATAGGCTGGTACTGCTGGGGTGGCTGGTATGGCATAGGCTGGTACTGCTGGGGTGGCTGGTAAGGCCCAGGCGGGTACTGCTGTTGTTGAGGTGGCTGATACTGCTGGGGTGGTGGGTAGCTGGACGGGTACTGCTGGGGTGGTGGATACTGAGGAGGCGGATAGCTCGGTGGGTACTGAGGAGGTGGCATGGGCATCGAAGGTGGCGGTGATGGCAGGCTGACTTCAGCTTCGACGCTCTTTGAAATGACTGGGGTAGCCACCGGGATGTAGTACAGGATTGGCTGAGGTGCCACCACTCCAGCGGATGATGTTGACTTTGAGCCGGCTACGATTTTCTTCTTCAACCAACGCTTCTCACGAACGCCAGCTGACGAATCAATAACAGCAGCAGACGCAACTATTAAGGCAAGCGCCAGAAGAAAGAGATTCTTCGGAACCATCTTTTTCACTATTAAACTGATACTTGCTGAGTTGCTTGTCGACTGATATATTTGTGATACTGCCGGCTGTCTATATACAATGCTCCTGTGTAGGGGATCAGTGGATTAGATCCCTGAGGAAATGTCCTAGGAAGAATGCCATGTGAGGTGAACATGAAACAATGAGGGTCATGATGGATCGACTATTAAGAAACGATTAAGAAATTTTGACTAATTGTCGTGGCTGTTGCAGCTTCCTTTTACCGATCACTTTTCCATCGGTCAGTCCGGTGATCGCAACTTAGGGCACTTCCAGGCGTGCTAGTCAGGGTTGCGACATGTCTCACGATAATGAAAAGATAGATGAATCTTTTTATTCACCAAAAACTTGTCATGGCATGCGCCAGATTTGTTTGGTATAGTTATGGACAGAGATGAGCGAATCCGGATTCAAATCCAGGATTCGTCCTTTCTGCCGGATTCGAATCTTCTGCTTGTCAGGCTGGATTTGGACTCGGATTCGTGCCTAGCCCTGGATTCGAATCCTTTCATGACCGGATTCGCCCATCTCTCGTCATGGATGCAACCTATGAGCACACACATAAATCATAATAGGCCTATGCATGTAGGGCTACAACAGTCATAAATAATGTTATAAATTTAAACTAGCAGCTCAGCTTATGCTTCCTTATACAACTTTAGAAATGAAGGGACAAAACTCGTTGCAAACCTCTGGTGGGCACATCTGATTGGCTGCAACTTCTCAGCCGCAGTAGCTACCTTGCGACGGAGCCTTTTCGTCACTCTTGTCTTATGTATGACATAAAATTCAGTTTATTTCAGAAAACGTCTAGATGTGTCGTTTTGCAGTAGTGTTTCCGACCAAAAGTTACCATTTCACATTTTTCATGAAATATAATTCAGATGTGTCATTTTTGCAGCAGTGATTCCGATCTCTTCCGGGTGATTCCGTTTCTTCATGAAAATAACATTTACGCATTAAAACGTAATGCATAAAAAAACGCCGAAACGCCGCCGAAAAAACATCTGCTGACATTTTTTTTTTTTTTTTCATCATCATATCGGAAAAGTCAGCAGATGCTTTTCGTCGGTTTTTCGGCTCTTCCTGGCAATGCTTATCATCAGGCATAAAGTCGCATAACGTTAGAAAAGCATAATAGCTAACAGCCTAAGTGTTATCTGTTCAAACCGCTTAGAGTGGAGGGTTTGGGACGGGCTTGGTGGGAAGGACAAGCAGAAGCCTAGATACGTGAGGTGCATCTTAACCAAACATAACATTTTCATCTTCCCCAATGACCCATGATAGTTTTCTCTTAAAGGGTTTTGCTTGCCCCTTGAACATTGTTAATACTTCTTGCCAAACAATGTATTTTTGTGGTTCCCAAACCGACTGTTTTTAAGAAAAAAGCCTACCATTTTTATGAAAAATCAGCTGTTTTTACTAGATTCGGTTACTTTTTACCGACAGCCCCCCCCCCCCCCGTACGTGGCGCCCCTGTCGCTAGTTCCCATTCATTTTTGGCTCAAGGTTCTTGCTTGAAAGTGGTTTTCTAGCACGTCTTCACCAGCAAATTGCCAAATGAAACACTGTTATAAATAAAATAAAAATAATGCTGATAAAGGCTTTCGCGCTCCTTACTTCATGTTCGCCAAGGGCCCACGATCGTTTGTTTGCTTACATCTTCCTCCTTCTGCTATCGATACTTGAAACGACCTTTCACAACGTCACACAACAACGTAAAACAATATATTATTGAGGGCTGATCGAGGGTGAATGAAATTCAAACTTACACAGATTACAGCAATTCCTGTCAAGAATCCAGGCAAAGGTTTACATACACCAAGACTTCGACGAACGATGGCGCAGCTCGGTTCTAACGTTTGTGGGGTTAAGGACCGTAACCATAGTTGCGTTTTTGCAGATACCATGATGTACGGTCTCAAGTCGTTTTTGCATTTATCGTGGTATCTGATACCACGGTCAAAAGGCGTTATTGCAGTTGTCGTGGTATCTGGCCAGTTACCGTGGTAACTGATATTCAGATATCACGGTCCGACCGGTGGTATGTGGAAAGTCAGAGACATATAAGTTGCGTTTTTGAGGATATCATGGTATCTGTTACCACGGTAACTGGATCTGTGATTAGTCGTTTTTGCAGTTAACGTGGTATCTTAGAAGTCATTTTATTTTAGAAGTCATCCCAAAAGAAAAACCGATATTCAGTTACATCACTAAGTGCTGAACTTCTTTCTCAGCAATGTGAGATGCGTTTTCTAGATACCACGGTCGGACCGTGATATCTGAATATCTGTTTCCACGGTAACTGGCCAGTTGTCGGGGGCCAGTTGTCGTGGTAACTGATATTCTGATATTACGGCCCGACCGGTGGTATCTGAAAGTTATCTCACTTTCATCAGATTTTGTGAAATTAGTGAGAAAGAAGCTCAGCACGTAATATCAGTTTTTCTTTTGGGATGACTTCGAAAAGTGCAATTTCGGCAATAGTCGTTTTTGCAGTGGACCGTATGTCAGATACCAAGGTAACTGCAAAAACGACTAATTGTAGATCCAGTTACCGTGGTAACAGATACCATGGTATCTGCAAAAACGCAACTCATGGGTGCTTAGCCCGAGGCTGTCAAGGTTTCGGTAGGCAGTATGGGGCTGGAAATAGTGTTAATACTCATCCCCTGCCCATCTCGAATAAGGCATCTGTTCCATATTTCACGCGGTTTCAATCAAGAAGACTAGTAATAATATTTGTTTGTATTGCAACATAAATATAAACACACAAAAATATAAATTACTGTTGTCATACGTTTTATTTCTGTTCTGCGACTGCTGGCTCCTCCCACGACTGATCATCGCCCTGGTCTTGCTCTTCCTCCTGCTGATGCGCTTGCTGCTGTTGAGGCGACTGCTGGGGTGACTGGTACTGTTGGGGTGGCTGGTAGGGCATAGGCTGGGGTGGCTGGTAGGGCATGGGCTGGTACTGCTGGGGTGGTTGATACTGCTGGGGCGGCTGGTAGGGCATAGGCGGGTATTGCTGGGGTGGCTGGTACTGCTGGGGTGGCTGGTACTGCTGGGGTGGCTGGTACTGCTGTGGTGGCTGATAGGGCATAGGCTGCGGTGGTGGGTAGCTTGGCTGAGGCTGCTGGGGTGGTGGGTAGCTTGGCGGGTACTGAGGTGGTGGATAGCTCGGTGGGTACTGAGGAGGTGGCATTGGCATCGAAGGTGGTGGTAACGGCAGGCTGACTTCAGCTTCGACGGTTTTTGAGATGACTGGGGTGGCCACCGGGATGTAGTACAGGATTGGCTGAGGTGCCACCGCTCCAGCAGATGATGTTGACTTGGAGCCGGCGACGATCTTCTTCTTCAACCAACGTTTCTCACGAACGCCAGCTGGCGAATCAATGACAGCGGCAGAAGCGACGCCTAAGGCAAGCGCCAGAACAAACAAATTCTTCGGAATCATCTTTCTCACTATTGAACTGATACTTGCTTGTTGACTGATACTTCTGCTACGATGCAGTGCGTTTATATATGATGCTCCTCGGTAGTTGGGGAATTAGTGGATCAGATCCCTGAGGGAACGTCCTTCAAAGGATTTGCTGTGTAATGTGATGTGATTATGGAGCAATAATGAGGGAACGTGAAAGATTGACAGATTAGCAAACACATGAAAGATTGACAGATTAGCAAACACGTGAAAGAATGACAGATTAACAAACTCCAACTAGTCTTTTGGAACCATGTGCTGCAAATGCTTATTCCAGCTCATGTAACGATGTAACCCAAAAGAAAACATAGATCGATATAGCGGAAAACTACGCACCAGCCAACAGTATTCACCAAGCTACATAGTCTACGTGCCTTTTCTCATGAAGATATGGTGGAGTTTGAAGTAGAAGTTGTGTTTTTAGTAGCATAATTTTATTAACAAACAAAATCAAGAATCGGTCAGTTGTGCCATTGTACAGTAAAATCTCTGCTTGCGAGGATGTGCTGTTACACCACGCACCAAAATAAACTGAAAAAAGAATTGAAGGGTGAAACCATGAACCAAAACAAAACCACAAATTTTCGAAGCAAAAATTGTTGTATTAAAATTTAAAACATATTATGAAAGAAATGGACATTGTCGAAAATTTATCCTTTATTCGCACGTTAAAATATATATCTTTCTCGTTGGTCTTTGTGATAGGAGCTATTTTGACAGCACTCGTGTCATATACCGCTGAGTCGCCCCACTAGAGCGACCTACGGTCTGTCCGAGTCCTGGTGAGAACTAGCTACTTCACTGTGGGTGATCTAGGCCCCCCCCCCCCCGTGACCTAATGATTTTCCTAGACACGTGAGTAAAATGTAAACGCGTGAGGGCGGCTGTCTGGCCGCTCGCCTCTATTTATACTTTTCGTAAAAATACATTTTTTTTAGTTATTTTTTTTATCAGCACGTCGAGACAAGTTCGATAAAGGACTACTGACTGTGTGGGTTTTTTTCTATTTGCCCGGTCTGGACATTGCTTATGGAAAAATTCTTCTATAATGACTTCCTTAACCTTCGTTTTAGTGCGAACCGAGCCTGAAATCGCGAACCGCGTAGAAAATTATGAATTTTGCGAAATTCCTGTTTGGGAATTTGTCTGCCCTCTTCCGGAAGAGTCGGCCCCTGACGATTCACTGCGTGTTTTCTGCTTTTAGCTCATTCTTTCACTTAGAGTTGCGTTTTCAGCTTTTATCGTGTTGGTCTCGGATCCTAAAACGTTGCAATCTCACCCGTTTTTATAACCGTATTTTGAAAAAGAGAACCCGGAACAGGATTTGGTACTCCTACCGAATCCGTTGTGTTTGGATTCGGTTGCCAGGCACCACCAGGGCCTTATGGTGTGTCTAGAAAAGGGGATGTCACTTTCTTGTATAACGAGACCAAAGCTTTCGATGGGATTCCAAAAATTTAATATCTGATCCAGACAATTGGGTCTTGTCTTCGCCAGGCTAATCATCTGAGAAAATCAAGTTGAAATATACCTCTATAACTTCCTGCTTTACTTCTGCCAAATTTCCGGTTTTGGCCGAATTCCGAGCGAACTACTTGTCGAGCAAGAAAAAAAAATTCAGAAACGAATTAAACGTATCTTCTTATCTCTTATAAAGAACATCTAATCAACTTCAAACCAAAGGTGTCGATGGGATCCCAAAAATGTAATATATGATGTTGATAGATCAATACTCTTTACTTGTATTATTTAGACACAGATCAAAGTTTAAAGTTTCAAGCCCCTTGCGAAGGCCTTCTAGCAACCGACTCTTACTTACAAGTCCATCTTCCCGTGACAGACATGGTACTGTATCGTTCTTACCATGAAATACACTGGCAAAAATAAAAGGTATACCAACTAGCAAAAGTTGGCAACCCCTCATCACCAAAGATTCTAGCAACCGATTCTTACTTACGAGTCTATGTCATCGTGATAGACGTGGTACCAAATTGTTCGTACCACAGAAAACAAATTGTAGGTACACCAAGTAGACAAAACTGCTAAACCCTCATTGCCGAAGATGATTATGGTCTAACAGCCTATTATTAGACCATGAGATCATTAGAAGTCCCCTACTTGTCTCACAATGGGATCGGCCTATTTTTGGGTTCAGTGTTACTACTGAAGTTGTCAACCCCTCTAAACTTTCCAACTGTTATAGAGCCCGCAACCACCTACTCTTTTCCGATATACCAACCCCTTCGACCTCGATCATACTAGCTCTCTCTCTCTTACGTAAATTGATTAAGCTATCTGCGCCTTATCAAGCGCAGTGTGTCCGGTTTTTGCCGGATTCCGGGTGAACTACTAGTCCGGTGAGAAAATAACTTTCATATTCGGATTCGGCATGTATCCTTACCCTTAAATCAACTATCTTTACAGCTTTCAAAAAAGAAAAAATTGACCCTAAATTTGAAACCCCTCCCCATCAAATCAAATTTCTCCAGTCAAATCATTTCATCAATCAAATTTCCAGTTTCGGCCGAATCCGTGATGAATCATTTGTCCAGCAAGAAAACTTAAGTTCAGATATGGATTCAGTGGACCCCCTGACCCCTCCAATGAATGTCTTCTTAGCTCATAAAACATACATGTTTTTACCGTAAATTCGAAACCCTCCTCTGCCTCTAAATATAGAACCAAAGGACCCATCTACGAACTTGACCTGTACTTTGCCAATGAATCCTCATACTAAGCTCGAACGACATACATCAACCCCTACAAAAATTGAACAACATATATCAACCACTTCGACCTTCGATTACCCGTGGATGACGCGCAGAGCCTACTAATGTGAAGAACCGACTGGCAGACAACACTGGGGGGGGGGCGTCCCCCCTCCCCCCTAGTAGTGACGCCTCTGATAGGAGGGGGGGTCGAGGTCTTTCGCGACTGCCTAGATATTTATACCGAATATTTTGGGGCGGAAAATTGGTTGACAAATTTTGTGTCCGGTTTTTGCAGGATTCTGGGTGAACTACTTGTCCGGTGATATAACAACTTTCATATCCGGATTCAGCATGTCTCCTTACCCCTAAATCAACTGTCTGAGTAGCTTTAAAAAAAACCCTTAATTTGAAACCCCTCCCCCACCCTCAAATTTAGGGCTACAGAGCCCATCTTCGAACTTGACCTGTACTTTGACCCAAAGAATCCTCCCACAGAGTTTCATCAAAATATCTCATTCCCTTCGAGAGTTATCGTGCTTACAGACGGACGGACAGACGGACGCTTTTCGATGTCATAGGTATCCCTCCACTTACGTTTTGGGATCCCAAAAATACGATTTCAGCCGGATTCCGGACGAACTACATGTCCGGGTAAAGAGTGATTGTCATATACAGATTTAGGGTCTCTTCTTACCCCTAAATCTGTCATCTAATCAACTTCAAATAAAACTTTTGCTTTTAACAAATTTCCGGTTTTGGCCGAATTCCGGGCGAGCTAGTTGTCCGGGTAGAAAATGTTTTTCACATAAGTGTTGCCGATTCCGGACGAACTACTTGTTTGGCGAGAAAATGGTTATCATCATCGTGTTCAGCATGTCTTCATACTCCATCACATTAGCTATTCGAAAATATTTTGTTTGACCCTTAATTTGAACCCCCTCCGCCACCCTTAAATGTAAGGCTACAGAGCCGTCTACGAACTCAACCTTACCCTTGGCCCAAAGAATCCTCACACCAAGTTTCATCAAAATATCTCATTCCCTTCGAGATTTATCGTGCTTACAGACAGACGGACAGGGGGACAACTTTTGCTATGTCAAAGGTATCCCTCCACCTACGTTTTGGGATCCCAAAAATACGATTTCAGCCGGATTCCGGACGAACTACATGTCCGGGTAAAGAGTGATTGTCATATACAGATTTAGGGTCTCTTCTTACCCTAAATCTGTCATCTAATCAACTTCAAATAAAACTTTTGCTTTTAACAAATTTCCGGTTTTGGCCGAATTCCGGGCGAGCTAGTTGTCCGGGTAGAAAATGTTTTTCACATAAGTGTTCAGCATGTCTTCTTATCCCTAAATCGAACATCTAATCAACTTCAAATAAAACTTTTACTTTTAACAAACTTTACGGTTTTTGCCGATTCCGGACGAACTACTTGTTTGGCGAGAAAATGATTATCATCATCGTGTTCAGCATGTCTTCATACTCCATCACATTAGCTATTCGAAAATATTTTGTTTGACCCTTAATTTGAACCCCCTCCCCCACCCTTAAATGTAAGGCTACAGAGCCGTCTACGAACTCGACCTTACCCTTGGCCCAAAGAATCCTCACACCAAGTTTCATCAAAATATCTCATTCCCTTCGAGATTTATCGTGCTTACAGACAGACGGACAGGGGGACAACTTTTGCTATGTCAAAGGTATCCCTCCACTTACGTTTTGGGATCCCAATAAACCCTAAATTCGACTACAGAGACCTAACAACCTGATTTAAGCAATGTGGCTATTTCCCGTGCTTGACTGATATGTTGATGTTGATAAAAATCAAAATATCACTCAACACTAAGGGGAAGTACCATTCATCGTTTTGTTTTTTAGTCGTTCGAGCGTCATATCAGCGGCGCCGTACATAAAGAAGTTCTTAAGAAAACAGAGGACGTTTATTTATCCCGCATCGAGGCAATGAGGCTGACCTCACAGGTACGTTATTCCGATTCTTTCCCGCGACAGTACCTTGGTTGTGTTTTGCTGTGTTGCGCCAACACAGTGCCTGGCTGGCAGAGCCAGTGGACGCGGACTCAGGACTCGTCTGGAGACGCCTTTTTCAAGGACTCGACTTCCACGGAGCTGTCCGTGTCCGTCCGCCAGAGCTGTAGACTCGGCCCCTATACTCGTCTCGAGCCGCCTTTTTCAAGGACTCGGACTTGTGTCGGACTCGGATTTGCTGGACTCGCAGCAGCTCTGCTGGCTGAAACCGTGGACAGACCTTCGGTACCAGTTTCTCACTAGCCGAACCTTTCTGAAGTTTGGCCATGGCAAAAAATCGCCGAAACTTAAAGCACAACTCTTACTAGAAATGATCCTTTCACGAATGGCTCAGAAGTATCTGTCTTCGAAAATACCATTACTTGCCACGTGAAATTAGCGATGTGCCTGTTAGCGCTTGAGGAGTCTATTCAGCCTTCCTGCTCTTCGACGCGGTGGCTGGACGCAACATATTTGAAAACTGAACGCGCCGCGTTAAAAAGTGAGAAATCCAAGCAAAGAATAGAAATCCAGAACGGGGGTAGACCTAATAGTCTACCATGTCTTCCAAAATGAAAAACAATATTTTGAAGCTTCCTCATGTGAAAGAGTTGTCGGCGGACCTTGAAGCTTTCGGCGAAGTTTGCGTTGCGTGACTGGCAAAACTCGGCTAGGCCGAAAAAGCGCTAAAAAGTCGTAGGTACAATACGAAACAATGGCGAAAGGCGTGGATTTCAGAAGCTTAATCCCATAAGGGAGCTAAGGATAATACAAAAGGCAGAATATGCAAGAGATGTTCTTTTAAGAATTTGGTGGCAGAGTTAAACAAGACCAAAGGTTCCGATGGGATCCCAAAAATTCAATATTTGATCCAGACAATTAGGTTTTGTCTTAGCCAGATCCAGTCTTCGCCGGGCCAAACAGCTACTCATTAAGAAATCCAAGCTCAGATATGGATTCATCATGTGCGTTTACCTCTATATAAGCCGATCAAAACGATCCTGGCTTACTTTTGTGAATTTTGCGGTTTTGGCGAAATTCAAGAACTACTTGTCCGGCGAAAAGCTGAAGCTCAAAAACGGATTCAGCGTATCTCCTTACCCCTATATCCAACATCTAATCAACTTCAAATAAAAATTTAACTTCTAACAAATTTTCCGGTTTCAGCCGGATTCCGGACGAACTATATGTCCGGCTAAAGAGTGGTTGTCATATACGGTTTATGCATCTCTTCTTACCCCTAAATTTATCATCAATATCATCAACTTTTACTTTTAACAAATTTTCCGGTTTTGGCCGGATTCCGTTTCCGGGCGAACTACTTGTCTAGCGATAAAATGGTTTTCGTATTCTTGTTCAGCATGCCTTCTTACCCCTACATCAAACATCTAATCAACTTCAGATAAAACTTTCTTCTAACAAACTTTCCGCTTTTGGCCGGATTCCGGGCGAACTGCTTGTCCGGCGAGAAAATGGTTTTCATATTCGTGTTCAGCATGGCTTCTTACCCCAAAATCAAACATCTAATCAACCTCAAATAAAACTTTTACTTTCAACAAACTTTCCGGTTTTGGCCGGATTCCGGACGAACTACTTGTCCGGGGAGAAAATGGTTTTCATATTCGTGTTCAGCGTGTCTTCTTACCCCATAATCGACTATCACATTAGCTGTTTAAAAAAAAAAGACCTACAGGGCCCATCTGGGCCTCTTGACCCAAAGAATGCTCACACCAAGTTTCATAAAAATATCTCATTCCCTTCGAGAGTTATCGTGCTTACAGACGGACGGACAACTTTTTCGATGTCATAGGTATCCCTCCACTTACGTTTTGGGATCCCAAAAATGAGTTTAAATCATACATGGGTTTATGATGGAATTTTTTGCCGTTGCGGATAGTGAGAAAGTATTTAGGCATATTACCTGTCAACTAGAGCATGTCGTCAAATAAAAAAGTTTCGTCTATGTGCGCATCTAACATTTGTTTCCGTTACTAGATGGCAGAGGCAAAACGGGAATCTGGCGACTTCCGTAAGGGTCAACGCCAAGAGCATTGCCAGATGTGTGACGCCTACTTCTCTGGCAACTTACTGGCTCATCGGAAGAGCAAGCCTCATGTGATGCTCAAGAATTTCCTTCATCCGAAGTGTGGAGTCTGCAAAGAAGATTTCCACAGCCGCATTGAGAGGGATGAACATCTTCTGACCGCAAAGCACATGAAGGTACAACACCTTCTCACTCCAGCTTATTACCGCCCACAGCTTAGAACTCCTTAGACGGAGCTGACTGCGAATCATATTTAATGGCACTGGCTCATTTCAGAGGCCAGAGCTAAGTCCCCCCTCCTGTTAGGTAGACTTAGAGCATAGGCCCGGTTCAGATCTCAGATATACTTACCCATTGCACTTTGCAAATCTAATGAAGAGAAAGCATGAACCATTTTCTCAACCGACACCAGGAGCCGTCGTTGGGGATCAGTTTTAAGGGGTAAAAAAAATTCTTCCCGATAAAAGCACCACGGAAAGGGTTAAAATCAATAGATAGATAGTTAGATTTACTGATTGCTGCAGAGCAGCCCGAAGACCATGGCAACAAATAATACTAATAAAAATATCACACACCAGAACAAACACACTTAACAAAAAAAGAAGCTCCCCCATAATCATTAGTTGCGTTTTTTTATCTCAATTCTCCTCGCGATTCTCGTATCACTTCTCCTACTTACCGTCCTAGGACTATTGAGATGAAGCCAATTCTCCTTTTGGGATATAGCTTTGCGATTCTGCAGAATCGAGAAGTTGCTTGGATAGTCACTTTTCGATTCTCCGTTCTCCTTCCTGATTGGTCAACAAAGGGCGGATGTTCAACCCGTATAAGCAAGTCTTAACGGGTGGCTAAGTTAGTGTTTTTGTCAAAAGCGAGAATGGAGAAGCGAGAAGAGCAAGAACGGTAATTTGTACGAGAACTGAGGATCAAAAACGCAAGTATTGTGTCGCTTTTCAGCACGAATCGGATCGGAAGCGTGTCGCTTTTTATGAACAAATTGGTTAGAAATATTGGTTATGCAAGTTTCACCATATTTCTCATCAAAACAAAGGGGGTTGCTCGAGGCTAAAAACCGCCGAGACGGGTTTGTAATATCTGTGAAACCCAGCTTAGCTTCAAAGGAGTCACGTATGTCCGAGTATTCGTCTACCGCAACAGCCGCTTTAAAGTTTAGCCGAAAAGGGGTGAGATAGGACAATCTAGAGCGTGTTCCACGCTACTTACCGTAGTTACTACGCATGACGTCACGAATTTTGGCTTCTTGGCGTCAAGGCAGGAACGTATTTTAAAATTTTCGGTGAAATATCACTCCACGGGGTAATCCAGCCAATCACGTAACAGAGATCCGTAGTTACCACGCTTACTACGCTCCCGATCATGGGAAGCAAATAGTTTCTATTAGTTGCTATTTCAGTTCAGTTCAGAATAATCTAAAAACACATAACGGACATGCCGACGGGTTGTTAATGCGTCAAAACATAACTTCATAACATAACAATCTGCATGAATGAATGAATGAATTTAATCCCAAAAAAGCCCGTGGGGCCATGGCGGGAAAACAAAATAAACACAAAATAACACGAAAACTCAATATATACACCAAGAAGATAGAACGCCTTACACAAAAAACGCTCCCGATGCTCCATAGACTGCTTGAGGAACCTCCCCAGCCGACGAAGGTCCCCAAAATTTTTCTTCCCCATAATCTCGACCAAATCCTCTTCCTCCATCCTTTCTTTCCCAAACATCTCAATTCGCAGCTCTTTTAACTCAACGCAACTACCAACCAAATGAAAAATATCTTCCCCAAGTGAACCACACATAGGGCAAAAGTAAGGACCAGAACATAGCTTAACTTTCCCAATAAACTTCCTTCTCTCCCCCAATGGGAGAGAATCCGCCCGCAAACTTACCATCCATTTTAATTCCTCAGGTCTAAGTCCCGCTTTAAAAAACAGTTCCTCCCCCCATGCCTCTTTAGCCAAGACGTACCACTTCAGGGAAGAAGAATTCCGTACTCCACAACTGAATCTCCTGGTCCTTTAACCTATCTTTAACTATCTTAGCTATCTCTCCTAATGGATATGAAGGCCCTGCTCCCTCATTCCACAAACCACCTAGACCACAATCATCAATTATTTTTTTAATTTTTTGCGGCCACGCATCAATTTTGGGATCATTCAATGTTTCCCAATATGCCGCTTTTAAAAGCCTCACTCTAGGCAAACTTAACAATTTCTCCCAATAACGTATCATATACTAACTAATCTTCTACTACGCAACGACAATAACCCTAAATCTCCTTTAATCACTAAGCTATTTGTTCTTATGCTTTCTCCTAATACCCTCTTAAAATACTGCAACTGGATTCCTTCCAGCTTCTGTCCTTGCTGGAATCCCCAAATTTCGGACCCGTAATGCATAGCAGTGATCACTTTCGTTGAAAACAACTGCTTGTGCATTCTCATGTCCTTTATTTTTGCCAAATCACTACCAGCTATAGCATACGCCCCTCGTTTCCCTTTCCTCTCACTCAACTCTACTTGTTTCCCAAACTTACCGTTATAAGATAATTTCACACCTAGGTATACAAACTCCTCCTTAATCTCCAAAACTTCTCCTTTATATACAGCTTTTTCCCTCTCTCTCACTTTTCCACCTTTCCTAAATACCATCATCACCGACTCACTCACGTTGAGGCTCAACTGCTTATTTGTGAGGTACTCCTGGGTCTATACAACTTTGCGTCATTTATACCGACGTCTTATCATAACTATAGTCAGTATTTCGAGAATGTTGGAACGGTCAGCGTAGTAACTTTTCGTGAGGTTGGAACGGAAATAGTAACTAGTAGTTACTATTATTAGAAGGGTGGAACACGCTCCTTGTTACCCCTCATTTATTCACTTAAAGAGGCTTGAAGACCCGATACAAATGCGTTACTTCGTTGTTCTGCCATTCATGAATAATCGGTTTTCATATAGTGGAATTTCCCTGTTGGATTTGTGGTACATCTATGCACTTGTAAGTGATTTTTATGCTTGACGAAAACGATTTACGAAAAATAAGTGTTAACTCAGTGAGCTGCATTCCACGAACTTATCACCGGCTACTGAATCCCTTAACACAGTCGAAATAATGCAGTGTATTCAGTCAAATGATAAAAAAATAAGTTGGCTTTTCAGTTAAACTTTAAAGACGTTTTCTGTTTCCAGAAAGTGTTCGAGCTGGAGGGCGACGAATCAAAGACGGCTCCTGCCTTAGAGGACGACGAGGGGATCGACGAAACCTACGACCCTGAAAACCCAACGGTTGACGAAGAGGACAAGCAACTTGCCGCCAAAGAGGGGGAAGCCTTGGAGGAGACCGGGGGAACCGCCGGCAAGGCTCCGAAGAAATTTGCATTCGTCAAAGATAAAAATATCAAGACTCGAAATGTGTTTTATTGCAAGGTCTGCAATATCTTTTTCAATTATGCTGATATGGCGTACGATAGACATTGCCGCAGCTCTGGGCACCACGAGCAGTATGGCCGCGCAATTGCCGTTAAACTAGGGATGAAGAAGATTAAAGAAGAGGAGAAGGAGAAGAAAGTGCAGAAAGCGACGCCAGTTAAGGTGAGATGCACACATCTTTTGTTAGATGCTATCCGGGAGTCAGTTCATCAGAGACATCTTTACAATAGTCTAGGGTTCGTTTTATTTAGTCAAAAATATATCTATAGGGGAGAAGGACCCACGTTCGGCACTTTTTTGGATTAGTATTTTTGCAGGGCACGTATCCGCGTATTTTTGAAGCTTAGCGATTCAGTGTTGTTTGCTCATATCTTGCCTAGCTTAGGAAAAAATAAATCCTTCCGATTCCTATCGTGCTTTATTCCGACTTTTCAACTTTTTGTGGATCCCAAAAATTTCATTGTAACGGCTTAAAACAACTTGCCTCAAGACAAACTTCAAAACTGAACAGAGAGCATCGAAGTTGCAATCAAAATATCCGGAACAACTGAGACAACGTCCCAGCCATACTTTCAGAATTTTTCGAAAGATGGCTCGCCTTTAAAATAAAAAAGACGAACCTGGGCCCATCCGATCGTGGCCCCTTCTCCCCTACGTACAATGTCAGAAGTTCAATTACAGATAACACAAGGAAGCGCAGTTTCAACATTTAACACTTGAGATGTTATATGTACTGATTTGCAAACTTTATGCATAACAAGTATTGCCAGCAGGCAGAAGCGTTACTAGCCTGAATGTTTGGGGGGGGGGGGGTATTTACCGACTGGCTGGTCATTCTTATCAACGGTTTTTGCAGAAAAAAGCGACTGTTTTGGTGAAAAATCGACTGATTTTATGAGAAACCGACCGTTTTGAGAACAAATCGACTATTTTTACGACAAACCGACTGTTTTTGAAGAACCCCCCCCCCCCCCCCCCCCCCCCCCCCCGCCCCATACGTGACGCCCCTGTTGCCAGGAAGAGCCAAAAAGCATATGCTGACTTTTCGGATATCATGATGACAAAAAAAAAATGAACAGAGGTTGTTTCGGGCTCTTCTAGTACTATTAGTTACTATTTCGAGAAGGTTGGAGCGGTCAGCGTAGTAACTTTTCGTGAGGTTGGAACGGAAATAGTAACTAATAGTTACGATTGTTAGAACGGTGGAACACGCTCTATGTATTATCGCTGGGGCTCTGCCATTTGCGACTTCAGTCCATACATCAATAGGTAGCATTAAGCTAGAGTTGCGTTGGGCTTGTATAGAATCATTGACAGTTAAAGTTAAAAAATAAGGAAAAACTTGAAAAACAAGAGCTGTAAGCTCATATGGCACTTGCACGGGTTGTAAGCTCATATGTATTGGATGGGATGTATTGTTTGATCAAAAGTATTTTTCGACTTTTCGGTTCAAATGCGGAGGGAGCTAAAGAAAAAGTACTTATTCTTGAACTTGGCTGTAATGATGCACACTTTAAGGCCGCTAGAAATTCATCTGTAGGCTAAACAAAACCCTTGAGGCAAAAACGATAACAGATCCTTAGGGATCATTGTTATGTACCGTTTGGTCAAAAGTATTTTTTTTTTTCACTTTTCGGTTAAAATGCCCACTTAAACGGTGATATAAATAAAACTTTAAGCAAAACCCTGTGGCAAAAATGATCATGGGTTGAGATGTAACGTTTGATAAAAAGCACTTTTCGACCTTGCGGATTAGATGCACACATTAAGGGAGCTAGAACTTCATTTGTAAGCAAAACCCTTGAGGCAAAAATGATAACGGGCTCATGGGGATCATGAAAATGTATATTTTGCTTAAAAGTATTTTTCTTAATTTGCGGTCAAGATTGGTACTTTAAGGAATGGTCGGATCTGTCAACTGACAATTTCTAATCCAATCTTGTCAAGTGTCTAATTTCCAAGCCATGTTTCATCGTCCTAGCATATCTGGAAGTATCTTAGCTCGCGATCGGAATTCCGGACCCTCCCCCTCAAACTCCCCCACAGTCGCCGGAGCCGATCCGCTGCTGTAAATGATTTACCCAGAGCATCTGTTTGTTATTCCCATAAAGTTCCATCCCGATCTCTTCAGTTTAAGACGGTCACGTATTTCCCCCCCCCCCCCCCCCCCCCCCCCCCAATTGCTATCGGATCCGGTTCGGACATAAAAAAGATCACCAGAGACATGTCCTCTGTTCAATTATTAAATTTCACTCAAATCCGATCACCCATTCCAAAGTGACGAATGACTCAATATTCCGGATTTCCCCTCCCTCTACTCCACCCACAACTATCGGGTCGAGTAAATTTTTATTCACAAGTCAGTTTGATCGGGTCCCTGATACGCTTCCAAAGTTTCGTCGTGAAAATCCCCAAAATCGCCATCACCGGAATTCCGGGAAACTCCCCTCCACCCCCCACCCCCCCCCAAGTGTCCCGATCCAGTCATATTCTGTAAAAGATTTATCTGGAGTAGATGCTTGTTCTTCCCAGCAAGTTTCAATCCGATCCCTCCATTCTAACCGTTTCTCGTGATTTCCGGTCTCCCCCCCCAGCTCCCCCACAGCTGTCGAATCCGGTCCGGACCTAAAATGGGACATCAGAGATATGTCATTTATTCAGTTATTAAGTTTCATTCCAATCCGATCACCCGTTCGAAAGTTACACACTACTCAGTTTTCCGGATTCCCCGCCCCCCACTCCCGCCCCAGATGGTTGGATCGGGAAACTGATTACTTCCAGGTTAGTTTGGTCGTGTCCCTGATATGCCTGCCAAGTTTCATCGTCCTAGCACATCTGGAAGTACCCCAGCTCGAAAAAGTGTGACAAAAACTACTAAATTCTCAGGATTCCCCTGCCCTCCAATCCCCCCCCAGATGGTCGGATCGGGAAACTGATTATTTCCAGGTTAGTTTGGTCGGGTCCCTGATGCGCCTGCCAAGTTTCATCGTCATAGCACGTCTGGAAGTGCCCTAACTGGAGATGAGTGGACAGACCGACCGACCGACCGAAAAGCGATCGGTATATGGCACTTGAGCGAAGCTGCAAGTGCCATAAAAACGACTAAAAATAAATGTACGTAACGTAATATACGTAAATATATGAAGTAATTTAAAGGAAACAAGCTCGTCTCCCATAGAGTTATCAGAGGACACGAAAAGACACCTGGTAGAAACTAAAAGACACTAAACATATATTTGTTTGTGCTAAATGGATGAGTCAGCTATGATTTATTCGAGCGAAAACTCGGTCCTTCTTGGGAAGGGTCCTCTTCAGGCTTGAGTGGGAAAAGTGAACTTGCGATCTCAGCAGATGTCGCTAGGACGAATCTCGGCTGACTTATCCCTTTAACGCCGTAAAATATTATTCTTAATCAGTTTGGGTCGAAGGAATACGTATACTAAGATTATACTTCCTATAGGCGAGACATTTTTAGACACTAAAAATAAGTATATTATATATATTTAGTTTATAACCCTCCAAATGCACATGGCGACAGTGGAGTAAAAGGAAATAAGGAAAAACAAACACAAACAACAATCAACATTTGTGACGACAATTTGGACTAAATTTCTAATTAGGCCTAGAAAACTCATGGAAAACAACATGTAGACGATGAGCTGGATGAGTAGATGTTGAGTCGACGTCCTTTCCAGTGACCGAATGACATCTTGCACGCCGAACTTCCGAATTAACTTACGGTTACGACACGAACGATTGAGGAAGATACATTAAAAATTTACAATGATTAAAGTAAGATGTCTTTAAAACTTTCAGGTCTTTATAGTGTGAGGTAAGAACTCCGCTGGATCAGTTTAATACAGATACCCGGGCAAGTGATAGCGGTTAAACGTGTGGATGTGCATGTTGAATCAGAAAGTTCATCTCACCTTAACAGTATAGTTCGTCGTGCCCGGAGTCCTAAAAATCAATCTTGTTCTTCGACAAGTAGGAAAAAGATCCTCCTTCTCAGTTTCGTATAGGTGAGAGTCAACCCTGAAAATTTGCCATCTTTCTGTTTCCGACAGGTCCTTTTTTCTCCGATTTTTGCGTTTCTCGGCTCAGGGCTAGGCCCGCCCCTTCTCCGCTGAACATTCGCCGAAGAATAGATTATCGCGAGCGTGCGACCTCTGAGCACCACGTAGAACGTCTTTTGGGCAAAGTAAAAAAGTATGATAGAGGCTGAGTGAAGACAAGAGTTGAGTTCTTCGATAAAGGCCCAACTGAATTTCCCGTAATAGTAACTGAAAGATCCCTCCAGCAGTGATTAACCTATATGTACAAGGGAGAGTTACTTTGGGCTCCAGACCTGACAGTTTCCACTTACCATGCAAGAGCGCTCACGATTTCTAAACCTTTTGCGTTATCTGGATTGGTTATCCACGGATAAAACCTAAATAGTTGCGTTTTTGCAGATACCATGGTATTCTGATACCACGGTTAAAGTCGTTTTTTAAGTTATCGTGGTATCTGATACCACCGTCAAAAGGCGTTTTTGCAGTTGTCGTGGTATCTGGCCAGTTATCGTGGTATCTGATATTCAGATACCGCGGTCCGACCGTGGTAATTGATCGTGGTATCTGAAAAAGTCATCTCACTTTCATCAGTTTTGTCAAATTGGTGGGAAAGAAGTTTGGCACTTAGTGATGTGACGGGATATCAGTTTTTTTTTGGGATGACTTCGAAAAGTGCAATTTCGGCAATTGCCGTTTTTGCAGAGCGAATGTATATCAGATACCACGGTAACTGCAAAAACGAATGGCCGTGGTAATAGATACATAGTATCTGCAAAAACGCAACTAATGATTTCCAATGCATTCAGACGGTTCGGTTCCAGGGACAATAGATAAAGACGAGGATTACTTGCCCGTGAACTTGAGCGCTGCAGCTTTAACAGATAACAGTTTAACAGATAACAGTTTTGGCCGATAACTTTCTGTTCTTCCAGAAAAAGCGGGAAGAGGATTCCGATGACGATGGCAACTGGAAGCGTCGCGGCGCCAAGAAGCATGACGATGACGAATCCCTCTCTCAAGAAACTGACATCGACACAACCGTCGCCGAACCTGAGCTTGAGCCAATGGAAGCGGAAGAAGCTCCGGAAAAACAGGCTAAAGGACCAGAAGATGAGCCGGAAATGCAGACAGACCAGCCGCAAAGCGAACAAGAAAACTTGGTTCCAGAACCGGACAACCAAGACGGACCTACCGAAAAGCTAGTGGAAACTCCTGAAGAGCAAGTCAAAACTCCTGTAAAGGAAGTCGAAACCCCTCAAAAGCAAGTCGAAACCCCTGAGAAGAGGGGGGATCCGATACCGGTTGAACCAGCCCCCATCAAGGTCGAATCAGTCGAAACCAAGAACGAAGATCCGGCTACTAAGAAAGACATTGTCAGGGCTGCTGAAGTGAAGGAAACGAAAATCTACACCCTGGTTGACGGTAAACCAGTTCCTGTCAAACAGGAACCAGCTTCTGACGCTAAACCAGTTCCTGTCAAACAGGAACCGGCTTCTGACGCTAAACCAGTTCCTGCCAAACAGGAACCAACTTCTGACGCCAAACCAGTTCCTGTAAAAAATGATTCAGCTTCTACCAAGGAAGCCGCACCAGCCGTGAAACCAGGCCCTGCTAGCAAGAATGTCCCAACAAAGAAAGTGCAACCCACCCCGAAAAAAGCAGAAGTCTCGAAACCAACTCCGAAACCAGCTCAGTCGAAGTCAGCCCCCACACCAGCCAAGCCAGACATACCAGCACCCACACCAGCCAAGTCGGACATAACAGCACCCAAACCAGTTCAAACCAAGTCCACACCCACGCCTGCAAGAGGAACTGCCGTTAGAGGTAAAAATACAGCAGTTAGGGGTAGGGGGAGGGGAAGTCCCCGAGGAGCTAAGTAAACCAGTCTTGTGTTTGAGGTTGAAGTTGGCAAATTTACTTCCCAACCAAGAAGTAAATGGTCGAGAACCTTGCCTATTCCCATTCTGTAATAATCTGGTTTACTGTATCCTTTTGGTGGAGCGCCGCCGGCATTTTGTTCGTTTGAGTTATAAACTGTTCAGTGGGAATTTGAAGATATGATGCTACTTTGTGAGTGACGGGGGTCGCTTGTCAATTCAATGTCTAAAAGCTTACTTTGGCCACCCGCAACCTATTCGAGTAATTGAGAAAAGTTGAGTCAACAATCCGTGACGATAGCAGTGGTTTTCGATCGCCGTGGTTTTCAGTCACCTGCCGTGCACAATTTGGATTAGAAATGAATATGACAAATGCCAAAGGACGCGCCCCATTTATCCCTTGATAAATGCGAAAGCATAGTCTGTGTGCCTATTGCTGCTATTCAAGGGGTCGGAGATGCTTCGAATTATTGTGTTCGTTGGGATCTTTTTTCATGTTTGTAACTATACAGAAAGAAAGGGGCGGTAGCAAGAACCTCATATCTTATTGTAAAGATCCACTCCCTATCATTTCATTGAAAGACTCTGTTCGTTGTCTGACCAATTGTGAGTTTCCATCTCATTGTACCGTCGGCTCCGTGGGTTCCCGCAGAACACACGTGGCGAAAAAATGAATAGTTCCTTAAAAATCATCTTACACTCCTTATTGCGTTAAGGGCGATTCTGGTGGTCTGGAAAGCTCCCCGAGTTTATGGGCCGGCTGTTCTTGCGAGCTCGGCTAAAAGTCGCTTCGCTTTCCAGAGCTGTTCTCGCGCTCCGCCAGTTTCCGCGAGCACTTGGAAAGCGAATCCACTTCGCTGGTGGAAAGTGATTTCGGCAAGTCAGCGAGAAGTTGTAAAGGTGCAACGACTTTTTGCTTGTTCTAGCGCTCGGCGGATTCTCGCTTTGCTTTTCGGAAAGCGAATCCAAGAGATCGCCAGAATCGCCCTTTAATCCCCCTGAATCATTAGTATGCGACCAAGGGGCCTCAGACTCAGAATTAGCAAACGCCGGATTTTCTGCGCTTCTATCCTTAAAAATCGAGAATGTTGGCGGAATTTCAGTTTGCGACCGCTCGATCCTGATTGATCGTCCAAACCATAATGGGGGTGGCCAGAAACAACGTTGGCTGGAAACCACTGCATCAATTAGATACTCTGCAAAATCCTGGGCTTGTTCTTCGTGCGTGTTAACGGTCGTTTTGGCTTATTTTGTAAGACATTGTAGTTTTAGTTAAAAAATAAATCATTTTAAGACATACGAACCTTCAGAAAGATGCTAAGCATTCTCCGTCTGCTACGAATTTCAGATTGGCTAGCTGTGCCAATGGGAGCTGTGAGGGGTGTATAGGTCAACTAGTGTGCGTTGGCTCGGAAATTCTTGTTTAAAGTCCTTATCTAAACCTGTGGGCTTATGAATGGTATTCCATTCTTCAGCTTCTACTTATATGAAACCCGCTTTTTTTGGGGCCGCCGTGAAAACGAGGCATGTTTTCCGGGCCTCAAACATTACTGACATGAGTAGCAACACTTTTACGCATAGGAAGCAAGTAAATACGTGCCTGGACGTTTATTATTATCGAGGCTGGCGGTTAAGGGTGAAATTGAAGACATCTAAACACATAACATCAGTTCATTTACTGAATTCCATGGAAGGAATTTTGGAATGCCGGAGTCTCGCCACTATATTACAGGCTGACAGATATAAGTAAAGGGATTAGAAACTGCGCTATTAAAAACACGAAGGATTTATTTAAATTTTAATGTAGTAGAAATTTTTCTTTATGAAGAATTTTTTGTTTTGTTTAGAAAGAGTAAGTGACGTTAAGTAGGAAAAATGTTAACGTCATCGGGAAGAGGCGGAGACATGGCCCAAAAAGTAAAACATATGAGAAAAAAGGTGCTATGAGGGTTAAAAAAACAAAAAAAAACTTGTCTACCTAGCGTTACTCTTTGGACAGTCCGTTCTTAAACTTCGGAATTTGGATAGATAGAAGTGAAATAAAGCCCAGAATTTACAGATGGCTGATTTCGTCTACAATAAGCGTCTGAAGTTAGTGCTTTGACTGAGCTTATCGGTTACGTCCAGGTCGAACGACGTCGAAGCATACGGTATCTCTACTCTAGGATGCGTCAGCTGTACTTATCACGAACACACTTTTATTTCTTCTCCGTCATTATCCACTTTTGAAAATATCCCCTCGATTTCCTCGAGTGTCTTCCCCTTTGTCTCAGGCAGAAAGAAGTAAACAAAAAATAAACCGAAAACACAAACAGCCGAGAACAACCAAAAGGCGCCGTAGGCCCCCATCCCCGCCTGCATTTGCGGGAAAAATTTTACAACAAGAAAGGCGCACAAGACGTTAAACGCGTTGCTGATAGCGCCTAGAGCGCTTCGATAGCGGGCGGGGAATAATTCACCCATGATGACGAAGGGGATACTGATGTAACCGGCTGAGTAGGCCATGACGTAGACGATGAGGGATAGGAGGGGGAGCCAGGCGATGGTGGATTCGGCCCACTCGGTGCCGTTGGTTTCCTGAAAAATATCATGCGGAGTAAGTTCTCCTTTTCGTAGGGTAGAGTCCCTTTAGTAGGGCAATCCAGTCGGGGCCTAAGGATTCTCTACACTTACACAAAGCGACTTCCGAAAACCCTTATAATCCGCAGAAAAAGCAGGTGTGTTGCATTCTCCGAGTCCGTTTAATAGGCAATTCAGTAGAAAGCAGACAATCGCGGCGTCCAAGACAGTGCGCCTAGCGATTGACAGGAAATCTCTCCAGTACTAAATATAAGAAGTCAGAAACACATCAGTGAATCTCGAAAAGAACGAGAAACGTCATCCAAACGAATCCTCAAACTTGATTCAAATCCTATGTAAACCAATCATCAACGTCTGTTGTGTGTCGCGCTACTGACGTTTCTGGCTCTTCGCTAGGCACACGGCGATTCTTCGTTAACACGAATGAGTTAATCATCAAGAGTATTGCTCTGCGTGTCGTAAACCTTAATTAATCAAAAAAAGGTTTGTTGAATTGTGTGGGTCTGTTTAGTAGGTAATCCAGTTGGAAACAGCCAGTAACAGCCTCACAAACGCTGAACCTAGCTATTGACAGGAAATCTCGATTCGAAATCGCAATTGATGGCTCTAGGGGTTGCCGTAAACGCCTTGTAATTCCTAAAAGAGGAGCGTCTTTTTTTCTCTTTTTTTTGTCGGATAATTAAGTAACTACTACTAGGTTCGAAAAGAAAGTACTACATTTTTTCTAACGCGGTCTTAGGCTGGATTACCTCAGGCCGCGGGTAGATTTTGCAGAGCAAACTATTCGCGGTACCGCGATTTGGAGGGCTGGAATGGCGCGGATATTTTGCGCGTTTTGTCGCGCGACAGAGAAGTAGTCTACTCTTGGCACTGGTTTCCTGAAAAATATCACGTGGGCAAAGTTTTTGTACGAGTTCGTTTAGTAGGGTGTTCCGGTCGTAGCGTCAAAAACAGCGACCTCTTTCAAATTATTATGCGACTTGCCGTAAAAGCCTTACAATTCGTTTAAAAGGGGAGCGGCATACCTTGAGGTAGAAATATGCTCCGAGTCCAGACTGCGAAACTGCCATGAAGCCAGCGGACACCATAAGCAAAATGCGACGCCCAGCTTTGTCAACCAGTACTGTCGATAGCCCAGTGCAAACTAGTTGAACTGAGCCGAAGATAATAGTTGCCACGTGTTCGTCGAGCGTACTTCCAGCAGCTTGAAAAATGTCAACCTAGGATACAGGGCATTTAGTTTTTAGATCAATATTTTCTTTCTGCCTGTTGTCAGCGAGGGTTACCCACTTCCCGGTACCTGCTGTACACCCAGCACCAACCAAAACCAGCAGCGCCGCACTGTCAGAAGTTTCATAAAGATCGCGCATAACACTTTCAAGAATAACACATTTTCACTTAGAAATAAAGTGTTATGACCAATTAAGTTTACATTATTTCGTGCCTAGATCTCCAACAACACCTTGACTTTGGATGTTGTTCACACCTTCACTTTGGGATGTTATATGTTATGTTTCTTTCGTTCCCGTTAGTATTTTCACCAGTTGAAGGTGTTGTTGGAGATCTAGGCACGAAATAGTGTAAACTTAATTGGTCATAGCACTTTATTTCTAAGTGAAAAGGTGTTATTGTTGAAAGTGTTATGCGCTATCTGTTATGAAACTTCTGACAGTGCGGCCATGAACTAAGCGATTCATCTTTCAAAAGCTTCAAAATAAGCTGATTTTAATGTTCTAACACGTGGCAACCGGTACCGGCACCGGCCAGGCACTTGCTGTACACTAAAGTCGAGAGTGGGCACCCCCTCGGTTTGCCTGAAGACCGCTTGTCACTAGAGCTCTCCGTGGTGCCCATGCATTGGTCTGAGTAGGCTACCTTATGGAGTAGTGTGATTAGTGATATGTAGTAGTATGGAATACTTTGATAAACATGCCTCCGACTGCGTTATCCTTATGTAGTAGTATCCGATAGCATCCAGTTTGCTAGTAGTAGCATTTAGTAGCAACAGTTACTACTGCATGCTACTTTTTCGTACTACATACGACTAATTCTCGGATATTTTTCATCGGGTTGCGAGACATCGTTTGTGCCACTAAACTAATGAGTCAGCTGAGGCTTATACTATCAGAAATTTCATAACAGATAACACAAGGATGCGCAGTTTAAACAGACAACACTTGGGATGTAATCTGTTTTGATTTTGGAAGCGTTATGCATTAAATGTTGTGCATGACAAGCATCCAAGACCCGAAAACCGCCATAACATTTAATGCGTGACGTTTTCAGATCACAACAGATTACATCCCAAGTGTTGTCTGTTTAAAACTACGCATCCTTGTGTTATCGGTTATGAAACTTCCGACAGTGTATTCCAGTGATATTTCCTTCCCTTCTTGGTAAGGGTAATTTTCTAGCTAAATAAATCTAGCTGACGTGCCCTTTAGCGCCATCGAATGTTATTCGCGGTCAACTTAGGCTAAGGAACGAATTTACAGTAAGAAACGTAGGGGATCCGAATAAGAGTGACTCTCTTGAAATAGGGTAATCTGCAAAAATCTAGTATAAAAGAGTGAGTGCAACACCTTAAAGCACAGATGACACCAGTTTTGATGATTTTCGAGGCAGAGACGTCATTTGGGGGGGGGGTAGCTGCCCCCCTAGCCTTCCAATGGGGCCCAGAGCTATCCAGGATAAACAAAAAAATATCCCGAAAAAAAAATCAGTTTCTCATCAGAATTGTGACATCTGGTTGAGCCGTGTCAGTTGACCAAGGTCACTCATGAAAATTGAACACTTTCTAATCCGAGATAATGACCCATTGTTCGAGGATCGAATGTCTTCAAGTCGCGTTTGAGCCTTGGTCAGTTGTGTGTCTGAACATGGCGTCGAGCATCGCTTTATGGTTTTTTCCTGAATAGCTGAGCCTTTACCTTTCAGATACTGGTTTCTTGATATTCGTTTAATTTTCTGGATATCGCGCGCGAAGTACGTTTTTGGGATCCCAAAACGTTAGTGACGGATACCTATATGACATCGCAAAAAGTTGTCCGACTGTACGGTCTGTAACTTTCGAAGGGAATGAGATATTTTGACGAAACTTGGTGTGAGGATTCTTTGGGTCAAGAGTAAGGTCAAGTTCGTAGATGGGCTCTGTAGCCCTATATTTAGGGATGGGGGAGGGGGTTTAAATTAAGGGGCGAACAAAATATTTTTAAACAGCTAATGTCATAGTCGGTTATGGGGTAAGAAGACATGCTGAACACGATGGTGAAAACCATTTTCTCACCGGACGATTAGTTCGCCTGGAATCCGGCCAAAACCGGAAAGTCTGTTAAAAGTAAAAGTTTTATTTGAAGCTGATTAGATGTTCGATTTAGGGGTAAGATGAAATGCTGAACACGATGGTGAAAACGATTTTCTCGCCAGACAAGTAGTTCGCCCGGAATCCGGCCAAAACCGGAAAGTTTGTTAAAAATAAAAGTTTTATTTGAAGTTGATTAAAGGTTTAATTTAGGGGTGAGAAGACATGCTGAACACGATGGTGAAAACCATTTTCTTGCCGGGCAAGTAGTTCGCTCAGAATCCGGTCAAAACCGGAAAGTTTGTTAAAAGTAACAGTTTTATTGGTAGTTGATTAGACGTTCGATTTAGGGATAAGAAGAAAAAAATTTCTACCCGGCCAACTTGTTCGCCCGGAATCCGGCCAAAACAGGAAATTTGGCAGAAGTAAAGCAGGAAGTTTCGATCAGTATCGTCAAAATAGATATGGCTTATAGCGGTATATCTGAACTTGGTTTTCTCAGATGATTAGCCTGGCGAAGACTGGATCTGGCGAAGACAAGACCCGATTGTCTGGATCAAACATTAAATTTTTGGGATCCCATCGAAACCTTTGGTCTTGTTTGTCTATTGTTTCTAAACCGTTTTGATCCGTCTTCAGCCGTGCTGGATTTCCGACAAGTATATTTTGCGAATATGACACCGGTTTTAAAATTTCTTCCATGTTGACTTGATTTTCGTTGTATATAGCATCAGACGCCAAGTACAAAACAACCATATATGTTTCAGCTGGAGTTTTCTACTAAGCGATATTTTGTTCCCTCTTGACAAGACTAGGGTCTTGTGCAGGTGTAGGTAATAATTTAAACTTCCGAAAAAAATGAAATCTGTAGCCATTTTCGATCAAAAATATTTTTGTCGATCTTTGGGAACTGCTGAAAACGAAGTTAGTATTGAATTTTCATTTTGGACACGTTTCCCGAAATTTTTGATGAGCAGGTTGCTGCCAAAGTTTGTTCAGATTACAGGTTTACAGTTTGAATTTTAGCTACTAGCTTGAAGAGGATCCTTGCCATGTTGCCATTGGAGAGCAGGAATATGATGTAACAAAATATTAATAAGAAAAACCGCACATGATTCACAATCAGCTACTCTTTGTGTTTTCCCATCTGAAATTTGATTCGAAAAGTCGAATCAAATCATTTTTTGACTCGACCAAACAGTCGAGTCAAGGACCACCTGTGACTCACCGTGTAATAAGTCACTGCGTTGATTCCAGAAAACTGTTGGAAGAACATCAGCGCCATAGACAGGCCTAGCGGTAGAAGGGCGGCAGCACTGAAGTAATCCTTCAGTCTTAGCCGAGGCATGTTTCGTGACTTCTCGATGTTTTCTTGAATTCTGCTCAGCTCAGCAGAGACGTCAGTGTGTCTGGAACGGAAAATGCGAATACAAATTCTGTCACAAGTGCTTCGCTCTATGAGGTTTTGCTCCCCATAACTGACCTTAGAACGGATACGTCTTTGTTCGTTCCTCGTCACCTCGTTATCAGCATCCATTACACAGAGATACTACAAAAGATCCACAAGTTTTACTTCTCATAATTGACCTTACCAGTTCAGGGCCCAAAGCGGATGTGTCTCTGTTCGTCCTTCCTCGTCTCATTCTCAGCATCCATTACACAGAGATAATACGATAGAGAGAAATTGCACCCTACCAGACAAAAACGGATATTTCTCACCATGGTCAGAAAGGTAAAACGAGAACTTAACATGGCAAGGCATAAGACTTTAAACTTTGAGACTGAATTCTGGGCGTTTGGTAAATATGCTCAGCATGTAAACACGTGCATATGTTTTTCCCAGCCTTTCTTGATTGGCTTTTAGCACAGCTTTAGAACAAAGTATACTCGGAAATGTGCCTTAGGATACTTCAAAGTTTCGCCACAAAAAAGGAGTATCGTATCCTGTTGGTCGGCTAAGACGCAAAGATGAATAAACCGACCAATGGGACGCGAGATTTGATTTTGTCGTAAAAGTTTGAAGCCTTCCAAAACACATTTCCGATTAAAGTTTTTTTCCAAAACTATATGTAATCATCAGAAAGGGATCGAAAACTTGTTCAGGTGCTTCCAATCCTAGAAGGTCAACCAAACGCCCACAATTTAGTTTCGAAATTTAAAGTCCTATACCTCGCAATGTTAAAAAAAAATTTATTGTGATTTTTCCGTTTTTGTTGGGTAGGTACAAGCAGAGGCGTTACTAGCCAAAATGTTTGGGGGGGGACAAGGTATTTACCGACTGGCTGGTCATTTTTACCGACTGTTTTTGCGGACAAAAACGACAATTTTTGAGAAAAAAACGACTCCAGTAGTGACGCCTCTGGGTACAAGTCCCTCACTCCCTCTATAGACCCATAAAAAAAATTATTCTCCACCTCGGGAGGAATTTTATTATCTGCCTGGTGTCGTACATTATAAAATAGGGCAGGCTACTTACGGCCCGCGCAGACGCTGTAATGCCACCTTTGCGTCGTCCTCCCTTCCTTTGCTTAGCAACCACGTGGGCGACTCGGGACAGAAAAGTACGGCAATTCCAAAGAGAGTCGGAAAACATGCGATTAAAAATGACAGGTGATCCCAGGGCATGAAGCTTCCAAAAATGTAGGCTATTAGAACTCCGGCAGCCAAAGCCAGGGCAGTGCAGCTACTGAGGACACCGCGAACGCGAGGGGACGCGCACTCTCCGATCTGAAAGTGTGAAACACATATTATTTGAGACTCATCTGGAACACTCTTGATGACTAACTCCTTGGGTCGATGAAGAACCGCCGTATACCTAGTGAAGAGCCGGAAGCGTCGCCACAACAGACGTTGTTGATTGGTTTACATGGGATTTGCGTCAATTTTGAGGATTCGTTGGGGTGACGTTTCTTGTTCTCCGCGAGGTTCACTGGCGTGTGTCGGACCTAGTCATAAACAGTATTTCAGAAAACTTGTCACTTTCGTCCTGCTTGAATTTTTTTTAAGAATCGGCCGATTGCAACAGAATATAAGTCCGATTTCAGTTGTTACTGGACTGAGGCAGTCGTGTCTTACTACAGTTTTCAGCAATTTCGGATAAGCCATCCCAGTCTCCGTAACTCTTAACTTTAAATTGCACTCGTAAGCAATAAAGATGTAGCATTTCGTCACCGGAAAACCAGGCCTGAAGCGATGTCATTAATTTTGGAGTTGTGTTGGGTAAATTACCAAAAATAATAATAATTTTAGTAAATTATGTTTTTTCTTTACCTTTTTTTAAACACATTTGACTGTGCAAAACGGATACATCAGCTGAATTTTATCAAAGCTATGAACTTACGGAATATAAATTACAGTACATTAAGTTTTATTTAACTAGCCTATTCACGGTCATTCCCAAAAATAGTAATAATTTTAATTGTCACCCGTCAGTGAGAGCCCACACATAGGCTGAGGAGAGAGAAAGGGTAAGAAAAGAGACGATAAGACTGAGACTAAAAAAGACACACACGCTAGTACATAAAGGAATAGGGTCCCAGTCGTGTTTACATTTTCGTTGAAACTATGTAATTTGCTGTTCGACTGCTGTTGATAATTCTGTTACTTTATAAGTCATGGAAATTTCGCTGCTGCAGGTCCAGGATGGGCGTGACGTCTATTAAAGATTAGCCTTTCGAGATAATGATTTCTTTTAGTGGGCACATTGTGCCCGACCAGCCGCGAACGTTTAGAAGGAAAGGACCCCGATACTCTACTCAAGTATAGAAAGTTTCGTTTTCTTAAAATTGTTTAGTTATTACAGCAACTACTGTAACTTGAAAACCGAAAATCGATGCGCTTGCAATAGTACACGTTCCCTAAAGAACCGACGGGTTACCCATTCCCCAAACCTGCTGTCCACCATTTCCCGGCACCCACCAAATCAGCGCTGCCGGCACCGATGCCGGCCATAAATTAGGCGATTCATCTTTCAATCGCTTCTAAGCACGCGGCAACCGGTGCCGGCACTGGTCACTTACTGTACGCTGAAATCGAGAGTGGGCAACCCCTCGTAAAGAACACCGAACTAAAAACCTCTCGTGTTAACTTACGTAGAGCTGTGAAGAGGGCATGATAAAACCGGACATAATGCCTATGAGGGATCTCCCTCCAATCACCATTCCTGCATCTACGGCAAACCCGACGATCAACCATCCTGCCGTCATTGGTAGTGCTGTCAGCAACATGGTCGCTCTGCGACCAATCAGATGCATTGGCAGGCTAGCGGCCAAGCTGCTGAAGATGGCGCTGAATGCTGACGCGCTACCTACAATTATTGAAATTTCGTTCAATTCAGATCTAAAACTGTTTTGTCGTTTCACAACAAGTCAAGTTTGATTTTACCAGTCTAGCTTTCTGTTGCCTTTTAATTTGAATTTCGGAGCAAATTAGATCTGACGAAGTTCGCTCCTGAGATCTGTGAAATCCACTCCTGAAATTCGTTGTTTGTTAGTCTCCCAGCCTGATTAGTTTGCAAATATGCTTACTGCGGAACAGAAAGTCTAACTTCACTATTGATTTGAACGAAGAAGATTAGCTCCCAGACAGCCGTCTTGCATTTGTCTCCACATAGCTACAACAAGAGCTATACGAGATAAGATGACAGTTATTACGAGAAAGTGGCTCAAGAAAATAAATGAGAAAGTTAAAAAATCCCCTCCAAGCCCCCACATCGTGGCCGGGTGCAGTTCGCTCACATGGCTGTACCATCTGGGGCATCTGCCCCAACACCACCCATTAAGTTTCACTCGAATCGGAGTATTTCCGGTGTTCGGCAAATGCCGGTAACGAAAAATTAAGGCACTACATATGGCACCTTCTGGATTTTTTTTTTCGGTACTACATAATCGGTCTTCTGGAAAATAGTTTTAAAAATTCCAATGGATTACAATGTAATCCATTGGAATTTTTAATGCTCATGTCATGAGCATTTTTGGGTATGTAGTTCTGCCAAAATCTGATACATTGCATACACGATACTTCAATTTCTTGGTCACTGGTCTTGCATTGGGCCTCGTCTGACCTCGTACTAACGAATGTACTGATATGTAACCAAAGTTTCAAATCCCAAGACAATTGAGACTGGAACAAATAAGCTATATCAAACATTGTGAAATGGAAATCAGTAGCATCGTCCTAAAAAGCAACTTGGTGAAAAAAGGTACGACATGATAAGTAGCTGAATACTCACTAAACCATGTGTATTGCTCCTCTGATGCATTGAAGGGCTTTTCTTCCCGGATGCTTGGAATTCCAGGAGATGACCATCCCCGAATGAGGCCAGTGTTCATATGCCCCAGGGCAGCAGCAAATGCGATAAGCAGCTAGAAATATTCTTAGTCTAGGTCGGGTCGCATCTTGCTACGAATAGATAAGGTGGAACAACCAAGTACAGGTTGAAGCTCTGTCACGTTTTTCCCGCTCCTGAATGAGAATGGGCTTTGCGCAGGCGCTTCTACCTTCTAAGGCGTATTCTCGCCGTTCCCCGAGGACTCCACTTGAGAAGTCCCCGCGTTTTTGTTTGTCCCGGGGACTCACTCCCCGTATTCTCGCGAGTCTCCACGGACGGGGAATGCTCCGATTGTCATATCCATCACCATCATAAAAAAGGACTCCCTTTCAGATTCGGAGGGGAATTAATTTTTGCTGGTGCTGGCGCAATGTGAAATTAATTAAAAACAATCAGGATAAACAAAACCAAAAATAAAATGGATCCAGATAAATTTCGTCAACTGCATATTTTTTTTTCGAACCAAAGCCATTTTAGAAGCATTCCCCGTGTTCTCGCTGTTTTCCGTACGCGGATTCCACGTGGAGTGACTCCCTTTTAGTCTATTCTCGCCGTTCCCTTCGATTCCCCGAGGAGTCCTGGGGGAACGGCGAGAATACGCCTCTAGTAAAACGTTACGCTACATCACTCAATGGCCTATGGTCGTTTACAGTTGTTCGCAACGGCTATCTATTAGCATGATCGATCGTTGGTCTTCTTTCACCCTTATAAGTTTTCTGTATTTCCAATAGATGTCGCGCAGCTATGTCACCAAGACCAAAGGTTTCGATGGGATCGCAAAAGCTTTACATTTGATTCAGACTACTGGGTCTTCCAGATATCCGCTCTTCTCCAGATTCTTTGAACATTTTCGCTATTAAAATTTCGAACCAGATTAAGCCCAATGGCTAATCATCTAAGAAAACCAAGTTCAGATATGGATTCAGCACGTTTACCCCTATACGTCACATGTCTATTTTGACGAAATTGATCAAGACTCACTTCTTACTTCTGCCGCCTTACTTCTGACAAATTTCCGGTTTCGGCCGAATTCCGAGCGAACTACTTGTCCTGCAAAAAACTAAAGCTCAAAAACGGATTCAGCGTATCTCCTTACCAATACACGAACCTCTCATCAACTTCAGATAAAACATTAACTTTTTATTTGACAAAGCAAAACGGAGAAGTCAGCTACATTCAATAAAATGTAGCTGACTTATCCGTTTTGCTTTGTCAAATATGATACGGATCAGCTTTGGCTGAAGAAATCAACTTTTTAAACATTTGCAGGTTTTGGCCGGATTCCGGCCGGACTATTTGTTCGGCGAAAAAATTATCTTCCTATACGGATTCTCCTTACCATACATCGAACCTATAATCAACTTCAGATAAAGCTTTTATTCATAACAAATTTTCCGGTTTCGGCATTCCGGTCATGTCCGGGTAGAAAATGCTAGTCATATACGGATTCAGCATGTCTTTTTACCCCTTAATCGAACATCTATTCAACTCAAATAAAACTTCTACTTTTAACAATTTTTCCGGTTTTGGCCGGATTCCGGGCGAACTACTTGTCCGGCGAGAAAATAATTTTCATATAAGTGTTCAGCATGTTTTCTTACCCTTAAATGGACTATCTCATCAGCTGTTAAAACAAAAATATTTTGTTCGCCCCTTAATTTGAACCCCCTCCCCTAGCCCTGAACGTATCATAGGGCTACAGAGCCCATCTACGAACTCGACCTGTCCCTTGATCCAAAGAATCCTCAAACCAAGTTCATCAAAATAACTCATTCCCTTCGAGAGTTATCGTGCTGATGACGGACGGACAGACGGCAACTCATCGGTATCCCTCCCCTTACGTGTTTCCTCCTACTTACGGAAGATTGGTGAGATTATTTTTGTCGCCAGAACAGGTAAAGGGCGAAATTGGCTCTAATGTAGGAGCGGGGACCCATAAATTCCCTGTAATGACTCGCCATTCAGGGGGCTTGTCATTTCCTATGCTTCTATGTTGCTATGTTGCCCGAGCCTCACCTAGTTTCCAAAAATTCCAGTTGGGTCGAATCGGCGTTCTTGCTCAGATAGTGCCGATCCCGGACCTCCTTGGACGTGAGACCAAAGAGACTCCTCCCTCAAGGCAATATTTTATCCCCGTGGGTATTTCTCGAACTATCTGACGCCCGGTCAAGAGCGCATCAGAAATCTCTTATTGACAAGCTCCCTTAATGGCGAGTCATTACAGGAAAATTTATGGGTCCCTGGTAGGAGGAAGATCGCTCTATTACCTCTCAGGTCGCAGCAGATACAGATTCTATCCCAATATTCTAACATCCTATGAAACTCGGCTGGGTTTCTCAGAAAGCGGAAAAACATGCGTAACCGGTTTTTCTGCCCAACGAGCTCCTCGGTTGCATTATGCGGCAACCTTGTTCACCTTGAAAAAGGCCAAACATGACAAATCCAAAAATCAGCGTAGTGCCGTTTGATTGGATACAATACAGCTGACGTTTGAAGTTTTCGAAATCGTGGAAATGAGGATGGATGGAACGTTAAGGGACGTCGAGTGAAGCAGTCAGGGGCGTCACGACTAGGGGGGAGGGGGGACGCCCCCCTCGAATGTTCTCGGCCAGATGGTAAAAAATAGCAGAGTCGGCGCGAAGCGGTGCGATTTTTCGTTAAAACAGCCGATTTTTTTTGGAAACAGTTGATTTTTCTTAAAAACAGTCGGTTTCTCGCAAAAATAGTCATTTTTTTCTTAAAAATAGTCGTATTTTCTTAAAATAAGCCGATTTTTTCGTCATCAGAGTTGTTATTTCTCAATAATAGTCGTTTTTACATGCAAAACCAGTCGGTAAAAACTACCAGCCAGCCGGTAAATACCTTGCCCCCCCCCCCACCAAACATTTTGGCTAGTAACGCCTCTGGAAGCAGTTACATATTATGTTTATGGCCGAATATGTTTGTTATTTGCAACGAATGGAGAAGGGGGAGAAAAAGCCAACGACAATCTTTCTTTATTCCGTCGACGAATCTACAAAATTTTCCTATTGTTCATCGTTTTTTCCAATGCACTAAAAGCGGGTCCCCCCCACTTACTAGTTACTACGCATGACGTCACGGATCCTGGCTTCTAGGCGTCAAGGCTGGAACGAATTTCCCTATTTTCGGCAAAATATCGTGCCGCGGGCTGATTGGGCCAATCACGTCACAGAGATCGTAGTTACCACGCTAACTACGCTTCCGAGCGTGGTAAGCAAATAGTTACTATTTCGAGAAGGTTGGATCGGTCGGTGTAGTAAGTTTTCATGAGGTTGGAACGAAAATAGTAACTAATAGGTACGATTGTTAGAAGGGTGGAACACGGTTTAAATATAGCAAAAAATAAAGTACAGTAACTGGAATAAGTATTACATTATTTCGCACTTGCTATCAGAGCCGTCACTACTGGGGGGGGAGGGGGGGACGCCCGCCCCAATGCTGTCGGCCAGTCGGTTTCAGTAAAAATAGTGGATTTTTTTCTTGGAAATAGTCGTTTTTTCATAAAAACAATAAAAAACAGTCGGTTTTTCGTAAAAACAGTCGTTTTTTCTTAAAAGTAGTCGGTTTTTCTTATAATCAGCCGATTTTTCGTCAACACAGTCGTTTTTTTTCTCAATAAACAGTCGTTTTTATCCGCAAAAATAGTCGGTAAAAATGACCAGCCAGTCGGTAAATACCTTGTCCCCCCCCAAACATTTTGGCTAGTAAAGCCTCTGCTTGCTATAGCGACAAGGGTATGTCGCCTGTTGACGTCACCGGTGCTTCTGATCTGGAAGCTGACACTGGATCCCTGTAGCCTACATAATGTTCCTTAAAGTGTCACGTAACTGGGGTTCAGTTTAACTGAACCCCAGTTACGTCAATGTGCCTTGGGTGCACAAAGCACATTACAAAATTTAGGTGGCTCCAAGTGGTCCGTTTCTCTCATGGCCTGTCGGGAATCCTAGGAAAATTTTCGTGATCAGAAACAGGAACTTAAAAAGTATGCTGTTGAACTTACCTGTGGAAATATCTTTTTAGGATTGTTAAAAACTGGCATTTTCCTGAATCTGGTAGCGGAAAAACTATTCAAACTTATTAGCGCAAAATAAAAGAGTGATCAACTCTTCTCGGAACACTCAGATCGCGCGGTCTTATCTAAACAAATAAAGGTTTTTAGCATGTCCATCAATGATTGCAGAGCACTTGAAAAGGACTGAGGACAGTCTGAAATATTGATTCGTGACCCAATTTTACGGCACTTCGTGCCTTTGGCTCAAGTGCAGTATAGCGACCGCTGTGTTTGACTGTCTCTTTGGTTTACGCACTTCCACATGAGCTAGGACGATGAAACTTGGCACGCGTTAACAAAAAAAACAAGAGCTACGAGCTCATATGGCACTTGTTACGAGTAGTGGTACGAGAAAGTAGAAGAGAACTTCACAATAAACACCCCGCCATTCAAAAATGCGGTGCGGACCTAGAATTAGGATATCTAGGTTCATTCAATCGGAAAGCTCTAGATGACATATTTAGAACTCATGCTTGTTCTTCCCACCAAGTTTCATCCCGATCCCTCCACTCTAAGCGATTACAAAAATTTCCGGTTCGCTTCTCCAACTCCTCCCAATGTCACCGGATCTGGTCCGGATTTAAAATGGGACGTCTGAGGCACGAGACCTTTCTAAATATCAAGTTTCGGTTAAATCCGATAACCCGTTCAATAGCTGAGCTTGCCACTGGATTCCGGATTCCCCTTTTGTACACTCCCCCTCGACGGTCGGATCGGGGAAACGACATTCTCAAGTCAATAGTTCGGGTACCTGACAAGCATGCCAAGTTCATTGTCCTTGCACATCAGGAAGTACCGAACTCGTGGGATTACTACAAACTCGGATCCCCTCCAACTCCCCCACAGTGACCGGATCCATTTTGGTTATGCTATTCACTTGCTCTTCCCACCAACTTTCATCTCAAACCCTCCACTCTAAGCGTTTCACAAGATTTCCGGTTCCCCCGTCCGACTCCCCCCAGTATCACCGGATCCGGTTCGGATTTAAAATGGGGCGTCTGAGACACGAAATCTTTCTATACGCCAAGTTTCATCAAGATCCGATCACCCGTTCGCAAGTTAAAAATACCTCACTTTTCGGATTCCCCCTCTCTCCACCCCCACCTCCCAGATGGTCGGATCCGGGAAACGACACTTCTCAAGTCAACTTGTTCGGGTCCCATACACGCCTGCCAAGTTTCATCGTCTTAGCGAATCAGGAAGTACCGAACTCGCGGGATCACTAGAAATTCGGATCCCCCCACCCGCCCACCACTGTGAACGGATCCGGTCCGGTTATGTCTCACGTATCTAGGGCTTGTGCTTGTTCTTTCCACCAACTTTCATCCCGATCTCTCTACTCAAAGCGTTTCCCAAGATTTCCGGTTCCCCACCCCAGTTCCCCCATGTCACCGGATCCGGTCCGGATTTAAACTGGGATGTCTGAGACACAAGGTACTTCTATATATCAAGTTTCATTAAGATTCGATCACCCGTTCGTAAGTTAAAAATACCTAATTTTTCCGGATTCCCCTCCCTCCAGCCCCCCCCCGGATGGTCGGATCCGGGAAACGACTATTATCAAGTCAATCTGTTCGGGTCCCTGACATGCCTGCCAATTTTCATCGTCCTAGCACATCAGGAAGCACCGAACTCGCGGGATCACTAGAAATCCGGATCCCCCCCTAACTCCCCCAAAGTGAGCGGATCCGGTCCGGTTATGTCAATCCCGTGTCTAGGACTTGTGCTTGTTCTTTCCACCAACTTTCATCCAGATCTCTCCACTCTAAGCGATCTTCAAGATTTCCGGTTTCCCCCTCCAACTACCCCCCATGTCACCGGATCCGGTCTGGATTTAAAATGGGAGGTCTGAGACACGAGGTACTTCTATATATCAAGTTTCATTAAGATCCGATCACCCGTTCGTAAGTTAAAAATACCTCATTTTTCCGGATTCCCCTCCCTCCAGCCCCCCCCCGGATGGTCGGATTGGGGAAACGGCTATTATCAAGTCAATCTGTTCGTGTCCCTGACACGCCTGCTAGCACATCAGGAAGCACCGAACTCGCGGGATCACTAGAAATCCGGATCCCCCCCAACTCCCCCAAAGTGAGTGGATCCGGTCTGGTTATGTCAATCCCGTATCTAGGACCTGTGCTTGTTCTTTCCACCAACTTTCATCCAGATCTCTCCACCCTAAGCGATTTTCAAGATTTCCGGTTTCCCCCTCCAACTACCCCCCATGTCACCGGATCCGGTCTGGATTTAAAATGGAAGGTCTGAGACAAGTGGTCCTTCCATATATCAAGTTTCATTAAGATCCGATCACCCGTTCGTAAGTTAAAAATAAGTCATTTTTCCTATTTATTCCGGATTCCCCTTCCCTCCACTCCCCCTCAGATGGTCGGATCGGGGAAGCGACTATTTCTAGTTTAATCTGGTCCGGTCCCTGATATGCCTGCCAAGTTTCATCGTCCTAGCTTATCTGGAAGTACCCGAACTAGCAATACCCGGACCGACAGACCGACCGACCGACAGACCGACCGACCGACAGACCGACCGACCGACAGACCGACCGACCGACAGACCGACGGACGGACAGAAATTGCGATCGCTATATGGCACTTGGCCGAAGGGCAAGTGCCATAAAAAAACAGAAAAAAACGCCTCTATGCTCAACGGAGTAACGGACCTTTCCCAGGTCCAATCATCCGTGTGGGGGTAAAGGGAAGGGAATCCGTGATATTCTTACCCACTTGAGTGCGGACGGGTGATACTATTTGCCTGAAACTTGGTGGGTGGTAGGAGCAAATGTCCGAGACGTTTCGTTTATGTGTCCGACCCGCATCCGACCACGGTGGGGGAAGTAAGATGGGAGTCCCGGAAAGACACTGTAACATGCCTAGGGACCAAACGGTGAGGGGCCTGCAATTGGGACTATTTTGCGAGGCTTCCCTGGCTAGCCATAGTCCACTGGGATAAAGGTGTATTTTTTGTTTATCCGTGTTTATATTGTATGGCTCTTATGTAGCGTTTGCACGGACAAGAATTCTCTTCGAGTAGCTAGGAATTCTGGTCCACTTGAAAGGATTCCGTTCTTGAAGACGACAAGAAAAATAAGTCTAGCGAGACAAGAATTTTTTTTCATGTAGCCTTGTCACCAGAATCGGATTCTGTTCAAGTTTTAAGTCCTGTTAGATAAAGTTCAGGATTAATGTTATGTAGCGTTTACGCGTACAAGAATTCCCGTCGAGTAGAAAGGAACTCTGGTCTACTCAAAAGGATTCGTTTCTTAAAGATGATAAGATTTAGCGAGACAAGAATTTACTTTAAAGCTTTCTTCTCTTCTGTCATGGGATGCATTTACACTGTGACAGGTGACTTTTTGAAGTAATTACCTCTATGCGCAGCTAAATTGCTTGGCGCCATGGCGGAAAAATTGAAATTACACCCAGACGTGATACCTGTGTGAGACCCAAAATCCAAATTCAGGGAAGTAGAATCATAGCCAGTCTAATGCCTGCAGTAGTGAAAAGTGGTAGTCTTGTCTTGAGCCTTGATGGCGCAATTGTTAGTGTAAGTTGAAGAATATTTGTTGTATATTGTATATCAGTATATATTGTATATCAGTATTTTTCAACCCTATTTGGCAAGGGTCCTCTTCAGGCTTAAGCCGATTGCTGGCCGCTTGAATCCTGAACTGGCTGGTCTGGCTGGTGAGGAGCATTTTTGTCTTTCAGTTCACTAGGCTACTTCTAAAATATTTCCATCTCAAGGGCCTATTCCCCATCAAAATTACATTTAGATTTGTTTGGTTTTCACCATGAGACCCCACCAAGTGGGTCCTGGTTTGTCTAGGTGGCTCAGAGTCAGACACTGGAGTCCTACTAGACTTCTACACTAAATTTAAAAAAGTTGATGTTGGTTCATTAGTCACGGTTGAAGTCCCTTGTATAAAAGTGTCATGTATGTATTCTGGCTGGTCATTTTTAAGGACTGTCTTTTGCAGAAAAAACAACTGTTTTTAAGGAAATAACAACTGTTTTGACGAAAAATCAACTGATTTTCAGAAAAAACAATTAGACTGTTTTTACGAAATTAATAAAAAATATTTTATATATTTTTTACCGACTGGCCAACAGCTTTGGGGGGGGGGCTCCCCCTATATGAGACTCACCTGTGTGGAAGCATTTAATAGAGGAGTAGAGTAGGGTAGGATGACATCTGGATGACATAGCGGGTAGTATGAGACACTCTCGGAACAATTGGTTGTATTGGTTTTATTCATCTCTGCTTGCAGCAGTTAAGAGACATCTGTTACACAAAGGGAAAAACAAGTTTCCAAAAAAATAATTACTCACTCAGAACTTATGCTAAAAAACATACTTTTTGACCCTCAAAGTAAGTTTTTTGTCAAACTACGAACTCCCATAATAACCATTTCTTGCAGGGACCTGGGTAAGGTATTTATTTATCATAAGCAGTTGAGAAACTGCTGGGTATGCATACAATCTAGGAGAAAATTCAGATCCCGTAAAAAATGGGGAGTCGGGTAGTATGACACACTTTTTGTTGGCTTGTATGGTACGCAGGGGCGTCCGGAAGCCTTCCTGATAGGGGGGGTGCGGCTTCAGAATTTTACCGGAATTTTTCGAAGTTTTACCGGAATTTTTCGAGGTTCTACCGGAAATTTTCCGTAGTGACCATCTCTGCAGAAACTTTAGAATACTGTTGTGTTCTGACTTATGTGTTAAAACAACAACAAAATAGGACCGCCAGTCAAGAAAAGGTAGCTTATTTTAAAATCTGATATTTGGCTACCGAAATATTTTGACACATCTGAGGGATTTTGTATTTTTCTAACCGATGCTCTGGTAATAACGTTCAGAGTGTGCGCTGCTTGCACGACAAACCAAAATTCATCCAGACTTGGAGAATCTGAATTTGCACAAAATCCGGCACGTAGAGGTACCACAAATCCGAAAGAATCAGTTCATTCTATGAAATTGATTATCCCTGGATAACAGAGAAACGAAGTAACGGATTTCTATCGGGTTTTCAGGAATATTTAAGTGAATTGGTGATATGTTACTAGACTGTTGGACCTCAGCCCTATTCGGTTAAACTTTAAGATTGTCAGTTAAACTAAAAAGTTTTCGACCTTCAACCCACCCTACACATTTATTCCTTGCGTTTTAAGATTTTTCCATTTGTTTGCAACACATCCGATGTCACATTCGTCAACTAGATCGGTTTCACATGCGATTAGTAACAGACGCTAGTCAACCATTGTTGAACCCAAAGTGGTCTCAACCAACTTCGTCTTGCTAAAAGTCTTTCCCCTTTTGCTTGGGACTGTCCTGACCAGCTTGAACGCTTTTCATACTAGTGGTAAGACATCTTTCAATTCACGAAAGATATCTTTAAACTACAAAGATATATCTTTAAAGTTTAACCGAAAAGGACTGGGATAGGACAATCTAGTTACCCATCACTTATTCACTTAAATTGGCTTGAAGACCCGCTGAAATTACGTTACTTGGTTGTTCCGCTATTCAGGAATAATCGATTTTCAAATAGTGGAATTTCTGTGTGATTTGTAGTACCTCTAATTTGTTGTATGCCTTACAAGAAAGATTTATGACTTTTTTTTTTGTTCAGGCACTAAGCAATCTTCACCAATATCGCCACTGCCCACTGAAAAGCCTTGTTTGTGTTCAGATAAAAATTTCCCGCGTAATAGTAGAATTTTCGCTGTGGGGACAGCCGCAGATATTCTGAACGTCATAACTAGAGCAGATAGTGGAAAACAAAAAAATCCCTTTGCAGAATCCAAATAATTCAGTGTATTCAACTAAATGACACAAAAATAAGTTGGCTTTTCAGTTAAACTTTAAACTTTTTGTTTGTTTCGTGGGGACTTTTGAGATCATGTCGGAACAAGGCTAACTCGTTTCTTGTAACTCTTCTCGGCTTATCAACGGAAAGGAGCCGAGAAAGCTTTCCAAACCGGAGTAAACGGTACCATGATATTATTCCTGGAACAGTATTTGTAGTTGGAAATGATGGAAATTTCAGTAGGTTGCCTAATTCTTGAAAGCTTCAGAAACCTAAGAGATTACCGGAAATCCCGGTAGATTCCCTGAATTCCTCCTCTAGTCAGTTCCCCGAGATAAGTCCCGATTGATTCCTTGAGAAAGATTTCGGTAGATTCCCTGGCCAAAATTCCGGTAGATTCCCTTGCTGAATTCCGGTAGATTTCAAAATTCTGGTAGAATCTGTGGTGTAAAATTCGGTAGATCCCCTGATTCAGCCTCCAGTAAATTCCCTGGTTGACATTGGAAAGATAAATTCCGGTAGATTCCCTGAGCCAAATTCTAGTAGATTCCGTGATCAAGCCTCCAGTAAATTCCCCGAGACAAGTTCCGATTGATTCCTTGAGAAAGATTTCGGTAGATTCCCTGACACAAATTCCGGTAGATTCCCTGAGCAAAATTCCGGTAGATTCCAAAAGTCTAGATTCCGTGGGGCGAAATCCGGTAGATCCCCTGATCCAACCTCCAGTAAATTCCCTGAGTCAAGCTCCGGTAGATTCCTTGAGCAAGATTCCGGTATATTCCTTGAGCAAGATTCCGGTAGATTCCTTGAGCAAAATTCTGGTAGACTCCCTGAGCAAAATTCCGGTAGGTTCCATAAAAATTACCAAGTTGAGGTGAACTTGACAAATTTTGACTAGAGCGGCTTCGCCGCACCAGTCAAAATTTACCGGAATTTTTTTCCACAGACCTTCTGGGGGGGGTGCTGCACCCCCCCGACACCCCCCCTCGGGACGCCCCTGATGGTACGTGTCATAGTACCCAACTGACATTATTTATTCAATAATAAAGAATTCATAATATGCAATAAGCCATACAAAAAATGTACAAAACCTTCACTTTTCAGATTCAGTCATCCATTGGGGGTGAAGGGAGGGGGAATCTGGAACCGTGTGACATGCATAGCTTGCAAATGGGCAATTCTAGTAAAACATAATAGGTGGTAAGAAAAGATGCCCTAAAGGACCCATTGTGTCCAAACACATGTCCAGACCGGATTCTGCAACTGTGAAAGTTGAGGGGGCACACATAATAATGTGGCAGCCCAAGGGATGAAACGAGTAGAGTGATTGGGATGAAGCTTACAAGTTTCACAGGTCATATGCTCTAAATGATCCAGTTTTTGGTACCAGTCGGCTGTTGCCTCGGTTGGGGGAGCTGGAGGGGGTTACGATACATTTCCCGAAAATGCTCAGATTCAAGTGAAACTTCATACATGGTAAAAGAAGATGCCCTGAATAATGCAATTTTGTGTGCAAATTGGATTCGGCCATGCTGGCACCAGCACCAGAAATCTTTTGGCAGCACTAGTGATGACATGTGTGGAGCGACTGGGATGAAACCTGGGAGTTGTGGAGCTCATATTGCCCAGATAACCCATTTTATGGTCGTGACGAGATCGGATTAGCTGGGGGGAGGTGGTCGGAGGGGGATAGGAAATAGTGAAACTTGATAGGCAGTATGAGAAGATGCCCTAGCCTAGATAATGTGACCGAACTGGATTAGGCCAGTGTGTGTCTGTGGGGGGTGGGGGGTGTTGCAAGAGCCCCGAAAATTGTCGGGCATGCTTAGCTAGGGATCAAACAATGGGGTGACTGGGATGAAACTTGGAATGTTGTTTTTTAGTTAATGTTGCTGAAAACACCATATTCTTGATTACTCATGATTCCAAGTTTTTTTAGTTTTTTCTTAATGAAAGTTTTTGAGTGAAATATAATAAGAAAACGCAAAAATAAAGATGTGTCATGTACTGAACCGAAGGTGTGTCATACTACCCTCCACTAGTGGGTAGTAAGACACAGTTACCATGTCCAGAAACCTACTACTGTAGGCTTAAAGGAACAGTAAACTTGACTACGCAACTTTCGGCCATCGAATCGCCCGGGGGGCTTGGATAAATATACAGGGTCTTATTGTCGACAGGCCCCACCTTCTTTGTCATCTCGAACTGTCTCGAACCCCCTCCTTAGTGTTCCCAAAGCTAGCTGGCAGGCCCTTGCCCCTTATGCACTGTAATTATGCAGTCATGTACTGTAAAAGTTTGCCTTTTTACATGTAGACTACAGAGTAACGACCTCCCCGACTAGACGGCCGGGGTTCGATTCCTAGTCGCGGCACACAAACCTTTTGCTTTTGCAAACCTTTTGCTCAAAAGTCGAATTCTCGGAAACTGCCCGGAAACTGCAATGGTCGTAACGAGAATTTTTCTTACTCTCAATATTGACTCAGGGTACATTCTTGATATGTTAGCTAGCTCCCCGAGTCAAGTTTGAGTCAAGTTTTCTGTTCCTTTAAAATCAGAAAGATTCTATAGGGAACCTAGTAGCCTACATGCTGCCAAAAATTTGGCAACATACATAGGCTACATATTTCAGGAAAATAAAAAATAAAGAAAAAAAATGTGTTATACTACGCGGCTCTCTCCTACCTCGTCTCCTACAGTAGAGGGTTGCTTACGTGAACGTTTGTTGACTTTGAACTTTGCCATTTTCATGCACTTGCTGTGACTGAAAATAACTACCAGCTAGTCAAAGTAGGTAATTAAGGGCCTCTGAAAATACCTGAATAGGTATTTTGGATTTTCATTCTACCATTTAGCCCAAAACTGCACTTTTCAAATTTAAGTAACTGTTCAAATAAACATACCTCTACTCTACTGATTGCTACCTCAACTCTTGACCCAAAAGAAGATAGGGAACAAATAGTGCGTGTTCCACTCTTCTAACCATAGTAATTATTCGTTACTATTTCCGTTCCAACCTCACGAAAAGCTACTACGCTGACCCTTCGAACCTTCTCGAAATAGTAAAGAATAGTAACTATTTGCTTACCATGCTCGGGAGCGTAGTAACTACGGATCTCTGTAACGTGATTGGATAGATTACCCCGTGGAGTGAAACGTTACCGAAAATTTAAAAATGCGTTCCAGCCTTGACGCTGAGAAACCAAAATTCGTGACGTTATGCGTAGTAACTACGGTAAGTAGAGTGGAACACGCTCATAGTGCCACCTCGTGTTTTACCAAGTACATACAAGTAAATCCTTGATTGTTAGCCTATTGACTGTTCTTTGACTTCAGGCTCCTGTTGGGAGCAACTTCCAGCATAGAGAGAACTAGGGTAACACTTAGTCAGCTCATCCTGCAGTTTAGCTGCGATATTAGAGCATTCCAGAGATTAATGCCACTCTCGAGTCGCCGAGTGCGAATGACGTCTGTCAATACCCCCCCCCCCCCCCCCGGCAGAGGGCAAAGCACGAGTGGCACGGGAGTGAATGTGAGATAGTTTTGTTTAATACATTATATTTTGTACTCCTCAGTTCTGAGGGAAATAAATAAATAAATAAATCTGTTGTTTAGTCAGCATATTAGTCTTCTCCAGCTGGAGCCTATTGCCTCTTGTATTACTGTTATTTTTTCAGTCCAGCGGAAGTCTGAGCAACGATGAAGTGACTGCCAAAAATATCTACACACTCCTCCAACTTGCAACTTCATTGAATGAAGACGAACCTATTGGAGAGATCTCAGGTATGTATATCTGACTTTGTATTCATGGTAGAAAACGTGCTTTCTGGCTGTCGCAGAACTTTCAATGCCCTGAATGTGAGAGGATGATAGAGTAGGATCTAAGGCACTCCCTCTTGCGCAGCTAAAGTTTTAAACACACATTGGATTTCCTTCCCAATTTTGAAATCCACTTTCATTTGTTTAGTTGAGAAAAGTTAATTCTTTTCCAGTTGTATTTTCGGACACAGGCAAGAAATTACAGTCTGTGCGACCGATATTTAATGTATGAGTTACAGCAATTTCCAGAATTTCATGGCTAGCCCTTTTGAAACCCTAGATGTGAGACTGACAACATTTTACTATCTTTTTTTTTACCACTATCGACTGGAGGTACTTTTTTAGTTGTCAATATTCCGGACTGAGATCGGGTGAAGAAAACGAAATTTGGGTTCCAGAATATTAATATTGTCACAAAGTAGGAAAAGAAGCCTCAGTAATACCACAGGCAAGAAATTACACTCTGTGCGACCGAAGTTTAATGTATGAGTCACAGCAATTTCCAGAATTACATGGCCAGCCTTTTTGAAACCCTAGATGTGAGACTGACAACATTTTAACATCTGTTTTTTGTTACCACTATCGACAGTATCGACTGGAGGTAATTTTTTAGTTGTTTCATATTCTGAACTGAGATCGGGTGAAGAAAACAAAAAAATCAGGTTCCAGAATATTAATATTGTCATAAAGAAGGAAAAGAAACCTCAGTAATACCACCGGGCAAAGTTGGAAGTAGTTGGCAACTGACATTTCTGGAAGAAACGCAGAGATTCAGCTTCAGCAGTCTTGAGTCTTGACCGTTACCCCTCAGTCGTTAACACGGCCTTGCTTTGCAGACGTACACGGAAAAGAGCAGCTAGACCTAGGGGGCTCCGAAATAAAATATTTATCAAAGAACGCTTTAGAGAAGGGGATCAAGTGTCAATGGTGCGGATGAACAAAATACCACAAACAAACAGTTTTGCGCAGATACAGTGTTTCGAGTAGAGAGATTAGCCATTTCTGTTGTACTATAAGACGTCATATTTCTTCCAGTTTCTTATGGTGACCATCGATATGTGGCATGTACCTCGAACAAGAAAATTCACATATCCAAAGTTTTAAGCGACCAGTGATATGTTCTTGTGATATTTTTCGTTTCTGTTTTAGTTATTGGAGAACGTATGATATTTGTAAGCAGGTAAGGTTCCACAATAGACCTCCAAATACAGTTTCTAGTTAAAAATGAGACAGGCCGCAATCCTTCTGGTTATATTAGCGCATAATAGGGGGGGGGGGGGGGTCGTGGATCCGTCCCCAAATTATTGGGGGACGTTAATGAATATTTCCATTATGACCTTCTAAGTTTTATTTTTTGCGCTTCTTGATGTTAATCAATATTTCCTCTGTGACCTTTTAAGTAATTATTTCTTCAGCCCAAACTGACAGCGAATCATATTTGACGGTGTAAAACGGATACGTCAGCTGAATTTTATTAGAGATTTATTCGGCCTTTCTTGGCAAGGGTCCTCTTCAGGCTCAAACCGCTCAAACTGGAAAATGAACTTGTGAAAAAAAACAAGAAAAAAAACAACAATTTTTTCACAAGTTCATTTCCCAGTTTGAACGGTTTGGGCCTGAAGAGGACCCTTGCCAAGCAGGGTTAAAATATCGCTCGAATAAAATCAGCTGACGTATCCGTTTAGCGCTTTCAGCTACGATTCGCAGTCAGCTTGGACTGAAAGAATCTTTATACGAAATGTACGTTTTCGTTCTTTACCAAAATAAAGTTTTCGACAACAAAAACCGTCCACATTCAGTCGGCACACAGTCAACATCGTCGGCACTATGACACCGTCTCTCCCCCAACCCTTGAACCCTAGTTACACCCTGGCACCTTCAGGAACGTATGTAGTTATTTTTCTGTATTTAAATGACACTAAAACACGGAAATGCACGAATAAATAAAAAGAGCAAAAGGAGTAGGAGAATCAAACACATTTTAAGTTAGGCACGGAATTTGAAGATAGTTGAAACAGAATCCAGCCTGATCAACTTCCGTAGTTTCTTCGGTACTGTCAAAATGAACGTTGATTTGGAAGGGTCTGACAAGGGCTGCAAAGAAAATCATATCAAATATATACTATCACCGTTACCACCACAGAATAATTTCACAATGAACCCGATTAGCAGTATGTTGGATCGTTGCTTTGGTCAAATTCCAGTAACACTGAGGATCAGCTGATGCTGACTGACCCGAGCCAGCTGCAGGAGCTCACAATACTAATTCGTCACGGATCATCCGTTTCTCCCTTCCTGTGATGCAGCCTTGCACAGACTTGTGATTCGCGACCCGTGAGTGCACTATAGCCCTACGATGCCTTGCAATACATATGGTCCACAAGCTATGGCGCAAGCACCCGCTCGATATTTACGGAAGACGATCATAGGTTTTTGAAGGCGCACTGGTTGGAGGCACACAAGTTCTTGTTTTTGGGAAAATAAGAATCATAATAAGCGTTGGGAACGGGAGACACCTATTCAGCTGGATGGTGACGTCACCTGTCGAGCTATTTAAGCGAAGATGACCATCGAGCTGGATATCATCAACGCGAAAACACCTATCATTATGATGGGGATGTGGTATCCATTGTCTCCCTACTAAGCATATAGGTAGGGAACGAACGTTGCATGGACGCAAGAAATTAGGAATTCTGGATATAGTGTGGTTGTCTCATGGGATTATCGATTAGGAGTGGATTCTCGGCACTCTCGCGGAATCGGAACCCAAATTATGAGGACCTATGACACTCTGATTATTGTTAGTAATAATCCCTGTTGACGGATGTTTAAAACTCTTAGAGATCAAAAGTATGCCGTTTTCGGTTGCTACGAGATGCAAACTTCTCTGAGATCCAGTTAGTGAAAACAGTGTTCACTGGCAAATAGGGAAAATTACTTACACGAAACTTGGACGCTATCGGTTTTCCCTGTGAGAGAATTCAGTTGCGTTCCGCAGAGTCTATCTGTGCACGCTGTCGTGCCGTCGGACTGTAGCGTCTTACCGTTGTCTGTAGCACAGTAAATGGTAAGCCAGTCTTTTGTGCAAGCTTCATCTGTCTCGCTAGCTTTGGCTGTGGAGTCGCCAGATATAGTGAAGGCTAGGAGAGACAAAAACATGAGCGGTTCGATGCACCAAGACGTTCTGGTGCCGCGTCCGTCCTGTCTTTGGTGCTAGTTCCGGCAATATGTCCGTGTGCTTTTCACTGACAAGGATCGACCGGCCAAAGCGCAAAATTAGACCTTCCCGGTGGACATCGAGTGGCTCCAGCCTCAATAGCAGGAGGGAAGCTATGTCGCCAATACTCATATGACTAAGTCCAAAACACGCCATTGATCCTCAGGAAGAACGAGAAAACAACCAAATCCTGTGTCAAACAATCACGGCAATCGTTGGGCACAGCTGTGGTGCCGCTTCCGGCTCTCCGCTAGGTACCCGGCGATTTTGCTTCAGCAAGGAGAGTTAGTCATCAAGAGTATATATCTCAGCCCTAACATTATACGACACGCTCTGATCTGCACCGATTCTATATCGTCGTCAAGAGATACATTCCTCTGCACAGATGGCCCCAAACCGGACGGGCTATTTGTGTTGTGGCCTGATTTTCGGCCAACTGAATAGCCTAATAATAATAGGCATGGTCCCCAACCCAGAAGGTTTCTGGATAAATTGCATATTGCCGTTAGGGCAGCCCTTTTAAGGCAAGAAAATAAGGAAGAAGACGGATTTCTGCATTTTCAAAATTCTTACGCACAGCCAAAGCTTTGGACACACCGACAGGGTTTGTGACAGTTATTTTTTTTGAGCCACCGCAATACGGGTTTCCTAGACTGGAAGGACACAAGGAACAGTAAACTTGACTAGGCAACTTTCGGCCATCAAACCGGCCTGGGGGGCTTAGATAAATGTACAGGGACTTATTGTCGACAGGACCCCCCATGTTTGTTATCTCGAAACCCCTCCTTATTGTTCCCAGAGCTAGCTGGCAGGGCCTTGCCCCTTATGCACTGTAGTTACGCACTCATGCACTGTAAAAGTTCGCGATTGTTCTGTGTTATCAACATACAGGGTTGCCACTTCACTAAAATAAATTCACTATGCAAAAGGAAAAAAGTAATATCAAACAAGAAAAGTACTCAGAACGTGTTGCTGGGTCATAGTCACCTTGGAAATAAAACCTGACAACTACTTTTTTCTTAAAATCTGCTGCCAAAGTAAAAAGAAAGTTCTATAATTAGCCAATTGTACTACCGGTGGCAACCCTGTTGAAATACATTGTATTACTTTGTTTCAAAAGGCTATTGAGGCAAAGATCGTGGGTTCGAGTCCTACTCCCGGCACACAAACCTTTTGCTTTGTTTTTGTTTTTTGTTTCACTAACTCAAAAGTCGAACTCTCGGAAACTGCCCGGAAACTGCAATGGTCGTGACAAGAATTTTTCTAACTCTCAATATCGACTCAGCGTACATTCTTGATATGTCAGCTAGCTCCCTGAGCCAAGTTCGAGTCAAGTTTACTGTTCCTGTAACGCGGCAGTTGCAGTTTTTGGTTTTGCTTTGAGTTTTGGTAGTTTCGGATTCGCTTTTTTCCGAAATTAGCTGCTATTAATTTACATTTTAATGAGTTTTTAAAGGAAGAATGTGATAGAAAGAAAATAAGATTAAAAAAATTAAGGTAAATAAGTGTAAGAAAAAGCGTTGAAATATATAAAAAATGATAAGTAGAGATAGAGGATAGTGTAGGTGACGCTAATTAGTTAGGTTGGTCAAGGTAGTTTAAGGGAAAAAATAGGTTTTAAGGCCGTTGGCGTCACCGAGGGTAAGTGGAAGCGTAGTCACCGGACCAATTCATAATGGACGGGAATGAGGTGAGAGATACGAGAAAAAAAAAAGGGTTTGTGACAGGTTTGCCTTGTACACTTGTGTCGCGTACGGAAAATGGCCAACAATGAAGAGATCCCGTCACTGCTCCTACCTTCGTCTTCGCAAACGGTGTAGCCAATCCCGCAGAATCCTCGTTCACTTCTGACGCAGAGTGTGTAATCCTGGTTAGACAAATGGAGACCTTTCGCCTCTGCTAGGTAGTTATAGGATTTGAGGGAGCCGCTGACTCCCTGAAACCACTGAAGGCATCCGGACGGCGCTTGGAAAGAAATACAAAAAACAGTAAGGGCCCATGATCTCCCCGACATCCTCGCGATTTCCAAAATGGATCGATTGTAGACGCTTTAATACAGTGTTTGGGCATTAGTTCAGTCAAGAACAAATAAGCCAATAGAACCTCCGTCTTTAGTCCTATACAGCGACAATGGATACCCCAATAAAACTCAGCAGAGCTAGAGCTACTTGCTGAGCTTTGGGTTGACGCCCGTCTACTTCCCTCTTAGCCGCTGCGCATCGAGAGGAAAAGACCATATCAGGCGTGTATGACCCGCATCACGCCACGCGTGACGTCTCAATGGTAAACAATCAATAGTCGCTTACTCTCCACTTTTTGGGATCCCAAAACGTAAGTGGAGGGATACCTATGACATCGCAAAAGTTGTCCGTCTGTCCGTCCGTCCATCTGTAAAACGATAACTCTCGAAGGGATTGAGATATTTTGATGAAACTTGGTGGGAGGATCCTTTGGGTCAAAGTACAAGCCAAAGTCGAAGGTGGGCTCTGTAGCCATATATTTGAGGGTGGGGAGAGGTATCCGATTAAGGGGCAACAAAAATATTTTTTAAAAGCTACTGAGATAGTTGATTTAGGGGTAAGGAGACATGCTGAATCCGAATATGAAAGTTATTTTTTCGCCGGACAAGTAGTTCACCCGGAATCCGGCAAATACCGGACACAAAATTTGTCGACCAGTTTTCGGCTATAGCAGTCCCTACTCCTTTATTATCAAACCAGTATAGCTCTGCACGTGGATGACGACATTCATTTGTTTATTCTATGGACGTCGGAGAGACCTAGTGTAATCGAAGGTCGAAGGGGTTGATTGATATATAATGTTCAAACGAGGAAATATGTTGTTCAAGCGAGGATGTTGTCCAATGAGGATTCACTGATAAAGTACAGGTCAAGTTCGTAGGTGGGTCCTATCTTTAGAGGCTGAGGAAGGGTTTCGAATTTACGGTAAAAACATGTATGTTTTATAAGCTAATAAGATATTCATTGAGGGGGTAAGGAGGTCCGCTGAATCCATATCTGAACTTGGTTTTCTTGCTGGACAAATGGTTCATCACGAATTCTGCCGAAACTGGAAATTTGGTTGAAGCTCAAAGTTGTTTCTGAAATCGATTAGAGATTCGGAATAGGGGCAAGGAGACATGCTGAATCCATTTTTTTACTTTATTTTAACAGTAAAAATCTTCAAGGAATCTGACGAAGACTGAATGGCGAAGACATGACCCAATTGTTTGAATCAAATGTTAGATTTTTGGGATCCCATCGAAACCTTTGCTCTTGTTACTTACCGCGAACGCAAATGGCTCAAAGAAAATTCTACAAGAAAACTGTTCCTCGCTGAAAGCTAAGGATTCCAGTAGCACGGGAACACCACTGTAGTTGCTGAGTACCCTGCCAATCGTGCAGTTAAATATGTGCTGCATGCCGTTGCGACGGAAGATCAGAAGGCTTGTGTACCCTTGAATAAATAGGGGCAGCGGAACTGTACATTACCTCGCATCATCGAACTACAGCTAATTTGATGTACCACAATTTGCCAAGATCTCTTGAAGTCTGCTACAGTCGCGGTTGTCCCATCAGACCCTGTAGTAACCACACTGACCACCAAGGGATTCGATGGACCAGCAGCCACGTCAACATACACTAGAAGAAAAATAAATGCAAATGTCAATTAAAACCCGGTCATCTGATTGCCTCGAAAAACTTCGAAAACACCTAGAGAAAATACAAATTTGTTTAAATCTGCTTCTAAGAGTAAAGCGGCTGGCTTGGCAGCCATAATAAACCGGCAAAAAGAAAAAGAGACCTAGCAGAATGGGATATAAATAGGAATCAATCAATTTCGGTTTTCTGCTTACCAGTTCTACTGTTTTTTTTGTTTAACTGCACCGTAACTATAATCAGTTATGCTGAATGGAAAGCGGTACTTCATTGCCCCCCCCCCCCCTTTCTACTAACAGGACAATAAACTATTCGAGGTCCCCCCCCCTTCCCTTACTACTGTATACAACCAAGGACCAGCGATCACTGTTGAAAGACATTCCGAAGGTCTTGCACTTCTCCTGTGCGACACTTCTTCTTCAATCGAGCTGTTCCTCTGTGGAATGGACAGTCCGAAACAATCATAACCATGCAGCGAGACACCGTAGGTTAGATTAGATTATTTTACTGCTAAATTACATAATAACCCATCATGATAGCACTGGGCGATTACGACAAACTACTTGCCAGGGCAACGTGAAGTGTTGCAGCAAACTTTGTTCGGCTTCGCCGACTAAAGTGTTGCGAGAGCAACAAATAATTAATTTCATTTCAACACAAATTAATCCTTTTTTTTTCATATAACACACAAAAGAAAAAAAGAAGAAGAAAAATAAATAAATAGGCTAAAGGTATAAAAAACAAGAGCTGTAAGCTCATATGGCACTTGCATGGGTTGAGATGTATTATTTGATTAAAAGTAATTTTCGACTGCGCGGTTCAGATGCGCACTTTAAGGAAGCTAGAGAAAAAGTATTTTGTCGTAGAACTTGGCTGTAATGATGCGCACTTTAAAGGCACTAGAAATTCATCTGTAAGGAAGACCCTTGAGGCAAAAACGATATCAGGCTCTTAGGGATCATTGATATATACGTATGATCAAAAGTATTTTTTTTCCGCTAATGCGGGTAAAATGCGCACTTTAAGGGTGCTAGAAATTTTTTTTTTTTGCAAAACCCTTGTGGCACAAATGATCATAGGTTGAGATGTATCGTTTGATAAAAAGTACTTTTCGACCTTGCGGTTAAGATGCACACTTTAAGGGAGCTAGAACTTCATTTGTAAGCAAAACCCTTGAGGCAAAAATGATCATGGACTCATGCGGATCATGGAAATGCATATTTTGCTTAAAAGCATTTTTCTTAATTTGCGTCATGATTGGTACTTTAGGGAATGGTCGGATTTGAAAAGTGGCGATTTCTAAGCCAATCTTGTCGAATTTCTAATATTCCAGCCAAATTTCATCGTCCTAGCAAATCTGGAAGTACCTTAACTCGCGATCACCGGAATTCCGGACCCGCCCCTCAAACTCCCCCCACAGTCGCCGGAGCCAATCCGGTTCGGTTTTGGACTTGTTTGTTATTCCCACAAAGTTCCATCCCGATCTCTCCAGTCCAATCCGGTTACGTATTCCCCCCCCCCCAATTGTTGTCGGATCCGGTCCGGACATGAAAAAGATCACCACAGGCCCTCTGTTCATTTATTAAATTTCACTCGAATCCTATCACCCGTTCCAAAGTTACGCATGGCTAAATATTCCGGATTCCCCCTCCCTCCGATCCCCCACGACTATCGGATCGAGTGAATTTTTATTTACAAGTTAGTTTGATCGGGTCCCTGATACCTGATACGCCTCCCAAGTTTCGTCGTGAAAATCCCAAAAACTGTCATCGCCAGAATTCCGGGAAACTCCCCTCCACCTCCCCCCCCCCCAAGTGTCCGGGTCCAGTCCAAACGTGTAAACGATTTATATGGAGCAGATTCTTGTTCTTCCCAGCAAGTTTTACTCCAATCCCTCCACTATAACCGTCTCTCGAGATTTCCGGTCTTCCCCCCCCCCAACTCCCCATAGCTGTCGAATCCGGTTCGGACTTCAAATGGAAGATCAGAGATATGTCATTCATTCAGGTATTAACTTTCGTCCCAATCCGATCACCCGTTCGAAAGTTACACAACACTCAATTTTCCATATTCCCCCGCACTGAATCACGTATACAAACCCCTTTGACCCTCGAATGCACTAGCTCTTTCCGATGTTAACAGAGTGATCCGATGCAAAGAGTGACGTCACGCCGTGCGCAGACCTACTAGTGAGAAGAAAGGGGTAGGGGTTTTACAAAAACTACTAAATTCTCAGGATTCCGAGGCCCACCACTCCCCCCCAGATGGTCGGATTGTGAAACTGATTATTTCCAGGTTAGTTATATCGGGTCCCTGATATGCCTGCCAAGTTTCATCGTCCTAGGACATCTGGAAGTACCCTAACTCGAAAACAGTGGACCGCCCGACCGACCGACAGACCGACCGACCGACCGAAAAGCGATCGGTATATGGCACTTGAGCGGAGCTGCAAGTGCCATAAAAATAATAACTTATACCTTCATTCTCTGAATCGTGACTCCTACCCCTCCAACAAAAATTTCTTTACTCTTTTTTTGAACAATTGTTGGTGTTCAGCCGCCTTAACACTATTTGGGAGTGAATTCCATACCGCCTGGCCCAAATGTTTAGTTAAAAAGCCAGTTCGTCTACCACTCCTATAGGCCTCAAGGCTGGCGCGCGCAACTATGGAGATAGGATTGGAGCGACCCGGAGCTATAACCCGGAAACGGTCATCATCATCAACTTCAAACTACTTTTCTGTTGACTTCATTCTAATACTCTATATGACTAATTCCGAAACACGCCAGTGAACTTCGGGAAGAACATACAACGTCACCGAAACGAACCCTCTAATTTGACTCAAATCATGTGTAAACCAATCAACAACGCTTGTTGTCGTGACGTTTCTGGCTCTTCGCTGGGACACGGCGATTCTTCATCGGCACGAAGAGTTAGTCATCAAGAGGATTGCTTGCAGGCTGAGGTAACGCTACCTAGCGGACATTATCGCAACTAGCTCTTATCCCACTGGCACGCGTAAAGCCGTCGTAACCGTGCTCGTCCAGACCCCGTGAGCTCTCATTGGCTGAAATTGCAAAAAATGGCGGTATGACACACTGCGATGGCTTCCGACAGCTTACGACTGCCAGTGGAAACCCCACTTTAAATGACGTCTGGGAGGTATTAATGGTCCTAGCTAGATGTTCTTGGAATGGAAGAACTGAACCTATAACGAAGAAAATCAGTAGATAATGCAGTCCTGGATCTGAGGGCGATTTTTGTAAGCTTGCAGATTTGCTTAGAATTTCCTTGCTCTTCTGCGCTTCGCAAATAAAATCTAGGATCATTTTCTTGCCGAAATAGTCTAAATAAAAGGGCTGAACTTCTCAACGGGAGTGTATTAATACTGATTACTCATGGAAACTTCCCAGTTGACCGAACTTATACTCGTCTCCAAGACGGCAATTTCTGAGGCCGGAAAGTGGCGTTCTGGGACCATAATCGGTACTTCATTGATCAATTTTAGTAAACACGTTTGATAGATAGTATACGCAAATAATATAAAACTAGCCAAGCGGAGCGAGGCCCTGTCATGTTTCCAAAATGCTTATTTGAAGCGGAACATTACGCGTTTACATTATCTTAACATGATTTACAGCGTGTGTATGATCAGTGAATAATCTATAATCTACATATGACCCCAAAAGGCCACCATTGGCTGGTCTGACGATTATTCTTATATATCGGAGAGAAAAAGACAAACAGGCTTGCTGAAACTTGCTGACGTGCTCGTCAACGGATCGTCAGCGCCTCTTGGTACAGTTGAGCGGATTCACGATGCTATTAAAACGTAGAGGAACGGGAAGAACCGAAAACATTAATCCAGCTGGCGACAACGCTGGTTACTAAGTAAGTAATTTATTTATGACCCGCCATTTTCGAAAGCAGAGTACGTAAAAGAAAAAATAAGTACTTTAAAGCTATTCCTTATGAGTTCTCCCAGCAGATGGGTTCCTATAAAAGTTAATTGTTCCAGAACCCTAGAGGTAACCTTACTGTGGGATCCGCTGTTCGTCCCGCATATGATTGGTACAGGCGACCCTCCGGACACGAGAAATTGGTCCTGTTTGCAAATGTGTTGGGTGGGTTCCGGCGGCGCCAGAACAAACGTTGTAAACTCAAGCCTGAAAATGTAAAAAAAAATACATCCATGAAAAATAAGCTTCCCGCATATTCAGCATATTCATATGCTGCATATGCAGCATATGCACGCATATTCAGCATATTCAGTTCAGTTCATTTAAATTTTTTTAAGGACCACTCTTGCTTTCTGCCTTTTAATATGCCTAGCTCCCTTATGGAATTATAAGCTTCTAAAATCGCCACCTTTCTCCATTATTTCGTTTTGTGCCTACGATTTTTTGCACTTTTTCAGCCGTGCCGAGTTTTGCCCGCCACGCAACGCAGACTTCGCCGGAATCTTCAACGTCAGCTGACAACTCTTTCACACATAAGGATATGAGAAGCTTCAAAGTGTTATTTTTCATTTTGGAAGACATGGTGGATCATCAGATCTATCTTCTGTTTGTTACTTTTTTTCTTCTGATTAGTTTTCCAGCTTTTTAACCACGTCGCGTTCAGTTTTCAAATGTTTTACGTCGCCGCGTTAGAGAGCAGGAAGGCTGGACAGAGTCGACAAGCGCTAATAAGTAAATCGCTAATTACACGTAGAAAGTAATGGTATTTTCGAAAAACCTTATTTCTGATCCATTTCATACTGAGGAGATCATTTCTAGTAAGAGTTGTGCTTTTAAGAAAAAATACACAACTAACATAAACATTCCTGCCAGGAATGCACAAAAAGACGTGCTTGGCTGGGAAGAACACTGACTAATATTAATAAAAATAAAATATCATGATGAGAAAAAGAAAGGAGCGGACAAAAAATAACCTATTAGTATATAAAGGGCGATTCTGTCGATCTTTTGGATTCGCTTTCCGAAAATCAAAGCGAGAATCCGCCGAGCGCAAGAACAAGCAAAAAGTCGTTGTGTCTCGGTTGCACCTTTACAACTTCTCGCTTACCTGCCGAAGTGCTGGCGGAAACTAGCGGGGCGTGAGAACAAACAAAGCGAGAAAGCGAAGCGACTTTTAGCCGAAAGTCGCAAGAACAGCCGGCGCATAAGCTCGCGGAGCTTTCCAGACCGCCAGAATCGCCCTTGAAAGAGAGAGAGAAAAAAGGAAGCAACAAAGTCAACAAACAATAAATATTAAAGAAGGAAACAAAAACTGGGGAGATTTGGCATCCAAGAGCATAAATCATTTGCAATCTAATAAACAATGTTTCAACGTACAAATAACTCAAGGGCGAACAAGAGTGAAGTCTAGCCCAGAGCAAAATAACTCTAGGGAGTAATGACAAGCTGTATGCTTCCCATATACTGAAAACGGGTCATAGTCACAACTCCTCCCACTACGCTCAAGGCATTCGAGGCGTCAAAACTTCAAGCTTCTGAGATCCCCGCTTTTCGCCGTTCTTTCAATTTGTACTCATGGCTTTAGCGCTTTCCGGCCTAGCCGAGTTTTACCGTCACGCAATGCAAACTTCTCCGAAAGCTTCAAGTCTGCCGGCAATTCTTTCTTACATAAAGACATGAGAAGGTTAAAGCGCTGTTTTTCATTTTGGAAGACATGGTAGACCAACAGGTCTATCTTCCGTTTTGGTCATCTTTTTTATTTGCTTGGTTTTGGCGCGTTCATATTTCAAATATTTTGCGTCGCGTGAAGGCTGTACAGAGTCGAGTACAGAGCCAACCAGAAAATCTAATCCAGCGTGGAAAATGATTGTTGTTTCGGAAACGATATTCCTGAGCCGTTTCATCGTGAAAGATCATTTCTAGTAAGAGTTGGTTGATATCAGAATAACACCCTCGACGGCCATTTAAAAATTAGAAGGTGAAAGAAACAACTGAACGAAACAGAGCAGACGATTATAAGACCGTTAAGTTTTTTAACTAACTTCGCTTTACTTAATTTTTTCTTTGCGCTTATTATTACTGTGCAGTTTCAGTTCCGTCATATACCTCTTATGTAAAGAAATAGTTGAGTACCTGTACAATTCATGATGTCCCTGTCCTTTTCCCCTGCAATTTTCCCCGGACCCAGGAATTTCATCCCCGGCACCAACCTGCTACTTACCTATACTGGCAGACATCTGTGCTCATCTTCTGAACGGTGAACTGGCACGAACCAGGGAGGTCATAAGCAGTCGGGTATCCGGGGTTGACAAACGCAGTATTGTTGTACTGAGAAGATTCGCCGCAGGTCCGGGACTCTGAAAGAGAAAGTAGTATAAGATATTGAGCTACTTGAACCAGCCACAACTGCCCGATTCTTCGGTACGCTACACCAAACGCTAGACAACAGCATTCTGATGATTTGAGTAAAATTGACAAATAGGACGCGTCTGACATACCCTGACCAGCACAGCATTTGCTATAGGCTACACCAAATTTAAAGTATAATCAATATTTGACTTAGAGTATACAAAAATCAGGTGCTTGGGGCTTGTCCTGTTGTCAGCTCTAGCACGTCTCAGGGAGGGACCGTGAGAGGAGGAGGAGGATTACTAGTTTCCCTCCAATGAGAAGTATGAATCATCACTGAAAAGTTAACATTGTAATATCCGTGATTTTCAAATATCAGTAGTTAGTAGCCGAATGTAACCTATCTGTGATTTTTATATACCAGCATGTAATGAATAGTTAGTAATGTAATACCTGGGATTAATGTTTCATGCCTGAAATCTTGTCAAGTAATCAAGATCCGACTAGGACTAGTATGTTCAGGTTCTAAATGAATCCAACTTGACTTTGAGCAGAGATATCCAGTCCGGACGAGCACCATCCCCGTATACTTTAAAGGAGACCTCGCACTACGTAGTGTTGCTGCTAAGATGCTCTGGAATAGTTTACCACTTTAAAACTTCGCTACGCTTACAGAAAATCACACAAGGCTTCGGCTGTTTTCAGCCTCTTTCCATGTCCCTTGCCTTGGATGGCAATCTTGGCAAAACTCGCATAACCGGTCTTCGGACGAATAAACTTTCTCGGAAACAATGAGCGGAAGCCCGATACGTCACGTAAAGAGAACAAACCGTGGCAACCGTGATAGTCAGTGTATTGCTAATAGAGGAGATAGGATGCACTTATAAAGTGCAGAATCTCGGGAAGGAGAATGGATGGAAATCCTACTGAAACAGAATGAATGACTATCCTACGGAAGACGTGTCCTTTAAAGTTTAACCGAAAAGGGATGTAATAGGACAGCCTAGTTACCCACGACTTATTCCTTAAAGAGGCTTGAAGACCCGATGAAAATGCGTTACTCCGTTGCTCAGCTATTCACGAATAATCGATTTCCAAATAGTGGAATTTCCCTGTCTGGTCCGCGGTATCTCTAAGCGCTTGTACCTGTGTTGTATGCTTGATGAAAAACGATTTACGATTAATAATTGTTCACGCAGTGAGCCACCTTCCTCGAGCTGATCACTGACCACTGAAAAGCCGTGTTTGTATTGAGATTCGAATTTCATAGTAGAATTTTGCCTTGTGAAGACGGCCGTAGGTATTCTGAACATCATACTAGAGCAAGTAGTTAAAAATTAAAAAATCCCGTAACACAATCAAAATAAAACAGTGTAGTCTTAAACGATACAAAAACAAGTTGCCTTTTCAGTTAAACTTTAAAGTTTAACTGAAATGCCGATTTAACTTTGTGTCATCTAATTGAATACACTGAATTGTTTTGATTCTGCAAAGGGATTTTTTTTATTTTCCACTATCTGCTCTAGTTATGACATTCAGAATATCTGCGGCCGTCCCAACAACGTAAATTCTACTATGACGCGGGAAATTTTAATCTCAAATCAAACGCAGATTTTCAGTGGGCAGTAGTTAGATTGGTGAAGTTTGCTTAGTGCCTGAACAAAAAAAAAATCATAAATCTTTCTCGAAAAGCATACAACAAAAATTCAGTACCATAAATCACAAGGAAATTCCACTATTTGAAAATCGATTATTCTTGAACAGCAGAACCAACGAAGTAACGCATTTTCAGCGGGTCTTCAAGCCAATTTAAGTGAATAAGTGATGGATAACTAGATTGTCCCATACCAGCCCTTTTCGGTTAAACTTTACGGGATAACGAATGATTTTACGGGGACGGGGCCAAACTTTGTTGGTACTTACGAACGCAGCATACGCCAAAACCCTGGGCACATGAGGTCGCTGATTTCCCTCCCCTCGCTTGGCATTCGCTGGCCAGTAAGCAGGTTCCGTTGCGTCCGTCAGGGGATGGACAAGGACCGTTTTCAAAACGGATTATCCGAAAAATTGAAAGAACTACAAAAGTACAATATACCATTAGGCTAATAGTTAATTTAAGAGACTAATCGAAATAACTTCTACACAAATAACACATACTGTAAATTAACTTTTGTTTAACCTCAACCTCAATCAGTTCACCAGAAAACTGGGCGTAAAAGAAAAAAAATACGTCAATTCATGCCATGAATGAATAAATAAATGGTGTTTTCAACCCGTCGAAAAAGCACAAGACACAGACGGGGTACCGGCAAGAAGAAATAAAAGGAACGAAGAACAACAACAGCAACAAGTGAAATAACCCCAAGAAAATATCTGAAAGGTACGCTTTTAAGGATTACACCCTGCAGTACTTTTAACATTATCTTTAATAATAATAACTTTATTGCTTTAAAACCCCAATGACTACAGCGAAGAGAGAGAGTTTGCCGCAAAACCATTTCTTTTCCACCACGGGATCTGGAGTGGAGGAGGTACTTCGCAAATTTAAGATACTTGCAATCTAATCTTATGTTTATCAGCCGCAGTTCAAACATCCCCAAATGGGCTAAGTACAAAATGCGCTTATGATGTGTAGGGCAATACGGCCCCGGTCGAAAATATAAAAATCAGACTTACATTTGGCTTGCCTTTCCGAAACTGAACTGCCAGTTCCATTCCCGAAGCTTGCTGCAGAAATCTTCAAACCCAAGCAAGCAAAGAAAACTGCCACTTCAACCTTCATCGTACGACTAAATCCATTTTCAAACAAATACTAAATAAAGAAAAAAGTCCAAAAGAGAGGACCTCAACCACCTCCAGGAAACCAAATTAATTACCGACATTGCTAACTAATGGTAGGGAAACATGCAAGAATCCGCAGAAGTATTGAAGTATTTCCTTTATTTGTACCGGAAATCTTACAACGGACGGGTGGATTGAGATGTCATATCTCGCAGCTTGACACTTACTATTAAGTTATCTGTTAATTAGCCCCAATTATAACAAACTGTACTTGGCATACAAGCACATATATTCTGACGTGGGTACTGGGGTCGAACAAGTCCGCCTATCCAGCACTTAATTTTTCTGTAGACAAGTAACGAAGGCAGAAAGGGATGTGAAGAACGCGACCGCTCTTTCTTAATACAAATCATAGCAGTAAGATAAGATTTATTTGCTCTAAGAGACAATGACTACGGCAAATACATAAAAATAAACGCAAATGAACAAAATCCAAAGCAAATAAACCCCCCAAAAGCATCAAACCCTAGTAACATATTCTATGCTTACGCGTTTCCTACGCTTGTCGTGACCCGATTTAGATTACAAGTAGACAAACCGAGGATCTTGTTGGACAGCAGAGCAAAATAACACCAGGGAATGAATGAATGAATGGGAATGAATGAATGAATGATACATGCTTTACAGTCGGGTCATACTTGTAGCACCACCCACTATGCTTGTGGCATTTAAAGCGAGACAAACTGGCGGGTTTAGATATTTCTAGTAAAGTTAAGATGCGGTCTAAAATTGAAGAAAAAGGGAAGGTTGCATCTTTTTTTGCTGTGTTCAGAATTTTAAGTTACTGGAGCTAGCGCTGGTGCATGACTGATTGTGTTTCAGTAGGGAGGTTCTCTAACACTAGTAATGCTAGTGTCACTGCTAGGCGAGTCCGTGTAATTTTTTTCAAGTCTTGGCGCTACTCCCTAGTGTTATTTTCCTCTCTTGGACAGCAACCAGAGCAAAATAAGATTAGGGAGTAGCGCCAAGACTTGGATAAAGTGACAAACAATCGAATAGCAGCGAAACTAGCACCACTAGCGAGAGCGAACGTCTCTACTGAAGCTCAATCTGTCGTGCACCAGCGCTGGCTCGAAGAACTTCCTATTCTGAACACTGCAAAAAAAAGATACAACCTCCCTGTTTCATCGATGTGTGCAGACCGCATCTTAGCTTTACTAGTAATTTCTAAATCCTCAAGTTTTCTCGCTTTAAATGTCGGAAACGCAGTTGGCTACTCTATTAGTATGGCCCGTTTGCGAAGCACGGAAAGCACAAGGTTTCGACGCTACTCCCTAGTGTTATTTTGCTCTGACAGCAACGGACAAACTCGCGTCTGCTTCCTTCGTAACAAGATTATAAAGTCAACGGTCAACTCTGAAAATCGTCAGTTGCTAACGAGCTTTCATGACGGAAACTTTCCAAGTGCAGAAAATCAGCGATCTGTAGTTCCAAAAAAGGGAAAGATACTCACTCAAGCGGAAGAAGACGAATTCAAGATGGAAGACGACGACAGGTGGCAGGTCATTCAAATTGACGGCGAGGAGATATACATTTGCGGCTACGTGAAATCAAGCATTTGGACGGCGATAATTTGGTTACTGATGTTTGCCACTGGTGGACTCCTTGCTCTGATAATGTACTGGTACCCAGTTTTGTACTTGAAAGCCACTCATGACAAATGCACTCTTCAGAAAGCCACAAAAATTTACGCTGTACAGGTACTGCCTAACAGAACGAGGCGCGAGTTCATTGAAGACGTGAAAACAATCGACGCAGACGGCGCTAGGAAGGTGACGGAAAGGAAGGCGACCAATGGCGATCGTTCAGCTAACATCGTCAACAAGCAAGAGTGGACTGACGCTTATGTACTGACCTACCACAGAGGAGCTGGGCGGTTCAAAGACTGCGTGGAACTCACCTACGTTGACATCTTGCGAGTTCGATTTCTCTGGGATAATCGCCAGAAGAAGTTTGTTGAACTGAAAGGTCTTGAGTCAAAGACGGACCTGAAGACATTAGCAGCAGCATCGCCGATCGGGGAAGTTGAACGATGGAAGCGACTGATGCTCTTCGGATCGAATATGATCGAAGTTCCGAGAGAGAGCTACTTGAAACTCTTAGTCCATGAGATGGTGCAGCCTTTCTACATTTTCCAGACGTGGTCCTTCATACTGTGGTCCGGCACTGAATACTACTACTTTGCCAGCATTGTCATAATCCTTACTGCCACTTGTCTGGGTCTCTCCATCTGGGAAACACGACGAGTTCAAGAAAAGCTGATCGCTACGATCTGCTCGGATCCGGAGATCACTTTAATCCATCCCACAAACGGAGTCGTCACTGACTATTCGACAAGAGTCGTTCCAGGAGATGTTATAGTCATAACGTCGGGTATGACGGTGAGCTGCGACGCAGTTCTTATCCAAGGGATTGCGATGGTGAATGAAAGCATGGTGACCGGTGAGAGTGTGTCAGTCATGAAGACGGCTGTTTCAACTCGAGCTGACGTAGGTTACAACGAGCAAATTCACAGCGAGCACACCGTATACGGTGGAACGAAAGTAGTACAAGCTAGGAGTCCGGATGGGGAACCGGTGACTGCCGTGGTTCTACGAACCGGATATGCTACGAAGAAAGGTCGACTGGTGTCGTCGATCCTCAATCCGATGCCAAAAGAAAACATCTTCGAGCGAGACTCCATCCGGTTTATTTTGCTGCTCGCGGGAGTAGCCGTCGTCGGTATGTTCATAAATCTAGCGCGATCACTGGAGTTCGGCGAGACTGGCTTCACACTCTTCCTCAGCACGGCAGACATCACTACTATCATCGTTCCTCCTGCACTGCCTGCTGCGATCGCCATTGGTACCTATACGGCTTGTCGGAGGTTACGCAAGAAGTCAATATTCTGCATGCGGCAACGTACGATCAACGTTGGTGGATCCGTCGACCTAGTGTGTTTCGATAAAACAGGGACATTGACAGAGGACTCAATGACCTTCCATGGCCTTGCGGAGGTGAACCAAGAGGTGTTGATATTCTCCGAGGTTATCCAGTACACCAAAGACACAAGCGAGCGGCCAGGACGATTTCGAGAGGGTATGGCGGTGTGTCACTCTCTGGTCAAAGTAGACAATGATTTAGAGGGAGACTCACAGGAGTTGCAGATCTACCGGGCATCAAAATACAGCTACGAAGACGCGGCAGAACCACAGTATATCGCTGAGGCAAAACCTTGTGGGCCCGCACAGTCAGATGGCCAACATCGTGTCGGCGTTCTGAAAATATTCCCATTTTCCTCAGAGGCTAAGCGAAGCAGTGTAGTTTCCCAGATCATCGGGTCCAAAGTCTACGACTTCTACTGTAAAGGATCTCCCGAAACGGTCATCAGCTTGTGCAATCCTGCAACGGTACCACGAGACATTTTCAAGCAGCTGAAACAATTCACGCAGAAAGGACTGAGGGTTATCGCGATGGCCCACAAGGAGTACATGCTTGAGAACATAAGTGATGTCGAAAGGTCGGACCTGGAATCCGATCTAACTTTCCTCGGGGCCCTTATCCTCAAGAATCCTTTGAGACAAGACTCATCCCATGTCATCGATTTGCTACACGAGGCGAACATACGAACGGTCATGATTACAGGAGACAGTCTCGAGACTGGTTTAGCTATAGGTCGGGAAGCCCATCTTATCCGGAACGACCACCTTATCCTGCAGATCAAGACCATTTACGAGGAAGACATCAACAGATCAGTGCCATACTTTATCCCCTATGAATCCGAGGACACGAACGAATCCAAAGATGCTGTTGTCGATATGGTGTCAGAGAAGATGCTCCATCTAGTGGTGGAAGGAGGAACGATTGCCGTGCTGAAGGAATCGTACCCAGACGAATACTGGAAAGTTCTACTATCCACAACTATCTTCGCGAGAACATCACCAGGCGAGAAGGAACAGATTGTGAACGACCTATACACTCTTGGGTACAGGACATGCATGGTGGGGGATGGCGCTAATGACTGTGGCGCTCTAAAAGCTGCACAGATTGGCATAGCGCTGACAGAGACGGAGGCATCTGTCGCAGCACCGTTCACATGCACAGAACACTCTATCGCCTGCGTTTTAGACGTCATCGCCGAGTGCCGTTGCTCGCTTGTCACCGCCTTCTCGGAATTCCAGTTCATAGCCGTGTGCAGCTTGATTCAGTTCGTCTCTGTAATGATCCTGCGTGACTGTGGGGCGGCTCTCTCTGACTTACAGTTCCTTTTTATCGACCTAATCGTGACAGCGACATCTTGCTTCTTCGGCTTCACACCACCCTATGACGGAAGTCTATACCCCATTCCACCATCCGAGTCTTTGATGTCCTCCAAGCCCATACTATCAATCCTGATCCAAGCTGGAATTTCTTCCGCATGCCAGATCGGTGCAGTGCAGCTCTTGAAGAACCAACCTTGGTTTGTAACCCACAACGAGCTCTCCAACAGTCCAATCAAGAGCGACGAGGTCTCATCAGTTGCATATGAGACAGTGGCAATATTCCTGACAACCATTTTCATGTACCTAGTTCTTCCTATCACATACAGCAAAGGTGCACCGTACAGAAAAACCTTCCTCGCCAACCTCCCATTGGTCATTACTATTACCCTGTTCGGGTCTGCTGCCCTCTACCTATCCTTGTGTACAGGAGAAAGCGTAACCCAGGCTATGGAACTTCGAATACCAATCAAAGGCTGGCATTTCCAAGTAAAGCTAGTCGGCATTGCGATAGCATTTGCCCTTACATCGCTTACTGCAGAATGGCTCATCTCAAGTGATAGGGTTACAGCACTTTGCAACAAGGCAAGGAATATGGTTCTGGAACCACGTATGACGTACTATGAAGAGATCATCGAGCAGCTAACGCAGGACATTACCTGGGAGCCGAACCATCACAAGAGCGAGTACCAAATGAGAAAATAATACAAAATTTTAACTGCAAATGTTCAGTTTCCTTTCTTTCAAATAAAAAATTACCTCTGTTTACTGAATGCGGGAGGATTCTTTTTCACTGTCGTAACCCATTCAGTGTACACGTAAGAGCAAGTCTCATGGGATTTCACTGATTCATATCAAGTTGTATACAAAGCCAAGTGTAATCTGGTTAGCTTGGTTGGGTATCAGACCAGTTGATAGCAATATATTAGACATATATTGCAGAAATGCTTACCAGAAATGCTTACCAGTTCGGTTCAGTCTGTTCAATGTCTGTAAGTAAACTGTACACAGATCAGCGAAACTGGTCCTGTCGATTATACATCAGAATCCGTGACCAGGATTTGAACCTGGGGACATTATCCAATTGCGAAAGTTACCTCCTGCACTGCCAGAAGTTTCATGGCACTTACCGCGCGGAATAAAGAGCGTCCTTGTGTCAAACCCAATTACCCCTCTCCCACGCGCAAAAAAAAATGATCTTTTCCTAAACCTTAGAGTTTCAATAGCCTCTCAATGAGTATATTTAATTCAATGATACTCCCATTAAATAAACGACGATCACATCATTCCGTGTAAAAGTAACAAACATGTAGAAAACAAAAAGACTGACCTCTGGTCCACTTCAAAAAGCATTACTTAGAAAACTTTTCCTTGAGTTCATCCAGTGCTTTCATGAGCTTTCCTTGTTCTTCAGTACTCGACTTTGTCCATGCAAGGGGGAGGTGCTTCGCGACGGGTGTTCGATCTAGAAACCAAACAGTGAGTATAGGGGGTAAGACGTGGTAGGTGAGTACTCGGGACTGATTAATCACAGATTAAACAGCCGCTGCCCGGTCGCTATCCGGTCAATTTATTTCAGTGCGCATTTCAGTCCCTAGTCGGTTTGATCCCTAATAACATGGATAAATATGCTTACGGAGTCTGTCGAAGACCGAAAATCTACGAGACACGATTGTCTGGATTAAGAACAATATTACATTTTTGGGATCCTTTCGAAACCTTTGGTCTTGTAGAGTACATCGACGGTCCACGTTCGAGTCAGGATGTAAAAGAAAATCCTATTACAACCTCCGTGGCAAATGTGTCGCTGTTTCAACTTTAAAGAGCCCGTCGTACTTGCCAAGCCAATGCCACCTACTTTCTAATGGCATTCATTAATTCCTGGAGTCCCAAACTTCATATGTCACATTCTAGACCTGGCAACGACACCTCGCTAATCTTTGCACTCGACACCATTCCCATTTTACATGCGCATTATGTTCAAGCTGAGTGTTCGCGTATCATGCTCTTGATGCGCAAAACCGGTTATCTGGACTTTGCTGAGTTTTTGCTAGACGTCAATGGGTCTAGGAAAAAGCTTAAAACAGTCAAGCCGTGGATAATTTGCTAAAAGCAGAGTCTAGTTTTACAGCATCCAAGTAGTTTTGGATATACAACATAAAAAATAAATAGTGCGAGGTCTGCTTTAAAGGAGTCTGCACACACAGCCCGCTTTTCGCAGCTGGAATCGAATTTCCTCCTTCACATCGCATGTAGTTTTATCCACAGTGACACGAGTTTCGCATGCGCACTTTCCCACGCGAAATCTTATCGGAATCTTTGTGCACGTGGCTTAACGGTTCGCACAGACGGGCAGGGTCGGGTGGTCGGTGACTGGAATTCCCCAGGAATTTAGGCAGCATCAACAATTCCGTACGAAAAAGTTGAGATTTTTGTCAACATCGTAAGGAAAAATGCAGGAAATCCACCCAGGAAAACCTAATCACCCATCTGCCTCATAAGCTCTCGGACACAGTGTAAAACGAGTCGGCTTGCTTTTTTATTTCTAAAACCGAACCGCCCCCCCCCCCCCCCCCCCCCCCCCCCTGTGACTCACCTTGAAAAAACTCGCCAGATGGAAGTTTCAATGGGGCATCCGAAATCGCTAGCCAAACCGCCGTATCCGCGCCCTGCTCTGCGGTTCGAAGACGGTTCTTCATCTTTTCATAAAAGTCAGGCATTGAAGACCGAACCGCGGGTGTGTCCGCCCAGCCAGGATGCATGGAGGAGAAGTGAATATTGGGATACTTTCTGGCGTATTCTTCCGTCATTACGATCTGTAACATTATAAAGTAGAGGGAACCAACATCTCTTCGAAGTTGTACTCGCGTACGGAATCGTTTCTGAATGACCCCAATCTTGTCTTTTAAAAAAGGCCCCCTAAAACTTTCTTTGAGGAGATATTTTTTGTAAGTTCTTGTTAGAAGAACTTACAAGCTTAGGCTCAAGATGTTGCACTGTCAGTCTCCGGAAAAGCCGGTGGTGACATCTGCTGCCGCCAGACAACAACTTTTTTCCTCCCGGACAAAATTTCGGCCAGGAATTCAAATGACTGGACTCGTGTCGCCCACGTGTTATGTGAGTGCGCATATTCACACACCAGAATTCTTTTCGGACGGACAAGCTAAATATAGACGGACAAGCTGTATACAGATTTTGCTAAAACAAACGGCCCACCTATTAGGGCTCTTCAACTATTGGTTGTTTCATTAATTGTACCCTGTTTTAATATCGGTGGAAGAAAGGGAACATGCTACTAGTCTTCAAACTACTCAATTCTAACTGTCTCCCCTCCCTCTTCGCCCATGACAACCATTCATGGACTAGGGGCCACTCCCGGAGGCTGTTCCGAAGGTCTTGCTCCTCTCGTGTTCGCCAGCACTTCTTCAGCAACCGATCTGTTCCCCTGTGGAACAGCCTGTCTGAATCAACTGTTACCAGCGATTCGCTGGCAGCGAAACACTTGAGGGATTCAAAAAGCGACTAGACGATTCTGGCGCGCAGCCGTAGAGAGAGGACTGGAGCGCCCCAGAAGCAGTGACCAGGAAATAGTCACCATCACCAGCTGCAAGCTACTCATCGGGATGCAACATTCTTATTGCTTGCTAGTGCAATTTAAGGTAATAAGGTAATAGTCCCAAAGATATAATGGGAAGTTTCGAGAGTGCCCCAGTGCACCATATTATTTGAACGTCGCTTAACAGTAAACGCCCACCAGCCTATTTACCATGTGGGAAAATGTTCAATACTGCTTTTAACTTCCTTCTGTTTCTTATTTCAAAGTTTGTTTTACCGATCAAGTAGCGACATCTACTGGTTCAACACTGAAATGTCAATATGCGACGACGCGCATGAACTTTATCGGACGTCTCTATACAAATTTCATTTTCTCGCTGTGAGATCGTTCCAGTCAATGATTTGGAAGAAGAACAGTTTTTAAAATTCAAGCAAATTTAAAATTAATTTGGAATTACTTTCGTGTCAAAAGATGGCTGAAACAATTGGCGGTTAACTGATATCGAGTTCCTTTCCATCTGACCTTTTTATGAGCAAGAAACCAAAAAAATGCATGGAGAAACTGAGAGAGGTGTTCAAATAAGTATACCTCTACTGTACATAAAAGAAGGTGGACGAGTATACTTCATCATATTCGTTGACGAGCGTTAGGAACTAAAATAGTCACCTCCTCGTTTATATATATGCAGCGCCGCTTTGATTCTGATTTTGCGCACGAACTATTCGCTAGCAAACTAGCCTATTGTGATAGGGTAAAGGCTGTAGATGAATCCTAACTTCGTTACCTGTTGCCGCTTATTCTGGGCATAGGCCATTGTGCCCTCGAATGGTTTCAGCTTCTCGAAGTTCAGATCATCAACATGCAACGTCTGCACCAGCATTCCACCGGAGGAAACTATAACCACTCGTGGTTTATCCGTCCTGAAAATAACGAACTACTTATTTAACCGTCTAAAGAAAAGAAAAGTGAAGAGAGAGAAAAACACAACAGCAAAAATCGCAGTTGACATTAAGAAACAAGACCAAAGGTTTCGATGGGATCCCAAAAATCTAACATTTGATCCAAACAATTGGGTCTTGTCTTCGCCATTCAGTCTTCGTCAGATTCCTTGAAGATTTTTACTGTTAAAATAAAGTTCAACAAGTTCAGATATACCGGTATAAGCCATATCTATTTTGACGATATTGATCGAAACTTCCTGGTTTACTGCTGCCAATTTCCGGTTTCGGCCGAATTCCGAGCAAACTACTTGCCCAGCAAAAACAAAAGATAGTTCAGAAACGAACTCAGCGTATCTCCTTATCCCTATAAAAAACATCTAATCAACTTCAAATAAAACTTTAACTTCTAAAAAAAAAAAAATCCGGTTTCAACCGAATTCCGGACGAACTATCTGTCCGGTTAAAAAATGATTGTCATATACAGATTCAGCGTCTTTTCTTACCTTTAGATCTATCATCTAATCAACTTCAAATAAAAATTTAGCTTTTGACAAATTTTCTGGTTTTGGCCGGATTCCGGGCGAACTACTTGTCCGGCGAGAAAATGGTTTTCACCATCGTGTTCAGCATGTTTTCTTACCCCTAAACCGAACATCTAATCAACTTTAAATACAAATTCAGCTTTTATCAAATTTTCCGGTTTTCGCCGGATTCCGGGCGAACTACTTGTCCGGCAAGAAAATGGTTTTCTCCATCGTGTTCAGCATGTCTTCTTACCCCTAAATCAAACATCTAATCAACTTCAAATAAAACTTTTACTTTTAACAAACTTTCCGGTTTTAACCGGATTCCGGGCGAACTACTTGTCCGGCGAGAAAATAACTTTCATATTCGGATTAAGCGTGTCTCCTTACCCCTAAATCAACTATCTAAATAGCTTTCAAAAAATATTTTTTTTCACCCCTTAATTTGAAACCCCTCCCCCACCCTCAAATATAGGGCTACAGAGCCCATCTTCGAACTTGACTTGTACTTTGACCCGAAGGATCCTCCCACTAAGTTTCATCAAAATATCTCAATGCCTTCGAGAGTTATCGTGCGCACAGACGGACAACTTTTGCGATGTCATAGGTATCCGTCACTAACGTTTTGGGATCCCAAAAACACACACAAGATCTCCATGCAGGTCCGTATCCAGGACTTTTTTCGGGGGGGGGGTGCCCGCGGGTCGGACCAAAAAGTACAATAAAGAGGTAGATCAGAGGTTAAAGCTTATAAAAAAACGATTATTTTCGTATGTTTCGGGGGGGGGGGGTGAACCCTCTAACCCACCCCATGGATACGGCCTGTCTCCATGGGTCTCCTGCGATGAGTCAATCCTGAAATACTTTAGAAGTATCCACAGGGAATAATTCAATTCAATTCAGTTTGATTTCAAAATGCCCTCCCGGACGAAGCCAAATATAGATTGTTCGTCATATCATAATAACCACATGAAATAATGTTTATAATTCAACAAAATATCTACACAATGGCCAAGGCACATTCAGGGTTATAACTACACTGTCAGAAGTTAGAAGGCGGCTTGGAAGATTTTTGCGGATAGGTTGGAAGCATAGAGAAGAGTTTTTATGGCACTTGCCCTTCGGCCAAGTGCCATATAGCGATCGCAATTTCTGTCCGTCCGTCGGTCGGTCTGTCGGTCGGTCGGTCCGGGTTTTGCTAGTTCGGGCACTTCCACATAAGCTAGGATGATGAAACTTGGCAGGCATATCAGGGACCCCAAATGATTAAGTTGGAAATAGTCACTTTCCCGATCCAACCATCGTGGGGGGAGGGAGGGGAGCCGGAATCCGGAATTTAGTGGCATGCATAACTTTCGAACGGGTGATCAGATCTTAATGAAACTTGATATTTGGAAAGACGTCATGCTTCAGATGTCCCATATCAAGTCCGGACCGAATCCGATGTGTGTGGGGGGGGGGGAATCACCGGAAATCATGTTAAACGCTTAGAGTGAAGCGATCGGGATGAAACTTGGTGGGAGGAACAAGCACAACCCCTGTATACATCATTGACAGAACCGGACCGGATTCATGAACTGTGGGGGGAGTTGGAGTGGGGTTCCGGAATTCCGGTGATACGGAGTTAAGTTACTTCCAGGTGGGCTAGGACAATGAAACTCGGCAGGTAAATCAGGGACGCGACCAGATTAGCCTGGAAATAGTCAGCTTCCCGATCCGACCATCGTGGGGGGGGGTGGAGGGAGGGGGAATCCGGAATCTTGAGGTATGTATAACTTCCGAACGGGTGATCGGATCATAATGAAACTTGATACGTAGTATGTCTCGGATGTCCCATTTCAAGTACGGACCGGATCCGATGAAGCTGGGGGGGGGGGGGGTCGGAGGGGTATCCGGAAACCTTCTGACATGCTTGGAGTGGAGCGATCGGAATGAAACTTGGTGGGAAGAACAAGCACAAGCCCTATGTAGATCAGTGACAGAACCAGACCGGATTCGGGCATTTTGGGGGAGTTGGAGGGGGGGGGTCCGGAATTCCGGTGATCGCAAGTTAAGGTACTTCCAGACATGCTAGGACGATGAAACTTGGCTTGAAAATTAAAGACTTGACATGATTGGCTTAGAAATAGATAGTTCCCAGATCCGGTCATTCCTTAAAGTACTAAATTTAATGCTAACCGCAAAGTACAAAAAAATACTTTTAAGCAAAATATACATTTTCGTGATCCCTATGAGCCCATGATCATTTTTGTCTCAAGGGTTTTGCTTACAACTAAATTCCTTAAAGTACAAACAATACTTTTGAGCAAAATATACATTTTCGTGCTCCTGATGATCATTCTTTTTGCTTCAAATTTTTGATTACAGATGATTTTCTGTAACTTGGAAATAATCACTTGCCCGATCCGACCATCGTGTGGGGAGGGAGGGGAGCCGGAATCCGGAATTTAGTGACATGCATAATTTTCGAACGGGTGATCGGATCTTAATGAAGCTTGATATTTGGAAAGACCTCATGCCTCAGATATACCATTTCAAGTCGAGACCGGATCCGATGAATGTGGGGGGGGGGGGGTCGGAGGGAGGAACCGAAAATCATGTGACACGGTTAGAATGGAGCGATCGGAACCTCCCGAGCGTCACCGTCAAAAAGGAAGTGCTTGAAAATTTCGCTGATTTTTCCATAAGATGTCAAAATATTTAAAACAAATTGTTCAAATATATTATACAACAGCAAATATAACTAAGTAACCATTTCTTTTGAACGTAACTGTAGTACCAAACAACCCATCACACTGACAAAGCTACTATCCATTCACATCCTACTACGATAACTTGAATACAAGCTAAAAAGCTTGCAAGTGCCATATGAGCTTGCAGCTCTTGTTGTAGTTAGGATTTTTTAGAAGAGTTGTTTGTCTGTTTTTGATTGTTTTGTATCTAGTTTTGTATGCGATGGCCCTCGGGCTTTAAGCAATATATCATATCATATCATATACCCAAACTAGTGTGCACCCGACAATTTGCTTTGCTTTGTTCAAAAACTGTCATGGGATGACGACAATTATATTCTAACCTGCTTAGGGCTGGTACCAATGTTTCCGTAAGGATGTGCGTCCCCAGCGTATTTGTAGCAAAGTTTGCTTCTAGGCCATCACTGGTCAGAGTCCGCTCGTTCACCATGCAGCCTGCATTGTTCACCTGAAACATACCAGGAATTAGCCTAAACAGCACATATAAGCAAAACGATGCTGAATTCCGACATGAACTGATTAGGTAGATTGATGGCTTCAACGCAGCATATTCGCCGTCTTGCTCCCAAATGAGAATTAATTCTGCAAAATATGGTGAAGAAACGTAGAAGAATCATTTTTTTTACAGCGCATTCTCGCTCGAATACGCGATGCAAAGGGTGAAAACCCGGCAAAGCGGTGTCAAAAGGCAGATTATACCCGTCGTTCATTCTCGCGCAGCTTTTTTTTTTTTTTTTTTCTCATTTCCTCTTTTACCATTATTTCTCATTTTACCCTTTTCATCACATCTTTAAAACATCAAAATTTTCTTTCTTCCCTTTTTTTAAACTCTATCTTTACTATTCTATTTATATCACTTAACATTTACCTTAATATTTTCACCTTTACTTTTTACACAATGAAAAGCATTCAAAAAGATTATTGTAACATGAAAACGAGTCAAACACAAAAAACAAAACAAAAAAACAAAAAAAAAAGCACAACCCACTCCGAGAGGTGCCCTTCTGCCATAGGGCACATCTACTGTGGTGGCAAAAAACTACTACCTCAAAAACAAAAATAAGACTCGAATTCTTTTACAATAAAAGTTTAAGTCGTTGGTCGCGATGGGTAGTTTGCGGGTGACTGTTACAAGCGCGAACTTTGGCGTTGACGAAGGTCAAACAATACATCTAAGGAGTAAAAGTACCACAGGGGTGGGCGAAAACACGAGTGTGCACTCAAGTAACTATTGATAACAGCCATAAAGTGAAAAAGTCTGACAGAAACCACCAAAAGTTAGGATGTTTGGTTAAAGTTACGAATTTTCAGTTTACAGCTGTTCTCTCAACACTTCGGATAACCTTAATAAACTGTCCGAAGTTGCATACTATCTACACAAGTATGCTCAGTTTCATTATGTACGAGATAGCATACTACCTGTTGACGTCTCGCTAAAAGTAACGTTTCAAGCCAAGCCATGCTTAAAGGACACCTGAACGATCCTACCATACTTCCATGAACCCCTCAGATCGTCCTTCACAGTACCGGTACAGAGAAGACGATTTTTTTCGCTCCGTGATTTCGGCGCTATCCACTCTTGAAGTTCTAAGTCTCCTTATGGTGATTCGTTACGACCTCCCAAGACAAATTTAGCGCCAATATTTAAACTGTCATTATGGCATGGATAAACGTGCGTTGATAACGCATGGATGGATAAACAACGCATGGACGGATAAACAACGCATGGATGGATAAACGCATGGACTGTTACAACATGAACTGTTACGCATGGACTGTTACAACTGTTACGGCGAGCGTTACGATCAAGACAAGTCGGAAAAAAGGCTGAAAATTATAGCACGGTGAAACTTCATCCGATTTTTGTCCGGTTTTCGAGAGATAAATGGTAAGCAGTATGTAAAAGTGGCAATTTAGGGTGTTAGACTTCATTCAGATGACCTTTAATGTTATGTTTCACAGAAACATGACACTTACAGGTTGATAACACAGTATTGTTGTAAGATTAACAGATAGCGTGTTGACAGTTTCTGTTGAAATTGCACCGCATCTTTGCATAAATGTTATCAAGAACAAATAACCTAAGAAAACCTCCGTCTTTGGTCCCATGCAGCGGCTATGGATACCCCGATGAAACTGAGCGGAGCTAGAGGTACATGCTGTGAGGTTTGAGTTGATACCCGTCTACTTCCCTCTACGCCGTTGCTCATGCAAGGTGAAAAACCGTAGGATGCCTTGCAGGCGCAGAGAGCCTGCTCTACAGCGCGCCACACGTGACGTCAGTACGGCAGACAACCAATCAGCTGTAAAGGACGACTCGGACGGCGTTCAGATTCTTCTGCGGAGTTGTACCGCGAAACAGCTATTTGTAGAGATAACAATTATGATGTTCTGCGTAGCTCCTCCTCCGCTCGTTTGCATCGGGTAGGGTATCAGAATATATTCGACTTTGCATGGTCGTATCACAGAGATAGGGAGACGGAGGTTCTATCAGATTATTTGTTCTGATGTTATGAAACGTCTGAACGTGTATTAAGGTTTTCCGAGGTAAAGAGAGAATAGCCGGTAAACTGAAAGTTCGTACGCTATTCCTCCACTTCGTTGGAAAACGATTTTGGTGGTTTGTGTGTTGCCAACAACAATTCTAGTGTATACTCGTTTATAACACCAGCACACCATGCACTCCCATGATATCAGTCCTATCTTACCCAGGGCCAAAACTTTCTGGTATTGCCCTGATGTTACAAGAGCCAGCCGGGCGGTAAAGATTGAGCCGGGCGGTAAAGATTGAGCCGGGCGGTAAAGACTGAGCCGGGCGGTAAAGATTGAGCCGGGCGGTAAAGATTGAGCCGGGCGGTAAAAACTGAGCCGATCTCCAAAAAAATTAATAAAAGACATCACTTTCAGGAGGAAAAACAAAAAAACACTAATTGGGCAGCAGTAAAGTTGCAGTCTAGGCCACCTTGCAGTAGTGATAGCCAACACAAAAAGCGCCATGCAAAAGTACCAAGTGGATTGATATGACTAAGTCAGGATGAGTACTAACAACCAAGAACCATTAGCCTAGGTAAACAGCCATGCCTCACCTATAGATCTTGGAAATTCTCATCTCGGAGCAAATCTGGCTTAGCTCGTGTGAAAAAATCCAACCAGAATTTTGTCCAACGTTGCGTACGGTCGGCATTCGCCGGCAGTGCTTTTCAAATATTACGCGAGGCATTACAGTGTTGTCACTTGCGGTTACGCTTGCTCGCTTGCGCTGCACAGTGTACTAGTGTTATAATAATTATCACCCTTGCTTGTCTTCGGGCGATAGCGGAAAATTTGGCCCTTGGGCAGCATGATAGGCAGATATCACCCTCGCTGTCGCTCGGGCGATATCAGCCTATCATGCTACCCGCGGGCCAAATTTTTCCGCTATCACCCTCAGCAAGGGCGATAATATATAATAGTCCGGGATCCAGGCACCTCTATAGTTCAAGGGGGGTAGCAGGAGAGCTGCAGAAGGTTTGAAGAACTTTTCTAGACCAACTTTTTGTGCTGATAACGAAAATCGTACCGCACCACTCCGCACCGATGTACGTCACCGACTTTTTAGCCTATAAAGGCCAATTTGGCCTATAAAGACCAACTCTATAAAAACAATATTCCTAGCAGGACCGCATAAGCTAAATCAGACAAACTATACATATTCTGAATCCTCATTCTATGGTCTATCGAATGGTGTATTTCTTATTTTTTTATACTTACACATTTTTCTTAGAAACGTCTTAGAAACTGAGAAAAAGTGAAATTTGTTTAACTTTTTTAACTAAATTGTCATTTTTCTCGGAAAAACTTCCAGCAAACTACATATTTTTATTATCTCGTTGGAAAGATAAGCTCCTTACCAATCGTTTGAGCTATTATAACTTCAAAAACATTTGATTTTAAGAATATTTGGATTTTTTTAAAGCAGAGCATCCACGTTTTCATCAACGAGTGACGGTAGAAATTTTAAAGGAAATATATTAGTTTGACGGTAAGTTTAAGGTTAGTTTTTTACGTAGAATTTAGCTATGACATAATTTTCTCTCGTGGGATTCATATTGGTCATACAGGCTATATCACATAAAGACTGAGTAGCCTATAACGAACAAACCCGTCATATCTCTCAAATATAGGCTATGTTATTACAAAATATATTAGTTTGACGGTAAGTTTAGGGTTAGTTTTTGACATGGAGTCCAATCATGACATCAGTTTTTTCCTTAGCATACGTATAGGTCATGTAAGCTATATAGCCTATAGGCTGAATAGCCTATAAATCCTATAAAGATTTTTTTTTTAAATGTAAGTTCTGAATAATCTTTACAGACCTGCTTTTTGAGCCGAGAACGTAAATCGCGTCGGATAAGACAGCATCTGTGACATTTTGGCCTATCAGGGGAAATTAGGCCTATAAAGACCAGCCCAATGAAAATATTCTAGACAAAATTTAACATCCTGTATTCCCTGCAGGCCAAAGTGATGTGTTTTCTAAGTACAAATCATGTTAGGTATCTTGTCGCCAACGTAATGCCACGCTTGCTCTTTGATGGGAAGCTTTCAAACCCTGGCTCAATTTCAGACCGATCAAAATTCGCTGAAGCCACGAAACAACATCAGCCTTAGAAGACAAGAACTTAGGGCCCGCACGACAAATCTTGGCCGGACGCTGTTCTCAACTATTGACCCGCACTCACCCGCTTGCAACGGAGTTTTCTTTCACAACCAAACTAGATTGCTCTTCTTGGCAACCACCAAGCGACGCCATGTCTCCTTTCACTCATGGCGTTCATGCACAACTGGCTCAGTCATCAAGGCTAGCTATTGGGTCTCCCATAGTCTCTGACCCTTCCTAAAGGCTACAATCGGTTCGAGGTCCGTGTTGACCGTCAGAACTGATGTCTTTTGAATATCCCTTAGTCTCTGACCCTTCCTAAAGGCTACAATCGATTCGAGGCCTGTGTTCGCCGTAGAACCAATGTCTTTCGTTGTTCCCCTGTTCGCTTCTTCCACCCTTTGGGCCGGGGAGGGGGGAGGTTGCGGCGCAATCTGGACAGAGCAACTTCAGGTCATCGGGACACGTGCATGAACCGGTTTAGTAATCTGGTTCTGACTGGGTTCGACAAAGCAGTCGGTCTGATCTGCCATTGTTACCATTTCCTCATTACCTGTAACCTGTAATCCTCAGGTTTAATTTTCAGTATGGATCGCAGGCATCTTTGGTAGAACAAGGTGATTTTGCGTGCTTCTACGGTTTTCATCGACGAAGTTTGGGGGACATTTAGAAGTTTCTTCAAGACAGGACCTTCGTAGTCTGGGGCAACATTCAGTATGTTCTGTGCCCTTTTGACTTAATCGCCGTTCAGTCTGTTTCAGGGGAAAACGATGGAAAGTCATAGACTTCCACCAGTAGCAGACTTCCACCCCCGGTGCTTATCCATGATCCTTTAGAACCGAATCAGTGACGAACTTGAAAAGAGCTAGCGAGGGGATGAAACCTTGGCAAACGCCTCCTTTTGTCAAGAACTGTGTTGACTGCTCTATTTCACCTCTCACTAGAGCCTCCGTCTGGTCATAGAATACCTGAGCAATGCGGATTATCTTGGGACCCTGTCTATCCTGCATTCCCAGCTAGTTGTGTCTTTCTTTACTGAGTCGAATGCAAGAACCAAGTTAACGCAGAATTTCGTGGTTTCCTGTTGATGCTTGAACGATTGATGGCTGCACATCCGTGCTGCCAATGCTCAAGTATGCGGCAGAGAGAGAAGAGACGTGCAGCACAAGCCCGTTGTGAAGCCCGCTTTGGTTAGATCTTGTTCGTCTGTCCCTTCAATCTCTGGAGCTTTGCAGTAGTAGGATAGTTGCGGACTTAACCTGCACGTATTATGAGAAAAATTCTAGTATAATTTTTACAATCACCCTTGTCACCTTTTCTATTGGCGGAGGGGGGCTGTGATGGACTTGCGCCAGTCTTCGGGGACGTGTTCCAGATGCCAACGATGATGTTGTGGAGGTACAGCTAGACAGGCAATTCTAACGGTTCGTCTTTGGATGCATTACCATTGTCTGATAGGGATAGTCATAGATTTCATTTGTATTGAGCGGACTGATGACTGGAATGTTCCTCTGGTAACGTCAGTAATTATGTTGCGACCCTCCCGTTCTTGTTTCTGTAGGCCCTTATTGTAACGCATACTTCGCAGTCGTCACGGCTTAAAAGTTAGAGCAAGCAGATTTATATGTGAAACGCGACTAACTTATGAGATGTTGGAATTGATGACAAACCTGGATTCAGCACAAAAAACTGACTTATGGGCGTGCGAAAACTTAGTTTTCCAGAGATTTGTTCATTATAGGCTATTGATCCTTTATGCTATATAGTCCGTATGACCTATAGCCTACTATCTTACAAGAGAAACTAGTGAAATAACCAGATTCCAAGTCAAAAACCAACGCTGAACCTAGCGTCGAACCAATACATTTGGTATAAAGTTTCTACTGCACCTCATAGTCAAAAACTTGCATTTCCTGCTTACAGAAATTCCAGAAATCCTAAATTATTTTTTTTTAGTTTTAATACCTCAAACGATAGAGAAAGAGCTTCTCTTTTTAGTACAGTAATAATAACAAAAAAAAACAGTTTTCTGGAAATTTTTTCCAATGAAAATATCAATTTATTTGAGAGATCTGACGGGTTTGTTCATTGTAGGTTATTTAGCCTATATGTTATATAGCCTATATGACCTATATGCGTACCAAGAAAGAAACTTATATCATAATTAGATTCTAGTACTACATTAGATTCTAGATTCTAGTACTCCTCTCTAATAAGCTAAATTTTGTGTAGAATGATTTCATTGACCTGGTCTTTAGAGGCCTAAATTCCCCTTATAGGCCAAAATGTCGGTTACCTACACAGGTAACACAGGCGCCGTAGTATCCGACGCGATTTTCGTTCTCGGCTCAAAAAGCAGGTCTGTAAAGATTATTCAAAAGTTGTGTTTTCAGAACAAAAATATCATTATAGGATTTATAGGCTATTCAGCCTATAGGCTATGTAGCCTACATGACCTATACATATGCTAAGGGAAAAATTACTGTCATAGTTGGATTCCACGCCAAAAACTAACCCTAAACTTACCGTCAAACTAATATATTTCCTTTAAAATTTCTACCGTCACTCACTGATGAAAACGTGGATGCTCTGCTTTAAAAAAATCTAGACATTCTTAAAACCGAAAGTTTTTAAGTTTTAATAGCTCAAACGATTGGCAAGGAGCATATTTTTCTAACTGAATAATAAAAATATGTAGTTTGCTGGAAGTTTTTCCGAGATAAATGACAATTTGATTAAAAAAGTTAAATAATTTTCGCTTTTTCTTGGTTTCTAAGACGTTTCTAAGAAAAATACGTAAGTTTAAAAAAATATAAAATATACCACTCGATAGACGATAAAAAGAGGATTCAGAATATGTATAGTTTGTTTGATTTAGCTTATGCGGTCCTGCTAGGAAAATTGTTTTTATAGTGTTGGTCTTTATAGGCCTAATCTACCTTTATAGGCTAAAAAGTTGGTGACGTACATCGGTGCGGAGTGGTGCGGTAGGATTTTCGTTCTCAGCGCAAAAAAGTTGTTCTAGGAAAGTTCTTCAAACCTTCTGCAGCTCGTTTGCTACCCCCCCCCCCCCTGTTTTTGAACGATATCGCGGTCTGGATCCCGGACATTTCAAATTCTGCTGCGCATAGATAGATAGATAGATAGATAGATATTTAATGCATAAAAGCCAACAAGGGCCATCGCAACAAGGGCCATATTGACATCCTATAGCGAAGCCACGCCGGACTGGACTTTCTTAGGCACAGTCCCCGACTTACCACGATAATCAGTTAGACAAGGAGCTACGGGGCCGATCCGCGTATGTGGGTCTGCCGGTCTTCGATGCGTCATAAAGTCCCCGCTCTAGAATGCTACTACGCGAAAGGGCGTCTAATAGAAAAATGCTAAAAGGCTTTTCAAATAGTCTGCTAACTTTCTGAGCCGAGAGATCCATTGCCCATATGCACTTTAAACTTCCGATCCCATTTCCGCTCGTGCAGAACCAGCGAATGTGTGAACTTCAGAACGGAGTAACTGTTTCAAAAGATGGGATCAATCTAGAACAGAGCTAATTTATACTTAATTTTGGACCATTTTGAACAAATCTAGCAACGGAAAAGAACTAGGCTAGGCCTATATATTTTAAAAAGTCTCGACTTACCAAAACTTCAAGCTCTCCAGATTTCGAAAAGGATGTTCCAAATGCGTAAACATCTTTGGGCTTGGACATGTCGAGGATGTGGACATAGATCTCCTAGAAGAGACCGATCAGGATGAGCCCAAGTCTAACTGAGCCAGGATTACTATAACATAATTTTTTGCTCTTCCCATTGTAGGTATACGTTTACTGTAACGCTGTAGCCATTCTTTGTTTACCATCGTTTATTTATTTTTTTAGTATAATATATCGCTCTTTAGTGTTGCCGTAACCAGTTTAGTTTTGTATGCTATTTTGTAGCGACAAGCTTATAGCTTACCGTTTTTGGCATTAATTAGACAACAAGAGCTGGAAGCTCATATGGCACTTGCAAGGCTGGGTCAGAGGATGAAAGTAGGAATTCGTCAATTCATGGGTTTCTTTTGATCATTTGTAAGCAAAACCCTTGAGATAATAATGATCATGGGTCCTTGGAAATCACGAGACTGTATCGTTTGGCAATGCATTTGGCTGTGCGCACTTTAAGGGCGCTAGAAAATCATCTGTAATCAAAACTCTTGAAGCAAAAAAGATGATCACCAGCAGAACGAAAATGTATATTTTACTCAAAAGTACTGTTTGTACTTTAAGGAATTCAGTTGTAAGCAAAACCCTTGAGGCAAAAATGATCATGGGCTCATAGGGATAACGAAAATGTATATATTGCTTAAAAGTATTTTTTGTACTTTGCGGTTAGCATTAGTACTTTAAGGGATGGTCGGATCTGGGAACTAACTATTTATTAGCCAATCATGTCAAGTCTCTAATTTTCAAGCCAAGTTTCATCGTCCTAGCATGTCTGGAAGTACCTTAACTTGCGATCACCGGAATTCCGGCCCCCCCCCCCCCCAACCAGCCCCTAACTCCCCCACAATACCCGAATCCGGTCTGGTTTTGTCTCTGATCTACATAGGGCTTGTGCTTGTTCTTCCCACCAAGTTTCATTCCGATCGCTCCACTCCAAGCATGTCACAAGGTTTCCGGACCCCCCCCCCCCCCAGATTCATCGGATCCGGTCCGGACTTGAAATGGGACATCCGAGACATGTGGTCTTTCTACATATTAAGTTTCATTATGATCCGATCACCCGTTCGGAAGTTATACACACCTCAAGAGTCCGGATTCCCCCTCCCTCCACTCCCCCCACGATGGTCGGATCGGAAAGCTGACTGTTTCCAGGTTAATCTGGTCGTGTCCCTGATTTGCCTGCCAAGTTTCATCGTCCTAGCCCACCTGGAAGTTTCTTAACTCCGTATGACCGGAATTCCGGAACCTCCCTCCAACTCCCCCCCCCCCAGTGCACGAATCCGGTCCGGTTCTGTTAATGATGTACCTAGGGGTTGTGCTTGTTCCTCCCACCAAGTTTCATCCCGATCGCTCCACTCTAAGCGTTTAACATGATTTCCGGTTCCCCCCTCCGACCCCCCCCACATTCATCGGATTCGGTCCGGACTTGAGTTGGGACATGTGAGACACGATGTCTTTCCAAATATCAAGTTTCATTAAGATCCGATTACCCGTTCGAAAGTTATGCATGTCACTAAATTCCGGATTCCGGCTCCCTTCCCTCCCCCCACGATGGTCGGATCGGGCAAGTGACGATTTCCAAGTTAGTTTGGTCGGGCCCCTAATACGCCTGCCAAGTTTCATCGTCCTAGCACATCTGGAAGTACCCTAACTCGCTATCACCGGACTGACCGACCGACCGACAGACCGACCGACCGACAGACCGACCGACCGACCGACAGACCGACCGACGGAAAAGTGATCGGTATATGGCACTTGGCCGGAAGGCAAGTGCCATAAAAACCAGCCTAAAATAAACCGATGTGGTTTTCTTTTGTGCAACTCGTCTTGGTAAATCACGTGTCAGCCTCGCCTGAAATGATCCTAGGTTTGTACTTTCGCAGTCACTGATACGGTTCGTGTGTACCGTTCACTCCACCGTAAGTACCGTAACAAGCGAGTCCCTTTCGTAATCCCCTTTTCCACCCGATCACCACGACACAACCCTGGACAAGGATAGGCAAAGAGAACCGTAGAGGCCAGCGCTGTATTGTGATAGTTACAACGCTCTCTGGAACGAAAATAATAACAACGCGGTCATACATACGTCATCGCTCTTACGGGAGTTCTTGCCGAACCGATAATTATTATCACTTATGATGCTCCCGACCACCGTACAATAAACTGTAACGCTCGTAACAGTTGTGGAATGAAAATAATAAGTGAGAGGGGCTTATTTACTTATTAAAGCGGCCTCTGGAACGGAGATAATAACAAGAATAGTGACAATCGTAACTAATAATAACTCGGTGGAACGCTACATTCATTTGACAAAACGCTCGAGACGTTGTCCGAAATTTCTGGCTGATTTATAACTTGCAAGTGTTACGATGACTGTATTTGTATATGGAGTTTGCACTCTCAACCTGATGTTATGGCGAGGGGTGTAGTAAGCCGGACATAAGATGGTAAATGTCCAGGTATACAATCATCGGAGTCAGGATGGCCTAGGGCGTTGGTGGCCTACTACACGTGCAAAACTTCACGGGTTCATTATGGATTCCCCTGGTCGATTCACACTATGGTTTGCATACCGAACACACAACAAGTTATCAACCACCCATCACACACTAGGCCTTACAGGCCAGCCCACTCTAAGGAGCTTAACTGAGACTCATAGTAGTGACCTATTGTCCATAAATAAACAAAAGGTTTTATTGATTGAAGTACTTACAAAAGAACAATCTTTAAGTGAAAAGAGTTGTGACCCGGTCGGGCACCCGGAAAGAAGTGTTTAGAAGAAGGTGACTAACACCGCGTGAGTCACAATTGACCAAAGAGTTATCAAATAATATAGAGTGGCCGCGACAGTATAAAAGATACAAATTACGGAAGGGAGTAACGCTGCCTAGCGGCGGCATAAGGAAAACATACGGAGTGCAACTGGCATCACCGTAACACAAGTTCTCTGGACATTCCATCTGGTTTGTACGACTGTCGATTTTTAAGTTTTGGTTAGGCCTACCGCTATGGACATATAGCGTTGTTCATCCACAGAGCCGTTAAAAAATCGGCTTTCTTGCTACTGAAAAATCTGAAAATGACTAAGCAATGAAAATACCCTATACTGCGCCAATTTAGTCGGTAGGCCTATACTGTGGTCCCTCCAGCATAATCTTGATTGTTTTTTGCCTTTATTTTCAATCCTCCTTTCTTCATACTTTGTCAAGTTTAGTGGCTAGGCTATATAAACTGCATTCTTTCTTTCGGAAAAAACTGCATTCCAATGAACAGAACTTGCCTTGTTTCCTGTTTCCTTGATAAGTTCTTCTTTCACCTGTTCTGCTGCTTTTTCATTTCTGCAAACCATGTGCACGGTTCCTCCTCTTTTGGCAACTTCATAGGCCACAGATTTTCCGATTCCACTGTTGGCACCTTAGGGAAATTTAAGATTAACAATATTCAACGCGGAATACTCATGGATGGAAATTACATCTTGACTGAATTCATTCAATCAACCATTAAGTACTGTCGTTTCCTCCTTTATGCCGATGACAGACAGTCAGGAGCTGTGGTTTGTGGACTAGTATTAGCCTACAGCCAGGGTTTTAGCACGGTTGTCAGTCCCGTACAGAAAAGTTCAGATTACTACAACTTTCCCAACAAGAAAATTAATTCATTGATTCTCATGAGCAAATTATGCTGAAACTGGGATATATTCTAAAAAGAAGAACTCTTAGCTGAACACAGATATTCTGATTGAGAATAGGGTACTTTTTCAAAAATTTATTCTCAGATAGCGGGGATCGCAATGAGATAAATTTAAAAAAAGGGAAATAACTAGGTCAAAGAATAAGATGCTAACTTCAGACTAAAGCAGCAGTAAAATTCAACCAATAGGCTGCAAAATATTTGTTATCCTTTGTTATACTTTTATTTTATACCGTTTGGGTGTACCAGATCATACTTTCGTTAATAGTTTTTAACAACTTTTTACACCGAAGCATAGTCACCTCCAGAATTAGAAACGAAAATTGGTATCCGGGAACATGCCCCTAATCGTTACTGAATTTCGAATCCAAGATCCAGCTTCTGGCAATTGACAAATTTCAGAACATGACTTTTCAGAGGGTCCCATGTTGGAAACAACTAACAGGACAGGAAACCATAATCACTGGCTGCTAAATGCCGGTATTTCGCATAAAACATACTGTCTGAAATTCTGGAGTAATAATATTCAGAGCCATTACAGAAGCACATTGCTTTACATTAGCAGTTCTGCATGTTACTCTGCAACTTTTATGTGAGCACAACTACATTGATATATCCTATTTCCACTTGAAAAAAAAAAAAACAAGTTTATTTTGTTAGGAATGGTCAGCTTAGCTTCAAACCTTATAATCGGAATAATCCCATTACTGCTTTAAATCAGTAGGCTACTTTGTAGGGGAAAGAAATAACCTACATATTGCAACTACAACCATAAACCCAGTATAGCCAAAACTCTGCCAAAACTAACCTGTTATCATGTAGCTTTTGCCCTTGCATTCAGTATCAAGGTCAGTTGGATTGAAATGCTTGCTTGCTGATTCATATCCTCCCCTGGGAAAAGTAATAGTACAAAGCTTGCAGATTATCCTTGAATAGGCCTATGGGATTAGCTTGTGACACCCAGATTAGTAGTAGAACCCTCAAGAGATTCTGGTTGATTTTAGATGGAACTTCCAATTGAAATCAGATCAACCAGTTTAAAAGTTTAGGATAAAAGGTGCATTGTAGTTTAAAACAAAAGAATGGTTTAATATAAGTGGCGTTTTTGATCGCCGATTAGTTCGACGATAGTGTAGCCGTTTGATTGTTTGGTGTTTTCAATGTTCGCTGGAAGCCGATTGCCGTAGTTGTTTATCTTATCTTCTGATTTTGTTCTGATTGGCTAACATGTATCGCCTAAATTCGTGTCCATCGCCCATCGGCCGAGGACTCACCATTAGCCGTTGACATGTGTATTTCGTTTGAGGATTTGGCGGTATTTTCAAAAATCAAAAACTCGTTTTTGCGCACCCAGAACATTGGCGATCGCCAACGTCTACCGGCTATCGAAAACAGTATTATACACGAATCAGTAAACTCGCTTCGTCTACTGGGCAAATTTGATCAGCGATCAAAACGCCACTATATTGCTATAGTTTAAAACCAAAGAAACTGGCAGGGAACTGGAGACTGACTGGAGATTGGTTGTCTGTTCCACAGATTCCTGCCGCAGTGACAAGCCAAGCAAGTAGAACTATTTTGATCCTAAAACTCCTAGCATTGTTGATAAATGGACCCTTGCCAGGCAGGGCCGATATATAACCTAGCCAGAGGAAAATGTTTGGGGGGGACAACCAACTATTTTACCAGCCGATTTTTACCGACTATTTGTGCGGATAAAAGCGACTTTTATTGCACAAAAATTATTGTGTTGATAAAAAATCGGCTGATTTTAACAATAAACGACTATTTTTAAGAAAAATCAACAATTTTTATGAAAAACTGACTGCTTTTGATTATTTTAAAGAAAAACGACTTTCTACGAAAAAAATCGACTGTTTTTACCAACTAAGAAATGCGGCGATTCGCGACGAATCAGCAATTTTTCCAGACTGGCCGACAACATTGGGGGGGGGGCATCCCCCCAGTAGCAGCCCAGTAGTGATGCCTCTGAGCCTAGCTCTAAAAAAACGCAGCTGACATAAGGCAAGGGAGAAAGGTTGATTACTTTGTATATTCTTTCATTCCTTTCGCAAACCAGACTATGTTCCTGTATATCGACATATTTCACAGTTTTCTACAGATTTAAACTGATTTGAACTCCAGGGTCGTTGGCCGTTATGTAAAGTGATGCAACGTTTCTCAACTTTTGAATTTGCAGCCACTGGGGTTTGTGGGGTTGCCGCCTACGTGACAACTCGGATTCCGCAATCCGCACATCAATAATAAGTCTGATCATATTTTCTTTAGATCTAAGAAGAGTCTAAATCATTTCATTATCGTTTTTCATCCAAGCACTAACACCAATGTATATTGTCTGCCTCTGATCTTTTTGTCGTTTTCTTATTTTGTAGGGATTCTTCAAAACTACCGCTGCGGCGCCTGTACTGTCAAAAGCAGAGGCGCCAGTTTCGAAAAAGCAAAAATGGTACCAGATTTAAGGATAGAAGACCCAGGTGACCTAGTAGTCAAGAGGGGTCTTTAATTCGTTCATCATCGTGGTAAGTTACTGCAGTTCCACAAGGGAATCTGAAAGGGTCCAAGGTTGGACCTCAATTGTCAGTTGCTTAAGAATTTCAAGGAGACCCCTGCGGCAGCCCTGCGGCCCTGCTGGTAACAGCAACCCTGCAACAACCTCTTAGACTGAGTGGGATTTACAGTAAGTTTAATTTATTATGTTAAATCATAGCTTGCTTGGATGCTTGGTTGCAGGGGTGGCCCGAAGCACTCGGGCCAGGGGGGTGAGACCCCTCGTTTCAACAACTCCTGTCCTAGGTCCAAATAAACGACTCGAAGGTACCCACGAAAATGAGCCGTTGGCGCATGTTCTCCGCCAAAAAAATAATATAATTGGTGTAAAATTAGCTGCAATGCTTCGGCCGAAACTATTATTGTAATCAAAATTTGAATAAAAATACTTTCACTACCATAACTTTTCTTTTTAGCTAATTCGCTTAAAAGGAAAGCTTCCAACGCCTGTACCCGTGACAATTCAAAGCAGAAATATAAAAATGCTATTTCTGCAAGAGATACAGTGCTTACCATCCCTACAGCCTTTCTGATTCTTCCAACACACGAAAAAGTCAAAAGACAAGAAAACAACAAGAAAATCCAAAGAGACACGCCAGGTTTCAGTTTGGCCTTATTACAATTCAGCGCTCCAAGTGGAGTAACAGTCTCCTATTTCCTCAGGCTCAACACTTGTATAGACATAGTACAAAGTCGGTTCCATAGAATGGGGGACTTTCACTTTCTGCTGCTGAGACCTATGTAAAATCTCAATTACCCGGGACGCAAATGACAGGTTTTCCACTAGTAACCTGTGGATCTATTTTTTAATGTCTGGTCCAAGTGCTGACGGTGAGGCTAACAGAAACTAGTCCTCTTGGAACCGGGGAGAGGGAAAAGAAAATTCCGTAAAAAACAAGCTAACTAATCCAATTTTCTTTTAAACAAGAAAATAAAGAGTAAAAGCAGTAACTATGGTCGTGAAAAAAATTACCAGTTATATAACATTATTCTATCTTCTCTATTTGCGGGCGTAATCCTCGTAGGGATGGACTTTCGGCTTCTCTGCGGTTTATTTCTTGAACCCCAACAGCAACACTGCAGAAAAAGGCAAACATATTTGAGTTTTGGCGTCGCGATTGCTTTGGAAAGGTAAACAGAAAGTTTATGTAGCATCTTTAAAGCAAGCGCCGCAGGCGATTTTTTTAAAATCTGAGTTTGTCTGGCATAATCTAACCAGTTTTTATGGCACTTGCCTACCGGCCAAGTGCCATATACCGATCACTTTTCCGTCGGTCTGTCGGTCGGTCTGTCGGTCAGTCCGCTGTTTGCGAGTTAGGGTACTTCCAGATGTGCTAGGACGATGAAACTTGGCAGGCATATTAGGGACCCGACCAAACTAACTTGGAAATAGTCACTTGCTCGATCCGACCATCGTGGGGGGAGGGACGGGAGCCGGAATCCGGAATTTAGTGGCATGCATAACTTCGAACGGGGGATCGGATCTTAATGAAACTTGATATTTGAAAAGACGTCATGCTTCAGATGTCCTATATCAAGTTCGGACCGAATCCGATGTATGTGGGGGGGGAGTCGGAGGGGGGAACCGGAAATCATATTAAACGCTTAGAGTGGAATGATCGGGATGAAAGTTGGTGGGAGGAACAAGCACAACCCCTACGTACCTCATTGCCAGAACCGGACTGGATTCGTGCACTGTGGGGGGAGTTGGAGTGGGGTTCCGGAATTCCGGTGATACGGAGTTAAGTTACTTCCAGGTGGGCTAGGACAATGAAACTCGGCAGGTAAATCAGGGACGCGACCAGATTAACCTGGAAATAGTCAACTTCCCGATCCGACCATCGTGGGGGGAGTGGAGGGAGGGGGGACCCTGAATCTTGAGGTATGTATAACTTCCGAACGGGTGATCGGATCATAATGAAACTTGATATGTAGAAAGACAACGTGTCTCAGATGTCCCATTTCAAGTCCGGACTGGATCCGATGAAGCTGGGGGGGGGGGGTCGGAGGGGGGAACCGGAAATCATGTTAAACGCTTAGAGTGGAGCGATCGGGATGAAACTTGGTGGGAGGAACAAGCACAACCCCTAGGTACATCACTGACAGAACCGGACCGGATTCGTGCACTGTGGGGGGAGTTTGAGTGGGGTTCCGGAATTCCGGTGATACGGAGTTAAGTTACTTCCAGGTGGACTAGGACAATGAAATTCGGCAGGTAAATCAGAGACGCGACCAGATTAACCTGGAAATAGTGAGCTTCCCGATCCGACCATCGTGGGGGGAGTGGAGGGAGGGGGAATCCTGAATCTTGAGGTATGTATAACTTCCGAACGGGTGATCGGATCATAACGAAACTTGATATGTAGAAAGACAACGTTTCTCGGATGTCCCATTTCAAGTCCGGACCGGATCCGATGAAGCTGGGGGGGGGGGGGGGTCCGGAAACCTTTTGACGTGCTTGGAGTGGAGCGATCGGAATGAAACTTGGTGGGAAGAACAAGCGCAAGCCCTATGTAGATCAGTGACAGAACCGGACCGGATTCGGGCATTGTGGGCGATAATAGGGGATTCCGGAATTCCGGTGATCGCAAGTTAAGGTACTTCCAGACATGCTAGGACGATGAAACTTGGCTTGAAAATTTAAGACTTGACATGACTGGCTTAGAAAAAGTTAGTTCCCAGATCCGACCATCCCTTAAAGTACTAATGCTAACCGCAAAGTGCAAAAAAATACTTTTAAGGAAAATATACATTTTCGTGATCCCTATGAGCCCATGATCATTTTTGCCTCAAGGGTTTTGCTTATAATAAAATTCCTTAAAGTACAAACAATACTTTTGAGCAAAATAAATTTTCGTGCTCCTGATGATCATCTTTTTTGCCTCAAGAGTTTTGATTACAGATGATTTTCTATAACTTGGAAATAGTCACTTGCCCGATCCGACCATCGTGGGGGGAGGGAGGGGAGCACTACTATCCATTCACATCGTACTACGATAACTTGAATACAAGCTAAAAAGCTTGCAAGTGCCATATGAGCTTTCAGCTCTTGTTAGTGTACTTCAGATCTAAAGATTTCTAAGCCTAATCGCCAAACACATCGTTCTTCTAAATAGAAAATACTACGAAATGCGCCATCGGCAGAAGTTTCTGAACTCCAAGGAGCAGAGCGTATTTTTTATACCAATGAAAAGTAAGAAATAGCTATGGAATCACAAACCTATCCGTCTAAAAAGTGACGTAATAATGACCATTGAACAAAAAATTCGATACAAAGCAGATTTAAATATAATGAGGAAAATAGGTTTGCCGTTGAACTAAAAGAAAATACGAAATCCAGGATTGTGATCGCAACGAACTTTCGGTCTTCACCCGACAGGACTGTGCAGATATGAACCTGAATTTTAATGTTTGTAAAGACACCGATTCACGGACAAGGCTTGAACTCCGTTTTGAACGCTTGAACTGCAGTTTGACGTGTTTTGTTTAGTTATGAAACTGCCATGTACCGTACCATTTTATTAGTCCATTTGAAACACATTTTAGAACTAAAACAAATGTACGTCAAACTATACAGTGAAACTGCATCTGAGAAACTGTAATTTTAAACTTGTTTGCAGAATTTGATTCCGTCTATGTAAAAACAAAACCTGATTCATTGAGTAAACGAACTTTCAGCTTTCACTATTTTCTGTCTTTCCCAAATGCAGAATATTAAAGCACATATGAAAGGATTTATCTGCCTCTGATCGCTGTCTGATCGTCCGCAATCTTCGTCCGCGACCTCACCACCAAATCGCGTCCGAGTTTCACTACACGACAGAAGAGCTATGCACAACAATTGAAGAACGAGAAGTTCACTATCAGAAGAATTTAACATAAAAAGAAATAATTTTCGAGTTGTAGGAGTGTCCTAATATTTTCATATGATAGACTGTGGAATTTTGCCTTTCAGATGTGCTTCAAAACTAGCATAGAAGCCAAAAATGTAACTCCTGACAGGGGTGTCACTACTAGGGGGAGGGGACCCCCCTCCCCAAAATGTTGTCGGGCAGTGGGTAAAAATTGCTGAGTCGGCGCGAAGCGCCGCAATTTTTCGTAAAAATAGTCGATTTTTCCTTGGAAACAGTCGATTTTTCTCAAAAACAGTCAGTTTTCATAAAAGAGTCGATTAGTCGATTTTCTCTTGAAAATAGTCGTTAAGTGAGGCCCAAATAAACGACTGGTACCGTTAAGTGAGGCCCAAATAAACGACTGGTACGACCAAGCGAAAGGCCCAAATAAACGACTGGTACCGTTAAGTGAGGCCCAAATAAACGACTGGTACGACCAAGCGAAAGGCCCAAATGAACGACTGGTACCGTCAAGTGAGGCCCAAATAAACGACTGGTACGACCAAGCAAAATGCCCAAATAAACGACTGGTACCGTTAAGTGAGGCCCAAATAAACGACTGGTATGACCAAGCAAAAGGCCCAAATAAACGACTGGTACCGCTAAGTGAGGCCCAAATAAACGCCTGGTACAACCAAGCAAAAGGCCCAAATAAACGACTGGTACCGTTAAGTGAGGCCCAAATAAACGACTGGTACGACCAAGCAAAAGGCCCAAATAAACGACTGGTACTGTTAAGTGAGGCCCGAATAAACGACTGGTACGACCAAGCAAAAGGCCCAAATAAACGACTGGTACCGTTAAATGAGGCCCAAATAAACGACTGGTACGACCAAGCGAAAGGCCCAAATAAACGACTGTTACGACCAAGCAAAAGGCAGGGGGGGTGAATCACCCCCCCTCACCCCCCTTCGGGCCACCCCTGACCCCAGCTACTGAGTTCGGTAACTTAAGTGTCATTTATTTAGCTCTTGTTCTTTACCATCTAACGGTAGCTTCAGCTGGTTGCCATTCATCACTTAACTTTGACTTCTCATGATTGCAGTACTTCTGGAATAAGCACGTCTCTTAACGTGAAAACTAGCCTACTTTTTTATGCTGTAAATTCATAATAGCTCTGTGGTGGCCAGACAAGCTCAGACAGCTCTGTGGTTTAATAGGTAGTCTTGGGATCGCAAAAGGCACTTTGATCATCATGTTTCCTAGTGTTCACTATTAAGAAGAAGGGTGCGTCATTTAGTTAGGGTTTGAAGCTTGTAATTTTTGGGGGCTTGAACCACATTAAAAGCTAGAATTTGAATGGAAAGTAGTTGTGTTGTAGTCCTGTTTGTGTTGTTGTCCTGTAGCGCTTTAATTTGTCCTGGGTACATCCGTTAGCGACGCTGTCGCTTTGCACCAATGGTGTTTTTTGTCGGCACATTTTAAAATCCTGTTGGCAAAACTGGACCCCAAAGGTAAAAGGTTGGTGACGGCGTATCCCCGAAAAGAAAAAACAGAAGTGGAAGAACGCAAAAACGCGCCAATTTTTCTCTTTAGACTTGATTTTGTACATACTTTGCAACTTTTTTACATTGCAGCTTCTTTAAGTCAACTCGCTGTGTTTTCAGAAAAAAAGTAACTAATTCGGTCAAAATCAGGTACCGGTTCGGTCAATTTTTACCAGGTTCGCCTCCCCAATGAAAAAAGGTTCGGGACGCCCCTGGGTACCTAATTGTGAATTTTTGCCTAAAAGCTAGAATATGTGTGGGAAGTAATTGATTTTGTCACAAAATCTCACAGTTTTTCTTGTGATTTTCGAAGACAAGTCTCATCTCTCACTTAATGTTTTGGACTGCTTTGGTGATATTGAAAACTTCCGTAGGGAAACAATCTGATCAGAGCTTGGAGTATTAAGAACTGTTCTAGCAAATAATACGATCATCCGACATGTAATATAATAGTACCAAAAGCTTACAAAAACTCTACGTTCAAATATTCTGCCTCTTCGTCTACGTAAACGAAACTGACCAAATAACGCACAAAAGTAAGATGTTTGGCTCCTATCAAACCTGTGACATAGTGGTTACAAAAACGTTAAACCCTCGACAAAACAGTTACCGCTTTAGCACTATGCTTTCTTTTAAAATCTGAGCGGGTAATTCAAATTTTGGTAAGAAATTTTCGTGAGAAATTATTTTGATGATATTCCATTAAATGTGGCGCCGTTATGGGCGCTGTTATTAATTATTAATTAATTAAATTAAATTAAAATTAAATTAAAACAGTTACCGCTTTAGCACTATGCTTTCTTTTAAAATCTGAGCGGGTAATTCAAATTTTGGTAAGAAAATTTGGTGAGAAATCATTTTGATCATATTCCATTAAATGTGGCGCTGTTATGGGCTCTGAGTAGACTATAGGAAGCAGTTGTTTGCTTGATTGACTATTTTCGATATTGGAATATTTAAGTAATGTTCATATTAATTTTAACGTTTTGCCCCAAAAGCCACCATATTTTTTCCGAAGTGATGATTTTTAAATTATCCCCAACTGACACTGACAACTCCGGGATTACTAGCCTACTGGTAGGAGGCTGGACCATAACCCTTCAAAGGATCCTAATCGATAAAATCAACACCGTGTTGGAGCAGGAAGAGATAATTGACACCAAGGAAAACTTTCATAGCCGGAAAATTCAACTTCAATTTCTAGCATACGGCTCTCTGAAAATGGACTGTATTGTCACGGAGGAAACCCGTATTCTTAGAACTCTTATGCCATGCACAAGTTGCAGTCACGCTGCTTCTGGTACTTCGGGGGGGAGTTTTTTTTCTATGTTAATACTCCTTGAGCCCAAGCTGACTGAGAAACATATGTCCAAGCAAGAATAAATAAGGGATTATTATTTATTATTCTTTATTCCCCTTATTTATTCTTGATTCAAGCAATGGCCAAAAATGGATACTTTAGCTACGATGGTTTGGCAGCGATATTTCGGCCCATGATTGTGATTGCAGGTTCGCTTCTTCCACTCCCTGACGTCCAACAGCCTGACGAGGAATCATGCCAAGAAGGACCGAAATATCGCTACCAAAGTATCGTAGGTGACGCATCCGTTTGTTTGAATATATATACTTGTGTGTTGACTCTTTGACTTAATCCTTGAGGGCAACTGGAGTTCATTGCGACATTTTCAGGTCCTTCTTCAGGATGACTTTAAACGGCAACAAGTCTCCTGCATTTCTCCCCACCGTACCACCAACGTGACATGTCTTTCACACTCCGTTTTTCCTTCGAATGCAATGCACGGCACAAATCACAAAACGCATCCCTTGTTGTATCCTGGAACGTCTTTACATTATAATGATTCTTCCACCAAAAGTACTCATTATAAGCCACATCGTTTATATCAAGGGAGTGAAGTAGTTCGTTCAGCTCCTGCGCGGACTTCCTCCGAGCATCGATAAAACTATGTTCGGGGAGTACACTTGTGACATCACTGCCGTATATCACTGGTATCATGTTATGTTTCATCACTTCGAATACAAGCATATGCACGTATTTACTACAAGGAAACACTTCGGGAATGAGAAAGAACTTATAGGTTTGGCTCACATTTCTGAAGAAGTCAGTATAATTTCCGTCATAGCTGAGTTTGAACGTTTTGGTACCGCAGTCACCAAAGTTAGCAACTGTTAGGTGTTCTTCGAGTTTGGCCAGATAATCGTTTTTGCATCCGGATGCGGTGGCCAAAATCTTGGATTTTCCGACTGCCAAATTAGTTGTCGATCTTCCCGCTTGGGTGATCAACGTTTTTCGATAGGCGTCTGTCTTAGGCGCTGATGGTTTCGGCACCAGTTTGCCCAAGGGGAAGTAAATATCAGAATCATTTCTGTAAGTCATAGTTAGGTTAAAGTAATTATTCCAGTTTTTGAAGCTAGACGCGTAGGTCGGCGGAATAAGGTTGAGGAAAACAAATGTCTGGTTGCTCTTTCTATTGGCAATAATTGGCAGGAATTTCAGCTTCTTTTCTGGAGAGAATAAAATGGCGTTGAATTGCATATCCTTCACTAGACTGTGCTTCTGCGTGAAGAAGCACCTATACTCATCGCACTGGGCGTTTCTGAATGGCTTATTCCCCTCCTTCCATGTCAAAAATGGCGGGGGGTTGTACATCAAAATGGTCTTATACTGTGACGTGGGCCAGTAAGGCTCCGCGTTTTTGTCCGACATGACGACACTCTTATCCTCTACGAACACGGAAACGGAGTCTTCAGTTCCGAGAAGAATTTCTTCAGGGTCGATCAGATCCTCATTGTCGGAGAATTGGACCAGTTTCTGGATGGACTCGCCGATAAAGCCACTGTACGACGAGTTTTCCTTGCTGGAGCTTTGTCTGCTGATGATTTGGAGTGTCAAGATTAGGGACATAAGCAATAGTGGCAGTAGAATCCGGCGATTTCTCATTCTTGGCTAGAAAAAAAGAAACAGTCAATGTTTTCCGATCAAAGCCACTGCAGATTGCCAGTTTCACTTTAGTATTAGTCACGACACAAGAGATTTGGAGTTGTCCGAGGACCATACCTTAGTTCTAAGAAGCTACCGATGATGGCAGTTACCGTTTGCGCCTCTTGAAGTTCACCTTCGTAATGGGACCAGAACAAATTCGAGACCACTAGAGGCGTATTCTCTCGTTCCCCGAGGGCTCCTCGTGGAATCGAAGGGAACGGCGAGAATAGAGGGAGTCACTCCACGCAGACTCCGCGTACGGAAAACAGCGAGAACAGGGGGAATTTTTCTAAAATGGATTTTGATCGAAAAAAAAAATTTGCAGGTGACAAAACTTATCTGGATCCACTTTAATTTTGGTTTTGTTTCTCCTGATTGTTTTTTAATTATTTTTACATTGCACCAACACCAGCAAAATTGATTCCCCTCCGAATCTGAAAGGGATTTTTTTTTCGTGGGGACTCGCGAGAAGTCCCCGGACAAACAAAACGCGGGGACTCCTCAAGTGGAGTCCTCGGGGAACGGCGAGAGTACGCCTTAGGTCTATATTTCCTCTTTGGTTCGTTGGATTTCGGAATGAAGTGAATACGGTTTGTAGTAGACTAAGACAGGGCCAAGACCCCTAACAACCTGCTTGTGCTTAATCCCAACCCGAAAGCTACCCCAAACACCCATTTTCATACGAAACAGTATTCAAAATCGTTGACAAGCAAGTAATGCCTCAACTCTTCAAGTTCAGTACATCAGCGAGGAACAGGGGTCACTCGAAGAAGATAGTCAAGCCATCCACCAGCAGGGCTGCCAAATTGACACATTTTGTGTCAAAATGACACATTTTGATGTTACGTGACACAATGGCACATTCAGTCGGAAAGATGACACAATCGACGAAAATGACACATTTTTCAGTAGAAATGACACATTTTGGTCTTCTAGTTAGTTCTAGTCTTGTTTTTTTTTAAATGGTGTAAAAGAAAAGTAAAACCAACTTTGCACTCTAGAAAAGTTACAAATTAACGGATGGGAATAGCGCTACCTATCGTTGGCGGAAGTACACAGTGCAGGATGCAGATGCCACGACCGTATTTTAAGTTTAAATGACGAGAACTCTACATTTTCCATTTATCATCGGAGCTGATTGTCCCATAACTTTTATAAATGTAAACTTGTACGGCGCCACGCTGGCCACCCCGACAAACAAATACATATTCTGCAACATCAATTTATGGGACATTTACACGCTGCGTAAAATCCGAGCGTATTTTGAAATCCGAGCGTATTTTACGCACGTATTTGGGTTTCTGACAATACGGACGTATTTGTATATAAAACGGACCGATTTCTCAAATACGTCCGTATTGCTAGAGATCTTTTCAAGCCGAAATACGTGCGTAGAATACGGACGTTTTTCAAAATACGCTCGGATTTACGCAGCGTGTAAATTCACCATTAATCGAATTTTCCTACTTCTTTCATGACGTCACACAAACGTCACAGGCTCTTGATAATTTTTCGAACTGTTTACTCCTTTTCGAACTGATTTGGAGAAGGTTATACATTCAAAACTCCAAATAAGGGTTTGTCAATTAAATATGATACCATTTGTAGCGAAAAAATATGACACATTTGGTGAAACATTATGGAATCTGAGATGACACAAAAAGCACATTTTGAAAAAAAAATTGACACATTGCTTCAAAAAAATTTGGCAGCCCTTTCCACCAGTACCAGAGCAAGAAACCAGTTCTTCTCAACTCGAGTTATCAACAACTGGAATTCGTTGTCCGAGGATACTGTCAAGGCTGAAACAGTGGATGCCTTCAAAGCCAAGCTGGACAAGGAATGGTCATCAAAACCCTGGAAATACGAATGGGATGCAGCAGAGTCATCAACCAGAAACTAGTTCTGCAACCATCAAGCCAGCCAACCAACCACAAAAACCAACCAGTCCACAAACCAACCAATGATGAAAAAGAAAAAATCATCACTCAACCAGCGACTCTACAGGAGCATTGGCACCTTTGTCGCTGGACAATGCGATTTAAGGTAATGAAAGCTGCCCCCCCCCCTCCACCGTCGTATGACACACTCGTTGGCCTAAGCAGGGACCCATACATTTCTTTTACAGGGGGCTTGTCATTTCCTATGTTGCTATGTTGACCGAACCAGTCCTACTTACCAAAAATCCCACTTGGGTCGAAGTCTTCTTCTTCTTATATTCGTTAATGGCATCGGGACAGCTGGGGAGCGCGACCCTTTCCGCCTTCCGGTTGATCTTCTTCTGAGATGTTGACGGGTCGGTCTATGTCACCTCAACTGGGATCGCCGCCCAGGAGGAATTATCCTCCTCTTGGTTGATCTTGTGGAGATTGGCACCTCAACTGGGATCGTAGCCCAGGAGGAATTACCCTCTTCTTATTGATGGTGGGGCTGATAATGGAACCTCGACTGGGATCAGAGCCCAGGAGGAATTATCCTCTTCGTTTTTTTCCTTGGGCTGGCATGGCACCTCGACTGGGATCAGAGCCCAGGAGGAATTATCCTCTTCTTATGGATGGTGGAGCTGACGATGGAACCTCAACTGGGATCAGAGCCCAGGAGGAATTATCCTCTTCGTGTGGATGGTTGGCTGGCATTGGCACCTCGACTGAGATCAGAGCTCAGGAGGAATTATCCTCTTCTTGTGGTTGATGGTTGATGATGTCATTAATTATCCACTTGACTGAGCTGGTTGATCTGTCGCGGCTGCAAGTGTTTTCATCATCGCTCGATAGACGGCTTCTTCAGTTTGCATCTGCATTCTTGTTTGCCTCATTGGACGTGCGCGCCGAAGAGACTCCTCCCTCAAGGCGCCAGCAGCCAATCCCAAATTTTGTCTATCTGGTCGTGAACGTGATTGGACCGTGGGTATTTCTCGAACTATCTTCCGTGCGGTCAACATAGCATCAGAAATCTCTTATTGACAAGCCCCCTGTAAAGGAAATTTATGGGTCCCTGGTCTAAGCGACTAATCCACAAACTGCGCAATTTAGGCTTGAAATACTAATTGAAAGAGTAGATGTCAAAACTTTGCCAGGAAGAAAACAAATCACAAAATAGCTTATTGTCATAATCTTTTGCAAGGGACAACTTTTGAGTCAAAACAAAGCTAGTTTAGGATCCCTTTGAACCTCTGGTCTTGTCATCACAGCAATTATAAAAAACAGCACCGCGAGAATAACATACCTACAAATCCTAGAGTATATAAGGTGGTAAAAACCAGTAAGCGTCTATCTACTTTACGTGGACCTCTCCTCTTTACTTTCCCCTTTGCGTGGCATAGCATTCATTATTTTCTCTGCTGCTTATTCTTTCCTATTTTCAAAAGGTCAACAGCCTTATTTCAAGTCGAGTATAGCATGTCCACGTTGCTAGGATGTCCTACCCAGAAGGTGCTGATTACCAACAGGTTACTGAGCAATACCCAAAGTCGCAGGCAACGGCGAGCAAAAATATAAATCCGGTATAAAAATGACGCAGAACGGGGCAAGTCAGCTAAAATTTGCCACAGCGACACTTCGGCCCTTCTTGGCAAGGGTTCTCATCAAGCTCCCATGAAAAGAAAAAACTTCCCTATATATATATATATATATTCATATGACTTTATTATAAGAACAATAACATAGTAATGTTCCTTGTCCATCGATCGCGATGGACTGAATGTCCATCGGGCATCAGTCATGGGAATAAGGAGAAATGAAAAAAAAAGACGAAGTACTACTTACAAAAGTAGAAACACAAAATTTGCTTTTTTGTCAGTTATGCCATAACCACATGCTAACGGAGGAGTTCCAAGTTAAAGATGCCAGCGTTACACTTTTGGAATTTTATATTATCGGCTAAAAATCATGGACAACAGAACTAGGCCCAGCCAGCACATGGCGTTCTTCACTGTTTTCTGACCGAAGATTGAAAAGTTGTATTTTGTATTTTTTTTGTTTATTTTCTTTTATATACTCCGCTTTTGGAAATGGCGGGTCATAAATAAACTACTTACTTACTTATTTATAATAATTTATTGCTTCTACTTACCATGCCGCACTTTGACATCATAGCCACCAGCTTCCTTGCAGACTTGGCGAAGTCGGCCCCCATCTTCCCAGCAGATACAGCAAAGTCGGCCCCAGATCTCATACCGATTGCCTCAAAGCATCAAGTGATTACATGAAATTCTGTGCTAAAAATTAAAGTCAGTCACTTACAGTTCGATTGCAACATCATATCATCCTTTACCGTAATGAATATATTCGGTACGAGGCGACTGAGAGAAACGTGGTTTTGTGGTTTGTTTTTGTTGATAAGCTTCTTAGTTGTCCGCTTACAACCGCAAACACCAAGAAGAGTGACCAGAACTGTGCCAAAGAAGAGATAATTGTTTTGTCATGCTCGTCTCTTCTTACCTTGTTCGCAAAACAACTGATCTGCTGAGATAACCAAGGACAGAGCTGGGTTCAGCATGAATTCTTACCCCTTGAATTCAGTAGGTATTTACACCGATATCGTATCTTTGGTCGACCTCGTAAAAACCTTCTACCGACTTTTCAGTTTGGGCCGGTTAAAAAAATGTAAAAAAAAAAAGTGGACCCCTTTCTTACCTCTCATCGACTCTCATCGAGGATAATCCTATATTCCTACCAAATTTCCACTTTTGGCCGGATTCCGGACGAACTACCATTTCGCAAGAAAATGTAATTCACATGCGGATTCAACGTTTACTCTTACCCCTACCCCTATATCGGATCTCTTTATTTCTACCAAATTTCCGGTTTTGGCCGGATGCTGGACGAAAGGTTCGGAGAAAAGTTGGCCTTAAAGCACCCGTCGCACCTATAATTCCGTAACCGCTCTATCCGTAATCTCTATTTCATATGGTACATTCTAACCTCCCTAACGACAACTGCTGATTTTTACACCTGTCTTGTTTCTGTATTGTCGATGCTTTTCATGATCCTTGAGCAATTGTTCACCAGAAGCTCCTCGCGTTCATAAGGTTGACCAATAGGAGAAGAGATCCAAAACAATAGTTGCGTTTTTTATCCGAATTCTCCTCGCAATTCTCCTTATTTTGCGTTTTTGGACTATTCGGATGAAGCGAATTCTCCTTTTCTTGCGTTTTTGTCAGAATCGAGAACGGGGAAAGCCTCGCGATTAGTCGCGATTCTGCAGAATCTAGGGGGACGTTTTGGCGTGGATGGCCGTTGAGCTCAACCAAAGATGCCATCCACGCGAAAATGTCTCTGGATGATGGCATCCACGCGATATTGAATCGTGACAGAGGAAGATGCCATCTTCCGCGAAAACACACATCCTTTGGATGGGTTAAGAAAATATCTACCTGTAGGAAAGAGCATTGCACCCGGGTGTGTTTCGGCGCCAACCGGTGTTCAGCGGGAAATAAGAACTTAATATAATAATATAACTTGAATTCTGTATTTATTTTTTATTTTTTATTTATTTTTTTCGTGTCAAAATCGTGTGAAAAATACAAATTCATTTTTCCATTTTGAGCGGCTTTGAGCCTGAACAGAACCCTCGCCAAGAAGGGCCGAAATATAACTCTCATAGAATTCAGCTGACGCCTATCCATTTTGCACTGTCAAATAAAATTAAGAAATTAAAACGAAATTGAAAAACTAAATTAAAATAAAATTACAAATTATTTCAAAAAAAAAAAAAAAAATGTAAAAAAATAAATAAAAAATAATAAATAAATACAGAATTGAAGTTATATTATTATTTTAAGTTCTTATTTCTATTTTAGTAAATTTGTCTATATGCTGTATTTTTTTCTATCTGAACAGTCAGAGTTTCCGTTCAACAGAGCTCGATGAGCCCTGTTGAACGGGAGACATCCATCCAGCTTGATGGTGACGTCAGCCGTCGAGCTATTCACGCGAAAACGTCCATCGAGCTGGATGGCATCAACGCAAAAGCATCCATCATGATGATGGAACGCAACGCATCCACGCGAAAATGTCCCCTAGAAGTTGCTCCGATAGTGAATTCTCGATTCTCCTATCTTCGTTCTCCTCCCTGATTGGCCTGATTGGTCAACAGAGTGCGGGCGTTCAGTATGCATAAACAGGTATACCGGGCGGTGTTGCCAGATTGGGCGCAATTGCGCCATTTGGGCGCATTTTGAAATTCCTTGGCGCATATTTTTTTCAGAAATGCGCCTGCGCACTTTTGGGCGTAATTCTAAAATTCAACCGGCGCATTTGGGCGCATTTCCATTTTCCCGTCACAAGAATATGAAAACGCACTTTCTCACTTCCTTCCTTGTTTTTCTTTTCTCACAAGACCATTTCGTCATTTAAACGACTTTTAATGCCGCTGGTAGGGCGGAATCGTAGGATTTTGAGGGCCTTATAGTTCATCTGAAACTCCTCTGTCATTCTAACTCTCCAACAACGACCTTGCCCCAACTTTCGCGCCAGTAATAGCCCACAATCGAAGAATCACTGTATTTTCTACCAGATTCCCGTACGCCTCAGGCGAAAAAAAATACTAGTCTTACCAACCGAGAATGTGTTCAAAGAAAATCGGAATCCAAGATCAGACAAAAAGTGTGGTTAGCCGAGCCCGACCTTGGAACAAGGAAATTATCACTTTTACAAAAGTAAAAAATGCGCCCAATTGGGGGGCGAAAGTGGGATTCCGCAAAATTGCCCCATTGGGCGCAATTTTGTTAAGGGGCTGCGCGATTTCACAAAAAGGATCTGGCAACACTGATACCGGGTTGCAGACGAGCTGCCAAATTAGTTTTTGTCAAAAGCGAGAATGGAGAAGCGAGAAGAGCAAAAACGGTAATTTGTACGATAATCGAGAATTCAGAAGCGAGAACTAAGAATTCAGGTTAAAAACGACACTAATATTCTAATGAGGACACTGAAAAATGCTGGGAAGATGATATGGTAATAATTCGAATAATTTGATAAAAATCAATAAATTGCAGCAGAAAATTTCTTAAGTTTGAAGGTCAGATTCCCGTCTGAGCGGCGACAAACTTTAAGGAACATACTTTGCGAAAAACTTTACGAACCTCACAAACGCCGTCTGAGTCGTCCTGAACTTTGGTACGCAAGCCGGGTCGGATTAAATACGGGAGGCGTTGAAGGAAAGATTTTTTTACTCTCAGGGCATACAAATCCTGGGTCGTTACACACTCAGTAAGTAACAACAGTCTGAATTGAACTGAACCACAGTTTCAAGACCAGGAAGTTTGCCACGTGTTTTGGTGCAGTTTTTCCGGTTTAACGTTCACGCAGACGGAACTGACCGGTTTGCATGGAATGATCCCAAAATAATGACAGTCTGGACCGTTAGGTGGAGTGAAAAACTACAGTAAAGGTGACAGAGAGATAGTAAAATCCGGATCCAGGAGGTAATGAGCGGAAAATCATAACTTTCACTATTATATATTATCGCCCTTCCTGACGGTGATAGCGGAAAAATTGGCCCGCGGATAGCATGATAGGCTGATATCGCCCGAGCGCAGCGAGAGCCCTGTGACGGATTGTCCGTGTGACGAGTTGTCCCGTGTGACGAATTGTCCTGTGACCAAGTGCCATGTTCTAGAATCCAGAAAACCAGTCGGCTTGGAACCAGTGTTGCCACCGGCAGTAAATTTTTACTAGATCTAGTAAAAAAAATTAAATCAAGTAAATATAGAGGATCTAGTAAATTTCATTTTAATCTAGTAAAAAAGATGGTCCAACCCAGAAGTTGTGTCATTTTTCATAGATTCAGAGGAAATGTACACAAATATTAGGATCCACTCCACTCTTGCTTATCACTCCAGCTGCACTCCAGAGTTCTTAATTTTGTCTGTTAACCAAACCAAGGGTCGGAGCTCTTTGTCAAGTCTTTTGTCCCTGATAGAAACAAAAGAACCAATTGCTTAGTGAAAAATCGACAGTTTTTACAAGAATTTGGCCTGTTCTAAGAAAAAGTTGGCTGTTTTTTATAAAAAAAATTTTGAGTTAGTAAATTTTATTAGAATCTAGTAAAAAAATTCTCCAGAATTTAATAAACTTACTACACTAGCTTCGAATATGCGGCAAAATAAGGTGACAGAATGCAAGGCAATGAACACGGTCTGTGAATCAAAGAAAAGACGTACACGCTACCTTGTGATGTCATCCGTTAGTAGTCTATTAAAATAGACTCAACAAATACCTTAGACTTTGGTGTAGTCCTCTCGCTTTACCCTAGTGTGATTAAAACAAAAATACCTACACAATAATCCATGAATTAACCATGAGAAAAAAACAATTATGGGCCCTTGGGTTGCCTAATGCTAGTAACAATAATTAATCATATACACACAGCAAACTGGGATTTGTCTGTACAAAGGTAACTAACTGAATAGTCTCTTATTAAGGCCTAGGCTACGTAGCGCAAAGGCTGTACATCAGTTTCACAGAAAATATCGCATATACAATTCTTACTTGACCGAAGAAAGACGCTTACATCATTCTTCGCAGCTTCCTCAATGGACTGAGACAAACTGAATCTGTATCAGTTTCAGCATTAAAAGCTTGATGACCAGCAATGCTGCAATGGCTACCCGGGCCGTATAAGTCAAGCTGTTTTGGCTACCCGCCTCAAATTGATATGCGTGCTATCTGTTGATGAAACTGGTTCCCCGCGTTCATACCAGATAAACCTAATAGATGGCATGTAAGAACACTGCGTCACCCGAACACAACTGTAAGCAGAATCCGTCATCATATTAATTGGTCGCGGTTTAAATCCTGTATTAAATGTTAATAATTTCATATTACTAATCGATAAATTAACAGTTTAATAACCATTAATCGAGCACAAAAAAAATAAAACTACTAAATAATCAAGTAAGTTTTTGAACCCAGTGCGAAGTTTAAAACAAGAGGCGAAAGCCTTTTTGTTGCAATTATATTATTATTATATTATTATTAAAAGGTAAAACCGTTGTGGGACTTTACGTGCAACAGATAGCGCCATCAACTGGTGTGCAGGGTAGGCTCAGGTTGCCTTAAAGGAGATGCATCATAAGCATTCTAGCACTTGCAACGTCTAGAACCCCCCCACCCAAGACCCAACATGAAGACACGACTCGATCCGACCGCTGGGTCATCTAGTGGCGCGGGTCGGAAGTGGACGACATGGAGAGGCTGGGATCATAGTTTGACTATGTATCTAAAAAATTGTTTTTATTGTATCAGGCACATGGAAAATGTGTAGAAAAATCAAACTAACTGTTTGCATTATCGATTTCTTTGAGTATTTTGTTTTCTGTTTTTTTCTTGATAATTCCCGAAGTCCAAAGAATTAAGGAAGTAAACCAGATCACAATAAACAAACGCCGTAAATTATACTAAATTCGTTATAACGATTTCTTAGAGATTTTGAAAGTAAGCAAAATAATATTCACCTTCCGATACCAAAAATTGTCAAACTAGCCGAGGGTTTTTACTTCTGACATATCTAAACGTCCACAGGGTGATATACATCGTTGTTTTAATCCTCTTACACGCCCCTCGATTCTAGTAAAACTCTGACCCGCATCGGGAGATCAGTGAATATTTAATGAGTAAGGGCGAGTTGACGAACTTGTTTTCAAGAGTGAAAGTAATTTGTGGATTACCTTGGATACCATGGAGATTCTGGAGAAACCAAAGGTAACTTGGTGTTCGTAAATATTCGACCCATCGTAAAATGATAGTGTGTCCTACCTTCTCGGCCCACATGAACCAACTACTTTAAGATTGGATTAGATCTGGTCCTCTGCCTCACTTAGTCTAGGGGGAAACAACAATGGTTTTCCTAAATCTGTCTTTCTTCTTGAAATTTAAGGATGTTCCAGTGTTGGACCGCAGTTGGGGTTGGGGCACACTTGTCAGCGAATTCTCGTTTGCAGCTATGATGCTCCCAGATTTAATCATGTCCTCGATCATGTCTGCTATCAGGTTTCAGTCCCCGGACGGACGGAAATGGGACGGACTACGGATGAATTCCGCAGAAATTTTAGACAACAGCTACAGCCACCAGGTAAGCGTAATACCTAAAGTGATATCAAGTAAAGAAATATAGTATAGTAGAGTACTAGAAAGTAATGTAGTAATACAATACCTAAAGTAAGTATATAGTAAGTAATACCTATTGTCCTGGCACCTTATGCCTATCTAGTTGGGCAATAATTTTGGTCCTGGCTTAAAACGAACTAGACCTACGTTACCCGGGCAACGTGAAGTGTTGCAGCAACCCTTGTTCGGCTTCGCCGACTAAAGTGTTGCGAGAGCAACACTTTGGTTTTGTTTCTTCACTATCTGTTAAACGCAGAAGTTGTCGACCCATCCAGGTTTTAAAAATGGCATGTTCTAAAAAGATTTTGTTTTCTGAACTTATGACACAATCCGTATTCATATGGTTACAAGCCCATATCCCAGTGATAGACATGGTACCGTATCGTTCTTACCATGAAATACCCTGGCAAAAAATAATAGGTATACCAACTAGCAAAAGCTGGGCACCCCTCATCACCAAATATTCTAGCAACCGATTCGTACCTACAAGTCCATCTCCCCATGATAGACGTGGTACCAAGCTTAAAACGAATCAATCCTGGATAGGGAAAGTGGAGAGGGTTCTTTTATTAATGTAAGTGAGGAACGTATCAATAGGCTATTTGAGTTACTAACGTTTTCTCGTTCGTCTGTCCGTCTATCAGCATGGCAAATCTCGAAATAGTTCAGACGTTTCGTTCAAACTCGGTGAAAGAAACCTGTGGGTCAAATAAAGTAAAGGTCAGGTTTGTGAGATGGGCCCCTTTTTAGCCCTATATTTAGGGGTAAGAGATGAGCTGGAAAATGAAGTCATGAAACAAATATTCTATTATCAAGAAATTATAACGTCGGTTGAGGGGTAAGGAGAAACGCTTTATCAAAATATCCACCTAACCTAACCTTTTCCACCGGACAAGTAATTCGACCGCAATCTGGCAAATTTTCGTAGAATTAGAAGTCTGAAGTGGACCAGAGTATCTGAATAGGGGTAAGGACAATCGCTGAATCGGTGCACCACGTTTTTCCGACTAGGCCTTCATCCCACGAAAGCCGGAATTTCTAGTTGATTGGTTGAGTTGTTCGAACTGTTGGTATTAGAGGAAGCAGAGATGTCAAAATACCATTATTTGATGGTAGAAACGACATTTGATTTGACATTTGATGGGAGAAACTACAAAAATTCGAACTGTCATTTGTGTACGAGTAATACACTGTCAGAAGTGTGATCACAGGTAAAACATTTTTGCGCATCCTTGTGGTAAACGTTATGAGGATATAGACCCTTTTGCGAGGGGTCGACAACTCTCCCGGAATGGTGTACACGTCCCGAAGGAATAATCCGGAATTGTCAGGAATAATCAGGAATAGTCGGGATTATTCCGGAATGGTGCATCAAAAATGAGAGTCGTCGACCCCTCGGTGAGATCTTGGTATAAGTTGTCTGAAGGGGGATAAGCGATAAGGCTTTCATCCCGCATTTGCCCCGTGGAAAAGTAGTAACGGTTCGTTGTTTACTTTTTGCTAGCGCATCTAGCGGCCAAAGAAAAAACTAATTTGGAAGAAACTTTATGAAGGGCGTATGAACTCGTGTAATGTGGGTTCGGTCACGATGTGCGAGCCTGACGTCTGCATGAATTTGCTCAGTGAACTTTATTTCTGGTGTAATTCCGGTGTGACACTCGAAGATACTAGGCCTAACCAGGGACTTATACAGTATTAAACAAATCGAATGTGAAAGCAACAGCTAGTTCTTAAACTAAACAATAATAAACAAACTACAAATTGAAATCTGATAGAGTTCCGACCAGACGCAGTCGACGCAGATATCAAAATATCAGTAAATTAAAAGAGAGAAAAAAAATAATAAAATAATGAAGAGATAATAATAATCACCTCTTTATGCCCATAAAAGATGAATTTTAAGTTTTTTCTTTAGTGTCCAAAAGCGGACGAGATTGCCTGTCTTGTTGCTGTAAAGGGCGAGTTTGATTTGCGGTTTTGTGAAAGTAATGTTGGCTGTGTTAGGACTTTGAGGAAAGAAAAGGTACAGTTGTGTTCGCGATAATCTCTCCTACTCCTACCGAATAATTATCGTTGCTCCCCCATTGTGGAACACATCAGTCACTTCATTATGGTTGCCTTGAGAAAACTACAGCACGCTAGGAACAGACTAGAGAGTAAGAACCCTAAGGCTAGAAAGTAACCGGAATGGTCAGGATTATTCTGTTATTCCGGAATGGTGTACATAAAAAATGAAGAGTCGTCGACCCCTCGCCCTTTGAATGTTATTCTTTCGCGGAACATACCATTTAAATGGGTCATAACAGAAGTTTGTCTCGAAACAGAATACCGAAGGATCATAACGGATAAATTCTCATAACGTTTAACACAAATTTGTGTACACACATGTTTTTTGGTATCAAACTTCCGACAGTGTAGCCATTGCATGTTTGGACTTCAACGTCTTCAAAAGTTGGTTGTGGAATTGGCTTAAACTTTAACCGAAAAGGCCCGAGATTTGACAATCTAGTTACCTATCACTTAATTAACTGAAAAGCCAACTTATTTTTGTGTCATTTAGTTGAATACACTGAATTATTTGGATTCTGCAAAGGGATTTTTATGTTTTCCACTATCTGCTCTAGTTATGACGTTCAGAATATCTGCGGCCGTCCCCACAGTGAAAATTCTACTATGACGCGGGAAATTTTTATCTAAACAGTGGACAGTGGCGATATGGGTGAAGATTGCTTAGTGCCTGAACAAAAAAAAGTCATAAATCTTTCTTGTAAGGCATACAACAAATTAGAGGTACCACAAATCACACGGAAATTCCACTATTTGAAAATCGATTATTCTTGAATAGCGGAACAACCAAGTAACGCATTTTCAGCGGGTCTTCAAGCCAATTTAAGTGAACAAGTGATGGGTAACTAGATTGTCCTATCCCAGTCCTTTTCGGTTAAACTTTAAATAGGCTTGAAGATACGATGACAGTCAGTGTGTCACTTCGTTGCTCCGCTATTCACGGATAATCGATTTTAATTTAGTGGATTTTCCCTATCGAACTTCTGGTACCTCTATGCGTTGTACCTTTGTTGTATGCTTGACCAAAGAGGTTTACGAAAAAATAAAATAAAATTGCAGATTGTCAGTGCTCTACTGAGGAAAATGTAATCGATTGTAGGCGGAAGTGACGATGAAGTGCTTGGCATTCGTCCCCATACGTTTGAGCCACAGTGTTCACCAACTTCACCATTGGCCATTGAAAGGCCGCGTTTGTGTTGAGATTCAAATTTTCCGCGTTAATTTCTTAGCGTTTTTGGGACGACCTTAGAGATTCTGAACGTCACTAGTGAAAAAAAAGTCCCTTGCCACACTTCAGTGTTTTCAGTTAAATGATACAAAAATAAATTGGCTTTTCAGTTAAACTCTAAAAAGTAAGACAGCCTTTCGTAGGCAGATTAACTATGAAAGTCATTTATTAAAATACTTTTTCGGCTATTTATGCGGTTGGTTCATTTTGCCAAGAATCTTCTTGTACCAACAACCGCGGACGTCGCCATCATACGCCTCTGGCAATCTAAATTGCAGAACAGTTACTCCCATCTATCATCGGCAAAAAAAAACTGATTCGTCCTTCCCTGATGCTTCGGGCACGTAAGTAAGAAGCAACGACCTTGCCTTGAGGCAGCAGTAGAGCTTTTTAAGCCACTTTTCTATGGGAGAATGTTTTGTGCGTCGGAATCCCATTGTCTGTCCACGGCGCCTGCCTTCAAAGGAGTTGGTTAATATCGCGAAAAAAGGGGGAAGATCCTCAAGGCGATAAGAATGATTATTGTGAACATAATTGTACTTTTTCTTTCTGCGAAATCCCAATATCAGCCAACATCATTGACAAGTACTAGTAACCAGATTACCCTTTAGTGGAAAAGGTCCATCACCTCGCCGGCTCATTGATTTGACAGGGTCAGTATTTTGAAAGGTACTTCAGTCATGTTACTAGATCATTTCACGGCCATGCCCCCGAAACTCATTTAAATATGAATAAAAAAAGAAAGTAATCCATCTCCCTATTGTTCAGCGGTGAGGCGGTTTTCTTCCAACTATGACGTGTGCGAGTCCGAAGTATTATGTCGCACCAAGACTTTGTTATTTAATAAAAACATATTTGTTTTTATTATTATATTGTCCACATATTATTGTCTCGGAAGGCCAGAAGAGCATGTGGTTCCAAGATGTTGTTGGTTTCTAGTGTTGCGAGGGGCGTAACAGCCTTGTTTTAGCATTGAATCTATATATTTGCCCAAGGCTGTTGGTAAGTCGACGGAGTCAGTGGCGTGGTTCTGTAAGACCAGCCTTGGGTCCTAGATGGAAAACAGGTGCTATGGAATCCACCGAAAGCGTCGGATGACTTGGCCTACTGAGCACTCTGTTATGGTAGAGGGCATTGAAACTTCACGGCAGACTCCACTTGTTCGACCTCCAAGGCCAGCGTGAATTGAAAGCGCTAATTGTCCCTATGCCGCTAGGTCAGAGCTCTGATGATGATGATAGATAGATTTATTTCCCATTTTGTACGACGAAAAATCGCCTTAAACGGAGTATAAAAAAAGGAATAAAATAGAATAGAAACCAAATAGATCCAAAAGCCGAGGCGTCACCTTCCTGATTTTTCTTTCGGCTTCCAGATATCCGCTTCCGACAGGGTGAAGCTTGAAGCAGTTGCCTCACCGGTGAAATTTTTCGTGCTACAGCAGATCGGAAAAAAGTTATATTTCCTTGAAAAAAGTACTATTTGAACTAAAATATGTGTTGCAACAGTTTCACGATCGTTATGTGCACAAATAACAAAATAGAAGTTTAACCGAATAGGCTGAAGTCCGATCGTCTAGTTACACTTCACTTATTTACTTGAATGGACCTGAAAACCCGATAAAAATTCGTTACTTCGTTTGTCCGCTATCCACAGATAATCGATCTCATCGAATGAACTTATTCTTTCGGATTTGTGGTACCTTTATGTGTTTGTCCCTCTATGCTTGAAATATTCAGCAACTACAAAGGTAAGCCATTACCGAAAATAACACATATAACAAATAGACAGATCTTATAATCGCTTCTCTACTCCCTTCAGAGTACTCACTTCTCCAATTTTCGGAGCTCAGAGTCCGTAGCACATGGAAATGCAGGCTTTTGTTTAAATTCAAATTCTTTGCGTGATGAATTTTGGGTTGTCGTGCAAGCAGCGCATATTCTGAACGTTATTCTAGAGCCCCGGGTGAAAAATATAAAATCACCTGTCCCTTAGTTGAGTCAAAATAATTCGCAGTGTATTCAAATATCAGGTGTAAAAGTAAGCTGCCTTTTCAGTTAAACTTTAACTATCTGTCATCACTTTCCTGGTATCGGGGAGAGATGGCTTACTGTACGGAATACCCAGGTATCTTGTAATCTAAAAGGTAAAGTCTCGCTCTAAACAAATTAGTCTCTGTTCATCGCCTTGACCTCGTTATCAACATCCATCACTAGATCATAGGTTAATGAACAGAAAATGTAAGCTTTCTAAATTGAGTGGTAGTGCAAAACTCGTCTTCCGGTGGGCTCGCACCTTATTGTTGTACTGAAGGGAAAAAATAAACATACGAGTTTTATTTGAGCATTGATGACGGTGGTGATCATTGGGAGACTAATATGAATTGAACCGCGGGGTGGCTACTGAACTGGAATATAATTATTCTCAACCCTGTTGGTCCCTTGCGACCTGTGCACCATCATATCAGCATCATCATCAGTTTCTACCGACATGAGGCCTTTCCATCTTATTTCTGAAAATTATGTTATACCTCTTAAGGTTATTAGCGGAGAAACGTGTTGTGAAATCACTCTGAATTCTTTTACCTACGGCATGACATTCACAAAAATATATACCGTTGACCGATTTACCGCTTAAAAAGGCGTTGTCCCGGTCAAGTTGAAAGACGTTCGTAAACATTGGATTCTGGATTTCCTCCTCTATTGGGACACATGAGGTCTGTTTTGATGACTTGGCTGCTTCGTTTAAATGTCGCAGTTCTTAGATCCCTTTGTATTTTCAAGAGTACTCCATTACACGACACTGATAGCCATTTGCTAACACCCAAGATCTGGCAGACGGCTCGAAGAAAGACGAGGGGCACGATCCCTGTTCTAATTTTCTTATTTTTCTTCCTTAAGAGTAAAGTTAAGAGACAAGCCTGTTCTGATGTAATTATTCTCCTTCTTCCTCGATAAATTTTGACAATCGGAGCCTTGTTTCTAGCCTCATTGACTAACACGGCCCAAGTTAACTTAGTCGACGACCAAGGTTCCTCTTGCAGTCTATAGATTTGTATTAATTCAGGAAATAGAGCTGGGGAGTGTGGAGGTCAGAAGAAATTTTCTCTGCCTAATTATTGGGGGAGGTGTGAACCCACCTGTGCATTTTCTCTTCTAAGTCCAAAATTGGGGAAGTGAGTATCCCTGTTCTGATGGTTTTCTTCTTCTTCCTTAAGACAGGATCCCTGTTCTGAGGCATGAGCCCTGTTTTGATAGCCCACGAAAAGGCAGTAGGCCAGTTTTATTTCACAGTGAAAGGGCAGTAGCCCTGTTTGAACAACAAGGCTAGGAAAACTTGCGTAATACTGTTAACGAACCTGTCTCCGACTTTAGGAATTAGAGAAATTCCTTCAATGTTAACTTGGTCAACGAACCCGACTACTACTGTTGGAATAAATCTCAACGGATAAAGCTCCTACTTTGGACTTCCATACAAACAGAAAATCAAATTTGAGTTTACAGCAACAGTTTAGTCAATCTCGTTCTCTCATCAGTTACTTAGCAGGTCGAATTGCATTGCTTAGCTCAGATGCAAGGCCGTATCCGGGGGGGTAGGGGGTTCGACCCCCCCCCCGAAACCCAAAAAATTAATTGTTTTTTGTAGGCTTTAAAATCTGATCTATATATTTTTGGTACTTTTTGGTCCGATCCGCGGGCAAACCCGCCCCCCCCCCCCGAAGGGCAAATCCCCCTCGAAATAAATTCCTGGATACGGGCCTGCTCAGATGATACAGCTTCTTCTTGACAATTTGGTGGTTTTGAGCAATTATGGAAAAAACCTCAAACAAACTATTTAAAATTAAATACTGCCAAATGTGTGGCTATTTGTTTTTCTTTTAATTCATATTACGAGCTAATGTTTTGCGTTTGATCTGGTTTTCCTGTTAAGATCTAATTTGAGCTAACCCAGTCGGGGTGCTTCCGAATCGCGCCACACTCAAGATGAACTCCGGTCGTAGCCGACTTAAAAATATTTTTACTTCTGCCAAATTTCCATTGTTCAAGAAACGGTTTGTCCGCTAATCTCTATCTGACTCATAAGCGAGCGGAATTGACGGACTCATTGCAAATAATGTTGGCTGGTTTAGGATATCCATAGAAAGGGTATGGTAGCATATATAATAATCATTCATGTCGACTGGTTATGGTTTCACCCTATTTTTGCCACATCATTCCTTTCAGCTTAGTGTTTCTTGTCGAGGCGTGAGGATAAATATTCGGCAAAATAAAAATCAGATATTCTTCGGCCCAAGCTGACAGCGAATCGTATTTGACAGTGCAAAACGGAAACGTCAGCTAGATTTTTATTCGAGTTTCTTCTTTTACAAGAAGGGCCGAAATGTAGCTGACGTATCCCTTTTGCACTGTCAAATATAAAACTAAAAATCTGTCCTGAACACGTGTTGCGCAGTAATTCCACAATTAATGCACGTCAACTATTTCTTTCTCACATTATCAATTAATTTCTCTTTGTTTCGACATCAGTTTAACTACCAGAAGGAGGATCTCTGACCTCCTGGGAACATTTCGACGCTCCTGTAACTTGGTAGATCGCCTGATTATTTTTGAGGGTCGACGGACTCGAGTATATGAACTCTAGGTTACCATTATCAGACGCAGATTAGTCGGCTAACCTCTTACAGCAAGAACAAATTATCTGATTTGTTCTTGCTTATAGTACAGTCGTGGTAGAGTAGGGCGATATAACTACCACCGCGATACTGAAGGCAAGCTAATTTTTTGCTCTTCCAATCCAGTCCAAAAATGAAGTGCCTCTAGGTCCGACATCGGTGTCGGTCACTTTCTGCCTCTCTATCAACTAGAGACAACTAGAGTAGATCCTCTACTCCTGGATGACGTTGATAGGGATCTATAGATTTTGTGTTCGATCTTCGTTGGGGATCGTCGAGCTGATAGAATCGGGAATCTTGAGTTCTTTACACAAGAGGCGTTTTTTCGTGACACAATTGTGGGCTACACACTTCTGAGTGTTTTTCGCGGAAACACGATTTGTGCCACACGGTCGAGCCACAAGTTGAAACTCGCGGAAACGCCGTTTTGTCTATCTTTATGCGCTAAATTCAGATGTCTGAATATATAAATAAAAATCATGCGAAATCCTTACAATTCCGTGCAAAAAGGATCTTCAGTTTTATGTCCACATACTTGAGAAAGTTTATAATTTTTTTGTTTTGACGTTGTTTTGCTGCTAAATTTGAATTTCCCGCCAAAATTGAGCCACAGAATCGACGGCTTACTGACGAAACGTCCCCATGACAAAACGTCCCCGTCGAAACATCCCCGTGACAAAACGTCCCCGTGACAGGATGTCCCCATGACAAAACGTCCCCGTGTCTAAACGTCCTCGTGTCAAAACGTCCCCGTAACAAAACGTGCCCATGACAAAACGTCCCCGTGGCGAAACGTCCCCAAGCAAGTTCGCCTCGATCTTCAGGTGCACGATCGAGGTAAAACAACCTCACCGTGTGCATTACAGATCGGACATAGGACCGGTCCCTTGACAAAAAAAAAGTCTTGCTCCGTTACAACTAATTTGCTAATTTGGACAAGTATTTAAGCGCCGGCCGGTAAGTGCCTTCCAAACCTGAAATTCTGGATCAGTGTCACTGGAGAATCCAGTGCATGCAGACATACCTATTTACCTGTAGGTCAAGAGTGCCCCCAAAATCTGCAATGGCTCATAGCCGGCCGAGTCCCGTCCCTTCTGAGACAAGTAAAGAGAAAAGCTAAACAAGTCCTAGTTTGCTTACCTTCATGAAACAAATATAGGTGGATTCGGATCATTGGGCTTTGTTTTTTGAGTTGGTAACAGCCTGTAACATTTTGTAGCAGTCGCCAAGTGATTAATAAACCCTGAATTGCTCGGGATAATATATATATACCTAGGCGATTTTAATCCCTTATTCCCATGCCGTGGTCTATATTCCGCTTTGAGAGAATGCCGGTCTGATGTAAATCTTCAGCCGGGGACGTTTCGCCATGGGGACGTTTCGTCAGGGGACGTTTTGAGTCGGGATGTTTTGTCACGGGGACGTTTTGTCGTGGGGACGTTTTGTCGTGGGGACGTTTTGTCATGGGGACGTTTCGGCGGGGACGTTATTCGAATGGGGACGTTATGTCGACAACCCAAATCGACAATCACCTCGGCAGTTGTTTGTCAATTTGAGCCAAAGCGTCAAAGCGAGCCACGAAAATCTTGTTGGTCGCGGAAACACACTTAGGAGCCGCACAAAAGGCCGCAGAAACGGTCTTTTCGAGCCACAATCGACCCACAAACTGTTTGTGGGGGCACGGGAAAACGCCTAAGGTCTTGGGTTGTGATGTCTTCGGGCTGATATACTCTGCATTGGAACAGGATAAGTTGTAGGATGTGAAAGACGTACATACGATGTTGACAGTTTAGCATGTTTTGACACGATCTCTGTATATGTTCAATTCACAGTCTGTTACTGTTACTAAGAACAAATAATCCAATAGAACCTCCATCTTTGGTCCCATGCAGCGACTATGGATACCCCGACAAAACTGAGCGGAGCTAGAGGTACTTGCTGAGCTTTAAGTTGATACCCGTCTACATCCATCTTCGCCCAATCTTCGCCGCAGCGCATATGAGAGGAAAAACTTATAACAGTCGTGGAGGACCCGCTCTGCAGCTCGTCAAACGTGACGGGATAGACTAAAAACTGGAATGGAACGGAACGAGACGGTGCAAGAGGAACGCGTACTAAAAACTGGAACACGTACTAAAATCTGGAACACGGAACAAAAATCCAGATCTCTGCACCAGGAGGAACACTACTAAAAGGGGCAACAAAGCACCATCCTTCCTTCTTTTAGTGTTTTGTCTGGGAACTAGTTTCCGATCATTCCTATGCATGCAGGAGGAACAAGTACTAAAATCTGGAAGGCCCGTCCTCTGTTGTTTAAGCTCTTGGTTCTTCGTCAGAAGCCAATACTAAAAACGGGAACGAGGATCCCTGTTCTTTAGCACTTGTATCCGTCATCTGGAGGAACAAGTACTAAAATGTGGAAGGCCCAGGGAAGGCCCGTTCTCTGTTGTTTAGCACTGGGTTCTGCGTCAGAACCCAGTACTAAAAACGAGAACGAGGATTCCTGTTCTTTAGCACTCCTGAGGACGAATACAAGCTAAAGAACAGGGATCCTCGTTCCCGTTTTTAGTACTGGGTTCTGAAGAATAACCAAGTGCTAAACAACAAAGGACGGGCCTTCCAGATTTTAGTACTTGTTCCCCCTGCATGCATCGGAATGATCTGAAACTAAAAGAAGGAAGGATGGTGCATTGTTCCCCCTTCTACTAGCCTTCCTCCTGGTGCAGCGTTCCAGATTTTAGTACGCGTTCCAGTTTTTAGTACGCGTTCCTCCTGCACCGTGTCGTTCCGTTCCATTCCAGTTTTTAGTCGATCCCAAACGGGACGTCACAACGATAGAGAACCAATCGGCTGTTACTCTCGAAATTTCTTCTACGGGGCTCTTCTGAGATATTGCTGTTTGTAGAGGTAACGAATTGTGATGTTCCGCGTAGATCCTACCCTCTGCTCGTTTGCATCGGGCATGGTATCGGGGATGTATTCGACTCCGTATGGTCGCAGTGTAGAGATAGGGAGACGAAGGTTCTTGTGATTACTTGTTTTGCAATTATTGGATCTGCAGATGAAAGTACAGTACCGTACTCAGTTAAGTAATACAATTATTTTATTTGTAGTTCGGTTCGGCGTACGCACTCACGCAAGGCAGCAAAATGTTTGGACGTCGGTTGAAACTGGTGAGGCTTATTGTCCCTTCTTGGTAGCGAGGGATACCCACTCTCTGGCACCCGGTGTTATGTCGATTCCTGGCAACCTTCAGACGCCTACCGTCACCCGGTGTTCATGGGTCTGGGGAGTGAGTATCCCCGCTTTTTAGTTAGTGCAGTAACAGTTTTTGCTGGTTTAACAGAAGAGATAATATATTTTTTTTCAAATTATGTGATGCGTGTCGCTATCACATTCAAGCAAAAGTAACATGATAAATTGGAGCTAACAGCGGTTCTTGCCTTATTCGGAGTTCAAACGATTCATTATTTCTCAATAGAATCCATAGACGGGAGAGGTTAGTCTGTTACTTTAATAAATACTTATTATAGTAACGCATTCTACTTCAGTAGTATTTCCATCCGTTCTAGTTCCCGATATTCTTCACTTCATCAGTGTATCCTATCTCCTCTGTTACCAATACACTGATTATTATGGTTGCCGCGTTTATTCTATTTACGGGACGCATCATGCGCCCGATCATTGTTTCCAAGTAGCCTATTCGTCCACCGGTTCTGCAAACTTTGCAGATATTGTCATCGAAGGCAAGGAACATGGAAAGAGGCTAAAACAGCCGAAGCAGTGTGTAATTTTCTGTAAGTACAGCTTAGTTGTCAAACTGTCAACTATTTCAGGACATCTGAGCATAAACACTATGTAGTGCGAGTCCTTTAAAGTTTTCGTTGACAGGTGGGTGCGTTCTTTAAGTTACTTCTATTTCAATGTCTTCAGCTATATTCAGTTTGCTGTAATGGGTAGTGGTCGCTGTTTCATCAGACTTCTTTCGCCGCCTGGTTTCGGAGCTACAGAGCTTTAGAATATACCCGACAAGAGAAGGCAACAGCTCTGATTTTGCAGGCCTGCCTGGCGACTACCGTTGATCCTTAAAGGAGTTGCATCATAAGCATTCTAGCACTTGCAACACCTAGAACCCCCCCCCCCCCCCCCACCCAAGACCCAAGATGAAGACACGACTCGATCCGACCGCTGGGTCATCTAGTGGCGCGGGTCGGAAGTACACGACATGGGGAGGCTGGGATTATAGTTTGACAATGGATCTAACAAATTGTTTTTATTGTAGCAGGCACATGGAAAATGTGTAGAAAAATCAAACTAATTATTTGCATTATCGATTTCTTTGAGTATTTTGTTTTCTGTTTTTTCTTGTTAATTCCCGTAAGTCCAAAGAATTAAGGATGTAAACCAGATCAAAATAAACAAACGCCGTAAATTATACTAAATTCGTTATAACGATTTCTTAGAGATTATGAAACTAAGCTACCGTAAATAATATTCAGCTTCCGAGACCAAAAATTGTCAAACTGGCCAAGGGTTTCTACTTCTGACATATCTAAACGTCCACAGGGTGATATACTTCTTTGTTTTAATCCTCTACACGCCCCTCGATCTTCTCGAAGATTTTAGTATACGTCTGACCCGCGTCAGGAGATCAGTGAATATTTAATTAGTAATGGCGAGTTGAAACCATGTTTTCAAGAGTGAAAGTAAGTTGTGGATAACCTAGGATACCATGAAGATTTTGGAGAAAACAAAGGTAACAGTGTGTTCATAAATATTCGACCCATCGTAAAATGATAGTGTCTCCCACCTTCTCGGCCCACATGAATCAACTACTTTAATTGGTCCAATGAGGGAGTGAAGATTAGAAAATATCTTCCAACACTGGATCTGTAGAATAGGGGTAGGTTAAGGAATCCGCCTTACTGACGGTCGAGGGGTTGGCAACTCACCGTCAGGGTGTACGAGTGCCACAATTTGCAAGTGCCGCACAGTGACACACAGCGTCCTAATTTCGACGCGAAATGTTTTTCGACGGTTAAAATCAGAAGTGCCACACAGTGCCATACGCGTCCTAATTTCGACGCGAGTGCCACACAGTGCCATACAAGTGCCACACAAGTGCCATACTGGAGGGTGTACGAGTGCCACACAGAGTTGCCAACCCCTCGCTGACGGTGCTGATCTCGGATTTTCTGCCCTCAGCCAGGAAGTGCAATCGGCGGTTGGGGGCAATCCATCCTTGCGCTTGTCGCAAACCCTTCCTGCCACCCTCCTCAGATTTCTATAGATACCCATTTGCAGGTGGAATGGTTTTGGCTTGTCTTACAGGATCATGTCACCAACCCAGGGTTGTGCGTGAATAATCGTTATTCGCTGAATTGCGATTCAATTCAAGATTTTACGAATAATCGTGAATCGAATCGTAATCTTCATTTTTTTTTCAGCTGAATTGTGAGTGAATCGTAATCACTTTTTTTCCCGTCGAATCGCAGTGTGATTCAGCCTCATAAAATGAATAAATTGCAGTGAATCGTCCTTCAAAAAGATCAAAATTAGTTTTCCCATGGGTATCTCCAGCTCATGTTTGCAACATCATTGTTCCCGGATTACCGGCTCTGCAATTTCTCGCCATTAATGTTTACTCTTTTTAATCCTCTTGAGGAAACAGAGAGGTATAAATGCATGGGACAATGGTTCTTAAAGTTATTCTGCTAACAGTTCTTGGTCTACGAACATGTCGAAAGTTTACAAACATTTTGTGCCACCCGACAATTCAGTTTTTCTGAACAAGGGTGAAAACGTTTCGTCGAGGTGCTTGCATTGTGGAGTGACAGTACAGTATCGCGTCAGTTGCCCCGGACAAGACCCGCCCGGTACCACCCCCCCCCCGGCGAAAAACCCCCCGACCAAACCTCCCTCGGTATCATAACGCCCCCCCCGAATCCTTGACATTTAATACAAATTCAAAACATTCAACTTGGCTTCCCGTGATCTTAGTCTACCTCAAGTGTCTTAGTCTAACAAACAAGCATGGGACAGTTTGACCGTTGCAAAGCACGTGTATGGTGAAGAGCTGGTAGAATAACTCTGGCACTTTCAAGGTAGTCACCTTGAAAGTGCCATCAGAAAACCAGTGACAGTACAACCCAAGTAGTTCCAGGTTAGGCTCTGTCCCGATGACAAGTATGCGATTACAACTAGGTCTTGTCTTCGCCAGATCCAGTCTTCGCCAGGCTAATCATCTGAGAAAATCAAGTTCAGATATACCTGTATAAGCCATATCTATTTTGACGATACTGATCGAAACTTCCTGCTTTACTGCTGCCAAATTTCCGGTTTTGGCCGAATTCCAAGCGAACTACTTGTCCAGCCAAAAAAAGATAGTTCAGAAACGAATACAGCTTATCTCCTTATCCCTTTTCCGGTTTCAGCCGGATTCCGCACGAACTAAATTTCCGGGTAAAAAATGATTGTCATATACAGATTCAGCGTCTCTTCTTACCCTTAAATCTGTCATCTAATCAACTGCAAATAAAATTTTAACTTTTGACAAATTTTCCAGTTTCGGCCAGATTCCGGGCGAACTACTTGTCCTGCGAGAAAATGGTTTTCACCATCGTGTTCAGCATGTCTTCTTAACCTGTTCCTGCATGTCTTGTTACCCCTAAATTGAATAGCTAATCAACTTCAAATAAAACTTTTGCTTTTAACAAATTTTCCGGTTTCGGCCGGATTCCGGGCTACCTACTGTCCGGCGAGAAAATATTTTTCGGCGATTTCTCCTTGAATCGTTTTGAATCGTGAATTGAATCACTTTTTTGGTGAATCGAATTGAATCGAATCGTTCTGCTCGACAACTGAATCGTAATCGAATTGCGACCGTTAGCGGATGAGTGAATCTTGAATTGTGCGATTCAAAAGCTGGTCGAATTGCACAAGCCTGCACCAACCCCAACCCCCGCCCCAAACTCGACTTGAACTTGCGCCAAAGGGGATCAGTAAATATTCGAGTCCAGCGCGCGCGCTAACTACTCGGCTAGATAAACTTAGTGACTTAAAAATAATTACAGTATTAATGCAAAAAATTAGGCCATTGGCCTCTATTTGATCAGTAATTTTACAGCGTATCCAGGTCCGGCATTATATCAACCCCAAAACAGATTAATCAGGAAATTTAGTTCATTCGTAATTGTCCAGTTTTACCCATATTTCACTAACACAGTGGAAACTATATCCTGTAACTTTCCCCCTTTGAAAGTCCTAATTGAAACTTGCAGTTTGGTTCTCAAAAAATCTTGAGCCTTTTTTATTTGTTAAATTCAGGTTAAATTACAAAATGAGTTGTTAAAGGACTATTCGTACCTATATAGTTGATCAAATTTACATCCCTAATCGTTCCATCCATTATCGTTCCCGAGGTTCCGAACTTCCTATGTGTTATTCAACGGGCGCTAAACGGGCTCGTGAATACTCCTGATGCTTCAGAAACCCAGCAGAGTTTGGGAGGAGTCACGTGTCAAGGACCCATAGATTTCCTAATGCCTCGCCATTCAGGGGGCTTGTCATTTCCTATGCTTCTATGTTGCTATGTTGCCCGACCTACTCCTACTTTCCAAAAATTCTGCATGGGTCGAATCGGCGTTCTTGTTTGCCTCATTGGATGTGAGCGCCAAAGAGACTCCTCCCTCAAGGCGCCAGCAGCCAATCCCAAACGTTGTCTATCTGGATAGTCGCGTATTGTATCCCCGTGGGTATTTCTCGAACTACCGGTTGGTCGGTCAAGAGCGCATCAGAAATATCTTGTTGACAACACCCCTGAATGGCGAGGCATTACAGGAAATTTATGGGTCCCTGCACGTATGTTCGAATGTTGTGATAGAAACTGTACTGTGACTTGTGCTTTAAGCAGTGAAGAGATGTTGAAAAATGGAGTAGCCAAATCCTAATATTCTGATCATGATTTATCTCAGAGTCATATATGACTACATCCTTTTGTACTGGTAAACGTTCGACTAATGGCATAAGCGCATACCAGGATTTTCAGTCAGAAAACGGCGACAACGATATTCATTGACCTAGCCGTAAATCGAAACGTTGTTAGGGGACCGATCAACGGAACCACGATTTTGTTCATTTCTGCGACTAAACTGAGGGATATCTATGACATCATAAATTTGTCCGTCCGTCTGTCTGTGATCATCATACCTCACTATGGAATTTGATATTTCATTGTCGGGGACATTAATCCAGTTAGATGGTTCATATTGGAGTAAAAGCACATATTAAATCAGAGAATGCGATCAGTGCTGCCTCGGATAAACAGATCGGCCGGAATCCGTTTCTGCTAGTGACACCCTGGCAGGAGCTTAAAGTTTAACCGAAAAGGGCTGAGATAGGACAATCTAGTTACCCATCACTTATTCACTGAAAGGGGCTAAAAGAAAATAATATACCTTTCACGAAAGGGGCTAATTCATTTTCATATAGCAGAATTTTCCTGCCGGATTTGTGGTACACCGGCTTGTGTATTGTATGCTTAACGAAAACGATTTAGGACAAGTAAGTGTTCACGCAGTGAGCTACCTTCCGCAAGATGATCACTGGCTACTGAAAGGCCGCTTTTGTGTTGAGATTCGAATTTCCGCGTCATTGTAGAATTTTGCGTTGTGAGGACGGCCGTAGATGTTCTGAACGTCATACTAGATCAAACAGTGAAAAATAAAGAAATCCTTTTACACAATTGAAATAATGCAGTGTGTTCAGTTAAATGAATTTTGCGTTGTGAGGACGGCCGTAGATATTCTGAACGTCATACTAGAGCAAACAGTGAAAAATAAAGATATCCTTTTACACAATTGAAATAATGCAGTGTATTCAGTTAAATGATACAAAAATAGGTTGGCTGTACAGTTAAGCTCACTTCCTCACCCCAATACTAATTTGCTACAAAATAAGCAGCCTCTGCTTAAAAGGGGGGTTCTGCCCGCGGGTGTGACCAGAGCCGTCACTACTAGGGGGGGAGGGGGGACGCTATTCCTCCAGGTTGCTATTATAGCAAGTGGCTAACCCCTTTGCTCACTACCTGGATGTGGTTCGGCTACGCTGGGATTCTTAATTTCCTTCCATGGTCATCGTTGAATAGTAAGCTCTGTAATATCTGTGATTTTTGAAAATCAGGACTTAAAAGGTAACCCATAAGGAATTTTCGACACCTTTAATTTGTAAATCTGTTTTTTGCTCGAAATTGGTTAGAAAGCTTGGCTGGTATTGACTCACGGTGACCCACAAGCAGGGGCTGCGGGGCGGGGCTGCGGCTTTATTATACCGGAATTTCGCCATATTCCTTGAGCAAGATTTCGGTAAATTCCCATTCGGTACATTTGACAAATCTGACCGGATTTTTTTTCTGCAGACCATCTGGGGGTGACCCCCCCCCCCCTCGGGACGGCCCTGTCCACAAAAAGCGGTTAGGATATCGTCAAGCAGAAACTGAAGGATAGATAGGGAATATGTCTGAATTTGTATACAGATTTTAACGTTTTTAGAAGAACAAGCAGATGGTTTGGACGACGACAGATATCTTCTCCTACCGCTTAAACCGGGAAAGCTCTGTGGGCTCTGCCGTGCGGTCCCTGGAGGTAGACAGGCCGCTCGTCTCCGTGATCAGCGCACCTCAGCACTCAGCACCTGAAATTTGGCCAGTCCGAAATCACATTTCCCGAGTGTTAAGTGATTCTGAGGAGCTTGTGGATTTAAGATATAGGCAGGGCAGGTGTATCAAAAGTAAGGACTTGAAATAGCCTGAAACTGAAGTCAACCCAGGATATAAAGGTGAGTGGCTTGGAGTTTCCTTTTGTATGTTTGTGTAAAGGGAGACGGGGTGGGCACTTTGCCGTGTAAAGGCGCCAGCGATTTTGCCGTCAAACACAGGGGGCCAAAGCCCCCTAGATTTACAAATCTTCTCCTTGGTGGTATTTTCTGGTCTCTGATTAGATTTCAAAGCAATGACAACTTTCAGAATATTCAGAAAAATGCTTTAAAATTTACCACAAAATAATGAACAAATTAAATCTTGAGTCGGTGTAATGAACCTGAGATTGGGGTTAAAAATTGATCTTTGCCCCTCCCCCGTACTATTTACTGTTTATGTTCCAGTATTTTGAAACGTTATAGTTTTAACACAGCCTTTAACTATTTAAAACTACCAATGGTTTTGGCTGTTTTAAGCCTTTGTCCAGACGCGTTGACTTCTAGCAACAACACGGAAAAATTTACACAACCAGGTTTTTGACAAATTAGCTTTTTGCAAACATTCATCGGGAGCGTGACGGGCCACGGGGCCACGCATCGAGAATAGCAAAACACGGAGGGTGGAAAAACCGTATGGTTTAGGGAGGCTAGATACAACGTGCCAAGTTAGTTCTTTTATTGTTTGAATATACAAATTTAACACTATTTACATAACGTCCCCAGCAGGGAGACTGGCTCGAAAGCCGGGCGACAAACGGGATAAACAAACAAACCCAGAAGAAACGGATGCAATCACACACATCTCACAAAAAAAAAATAATTACCAAAAATTTTATTTTTATAATTATTATTATTTATCCGATAGCTAAACGGCCGGAAGCTACTCACTTTAATAAGTACAGCTTTAATTTTAATTTTTAATGTTATGTGCCGTATAAAACTCGGATCTCCCGAGGTTAAGAATGGATGGAGCGATTGCGGAAGTAGGTTGCATTAATATTATAAGTACGACAGGTCGTTTAAAGTTCGGGGGAAAACTTGCAGATCCATCTCTCGTTTTCCCGCAGATGTCACGTAGCTCACGTCGTATCCCTCCCAACTCGGAAAACTCTTGCTAATCTAGGTTTGAGAGTGATGCCGAAACTTTTCCGAAAAATTCCAGATCTCTAGCGCTTTTGTCCCTTGAACATGGCATTCTCTAGGATATTTCGGGAGTGTCGATTGATGTTCCTTAGCGTCAGTTCATCAAAGAGACATAGAACGGCGAGGCGTTGCACACTGGATGTTTCTAGTATACCGCACTGACCTCTGGTTACCGTAGGGGGAACCCAGGGTTGCCACTCTCGATATTGGTGTACAGCAAGGTCAGCAAGTATTCGGTGCCGATGTTAGATGTCACGTAGTATTATAGTCAGCATATTTAGTAACGTTGAAAGGACCCCTCTTGCTTATTCTGCCCTTGTAATATCCCTAGCTCTCTTATTGAATTATAAGCTTCTGAAATCCCCACAACTTGTCTTGTTCGCCCGGAATCCGACCAAAACCGGAAGATTCGTTAAAATCAAAATTTATTTCAAGTCTTTTTTGTAAGTTAAAGTTTTACTTGAAGCTGATTAGATGTTCTTTATAGGGATAAAGAGATACGCTGAATTCGTTTCTGAACTTACTTTTTTTTTGCTGGACAAGTAGTTCGCTCGGAATTCGGCCGAAAGCGGAAATTTGGCACAAGTAAAGCAGGAAGTTTCGGTCAATATCGTCAAATAGAGATGGCTTATAGATGTATATCTGAACTTGGTTTTCTCAGATGATTAGCCTGACGAAGACAAGACCCGATTGTCTGAATCAAATATTAAATTTTTGGGATGCCATCGAAACCTTTGGTCTTGTTTTAGGTTTAGGAATGGTTTGAGAAGCCTTTCAGACTATCGGGTCTTCCGAAGACGAATGCCGAACGGTTTTGTGGAATTGGTCACCGTGCTGTTTCTACGACATGGCAAGGGTTTTCGTTTTGTATTTTGTTTTGTTATTTTTCCTTTATACTCCGTCCTTTTCTTTTTTGAAATGACGGGCGATAAACAAATAAATAAAAATTATGCACCTATAATTGGGGGGATCCCAACGGGTTCATAGTTGAGAAAGTAGTTTTTCAAGTTTGCTAAGTTTCTTCTTGAACTCGGAACCGGTAGGCTCCTTGAGTACTCCATCGCAGACCCAATTCTAAGTGTTGATGATCGTATAGCAAACCCTAGTGATAAGGATGTTGCTCACGCCGAGATGGATATCTTTTCTAATGGTGTTCGTGTGATTTCGTATGAAGGTTAATGTTGTCTTTTTTTGTTGTTGTTGTTCTTCGTTTTTCAAACTAAACCCTTTTCTTCTTTGTTTTGTTGGAGGGTCATAAGATAGTTCATTCATTCACTTATCGGATTAGTAATGTTTTACGTGACATGAACTGGGCGGTAAACGAAAACACTTGCTTGCGCGGGAATAAAATTAAAAAAAAACGTAAAAAAACAACAGAAGCCTTCATTTCTACTTTAAAATATTGATTCAAATCTCCGTGAAACAGGCGTGTTTATGACGAAATCTCAGTGGTTCCGCATGGCATCAGCGCATCCAACCGCATAAAAGTTTTTCTGTTGGTCAATTCTTTACTTGCTATGTGAAGGAAGCGACGAAAATAATCTTGGACTCGGTTATGCGCGCATTTAGGTTTACTTTCTAATAACAAAATCGTTCTCAATAAACTGACATAGTTTCCAAGCCATTATACAGATTCATAATTGGCCCTTGTTGTCGCTTTGATATTTTTAATTCATTTACCGACTGATGAGTCTGCTGATTTTAAGTGCGTCACGATTCAGTCACCTGTCGAATCTTTTTGAATGTCAAGGAAATATGGCCAGAATTAAAACGAGAGTCCAGAAGGTGCCCTATTTCTCTTGCTTGACAGGGTTGCCACGGGTAGCACGAAAATTTACTTTTGACACTTTTTTTTCTAGAAGGATCACTATTGAAGCTCTTCTTAGTATAGCTAACAATTTTTCTTCAAAATAACATTTTTTGTTCTCTTTTTGCTTGAAAAGCACGATATTATTTAGAGGAATAGTGCTCTCCAGGCATTTTGTAGTTTTGCACAGAATGATCATCGAATTGTTGCGACGCATTTTTGACATTAAAATAGTACTTTTTTCTATTTACTGCAAGCAACAATTTCACCTGTTTGGCAACCCTGGTATTGGCATGCGTTAGTACAAACTTTCAGGTTCAAGTACAAGGGGTACCAGTATTTTATCAGATAACCTGCTGAAGATTTGGATGACATATGACAGGTTTGTTTGCGAGGGACAACACGTCCTTGATATAAAAGTCGGATATAACAGTCCTTAAAGAGGAGAAGGCAGGATTCCTGTTCTAATTTTCTGCTTCTTCTAACTTACGAGTTGAGGGACAGGAGCCCTGTTCTGGTGTAATTATTCTCCTTCTTCCTTGAGGAATTTCGACGGTCGGAATATCAGCCCCAACGTTAACCTCGTTGACGATCCGACTTTTCGGACTTATTAACTTTGTCCGGTTAACGTCTTAACGACAGAAGGGGTATTCCTAGCACGTCTTTTTTTAAGGATTTAAAAGTCTCCTCAGACAATATAAGTACTGCTGTAGTGAAGGGGAAGAAATAAAATTAGCCTAAACTTAGTTGGAAAGAAAAAAAAAGCATTTTGTATTCTCTTTAAGGTAGGATCCCAGCACACTTGTCGAAAATCAGTTGAGAAAGAAAAGCAGCAAAAGTATTTAGCCTAGTGTTGTTGTTAGATTTTTTTTTTTTTAGATGGAATATCTTTTATTAAGTTCTATACCAGACAACTTCTTACTTCTATACCAATGAGAAAATTCGGTTTAAATATTTGTTTGTCCATGGTTTAATAGAAATTAGAGACTCACCTTCATTTCACTATAAATCTTGAAGCATTCAGTTGAGTTCATGCGACAATCAGTTTGATTCGTTGCCAGTGCAAAACTGCGACTCGTCTCCTAAAAATATCGAATTTATTTTATATTCTGGAGAACAATTGAGCGAATATTTGCACCTCACATTGCCCCAACATTAGGCCATTGTATGAATTTGATGGTGTTAAGTAGGCTACATCAGTCAGGTGAAACTTATACTACTTCGGCCCTTCTTGACAAGGGTCATCTTCAGGTCATAGACAAAACTCAACTTGAGTTCAAGGTCCGCCAAACATGATCTGCAGTCAGCTTGGTCCGACGGGTGCACCATTTCCGGAGCAAAACTGCGTCTCCTAAATTATCAAATTTGGTCTGATTGAGGGATTTTGACCACCATTGTTGGTTGGACATTAATTTTTCTAGGGCATTGGTGAAATTTTCAGGTTAATGAATCGATTTGGTTCCAGGTTAATCTCGGAATTTATTCTCTTGTAGGGTTAACCGAACTAATACCATTTTGTGTTCGTAAACATTCCCATATCAGCAAAAATCTGCTTGTCTAGCCATCCAGTCGAATGTTTTTGTTTGGGATCCCACTGACAGCTTTGTCCTTGCTCAGCTATTGCATGCCCTTAACATTGGGCCGTTGTGTCCTTTTTGTTGATGCTGAACTGGCTAGTAATATGAAGTGTTTGGGCCCTTTGTGTTAAGCGTCCTCTTCAAGCAGTATCGAACTGAAATACTAAAGTGCTCCTTGGGCGGGATTTGAACCGACGACCTATGGTTTACAAATTTACAAGGCCACTCTGTCACTGAGCTACAGAGGGACTTGTGAACATAGTTCGCAAACCACTACAAGAGTTAGATAGATGTGGGCTGTATGAACGGGGATCAAGGACAGTCTATCTTAGCGAAGAGATCGAGATGATTCAAAAAAGAGCCGTAAAGACAATCCTTGGGAAAAGTGACTCGACATACGTTGAACAGCTGGAGAAGCTCGAACTAACAACCTTGCACGAAAGACGGCAAGAACTAATAATCAGCTTCGGGAAATTTGTCTTATCGAGTCGACACCGATCAATCCTACCGCCCGAACCAATTGTAAAACGAACTACCCGTCAATCGAATAAGCTGCAACCGGTGAAGACCAGAACTAACCGATATGCAAATTCATTCGTGCCATATTTTACTAGTGCTTTTAACGATATGAAATGAATAATTGGTTATTTTTGTAATACCGACGTAATTTAGTGAGTTTTATCTTAAATCTTACTACGAAGTCGTGTAATAAATATATCTATCTATCTATCTATATCTATCACGCCGAAATTCATAAACATGCGACCGCAGTGAGCTTGAGCTGATGGAATTCCTAGACTATATCATTCCCCAAAAAAGGGTTGAGTGTGCCATCAGATTAGATGTATGCTACATGCAGAGTAGTTCTTTAGAATACCCAGACAACCCGTGATTACACCATATGTACCGTGACGCATATAGGCGCCCGGAGTTTCATCATTTTTACAGTTACCATGTCCATATATGAAACAGGTTCCGGACTGACTATAGATACTAAAGAACCAGTGAGACTTGACTTGGGTGTTCACACGGACAGAAATTTCTTGGATGTATAAAGAAGGGTAACAAAGAAGCAAATTAACCCCAGCCAGTTTCCTGAGGTTGTTGACCGAAAATTAATGATCAATTTAGAGGTTTCTACCCAGGTATTTAGTCGAGATTTCCTAAATTGTAAAAAGCGACCATTGCGGTTGAGTTAAGCCGACAATTGTCGCATAATTGCAGTGGAAGGAGGTCGTCAGTTTTGCTGAAGGAACTGTTTTTAATAATTTTAATTCTCATTTATTTTTATGGGAGAATTCAAACTTGTCGTAGTGGCTGGACTTATAGCATATTTTTACATTAAGCCCTTTTCTTATAACTAACGCTGGGGTAGGCTGGCTGGGGTGAGCATGGTGGATACCCCTTACTCCCAGAGGTGTGTCAGTATACAGCCTTTTTGTAAGTCACTAATTATCTCTCTCCTCTGGGAAATAAGGTCAAATATACACAATTTAAAATAATTGTAAACAGATCATATTTGTATATATAAACATTAATCGACGCAGATTTTAATAGTCGTTGTTTCCGCCTCTAAAAGTGAACACAGAAAATGCGAAAATAATCCAGCTCTGTAGGGGTGGATAAACATTACAGATTACAGAGGAAATCCTGTAATGTAATTAACATTACAGAGGTAGTCCGAAATCTGGGAAATGAGGATGGATGAATATAGTTTCCCACCAACTACAGCCTTGAACTTCCGATAAAAACTTGTCGTCAAATTGAGCAAATACTGCCGCGTCCCACCCGAAAATCCAACGGTAACGCACCCCTTTGTTCCATTGATTGGCCTTCTTAATTTCATTATCCGTCTAGAAGCCCCAAGTTTAAAATTAAGTTCATTGTTACGAATTGAGGGTGTTGGTTTTTGTGGGAAAAAGCCATTATGAAGTTGAAGGTCGCCTTGTCTGTTTGGTATTTGATATCCCCATGACACCCGATTCTTGGGTTTCCACGTTGTCAGGACGTGTTGGCTTCAATCAGGCTTCAATCAATATTAGTGGAGCCAACTTGGTTTGGTAGTATCAGTGGCCCATGATAAGTTGTTCCATATGTAGGCTACACATCCACTACCAGTTAATAGAGCGGTTTTTTTCCTATTTTTTGGAGTTACTTACGACCACTGCCTCGCATGAGGCAGACATAGAATAGAATAGAATATATTTTCGCGGTGATGCAGGCCGATCCGGAAGAATTTCCCAAACATCCATATATCTTCTTCTTGCCTTATAGTAAACTTCCTCCCCCCAACTCTCCCTGATCACCGCGTACAGACCCAAAGAATCCGAAGCCATACCAGGCCACCAGTGTTGGGAAGTATTTCAAGTATCCTATTTCTGCTTGAAGTACTGCTTAAAGTTTAACTGAAAAGCCGACGAGAACAAAACGAGATTTTCGGGTTTTTTTTTTATCGATCAGTGGATTATATCTCTCTAAGATAGTATTCGAGAGATATGAATAGATAGTATTCTCTCGAATACTATCCTAGAGAGATATAATCCACTGATCGATAAAAAAACCCGAAAATCTCGTTTTCTTCTCGTCGTCATGGACGGTCAGTGTGGCTTCAAACCATATCAACTGAAAAGCCAACTTATTTATGTGTCATTTAATTGGATACACTGAATTATTTGGTTTCTGCAAAGGGATTTTTTTATTTTCCACTATCTGCTCAAGTTATGACGTTCAGAATATCTGCGGCCGTCCCCACAACGTAAATTCTACTATGACGCAGGAAATTTTAATCTCAACACAAAAGCAGCTTTTCAGTGGGCAGTGGTGAGATTGGTGAAGATTGCTTAGTGCCTGAAAAAAAAAAAAAATCTTAAATCTTTCTCGTAAAGCATACAACAAAAATTCAGTACCATAAATCACAAGGTATTTCCACTATTTGAAAATCGATTATTCGTGAACAGCGGAACAACGAAGTAACGCATTTTCAGCGGGTCTTCAAGCCAATTTAAGTGAATAAGTGACGGATAACTAGATTGTCCTATCCCAGCCCTTTTCGGTTAAACTTTAAAGTAAAAAATGGAAATACTTGGGTTTCCCCTAAGTATAACTTTCCTGAAGTGCTTAACACTTCTAGGTATTTGAGGCACCGTATGAATAAATTTTCAAGCACTGGCACCGTACAGCCTGCTTGGCTAACACTCAAAATGCCCACGATCATAATGCCCACGACTCAAAATGCCCACTAAAAATGCCAACAACTCAAAATGCCCACGACTAAAAATGCCCACTACTCAAAATGCCCACGACTCAAAATGCCCACGGCTCAAAATGCCCACGACTCAAAATGCCCACGATTGGATAAATTTGAGGATTTCAGTCCGTAATTAGGCGTGATTGAGTGGCGGGAGGAGTAGACCGACTATCAGAATGTGAACTTGTATAATCTCAATTATAATATAATAGCCTACTGGTTAAATATTTACAAGAAACATTTGTATCCTATCCCTTATAATCTCGTAGTCCGCTGTCCCAGGATAATCGGCATTGTAAACTAGGACGATATTATCCTCCCCTGTGACCACTTTGAACTGTCGGCATCTGAAATTGTCGGCATTTTAGGCCACCAGCATTTCGTGGGCATATTGAGTCCCGAACTGCGATCCCAAAACTGCTATTTTTAATCAAGGAATCATTCTTACCTTCGTGATGCAAGTTAACTATGGTGGATTTGGATCTCCTGGTTTTGCTTTCTGGGTTGGCACAATTCTACACGACATTGCTTTACTTAAAGGACCCCTCTTGCTTATTCTGCCTTTTATAATATACCTAGGTCCCATACAGAATTATAAGCTTCTAAAATCCCCACCTTCCTCCATTGTTTCGTTTTGTGCCTACGAAATTTCAGCGCTTTTTTGGCCTTGCCGAGTTTTGCCCGTCACACAACGAAACGTTTGCCGGGATCTTAAACTTCTGCTGACAACTCGATCACACATAAGGGTCTGAGAAGCTTTTGTTTATTACTTCTTTTATTTGCTTAGTTTTCACACTTTTTAACCACGGCGCGATAAGTTTTCAAATATTTTGCGCCCAGCCGCCGCGTCGGAGAGCAGGAAGGCTGGACATAGTCGACAAGCGCTAACAAGAAAATCGCTAATTTCAGGTGGAAAGTAATGGTATTTTCGAAAATGTTTTTTTCTGATCTATTTCATAGGTAAAAGATAATTTCTAGTAAGAGTTGTGCTTTAAACGCAAACAATTCTGAACTGATCAAGAAACAAAAAAATAATTCCTTTTGAAACCTTTAACGTGGTTAATCCTATCCCTTATAATCTCGTAGTCCGCTGTCCCAGCATAATTTTGGCCTCCCCTGTGGACAGTTTCGGCCGTCGGCATTGTAAACTAGGCGTGATTGCCTAGTTTCGGATATTACCCTCCCCTGTGACCACTTTGAACTGTCGGCATCTGAAACTGTCGGCATTTTAGGCCGCCGGCATTTCGTGGGCATTTTGAGTCGTGGGCATTTTAATCGTGGGCATTTTGATCGTGGGCGTTTTGAAGCGTGGGCATTTTGATCGTGGGCATTCTGAGCGTGGGCATTGTGAGAGTGGGCAAAAAGATCGTGGTGATTTTGGGAACCACCCGTCTGCTTAGATCACGTTGGGATCACATCAGTTTAAACATTGAAATGCTTTTTTGTAGCATTTACTGAACAGTTGAAAGTCTTCGGAAAAAAACTCTGATGAAACTCGGGCAGTTTGTGAAATACATCGCACCCTCGGTTAGCATACCACTAGATGGTAGGAGTTCCATTCAAAGTTGCGAAGACTCTGTTCTCTCAGAGTGCAGGATGCTACTTAAAACAAGGTACAAACTTAAAACTCAAGTACTACCTAAGTACATTTTTGTTTGCAGATATATATTTGTAAGTACTTGGTACTAAAAACTTTATACAAATCTGAGCAGACACTCATCTCTTTCTTCAGATGGAAAATTTAGTTGAGTCAATCCCAAATTTTGTCTATCTGGTCTTGAACGTCATTGGACCGTGGGTATTTCTCGAACTACAGTCCGTGCGCTCAAGATAGCATCAGAAATCTCTTATTGACAGGCCCCCTGTAAAGGAAATGTATGGGTCCCTGATAAGACCAAGTATAGTCTGCCTGTCCGAAGAAGAATGAACACCACAATCCTCTTTTGTTTCGTCTTCACGTCATCTAGCGAAAACAAAACAAAACTTATAATAGAGGAGCAAGATCGCTGTGAAATCATGCTTGTGCAAGGCCGTTGCCAATTCCAGTGAACAACTAACATATGACGGGCCCTTGCTAGATCCAAGATACATGATCGTCCTTCGAGAACACTTTAGCTTTTTCACACAAAAAATATAATTGAAGGTTAGGAAGGGTCAGTAGTCTACAATCGTTGGCTCACGCTCTCCATTATTACATTGTAGCTCATATTTTCACCCAAATTGATCTCTCTTAAACCCATTGTCACCCTTCGTTAAAAAAGCATAAAAGAAGCTTCAAAATTTGGTCGGAATATTGTTGTGTCCAAAGGATTTTAGCGCCCTGTACCCAACTAAAGTGGCAGGTGCCATCGTAACGCCATGCAAATGTTCTACATTATTTTGCGTCACACTTTCCATTTTGATTGATCAGAATTTCACTCTGGTTTTACATGCTATTAATATCACAATGCTGTGTCTGGCCAAGACATGTTGTCACTATAATTAAACATAATAAACATGTTAGTAAATCATGTGCTGATAACATTGAGGCCAGTTACTACTCGCACTGAGTTGGATACTTTGCCTGACGACTGATTTTGCTAGGCATTTAATCAAGTTTCTAATGTTTTAACATAACCCTTTCCTAATAATTCAAGTATTTCCGATTCATAGTTAATTACAGAAGCTACTTTATGTACCCGCTCTCGAGTACGGTTCCACTTTTTCGTTCCTAGACGCGCGTGTATGAGAATGAAGTCCGCATCTTTCGATGTGGTCGGAATATTATTTTTATTTATTATCTGAGTCTCGCGGCAAACGTGTCATTGGCTTAAAGGACACCTCGCACTACATGGCCTGGTGTTTCTGCTCAGATTTTCTGAGATAGTTAACCACTTTACAAATAGGCTGTGCTTCTAGAAAATTACACACGACTTCGGCTGTTTTTAGCCTCTTTCCATGTCAATTGCCTTGGATGACAGTCTTGGCAAAATTTGCTTAACCGGTGTTCGAACGAATAAGCGCCTCAAAAACAATGATCTGGCGCCTGATACGTCACATAAAGAGAGCAAATGTGGCAAGCGTAAAAATCAGCGCATTGCTAATGTAGGAGATAGGATACACTTATGAAGTGAAGAATTTCGAGACCAAGGGTAGATGGAAATACTACTGAAGTAGAATGAAGTACTATTATAGGTACGACGTGTCTTTAGAATTGATGGAGATAAGATCCTTATTTTTCTTTAAAATTTGTTTTTGAACAAGTATTTGTTTTGAAAGTTTAATTTCGCCCCTCCAAGCATGAAAATCTCCATTCGATCCATATTCTGAGTTTTTAGTAAATTTTAAGCTTAGTTCTTAAATCTTTTTCAGATACGATTTTTTTTTAAGGTTCACGCTTTTTAGCCATCCCTTGTTTTGTGGCTTATGTGCATGCATGTGTTTGTGTGATACCGTTCTTTGTCTACCTTCTAGCGTGTGCAAAATCGTGTTGAAAAGAAAAGGACATTCAGTGTACCGTATAACGTCAGTATTCCCGTGACCTTGCATTAGCAAACTCGACCTCAGCAAAAGATTTCTCTCGGAAGCAGCCTTTCCTGTCCATTGTCCATTTTATCTACCGATTTTTGTTTCTTGTTTTATTGTCTGAATGTGCAGTTTTGCCCGCAACTTCCGCTCAGTTAAAATTGAGTAAATTAACTAACAGGTTGGTTGCGATAAATATACTAGTTGGTAAATTGGTAAAAATAATGATACATTTTATTTTTACCCATCAACAAAGCGCGAGACATAGACGGAGAAAAGGGAAGAAAAGAAAACACTGGTTAGAGAAAAAAGAAACAAAGATGCCCAAAGAAGTTCGCTAAGAAGAAGCTAAATACAAAATAATGAACCCTACCGAAAAAATTGCTCGAACAAGAGCTCTACAGGTTTGCGTAAGCCACATGCCAACTCAGTTCGTCGTATAAGCTTGGGTATCTATATTTTAGTTTTTCTGTGTATTTTGTTTAGTTTCTTTTGTTGTTGTTTTTTCTTTCTTTTTCTTTATGTAATCCGCTTTTCCCTCCTGTAATCGGGCGAAACTAAATATATATAGGTCATAAATTACACTGACACGTCATTATCAGCAGAGTTCGTTTTCAATCGTGTTGGCAATCACATTACCACTGAAACTATATGATATTTTCAACCGCTGGATAAATAGGGTTGGAGATTTAAATGGAGCTTTAGATTTGATTAAGAACTTGATTTGTTGCAAAAGTTGGAAAAGAATCCTGGAGAACTTTGTCCTGAATTATTGTTTTTTTTTTTCAGATAAACCCAAAAATGTCGGTCGTTTGGACCCGAAGAATTTTCATCAAAGCCTCCCTTCTCTTCAACTTCTGCGCACTCACCTATGTCGCCCTGCACGCGACCCACACCGGAATGTCTAACAGCGTTACCACCGAGTACAAATCCGGTTACGCCCCCTGCCCTCCCGGATCTGTCCAGACGATAACGGAAAACGGACGGGCTTGCACCACTGCCGAAAGGAATACTGATCTGAGCCCTATCGGAACGGAATCGGACATGGATCCGAACACGACCTTGCTCGAAGCGGCGTCCGTTGAGCCGTCAGTGACGGACAAGCCACCAGCGCCACTCTTCAAATGTTTTGATAAAGAATCGGACTTCCGTTATGGCCAGAGGGGCTCGCAGTATATCCTATATAATTATATAAAGGCTAAAAGGAAGTTCAAATGTGACGAGTCTATAACGCTAACCACTCACGGAGACACTAGCTTCTTGGATAACTTAGTCGTACTTAGTCAGAGATGGCAAGGACCAATCTCGATTTCTGTATACGTTCCCGGCCCCGACTTTGATGACGCCATCAAGATTGTCTCCTACCTTCGTCAATGCACCGTGCCTGAGATTGAGGAGTTCGTCACCTTCCACTTTGTATTTGACAATAGGCATATGCCTCAGAATATCCTCAAGCTGCACTCAAAGGAACAAGGCATACCCTATTTTGAGAGTCAAACGAAGGTTCAAACGTCTGACGGTAAGACCATCGTCAAGGTCACCCACCACGGCGATAAAGATGCCAAGTTCGAGTTGCCGCGCGCTAACTGCTCGATGCCCGCCCCATGGGGCAGTCCCCCGAAGCAGACCTACCGCAACGCCAGGAAACTTCTATACCCTGTAAACGTGTTGAGGAACGTTGCGAGGGAGTCGGCGACGACTCACTACGTTTTCGCTTCCGATTCCGAGTTGTATCCAAGCCCCAACGTGATTCCACAGTTTTTCGACATGCTACGTAGGAACGAATCCTATTTACAGTCAGACAAACACCGACTGTTTGTCCTGCCCATATTTGAAGTATACGAGAACCAAACAGTGCCGAACTCCAAGCAGGAATTGGTGAGTGCAATTTGGAATTTCTTATCTTTTTTTGAAAATGTGCATGAGATTTTCTGCCTACATTCTGTCAATATTAGTCTATTTGCCTTAAATTTCCTAGATGAATTCTCCCTCTGCGATGCTGTCTAAATATATTGGGTCCAACACATCGGCTTTTTATTTGTTTTAGAGGCTGAAGAGATTGCTCGTTGAAGAGGTCCGTTCGTCCCTCCCCCTTACTAACCCGCTTCGCAGAAGTGATCTCAGCGGTAGGATCTAAAGTGTACAAATTTTCCGCTTTCTAGGAGTAATTAGAGCCGTGTCTGAGCCGGCTTGACTTTCAAGTTGCAACTTTAGGTTCTTGTGAATACGATTCTTTATACGATACTTGCAACCAAGACCGTATCAAGATGGGGATAAAAATCGCCTCCCCCGGAAACAGGTACAAATAATCGTTTTTTCCTCGGCCTCTCCCTCTGAACTATGTTCTTGTTTTACTGTTAGGTATGGATTAGGTCCAACTCGCTGGGAGACCCCCCCCCCCCGAAATACGTTCCTGGATACGGCCCTGGTTGCAACTCGTACGACGGGATTGGACATGCCTAAAGCCACTCCAGAATTTTTCACAGATGTCTGAGAAGCGAGAGACGGTTTACTCTTCGTTTTAGAGATTCTAAAGGGGTTGATTTTGTGTAAAGAATAATTTGTGGTGTCACTTGTATTTTAAGGGACAACGGACCCAGGTAGGGTATAACTCTGTGCCGCTGAGTTTCTCGGGGCTTTTCCTCACGGACAATACAGCAAAACAGCCGTATTCCTGAAAGTCCTATGCTTCACATTGAAGTTACGGTCATGGAACTATGTTCTGACTATTAAGTTGCGTTTTATTGGATGTAGTTTCGGTGTAGTTTTGCTTAACAGCGTTTTTTTTTTGGAAAATAGTTTTGCTTCATGCCGTTTTATTTGTCCATTCCAAGGGCTGTAGTTTCGAAACTGAAACTAATTAGCTCAAACTACCTCGCATATGTAGTTTGACTAGTAGTTTGAGTTTCGGAAACAGGAACTCAATAAAACGCAAGTAGACAAAACAAGAGCCAAACTACAAACTTTGACGAAACAGAAGTGAATCGAATAAAACGCAACTTTAGTTAAAGCTGTGGTATCTTGTCGGCTGAAGGGCCCTGGCTGGTTATCTCGTGACTGATGGTAGGCTTATGACCTGTCATCTGTCGGAGCCCCGTTTTAGTCGTAAACAGGTTTGGTTTCGTTCCGTATCCTTCAAGCAAGGACTCAGCCGATCGTTCAATGGTTGCGCCGGTCCCGTGCAGTTCTTAACAAGACCAAAGGTTTCGATGGGATCCCATAAATTTAATATTTGACCCAGACAATTGGGTCTTGTCTTCGTCAGATCCAGTCTTCGCCAGGCTAATCATCTGAGAAAACCAAGTTCAGATATACCTCTATAAGCCATATCTATTTTGACGGTACTGATCGAAACTTCCTGCTTTACTTCTGCCAAATTTCCGGTTTCGGCCGAATTCCGAGCGAACTACTTGTCCAGCCAAAAAAAGATAGTTCAGAAACGAACTCAGCGTATCTCTGTATCCCTATAAGAAACATATAATCAACTTCAAATAAGACTTTAACTTATAAAAAAAAATCCGGTTTCAACCGGATTCCGGACGAACTATGATGTCCGGGTAAAAAATTATTGTCATATACAGATTCAGCGTCTCTTCTTACCCTTAAATCTGTCATCTAATCAACTTCAAATACAAATTTTACTTTGAACAAATTTTCGGTTTCGGTCGGATTCCGGGTGAACTACTTGTCCGGCGAGAAAATGGTTTTCCTATAAGGAAAACAACTACTTGTCCGGGAAGCCCGGCGACCAGTTCTTTGTAAACAAGATGCGTTTTCCATTGCATCATATTTACGTATCTACATTGGCTGTTCTTAGATGGCTTGCAAGTTATTGCATTCTTCTGTCATGACGTACTTCAGAGGCGCTGCGTGGAGAGGAGTTGCAGGCTGGGCAGTTGAATGGCAACTCACTCAGTGGAAATCCTGTGCAACTTTTGGGAACATTTACGACCTTCTTATCCTTGATTGGCTCTTTGAGGCATCAGCAATCAAATCAGTCTGGCGATTTGACCCTCATGTCAAGAACTCGCCTTGTGTACTCAGGAGAGCAGTAGAGTCCTATGCGCCTTGCAAGTCAAAAACTGACGATGTTTTCATCACTTTTACTACCCCTTACCAAGTCAAATATCAATTCAGATCGGGTAATCTTTACAACTCCGCTAATTCGACCAAGGAAAGACCTTTTAAGAGCTCGGGTGTTCCAGACACTCCCAGAAGTTCCCGAACTTGATCAGAGGCGTCATTTCGCTGAAACCTAAGGGGTGGCAGTGGCGGCGTCTCGGGCCCCCTTCGGGGACCAGTGACGCACGGGCGGTTTGAAGTGCCTGGGCGAGGGGTGAATGCCGCAAAATGTACTTGTTGGAAATCCAGCACGGCTGAAAGAGAGGAAAACTAACTGGAACTCGCTGGAGAGCAAGCTTCTGACGACTTTTTGGCAAAAAAATGACAATGAGCGGCGCAGGCAAAAATTTTTGTTGAATTTGCATATTTTCTAACAAAATTTAGCTACTTCCTGAACAAATTTTAGGTTCTAAAATGGCCCATCCCCCAAACTGTAAGTCCAAACCTCAAAGTAAACAGAGCATACTACAATCGTCCCTGCAGGCGAAAATTTTGGAATTCTTTATCTTTTTGGATCACAAATGAAAGCACGGGTCTGGGGATCACAGCGCGGAGCGCTGTGCGAGGCTTCTAAGTCCTCCGGTCCAACCAAACTAGCCACACCCAAACCGTCTGTGGTGGTAAATACAATCTGACTAGATTGCCTACCCCTTGTGGTGTGGTATTCTCGGAAATGGGTATATATCGCTGTATACAGTTGTTTAAATTCGTTGTGGGAGGGGGGGTTTAGGCTCTTGGTCTGTTAACTTATGTGTGAAAACACAAGTGAGCCCTGGATTTGGATGTAGGACACCAGAAACCAAAAGGGGCATAGTTCATAGGCTTACATAGGTGGTGTGGAGGATAGATATTGTCTGCAGATATCGGTGTAATGCACAAACTTTAATGCACAAGTCAAAATAAAGAATGGTACCGTACGAGTGGATATGATGGGGTGGTAAAACGTGCCGAAGGGGGAGGGGGGCAGTATGGTGGTGCTGTGGGTTACAGTATAGGCTACTGTGGGGTGGTATAGAGATAAATATTTCCGGCAGATATAGGTGTACTGCGTAGATTCTAACTCGCAGGTAAAAATCAGAGATAATAACGTATTGGTGGATATGGTGTGGTGGTATGCGACGTACGGAGGGGTGGTATGGCTCTGGTGGGGTCATCAGGTGATAACCACTCCTTAGATATTGGTATTTATCGGGTGTACGGAGTGGCGGCGCCATCTCGAATTCTTCGAGATCCCCTTCGTATAGAGCCTGCCCAATGGTTTCGGTGCCTAACATCACAACCAGGGCGCTAGACGGGTATAAGTGGGTGGTTTATTTTAAGTCACGGATGTTCCAAAAAATGGACAACAGTTGGTGATAACGTGACAAACTGGTAGTGGTGGTAGTGACAGCTTTAATATCCGAACACAATAGCAATTCAAAAGAGACTATAACAGAATGTTCTGCTGCTTCAATTAAATAAGCATAGGGTTTTCTCTGAGGCGGTCAGTGCTGATTGGCTTGTTGCAGAGCGGAGTCACAGGTCATGCTTTGCGTACGTGAGGTCAGCATACCTCTGGGAATTCATTGTATAGGAAGAAGGCATTTTCGGTATAACTTGTCAGCGCCAAGTTACGGGGGTGAATAATGGTATATGTAACTTTTCAGAGTGGGTAGAATAATAGGGGTTAAGTGAAAAGGAAAAGTAATCAATTGGTTAGGTATGATCGCCTGACAATGGTCGCTAGTGATCCGTTAACCTAACTACCCCAACCTAATCCTATTCTAACACTATCCCAACCCTACCCCTAACCCAACCCCTAGCTATACCATACCTCCCACCCCACCTTAACTAAATTATAAACGGCCACACTAGAACAAACCATGCCAAACGAACAAAACCACCGTTGGGGTGGGGGCGAGGTTGCCTCTGAATGCCTTTTATAAAGAATAGTGCTCAATCGTGTAAAACAGGGGTGATTTTTCATAGTTGGGGAGGGGTGGTGATAGACGGAGAGTGACTAGGATCAAAAGTATACAAGATACTTAGATTCCGGTTGACTCAAAGTAAACAGAGCATACTACAATCGTCCCTGCAGGCGAAAATTTTGGAATTCTTTATCTTTTTGGATCACAAATGAAAGCACGGGTCACGACTCAAAATGTTTGGTCACGACACATTTCAAACAATGTGAGACATTAAACTGAAACTGGTACATGATGGTGCTTCAACTCGACCCTTTCCAAATAAAGTGACCTTTCGAAACAAAACTGAAACAGGGTAGCCTTTGCTGCAACACACGTTAAACGCAGATTTAAAACTCTTTTTACCATTTTACAAAATAAACAGGCTGGGATTAAGTGAAAAGGCACTTAGTGTTTGCTGACCCTCTCCCCTTCCTACTCTTACATTTTGTGTTCCGTCGGGGCAGTGCCCCAACCTGAATTTCCAGGGGGGCCCTCAGCTATCCAGGAACAAATCATAATATGATACTGAAAACCATGTTACAAAAATAATGTCTCGCTCTTCATGTTCAGAGTTCAGACACACAACTGATCCAGCCTCAAACGCGCCTTGAAGACATTCGATCCTCGAACAATGGGTCATTATCTCGGATTAAAAAAGGTTCGATTTCCATCAGTTACTTAAGATCAACTGGTATGGCGCAACGAGATGTCACAATTGTGATGAAAAACTGACTTTTTCAGGCTATTTTCCTGTTTTTCCTGGGTAGCTCTGGGCCCCCTTGGACGCCCAAGGGGTGGCAGCTGCCACCCCCTGCCCCCCCCCCAAATGACGCCTCTGAACTTGATGCTGAGTGAAATGGAAAGCGCTGTGCTGCGAGTTAGATGCTGCAAGACTCGGTACCTCGGTCGCAGCTTCACACAATTGAAACCTAAGATTCTTCTTCTTCTGCGCCCAAGCTTCGTGCCACCTTCGTTGTTGACCTTCTCCTTCTGTTCTGTTGAGTAAATCATGTTTCCTTATCTTGATTCCATCGTCGAGTTCAGCTGTACTTGGTGTGGGGTGGTTTGTTTGAGAGTGATTATGCCAATTCCTTTCTTCAGTGTTCCTGTTATTCTGCGGATGAGCAGGTTTTTACCGCAATTGCTGTAGTTCTCTTGTGAAACGGAAAAGTTTCCGACCAAGTATTCCTGTTCTTCTGTCATTGAGCAGACTTTTACGGCAATTTCTTTAAATTTGTGTGTAAGGGCGCCATTCTTGTTCGTTTGGATGAACTATCCTTTCAGTTCGCTCTTCCGGACTAGCGAATCTCTACTACTGATGATGCAGATATACGATCGGGTTTTTGCGGCCAGATTTTTGTCCATCCGGAGAAGGGGAAACAATCTCTTTCTTTTCTTGTAAGGAATTCACGATGGTGCAAGAAATCCGCGCAGGAGTTCCGCTCCGCGACCGCCAGATCCTGGTCGCCTGTTAACCAATCACTCCATCATTTATTTTTAAATGATTATATTCGCAAGTGTTTTTTTTTTTTTTCAGTTTCTACCCGTGTTAGCCTAGTGCTATTAGGGTCTAAATAAAATTGATTGATTGAATATAACAAGTTATCTATTAGATAAAATAGGATTACGACATTATTGTTCCGCACCATAGCCTATGATCCTGACTATCATATCATTGTCGTCAGTGGATAAGCAGATGTACAGTCCCATCCTCAGGCCGAAGATTCAGATATTTGGAAGTGATTAGCCCATCGGAACGGTGGAAGAGGTAGTGCAAGTATGCAAAGTCGAAGCTGAGAATCTGAATGTCATGGTCAGTAAATCAGAGAAGCATCATGTCAGTTCCCATCCGTCTGGCTTCCTGCACGTCATGGATGATTTTAATAACTGAAGGTCGTGTATGGTGTAATTGATGGTTGCCGAGAGTTTTGTGTGGTCTTTGTTACGGCCTTAAAGAATGCCTCAAAATTGGCTGTTTCTCCTTAAAGTCCATGTCCAAACCTGGATCAGAGATTAAAGCCTATAAAAAACAATTATTTTTGTATGTTTCTGTCTGCAAGTAGCAAGCGAAGTGAGTTTGTGTGATACACTTCGGTGGAAGAAAAAGATTGCATGTATAAAAAAAACAGGGAGTTGACTACTTATAAAGCGGAAACAGCTGTAACGAAAGCTGAAAAAACTCCTGTACATCGTGATACTAGCAACCTTCTCCTTTACGAAAACACCACTTCCTTAAGGCTGCCACTCGCACGTGTTTAGAGCTCTCCTCTTTTTACTCCACAGTTGTTGTTTTTGGGATCCCAAAACGTAAGTGGAGGGATACCTATGACATCGCAAAAGTTGTCCGTCCGTCCGTCCGTCTGTAAGCACGATAACTCTCGAAGGGAATGAAATATTTTGATGAAACTTGGTGTGAGCATTCTTCGGGTCAAGAGTAAGGTCGAGTTCATAGATGGGCCCTGTAGGTCTACATTTAGAGGTGGGGGAGGGGGTTCAAGGGGCAAGTAAAATATTTGTAAACAGCTAATGTGATAGTCGATTATGGGGCAAGAAGACACGCTGAACACGAATATGATAACCATTTTCTCTCCGGACAAGTAGTTCGTCCGGAATCCGGCCAAAACCGGAAAGTTTGTTAAAAGTAGAAGTCTTATTTGAAGTTGATTAGATGTTCGATATAGGGATAAAAAGGCATGCTGAACACGAACATGAAAACCATTTTCTCGCCAGACAAGTAGTTCGCCCGGAATCCGGCCGAAACCGGAAAGTTTGTTAAAAGTAAAAGTTTTATTTGAAGTTTAATAGCCTAGATGTTCAATTTAGGAGTATGAAGGCATGCTGAACACGAATTTGAAAACCATTTTCTCGCCGGACAAGTAGTTCGCCCGGAATCCGGCCAAAACCGGAAAGTTTGTTATAAGTAAAAGTTTTATTTGAAGTTGATTAGATGTTAGATCTAGGGGTAAGAAGACATGCTGAACATGAATATGAAAACCATTTTCTCGCCGGACAAGTAGTTAGCCCGGACACTGGATCTCGCGAAGACAAAACCTATTTGTCTGAATCAAATATTCAATTTTTGGGATCCCATCGAAACCTTTGGTCTTGTTTACTTCGTTCTTGTTTCCTTTTGTTTTCTCTTTTTTTTTTAATTCAAAGTTGAAACCGTAGGGCATTTTTTTTTTTTTAATTCATCAGTCATCTATTGAATCTGTTTGTTCTTTAATTAATATCAGCTACTACCCTACAGCTAAGACACCTTTGTGTGTTTTCTCGCAGGAGTGTTATGTTAGCTGAGTATTTTTCTGTAGTATAGTTAAATGAAACTGAAACTGAAATGACCAACTGTTTTACATCTGGATGTCCTTCGGTGACACCGGAATTCCGCCTGTACTTTAGAATCCTTGATTTGCAAATATTCCCTAAGAATGTAGGTTATTGTCATAAGTTTTGACGAACTTCTCGCACAGTTGGTTACCAGTTACCACCGGCTCTTTCTTGTCTGATATCAGGGACCCATAAATTTCCTTTACAGGGGGCTAGTCATTTCCTATGCTTCTATGTTGCTATGTTGACCGAACCAGTCCTACTTTCCAAAAATCCCACTAGGGTCGAATCTGCATTCTTGTTTGCCTCATTGGACGTGTGCGCCAAAGAGACTCCTCCCTCAAGGCGCCAGCAGCCAATCCCAAATTTTGTCTATCTGGTCTTGAACATGATTGGACCGTGGGTATTTCTCGAACTATCTTCCGTGCGGTCAACGTAGCATCAGAAATCTCTTATTGACAAGCCCCCTGTAAAGGAAATGTATGGGTCCCTGCTCATATTCTCTTTTCTCCGCCACTACCGTGTTCTAGCATAGCTTCAGCAAGATGCCTGTAACAGTGGGAGCGTCTGGTAATATATTGTTTTAAGAGCGATTTTAAATGTCTGTCCTGGCAGAATGATTATCACGCCGAATTCGTAAGCGAAGGGTCACTGGTTCGAGTGTTGTACCTACCGTTTTTTTTGGGGGGGAGGAGGTTTGGGGCGTACCCTTGTAAGACAAGCTAATGTCCACCCAGCTTCAAATGGTTACCTGGAGAAATCTGGGGAGGTGACAGGAATGGTCTGCGATGGCACCAGGATGGCTAGCCCGCAACCCCCATTGCGCGTCCTGGCTAAAAGGGGAGAATCGCAGATCAGCACCGCCAGTTAAGCTCGTATGATGCTGATACCTTTACTTTTTTTTCTTTTATTTTTAAATGAACGGATTTGAGGAACAGGATGGTTGTAGGTCAGTCAGAGCTCTTTTAATAATTAGGTTTTAAATGAACTCGCTTGCATGGCCATCACTTGCAAACCTTGGTCTCAATCCACAAGGAAAAAAACTATTAATTGGAGTAGCGTGAGAAACCTGGTACAGTTTAACCCCTCCCACAAATTCGGAAACAACCGCTAAACACTAATTTGCAAAATTAAAACAATCTCATCCTTTTGACATTCGCATCTGCAAGTACTTTGCATGCGTTGTTGCCCACAGGAATGTCCGTGTAGGTTTTCACATGAGCGATCGACCGTTGATTAGTCTCATGCTCGACCTTGCCGAACACTTACGAGCGGTCATCGTCGTCTGTTAGCTTCATCTTGACTCATCCCAGGACCTACGCGCTCATCGCACGCGTTTGCAAAAGTTGTTGATTGACATGTTGGAAGAATGAAGGAGAAACTATTAGCGGCCGATAGGAATGCTTGTTTTGAACACAACTGTTCATTTTCCTTTTTTCAGAACCTGCAACTTCTTTACTCATCCTAGGACTCGCGAGTATACTATTATTCGCCTTATCCTTGCTTGCAATACGTTGTTAAAGTTTAACCGAAAAGGGCTAGGATAGGACAATCTAGTTACCCGTCACTTATTCACTTAAATTGGGTTGAAGACCCGCTGAAAATGAGTTACTTCTCGTTGTTCCGCTATTCACGAATAACCGATTTTCAAATAGTGGAATTTCCGTGTGATTTGTGGTGCGTCTATGCGCTTGTATTTTTGTTGTATGCCTTACGAGAAAGATTTATCATTTTTATGGCACTTGCAGCTTCGCTCAAGTGCCATATACCGATCACTTTTCGGTCTGTCGGTCGGTCGGTCGGTCTGTCAGGCCACTCATCTCGAGTTAGGGTACTTCCAGAGGTGCTAGGACGATGAAACTTGGCAGGCATATTAGGGACCCGACCAAACTAACTTGGAAATAGTCACTTCCCCGATCCGACCACCGTGGGGGGAGTGGAGGGAGAGGGAATCCGGGATATTGACGTATTTATAACTTTTGAACGGGGAATCGGATCTTAATGAAACTTGATATTTGGAAACACCTCGTGCCTCAGATGTCACACATCAAATCCGGAATGGATCCGGTGACTTTGGGGGGAGCTGGAGGGGGGAACCGGAAATCGTGTGACATGTTCGGAGTGGACGGATCGGAATGAAACTTGGTGGGAAGAACAAGCACAAGCCCTAGATCGATGTTGACAAGACCGGACCGGATCCGAGCACTGTGGCGGAGTTGAAGGGGGGGGGGATCCGGAATTCCGGTGATCCCGACTTAAGATGCTTACAGATGTGCTAGGACGATGGAACTTGGCAGGCATATTATGGACCCGCCAAATTTACTTAGAAATAGCCGCTTCCCCGATCTGACCACCGTGGGGGAAGTGGAGGGAGGGGGAATCCGGAATGTTGACGTATTTATAACTTTTGAACGGGGAATAGGATCTTAATGAAACTTGATATTTGGAAAGACCTCGTGTCTCAGACGTCACACTTCAAGTCCGGAATGGATCCGGTGACTTTGGGGGGAGTTGGGGGGAGGAACCGGAAATTGTGTGACATGTTCAGAGCGGACGGATCGGGATGAAACTTGGTGGGAAGAACAAGCACAAGCCCTAGATACATAGTTGACAAGACCGGACCGGATCCGAGTACTGTGGGGGGAGTTGGAGGGAGGGCTCCGGAATTCCGGTGTTCCCGACTTAAGATGCTTACACATGTGCTAGGACGATGGAACTTGGCAGGCGTATTAGGGACCCGACCAAACTAACTTGGAAATAGTCACTTCTCCGATCCGACCACCGTGGGGGGAGTGGAGGGAGGGGGAATCCGGAATGTTGACGTATTTATAACTTTTGAACGGGGAATCGGATCTTAATGAAACTTGATATTTGGAAAGACCTCGTGTCTCAGACGTTACAGTTCAAGTCCGGAATGGATCCGGTGACTTTGGGGGGAGTTTGGGGGAGGAACCGGAAATTATGTGACATGTTCAGAGTGGATGGATCGGGATGAAACTTGGCGGGAAGAACAAGCACAAGCCCTAGATACATAGTTGACAAGACCGGACCGTATCCGAGTAATGTGGGGGAGTTGGAGCGAGGGTTCCGGAATTCCGGTGATCACATGTGCTAGGCGATGAAACTTGGCGGGCATATCAGGGACTTTTCACTCAGGAACAGTCGTTTCTCCGATTTACCATCATGGGGGAAGTGGAGTGAGGGGGAAACCGGAATCTTGAGGTTGTCCAACTTTTTAACGGGTGATCATATCTTAATGAAACTTGATATTCGGAAAGAACTGATGTCTTAAATGTCCCATTTCAAGTGCGGACAGGATCCGATCAATGTGGGGGAGTCGGGGGGGGGGGGAATTTTGTGACACGCTTAGAATACAGCGATTGGGATGAAACTTGGTGGGAAGAACAAGCGTAAGTCCTAGATACATCAGTGACAGAACCGGACCTGATTCGGTCACTCTGGGGGAGCTGGAGGGGGGTCCAGAATTCCAGTGATCGTAATTTAAGGTACTTCAAGATGTGCTAGGACGATGAAAATTGGCTTGAACATTAGAGATTTGACATGATTGGCTTAGAAATCGTCACTTCCCAGATCCGACCATCCCTTAAAGTACTCGATCTTCACCGGAAAGTACAAAAAATACTATTAAGCAAAATCTACATTTTCATGATCCCCATAAACCCATGATCATTTTGCCTCAAGGATTTTGCTTAGAAATGACTTTCTAGCACCCTTAAAGTGCGCATCTTAACCGAAAAGTAAAAAAAAAAATACTTTTCACCAAAACATATGTATTCATGATCCTAAAGGGCCCAGGATCATTTTTGCCTCAAAGGTTTTGATTACAGATGAATTTCTAGCGCCCTTAAAGTGCACATCATCACAGCCAAGTGCAAAAAAAAACTTTTTACCGAACGATACATTCTCGTGATTTCCAATGGTCCGTCGTCATTCTTATCTCAAGGGTTTTGCTTACAAATGATCACAACAAACGCACGAATTGGCGAATTCCTACTTTCATCCTTTTACCAAACCTTGCAAGTGCCATATGAGCTTACAGCTCTTGTTTTTTGTTCAGGCACTAAGCAATCGTCACCAATCTCACCACTGCCCACTGAAAAGCCGCATTTGTGTTGAGATTGAAATTCCCCGCGTCATAGTAGAATTTTCGCTGTTGGGACGGCTGGAGATATTCTGAGCCTCATAACCAGAGCAGGTAGTGGAAAATAAAAAAATCCCTTTTCAGAGTCCAAATAATTCAGTGTATCCAATTAAATGACACACAAATAAGTTGGCTTTTTAGTTAAACTTTAAAGGAGTTAATTGAAATGGTGGAAATAGATGAGAAGCTATTGCCGTTCAATAAGAATGATTATTTTGAAAACAGCTGTACCTTTTCTTTTTGCCAGAACCTAGATCTTCTTGACTCAACCTAGGGTCTACGTGAGTGCATAAGAGCTTGTTAACCGTATTCGCGTTTGCAGTAAATTGTTAAAGGAGTTAATTGAAATGGCGGAAGAATGACGGAAAAACTATCACCGGCCGATAGGAATGCTTATTTTGAACACAACTGTTCCTTTTCCTTCTCTCAGAACCTACAACTTCTTTACTCATCCTAGGATCTACGCGTATCCATGAGTGCTTCTTCCCCTTATACGCGTTAGTGTTCTTTCAGCCCAAGCTGACTGCGAATCATATGTTTGACAAAGCAAAACGGATAAGTCAGCTACGGAGCTATTTTTCGGCCCTTCTTGGCAAGGGTCCTCTTCAGGCTCAAGCTGGAAAATGAACTTGTAGAAAAACACTTAAATGCTTATCCGTTTTGCTTTGTCAAATATGATTCGCAGTCAGCTTGGGCTGAAGGAATATCTATCACCGCGAATCATACGATTCCATTGAACGAATACTTCATCATGACAACAAGTTCGTTTTCCTGGCTTGAGCCCAGGGCCGTATCCAGGAATTTATTTCGGGGGGGGGGGGGGTTGCTCGCGGAATTTATTTCGGGGGGGGTTTTGTCCACGGGTCGGACAAAAAAAGTACAAAAAATACATAGATCAGAGGTTAAAACCTGCAAAAAACTATTACTTTTGTGGGTTTCGGGGGGGTTCGAACCCCCTAACCCCCCCCCCCCCTGGATACGGCCTTGCTTGAGCCTGAAGAGGATTCTTGCCAAGAAGGGCAGAAATATCGATCGAATAAAACTCAGTCGACTATAACGCAGTCACATATTTTTCGCGTTTGCAGTAAGTTGTTAAAAAGGAGTTGATTTGGGGGACGGAAGATGGGGGAGAAACCATTAAAAGGCGATAGGTTTGATTACTGTTAACACAAATGTACCCTTTCTTTCTTCCTAAACCCAACATCCGCCAATATTATCCACTTATAAATACCCTTTATGTGGCGAATTCGTCGGATTTCGACGGCTCATCTCAACCACATTATTATTCAGTAGGTCGGATAGCGTTCGCTAGCTTAGTGGAGTGATACAGCAGCCATTTATTTTATCAGAGATCCCTTGGTTCGTCGTAAAAGCTTTAATATTTGTGCTTAATATGGGTCTATATATTCTTTTGTTTCTTTTGTTGTAATTTTCTTTGTCTTTCTTTATATACTCCACTATTCTCCTTCTGTAAGCGGGCAAATATATATATATATATATATTCCTTCGGCCCAAGCTGACTGCGAATCATATTTGACAATGCAAAACGGACCCGTTTTGAAATGTAGCTGACGTATCCGTTTTGCATTGTCAAAATATATATATACATTTATATATTATGCTTGTGTGTGTGCATCCCTTAATACGACAGTTCGGATCTTCTTAATGCGTCTCCGGGACTGGCGCAGCCTGAGCCTGCGTAACTCTTGATATGGTCAGCCTATTATTTTACCCAAACCAGTTTTTTTAACTCAATCTTTCAGCTATGCCTGCTTATTGTCTCGCAAAATAGCACAAAAGAAAATGAATAGAGGAAAAATCTACATCGCTCTTATTTTACATGGTAGCATAACAAATTCTTTAATGACTACCTATTTTTTTAAACTGAACTAAGTTTTTTTTCGAAATCTTCGCCATCAGGTGCAACTCATCACGTTACTTTAGTTAAAATTGAGGTTAGAGGTGGTCTTGGGCATCGAACTTCCCTCGCCGTTTTCGCCGATGGGTGTTTCCGATTGCTGTAATATAAACCGTCGTGTTTTTGCTAATCATATGTTTGTGGTGTCAGCAACATTCGGTACGACACTAAAAGCGTGGAGTGCAACGGTAAATACTGCAAATTTACAGCCGTGGATGATTAGTCGGCTTTGATAATGAAGCAGGACTTAAAGCACCCATGACATAATTTTTTTAGCTGATACTTACTTGCCCTTTAGGAGATCTTCTGTGGCGGATTATTAAAAAATGTTCGGTCTAGGGAAGAGACTCTTGTCACTACTTAAAGGACCTGTCTTTCTGTGATACTAGTGTAACTTACTTCCGTGATCACTACACCATTCCTACCTGAACCCGGAGACCGATTTTCTTACGGAACACGAATTTTCGTACGACACCTCATTGATTTTCTCACTTGCTGTTTAGCTAACTTCGATGCGTATCGTACTGTCAGGGGTTGCTTGCGAATAGTTTATTCATCAGAAAAAAAACGGTTATTAAATTTTCCCATGTTTTTGCCGGAAGTCAACGGGCCTGGAAAAAAGGCTCAAAACAGCCAGCGCCATGGGTAGCCTAATTGTTAAAAGCAGAGCCTAGAAAGTATTCAATTATTCTAAAATTATGGAACGTAAACAGTAAATAGTTCGAGGAGTTCTTTAAGTAGCGCCATAACCGAAACATGGCCGTTTCTGTTCTCGTGGCTACAATTTTTCGGTTTCGGGTTCTTAGCGATCGCTCCCTCTGAACCGATGGGAATGCTCTGTAAAGAAATCGGTTCTAATTTGTTTATAAGGGGTTCCTTTATAACCAGCTTTAGGCCCCGACCAATCTGGCTATCTGCAAGTGTGCTATTCTCTCAGGTGTTTAGTGCTATCCTCGCTCTCTATTTCTGCCCCCAGTTTTTGTTTCCCTTCTTTCTTGTTTTCTTTTTTTTCTCTCTTCTTCTTTCTCATATTTGAAATCGAAACCAAAGGTTATTTTTTTCTATTTCTTCTCTCCTCTGTTCTAATTTTCTTTCTTCATATATTCAGTTCACCTGTTGATTCTGTTTTTTTTTTAAATTGGTTAGTGTCCTGCCAATGCCAAGCACTCCTGTTTGTGCTTTCCTGGCAGAAATGTTATACTAGTTGCGTATTTTCCTTTGAATGGAGTTAAATGAAATTGAAAACTGAAACTGAAGTAAAAATGGTGAACCTGAATTCGCCTATCCCTGTTTCGATAATCCTCTGTTGGCAATTTAGTGCGTGGCTTATGTGGACCCGTCGTGCCTATAATGCCAATGCAACTTACTTCCGTAATCTGTCCACTCATTCTTAAACCTGGAGACCCGACTTTAAAAGAGTATATTTCTAACCCCCGAACGACAATTCAGTGATTTTCACATTTTTCTCGTTTCCCTATTTCTGCTATGTAACTTGCTCCCGCCGAATGTCTCCAGAAGCTTGCTTGTGAGAAAAAATCTCATGAAATTCTTTCCCTGTTTCTGTTTGAAGTCAATGGGCCAGGAAAAAGGGTTAACACTACAAAAGCCTCGGATAATTTGTTAAAGTTTAACTGAAAAGCCAACTTTTGTTTGTGTCATTTAACTTAATACACTGAATTATTTGGATTGCGCAAAGAGATTTTTCTATTTTCCACTATCTGCTCCAGTTATGACGTTCAGAATTTGTACGGCCGTCCCCACAACGAAAATTCTACTATGACGCGGGAAATTTTAATCTCAACACAAACGGGGCTTTTCTGTGGGCAGTGGTGAGATTGGTGAAGATTGCTTAATGCTTGAACCAATCTTGAACCAATCTTTCTCGTAAGGCATACTGCAAAAATACAAGCGCATAGAGGTAGGCTACCACAAATTCCACTATTTGAAAATCGATTATTCGTGAAAAGTGGAACAACGAAGTAACGCATTTTCAGCGGGTCTTCAAGCCAATTTAAGTGAATAAGTGATGGGTAACTAGATTGTCCTATCCCAGCCCTTTTCGGTTAAACATTAAAAGTAGAGCAAACATTGAACAATTTTAGAAGAATGGAACGGAAACAGTAAATAGGCCTAGTGTGAGATATGCTTTAATTAATTCAGTACTTTTGCAGGTTGCCCTTCTGCGCAGCGGGATGTCTATTCCCTTCCACCAGATGGTGTGCGCCTCTTGCCACAGTTTGCCGCGGGCGCAAGACTGGCAGGATGCCAACATCACTGAAGGTCTTCGAGTTTTCCACGTTGGAAAACGCCACAAGCCACATCACAACTGGGAGCCCATTTTTATCGGAACTCAGGATGATCCACTTTATGATGAGAGGTTATCTTGGGAGGGGCGAAAGGATAAGATGACGCAGGTACGCCTCCGAGTTTTAAAGCACAACTCTTACTAGAAATTATCTGATGATGATGATCCCTCCACTCTAAGCGTGTCACGATATTTCCGGTACCCCCCTCCAACTCCCCCCACAGTTGTCGGATTCGGTTCGGACGTAAAATGGGACATGTGAGGCATGTGTTGTTTCTAGCATCACAGCTGACGAATCCGTTTTTATATTATATGAATATATGTGTCTAAGTCAGCTTGGGCTCAAGGAATATTCATGTGTTGTTTCCACATATCAAGTTTCATTTAGATCCGATCACCCGTTCAAAAGTTACGCATGCCTCAATATTCGGGATTCTCCCTCCCTCCACTTTCCCCACGTTGGTCGAATCGGGGAAGTGACTATTTCCGAGGCAGTTAGGTCGGGTTCCTGATACGCCTGCCAAGTTTCATCGTCCCAGCACATCTGGAAGTACCCTAACTCGAGATCAGCGGACCGACCAACCGACAGACAGACAGACCGACCGACGGAAAAGTGATCGGTATATGCCACTTGAGCGAAGCTGCAAGTGCCATAAAAACCCATTGATATTTTAAAAAAGAAACGGGAAATTTTTTTTCCAAATTTTTTACCATAAAGCGCACTTTTTCTGATGCGTTGCTTTGATTGATTGATGACAGTATTCTGGTTGAAGTTTAAGGCAGACATTCATTTAAGCTAGTTTCACTTTTTAAAATCAATTGAATGTAGGATTTGTAAAAGTGTATGGTCTAGTTATTGGTCAGTTGTAGACCTATTGTTTATATTTTTTCCACTCCCCAGCTTCGACGGATATAAATGAATGAATGGAATTGAATTGAGTGTTTGTTGTATAGCTGCCAGGACCCTATGCGGCTCTATGCAAGCACTAAATTATTCTATCGGCTTTTTTGTGTGAAAGATATGCATTCGTTGGGTTGGGAAGCTATTTGTGTTTTTTTGTGAACCCTAAATTTTTGAAAATGCAACCCCCTCAGATATCCTTTTCTTCCAAGTTCTTTGTCGATCGAAGCCTAGACTATCAGTTTTCTCGTGATTTTTTTTTTTTTCTGTAGCCGACGTCGGGAAGCCGCTTTTTTCCAAGACAAGTGCTATTCCCCTGCTTTAGGGAATGGCACTTTAAAACGGTTTTAGAGTCACAATTTTCCGGAGTTTGATCTTTTGTTTCTTCAAGCATCATCGGTAAAGTTGAAAGTAATTGTCAACCTGAGGGTGCTTCGATAACAAATTCTTTGTTAGGATTTCCGGATCCTGCGAGTAAGTATTTCCAAGAAACTCTTGATTAAAAAAAATGCGGTGTGCTTAAAAATGTGTCTTATCGGCTGATTATTTAAAACACACCTGCCGTGAGGAATTAGAATGTCTTCAGCCTTAATAAGACCGTGCATGGACTCGTGAAATTGCAATGTTATTTTCTTCTGCCTACACAATAAATCATTCCGGTTCTCAGTAGTCTGCAAAATTAGGACGGGGCGTTGTGTCAGTCCAGAGTTCCAACGACAGGTCACATTAATTGCGTAAATTTCAGTAGGCTATGAATTTGGTAGCAGAATTTATCCAGGGTAAACAGGCAAGCTTGTTTTGGACGTAGAGGGCAAATATTAGAAACTCGTGGTAACACCTGTTCTTAAACGATCATTGAATAGGACTGAAACACTTTTTCAAATAAACTGTGCACGCATTTCCGTTTTTCTTCTGTATTAGCAATCCAAGGATGAACAGGATCTAATAAGAGTAATAAGTGGCCTTTTAACTGTCACACTTCTTCTGTCCATTACCGCCCTCGTGCTTGACCTGTACTTTAACAGAATGACTGAATTTTCCTTGTTTTTGAAAATATGGTTGCAAATCACCTTTCACCCAGGCTAACAGGTTTGAAAACCCGATGAAAATGCATTGCTCCATTATTCTGCTTGTTGCTGTTTTGGGCAGGCTATCTTGGTGGAGCTTCCAGAATTTCGTCTCTTTGCTCCAGTCTTCTCAGTTCTGTCTTATTCTCTTCTTTGGACTAGACTGAACTTGAAGTTGGTTGAAATCCTTGCCGTCTTAACTATGATGTCATGTCCCTCTAAAAACTTCGCCCTCCTATTTTGTCGAAGCAGTATCAACAAAATTATTTGCAGACAAATTAAATAAAATTAAAAGAGTTAATAAAGGTTAACTTCAGACATCGAGGCTGATATCGGAAAATAACAGCGAGATGGACATTGAAAATAACCTGTCCGAGCCGAAGGCGAGGCAGGTTATGGAAAATATCAGCCGAGCCGAAGGCGAGGTTGATATTTTGAAATGGCCGTCGAGCTTGTGATTCCGATATCAGTCGAGATGGAGGTATGTTAACTATTATAACTTTTTCGAACAGAATTTCCGCTTTTCGGGGCTGAAAATAATCCAGCCAATCACGTTTCAGAATTATTCACAACAGCCTCCGGGGAGGTTGATATGACAAACAACACCCTCTCCAGCAGGTTGTTATGACTAATTCTGAAATGTGATTGGCTGGATTTTCCGTGGCGTTTTCATTGTGAAGTTTATCGTAATATAACTGACCGTGGGTCATAGGAAGATATGCATTACACGCCTGTTCGAAAAAAGTTATTAGTCGAAATCAAACACCAGAAACCCCACTGCTTTGATGTTCCCGAGTTATAATTTTGTTTTTATTTATTCTTGCAAACTAATGGTAGCTCTATGTAGTTTCAAATACTCTGGAACAGCAGACAGAAACTGTGCACGCATTTCTGTCTTATCTTCTGTATTAGCAGTCCAAGGATAAACAGTATCCTATAAGTGGCCGTTTAACCGGAACACTTTTTTCTGTCCATTTTTACCCTCGTGCTTGACCTGTACTTCAACAGGATGACTGGATTTTCTTCGTTTTTTTTTAAACGTCAGAAGTCATCCCTCAGTCTGCCTTTTATTCTTTTATATATCACGGAATCGCCTGGAGAAATGGAACAGTAAATACAAAAAAAAACAATAGCATAAAATATTCTGTCTTTTCGTGGTTCAGTGATTCCGGGCTCTGCTTAGGGGTCGACTACTCTGTCGGAAACGGCAGTGGTGTTCTCTACTTCGTGTTTCTTTGTAGCATTAGGATTTCTGTTTCGGTCATTGCATATTGCAATCCCTGGTTTCAGTCCAATTGTGTCATAATCGGCAGGACCTGGTTCGCTGAGCTATGCACAATTTATTTCGAAACAGTTAACAAACTGAACTGAACCGGTGACCTGATACCAACTTATTGGTAGATACTTAACTACATTACACTTGACTTTATTTAGAACTTGAAATGAATCAGTATAGTCCCATGAAACTTTACTTCACAGTTGATGGAGGGTTAAATGCTAAGGACAGTGGCTCAAACAATAAATGTTAATAAATGGGTAGCAGTACTGATTGATACGATGATACACGAAAGGCAATCAGGAACGGCGTATCGGCGTTTGTCGCCTCACCACGGTTTGATCCGTTTGTTTTACTAATGTTATTGTACCTGTGTCTCTTTTTGTCTCACGTCTTTTTCCGTTTTTTTCTTCAAGTTTCTACTCCACTATTTATCTTTTTTGATGTAAGTGGGTAATAAATAAATATTATTATTACTACTACTATAACACGTGGATAATGTGCTAACAATCATGTGGTGATATTTCGGTCCTACTTCCAAGGGTCTTCTTCGGTCTTTAGAATGGAAAAAAGAATTAGCGAAAATATCTAATTTGTCCTGTATATGCAGGTCGTTCCGGCCTGTACGTCCCTTCATACAGGTTGGTTTTTTACTAGCTGCGAACAAACCATCAGGGTAGGGCGGTCTCAGACTGGAATTCCTGCCCGGATTTTTTGGCACCATCATCAGTTCCGTACGGAAAAGTTGAGATTATTTCAGTTTAAAGATGAAAATGCAGAAAATCCGCCAGGAAAACCTGATCTTCTACCCGCACCTTGAGACCATGCAGCTGTTTATCTTACGCATGGTAACCATTGAGTACAGTCCGTCTGAATGCGTTCGCCCCTCATCGCTGTTGGCAGATCATAAAACAGGAGTTACCAAGTCAGAACCGACGGGCATCTGAATGGCAATTAACGGTCCCGATTGTCTTTTATATTAATAATAGCAAGAATGCTTCTTACAGTAAAGTGTCTCGGCATGAATCGACGTCATGGCATGAATTTCGTGTTTTTTTTGGCAGTTGGTATTAGTTGTTGTTGGTTTAACGGGTGTTAGTTTATCAGTTATTACTACATTATTCTAAAAAGATGATATCACCTTTTTTTTATTTGTTTCCTTAGTCCGGGATCCAGGCACCTCTATCGTTCAAGGGGGGTAGCAGGAAAGCTGCAGAAGGTTTGAAGAACTTTTCTAGACCAACTTTTTGTGCTGATAACGAAAATCGTACCGCACCACTCCGCACCGATGTACGTCACCGACTTTTTAGCCTATAAAGACCAATTTGGCCTATAGAGACCAACTCTATAAAAACAATTTTCCTAGCAGGACCGCATAAGCTAAATCAGACAAACTATACATATTCTGAATCCTCATACTATGGTCTATCGAATGGTGTATTTCTTATTTTTTTAAACTTACACATTGTTCTTAGAAACGTCTTAGAAACCGAGAAAAAGTGAAATTTGTTGAACTTTTTTAACTAAATTGTCATTTTTCTCGGAAAAACTTCCAGCAAACTACATGTTTTTATTATCTCGTTGGAAAGATAAGCTCCTTACCAATCGTTTGAGCTATTAAAACTTCAAAAACATTTGATTTTAAGAATGTCTGGATTTTTTTAAAGCAGAGCATCCACGTTTTCATCAACGAGTGACGGTAGAAATTTTAAAGGAAATATATTAGTTTGACGGTAAGTTTAAGGTTAGTTTTTTACGTAGAATTTAACTATGACATAATTTTATTTCTTGGGATTTATATTGGTCATATAGGCTATATAATATACAGACTGAGTAGCCTATAATGAACAAACCCGTCATATCTCTCAAAATATATATTATTACGAAATATATTAGTTTGACGATAAGTTTCGGGTTAGTTTTTGACATGGAATCCAATCATGACATCAGTTTTTTCCTTAGCATACGTATAGGTCATGTAGGTTATATAGTCTATAGGCTGAATAGCCTATAAATCCTATAAAGATTTTTTTTTTTGAAAATATAAGTTTTGAATAATCTTTATAGACCTGCTTTTTGAGCCGAGAGCGTAAATCGCGTCGGATAAGACAGCATCTGTGACATTTTGGCCTATGAGGGGAAATTAGGCCTATAAAGACCTGCCCAATGAAAATATTCTAGACAAAATTTAACATCCTGTATTCCCTGCAGGCCAAAGTGATGCGTTTTCTAACTACAAATTATGTTAGGTATCTTGTCGCCAACGTAATGCCACGCTTACCCTTTGATGGGCCGGACGCTGACGGAATCTTGCTGCGAAATCTTGCTTGACGAAAATCTTGGCCGGACGCTGTTCTCAACTATTGACCCGCACTCACCCGCTTGCAACGGAGTTTTCTTTCACGACCAAACTAGATTGCTCTTCGTGGCAACCACCAAGCGACGCCATGTCTCCTTTCACTCATGGTGTTCATGCACAACTGGCTTAGTCATCAAGGCTATTGGGTCTCCCATAGTCTTTGACCCTTCCTAAAGGCTACAATCGGTTCGAGGCCCGTGTTCGCCGTAGAACCAATGTCTTTCGTTGTACCCCTGTCCGCTTCTTCCACCCTTTGGACCGGGGAGGTTGCGTCGCAATCTGGACAGAGCAACTACAGGTCATCGGAACACGTGCATGAACCGGTTTAGTCCTATGGTTCGGACTGGGTTCGACAAAGCAGTCGGTGTGATCTGCCATTGCTATCATTTCCTCATTACCTGTAATCGTCAGGTTTAATTTTCAGTATGGATCGCAGGCATCTTTGGTAGAACAAGGTGATTTTGCGTGCTTCTGCGGTTTTCATCGACGACATTTAGAAGTTTCTACAAGACAGGACCTTCGTAGTCTGGGGCAACATTCAGTATGTTCTGTGCCCTTTTGACTTAATCGGCGATCAGTCTGTTTCAGGGGAAAACGATGGAAAGTCATAGACTTCCACCAGTAGCAGACTTCCACCCCCGGTGCTTATCCATGATCCTTTAGAACCGAATCAGTGACGAACTTGAAAAGAGCTAGCGAGAGGATGAAACCTTGGCAAACGCCTCCTTTTGTCAAGAACTATGTTGACTGCTCTATTTCACCTCTCACTAGAGCCTCCGTCTGGTCATAGAATACCTGAGCAATGCGGATTATCTTGGGACCCTGTCTATCCTGCATTCCCAGCTAGTTGTGTCTTTCTTTACTGAGTCGAATGCAAGAACAAAGTCAACGCAGAATGTCGTGGTTTCCTGTTGATGCTTGAACGATTGATGGCTGCACAACCGTGCTGCCAATGCTCAAGTATACGGCAGAGAGAGAAGAGCGGTGCAGCACACGCTCGTTGTGAAGCCCGCTTTGGTTAGATCTTGTGCGTCTGCCCCTTCAGTCTCTGGAGCTTTGCAGTAGTAGGATAGTTGCGGAGACTTAATCTGCACGTATTATCACAAAAATTCTAGTATAATTTTTACAGTCACCCTTGTCAGCTTTTCTATTGGGGGAGGGGGGCTATGATGGGCTTGCGCCAGTCTTCGGGGACGTGTTCCAGATGCCAACGATGATGTTGTGGAGGTACAGCTAGACAGGCAATTCTGACGGTTCGTCTATGGATGCATTACCATTGTCTGATAGGGATAGTCATAGATTTCCTTTATAGTGAGCGGACTGATGACTAGAGTGTTCCTCTGGTAACGTCGGCAATTATGTTGCGACCCTCCCGTTCTTGTTTCTGTAGGCCCTTATTGTAACGCATACGGCGCAGTCGTCACGGCTGAAAGTACCAGATTCCACGTCAAAAACCAACGCTGAACCTAGCGTCGAACCAATATATTTAGTATAAAGTTTCTACTGCACCTCATAGTAAAAAATTTGGATATCCTGCTTACAGAAATTCCAGAAATCCTAATTTTTTATTTTTAGTTTTAATACCTCTAACGATTGAGAAAGAACTTCTCTTTTTAGTACAGTAATAATAATAAAAAAAAAAAGTTTTCTGGAAATTTTTCCAATAAAAATGTCAATTTATTTGAGAAATCTGACGGGTTTGTTCATTGTAGGTTATTTAGCCTATATGTTATATAGCCTATATGACCTATATGCGTCCCAAGAAAGAAACTATGTCATAATTAAATTCTGGTACTACATTAGATTCTAGATTCTAGTACTCCTCTCTAATAAGTTAAATTTTGTGTAGAATGGTTTCATTGAGCTGGTCTTTAGAGGCCTAAATTCCGCTTATAGGCCAAAATGTCGGTTACCTACACAGGTAACACAGGTGCTGTATTATCCGACGCGATTTTCGTTCTCAGCTTAAAAAGCAGGTCTGTAAAGATTATTCAAAAGTTGTGTTTTCAAAAAAAGAATATCATTATAGGATTTATAGGCTATTCAGCCTATAGGCTATATAGCATACATGACCTATACATATGCTAAGGGAAAAACTACTGTCATAATTGGATTCCACGCCAAAAACTAACCCTAAACTTACCGTAAAACTAATATATTTCCTTTAAAATTTCTACCGTCACTCACTGATGAAATCGTGGATGCTCTGCTTTAAAAAATCTAGACATTCTTAAAACCGACTGTTTTTTAAGTTTTAATAGCTCAAACGATTGGCAAGGAGCTTATCTTTCTAACTGAATAATAAAAATATGTAGTTTGCTGGAAGTTTTTCCGAGATAAATGACAATTTAGTTAAAAAAGTTGAACAAATTTCACTTTTTCTCGGTTTCTATGACGTTTCTAAGAAAAATACGTGAGTTTAAAAAAATAAAAAATATACCATTCGATAGACGATAAAAAGAGGATTCAGAATATGTATAGTTTGTCTGATTTAGCTTATGCGGTCTTGCTAGGAAAATTGTTTTTATAGAGTTGGTCTCTATAGGCCAAATTGACCTTTATAGGCTAAAAAGTCGGTGACGTACATCGGTGCGGAGTGGTGCGGTAGGATTTTCGTTCTCAGCACAAAAAGTTGTTCTAGAAAAGTTCTTCAAACCTTCTGCAGCTCGTTTGCTACCCCCCCCCCCTGTTTTTGAACGATATCGCGGTCTGGATCCCGGACTACCTTGTAGCTTGGATTGATTCGATCTTGTTGTTTACTCCGTTTGATGACTTTTTGAAATATAGTTGATTTTATTCTGTTAAGATTCTGGGGCTTGACCCTCCACTCGTTTTATGCGACGTCTTAATAGAAGGCGTCTGTTGGATCGGCTACATGCAGGCCCGTATCCAGGAATTTATTTCGGGGGGGGGGGGATTTGCCCACTGGTCGGAACAAAAAGTACAAAAAAGACATAGGTAGATCAGAGGTTAAAGCCTACAAAAAACTATTACTTTTGTCGGTTTCGGGGGGGGGCGAACCCCCTAACCCCCCCCCCTGGATACGGCCTTGGCTACATGTCACTTGACAAGTTTTTTCGGCCATTCCAGTTTGCGGCAACAGTTAGAAAAGTTTATCATTCGGCAAGTTCCCAACGGACAAGTTTGTAATCGATCAGTTGGAAAAACTTAGGATAGGTCAAGGAAGGAATTTATTGAAATTAGAAGATACAAAAGTTAAAGTTCCGATGAGTGTTCCTCCGGGTCTAAGATGTCTTTGAGAGTTGTCTCGCTAGGAGAGCCCAGCCGTTGCATAGCTGCTTTACAAGGGTGATGTCGCTGGTTTCATGGTTTACTATGACTTTCAGGGTAATTTCTGTGGGTGGTTCCGAAATCACCGCGACCTTTTTTGCCCACTCTCACTATGCCCACGCTCAGAATGCCCACGATCAAAATGTCCACGGTTCAAAATGCCCACGATCAAAATGCCCACGATTAAAATGCCCACGGCTCAAAATGCCCACGGCTCACAATTCCCATAATTCAAATGTGGAACAGCCAAAATCGAAATCGTCCGAAATGCTGGCGGATTAAAAATGCCGACAGTTCAAAATGGTCACAGGGAAGGCTAATATCGTCTTGGTCCAAAATGCCGACGGCTGAAACTGTCCATAGGGGAGGCCAACATCATCATGGGAATGCGGACTACGAGATTACAAGGGGTAGGACTAATCACGGAAAAGGTTTTGAAAGGAATTATTTTATTGTTTCTTGAAGAACGATCCAAAAAGACCAGCAAGTTAAAGTTCTTAAAGAAAAGTTCCAAGGGGGTTCCTTATGAGGCAGAGGCTTCCTCATGGACGGACAACGCTTTTGCGGCAACTAACCACGAGCCAATACACATGTTTCTTGTAAGTATTTTACCAGAATTATATTATAATTGAGATTATACCAGTTCAACATACGATCATCGTCATTATGTTACTCCGTCTATTATACTCTTCCCGTTGCTCACTCACCCCTAATTCAAGTTTACTACGTTCTGAACACCTCAAATAATCCAATCGTGGGCATTCTGAACCGTGGGCATTATGGGCATTTTGAGTCGTGGGCATTTTGAGTTGTTGGCATTTTTAGTGGGCATTTTGAGTCGTGGGCATTTTGAGTGTTAGCCATTTCTGTTGTTTTTGTGTTTCTTTTTGGGGGGGGGCGGGTGTCAATGACCGGTGGCAAGCTTCCAGGTAGTTCCTAGGTTACTAGGTAGTGCCATGGTTAGTTCAAATCAGTATAAATTCACCTTCGACATTGTGTACTATATAGCCTATACCAAAAAGCCTCTACCACTTGGCTCCGATTGATCGCATTGGTATTTGCCTAACCTCTTAAAACCGCCTTGCGTTTTGTAGGATTACCTAGAACGCGCTTGTCCCGTAGGGACTTGCCGTTCATAAGTTGACCTGCGACTTCTGATGCTGTAGCTCCTCCCACAGGGCGGGGCCAGAGAAACTCCTCCCTTAAGGCGGAGACTCATCTCCAGCAGCAGAAAAATTGCCGAAATCGACTTGCCGAATGAAAACTTGCCGACTGATATGCTCCCGTTGGCTCTGCTGCCTCTGCAGCCACTGACCTCTTTAAGGTTGTTCAAGAGATTCACCACACGTCTTGGGAGTTCCGTCACTCCCTGTCTCTTCTTTGACGTCCACATGTTTTATTGGGGGGGGGGGCAGGAGGTTTTGGCGTAGTGGTTGGAAAGGCGTTTGTTCCCCTGGATCATGTCTGCGCTCTCCCGGATGTTCAACAGAGAAGAGAGCTTGAGTCACATCAAACGCTGATTGTATTGTAGGGCTTTTCTTGCCTACCGGTCATTAGTTTTGTGGGCTCTTCACTGGATGCGTCCAAAAGAGCACTGGGCCGTTCCCCAGGGACTCCCACAGTCCCCGCGTTTTGTTTGTCCCAGGGACTCAATCCCCAGTATTCTCGTGAGTCCTCTCGGCGGGGAATGCTCCGGTTGTCAACACCATCATCAAGAAGGAACCCTTTCACAATCAGTCGGAGTCGATTTAGGGAGTTGCTGTCGTTGGTTTTGAAAAGGGAATTTCCGAGATCAGTGTTTAATTGTGGGATAAGACAGTGGGAAAAAATGGCATCTTTTTAACAGTGATTATGGTTTTGTTTGTAAATAACAAGTAATGAATAACAAGTTGTTAAGTAAAGCGGACCATGACATTTAGAGACTGAATGCGTCACCTGATTTCTTGGTTCCCCTCTTTCTCCGTTCTCCGGGGAAAGACGAGAGTACGCCTTAAGTAATGCTTTATCCTTTTTGAAGGAAAGATGGTATCTTTTGCTCAAAACGCTTCTGTTCCTGATCTATAGGTCTCCCCTCTCAATGGCCATCTGCGGAGACATAGAAATAATATGCCCGGTTCAATTGAGACGTCTATTATATTTGTATTGCTTACACTGATTTTTTTACTGTTTTTTCTTTATTTTTAAATATTTCATTTATTCCTATTCTAGCTTTATTTGGAGCTATTTGGAAAAAATAAACGTGATCGATTGATTTACGCCTGAGAAAATTTTCGACAAAATCTTTTGATGACTGTCGGAAGGTAGAAACTAATTACTTTGTTTTATTTTTCTAGGGATATGCCCTCTGTATTTTGGACTACGATTTCATGATCCTCGATAACGCCTTTTTGGTGCACAAGCCCGGCGTGAAGATCTTAAAAGCGGATACAGTGAGAGACGTTATATCACAGAAGCAGAACGCATATATAAAGTCTACAATCGTGCCAGAGCTGAGAGTATTGTACGGGAGCCGACCAGAATGTTGGTTGTAGTACACCACCTGTGTGAACCAGAGACCCCTTCCAATCCGTACCAAGTGGTGGAACTTTGAAACGTTGCCAAGCTCTTGCGGAGCAGCCGATTGGCTAAAAGACAATTAGGGAGAATTGTGCTTAAAGAGAACATTTAGGCAACGCAGCAGCAACACGAGGGCCAAATTGATTGAACAAGGTATACTTTACATCTGCACCAACCGAAGTTCTGATGAGTTAAGCTTCGAATAGTGTGAACTGGAAACTCATTTCGGGATTAAAATCGTGAACTTCTAAGCTTACAGGGTCACTTACCCCACTGAACTATCACTTCTACCTTTGTTTGATTTAAGCAAGTTACGCTACTATTCGCCTCACCGATCGTGATACGAGAAACAGTGTTTGGAAACGAAGTATCTGTCGAGTCGGACAAATCGAGCGCTGCAACTCGTCCAGTAAGGTCGCATAGGAACGATGGCATGAGTTCTATGCCTTGTGCCAGTTTTCGCGGAAAAAAAACAGTTCAGACGATACATATCGTGTAATCGACCTGTTCACATTTACTTTAAGCCAATAGGATAAATATATTCTGATGAGACTATCGATGGCTTTGTGCAAGAGACGTTATCCCGGTTCGTCTGTACAGAGGTATGCCATAGAGTCAGCGAGAACCAGTGGGGCGCCGGATTACTGAAATGATGTTATACTCAGTAGAGTTTCTTGTGATAGATTTAGTGTTGGGCGACCAGTATTGTGTATGTGGAGCAGATCAGTTTTCACCTAATAACACGCCCCCCCCCCACACACACACACACCGGTTGCTGTATAAGCCCACTGTGGGTCAAATATTTCACTAATTGAAGTAAATTAACTTTAAACTGAACGGGTTTATCATCTATTACGGCTATCTTCCGTCGGAATTATCTGTAACTATCACCGTTATATTCTTTACGCCCGAAAAAGCCCACGTGCTGCCTTGGATGGGGGATGAAAAGATTAATTGTAAAGGGTGAAGAGTAAGGAGAGAATTAAAGATTTACCACCATTTACATGAAACGAGAGCCATCTTGTGATGACAAGTAGAACGACATGACATGCTCAGCACACGCTACGTTAAAGAAATCTGGAACTAGAACAATATGTGGATTTCTTATCCAATATTGCATTTCTTCAGCAAATGAGCAGGCTTGTATGCTAGATTTTCCTTGTACGGTGTTTCACTTGGCCGTTTCCGATTAATTCTTCTTATGGTTCCTTTTTTACTAGTAAATAAATAATTTGCGGTACAGTAGACATGACAAACGCGAGGGGGATGGGGCATTCGCGAAGGTGCTGGCAGGTGAAAATTGACTGTGGCTACACTGTAAAAAAAAATCTTGCAGTATTTGCTACTGGGATTAATCTTGTCTTTATTGAGATAAGAGTATCCCTAATTCGGATTAATCTTATCCCAGTAGAGATAAGATTAATCCCAGTAGCAAATACTGCATCCTAATTCGGAGAAGTTTTTTACAGTGTAGTGTTTTTGTATTTATTGGGGGTGCTGGCCTGTTCTGTTTTCCTCTGTGCTCATGAAGCTAGTCGCCACATAGTTCGAAGAAGGGTTAGTTAGTAGAGCTTTCTCTTTGTTTTCAAGGGCCCATGATATTTATTCGCTTTTCTGTTCAGAAGAGCGTTCCAAGATCGCAATTCCCAGGGCATGCTTCTCTTTGTGCTACTACAATATTGAAGTTTAAATCAGTCTCGCTTTACTCCCTACGGCGCATACGTGCGTGCCTCACTCATAGGCGTAATACTTCTTGGTATTGTTTGCATTTCAACAGTTCCGTTGTCATAGTAACTGTGACACTTTTTTAAACACTCGAAAACTCGCTTAGTTTATCGCGAAACTAACTTATGCTCCCGAAAATAAAACCTACTAAGGTAGAAGGCGAATGGAGTAGACCATACCAGTGACATGCCCCCAGAATCGCGATCCCTGACAGTGTTCTGAGCTCTTGAGATGAGAAAAATTTATGAAAAAACTAAATCACTCAATGTTAGTAGGCTATGCGCAGTCTGGAGGATTTAATATTTAATTCTGTCCATAAGTTAATCCCTTCCTAGAATTTGGGATTCGCTGGCTCGATTTTGTTTTGTAAGTTTGTGTACAGAAAATGAAGGAAATAAGCCATGATTCCTGGTGAACTTCCCTGTTGTAGGTATGAAGTGAAAGACAAAAATGGTCTTCGGCCGGGGTTTGAACCCACGGCCTACGTTCGTTCGCAAACGGCTACAATCGCCAGGTAGAAGAGGATCAATGATCACGCTCGAGGCAAATTTGTCTAAACAGTTCACTTCGTCGCGTCATGGGACTGAATACATTTTAATAATGTCACATGTGCTGTCCGTGTGTACAAGGCAAAAAGGCTTGTAAGGACCAAAACTGATTTTAACAGAGATCAACCTAACATCCGGTTTCCTCCGTAAACCCGTTTCAACATTGAGATGAAAAGCAGTAATACAGCTTTGGAAGATAAGTTCTGTGCCAATTCGTCGGCGTTAGAGCCCGTCCGCTTTCACTACGCTCATTAACATTTGTTACGAAATCCATTCCTATCATGGTTGTTTATTTGAATGTCCTTTAGCGGATTTTTACCACGTTTTCTCCTCAACCAGAGAATTGGACAGTTTTGTAAAGGAAGAATCGTTAACCCTTTTGTAGAACTGCTGTCTTCATTTTTATCTCGTTTCAACCTGGCTATTCAATTCCGGATCTATCTGTGCACCAGTGCTGTCCTCGGAACTGCGGCACTCCACGCGGTGTTCCTATCATCGTGTACTGTTAATGTATGCGGTATAAGAACTACTTGGGACAGCACTTGGTGAGAAAATCCCAATGCTGTGCGCGGGACTGCTACGCGTTTTCGTCCGAGCTACGTCCATACGAAATCAATGCGTTTAGTGTGACAACACTGTCAGAAGTTTCATAACAGATCACGCATAACACTTTCAAGAATAACAACTTTCAAGGAGATCGAGGCACGAATAGTGTACACTTAATTGGTCCTAACACTTTATTTCTAAGTGAAAAGGCGTTATTCTTGAAAGTGTTATGCGCTATCTGTTATGGAAACTTCTGACAGTGAACTACTCGGCTTAACACCCGCTCAAGTTTATCGGAATATGATCGATAATTTTGCATGTCGACCGGGCTTAAGACTTAAGTTTTATCGAATCGAATTGCAGCATTGCCAAATACGTGTTAAAAGAAACGCATGTAGCACTAACCCATTCTTTGTCAATTATCGCTCGATTCATTCTTTCCCCAAAGCGTTCAATTTCCGTGCGACGTATCCCATTCGTCCTAACAGTAATTGCCTTATTTTTGCTTGCATCGACTTTGAATAATGGGAAACAAACGCGTATCCAGTGCTGCGTATCCTTTAACTAAAACACAGTTTCTTTGCTTTAATTTACTCTTCGGAACAGAAAGCGGCTTTAAAGTGTTTACGTAATTAGAAGGGAGGTTGTCTCCGTAGGTTGTTTTAGTTGTGGAGCTGAATAGATGGTGTTGTTTCCGTCCGGTTACATTGTTCGAATTATTATAATATGTTGTAACATAATGTTGGGCAATATTATCGCTGCCTTGTAAAGTACGTAGCTTATCTATTTGTGGGATTATGCCATTGATGGTCCCAGTGATTTTTTAAGTAATAAAATATTCGTGTCTCAGCGTAGACTCTTCGCAGGGCACATTGAAGTGCGATGATATATCAGACCCTTGGTCAGACACGGCCAGGGTTGCCAATGGTCGCAGAATTCTTGTCACAAGTTTTCGATTTCTTTGAAAAAGCTAACCAGAATTCTGCGACCCTAGGCCGTAAAAAAGGCAAAATCATGTGATTGTGAAGCTGAAAAAGCGAGATTTCTCGATTTCTCGTTAATATTTGGTTAAAAAGGACCGAGTTTCGTAGACACCAGAATGTGACAGGTTTTTGCTGCCAAATATCACAGGTTCCGTCAGAGAAAAGTGACAACACTGGACACGGTTGCGCAGAATCAGGGCAGCGTTTGCGCAAAAACAGTTCAGCCGTAGACAGGGCTTGGCTAAATCTCAGTAGCTTTATAACCCCATGGTGCCTTCAAATTAGTTGGCGTTATAATTTAACTTGATGCTATTTGAAAGTTCCTATGAACGCCATTTGGCTTTCATAAAAGGGTAAAAAGATTGCCCAGTGGCCGATGAAGCTGCGGTCATACGGTGCACATAAAGAGCGTAATAGCATAACGGAAAAATACAAGTTTCCGATCTCCACCTCTATGCAAGCGTAAGCATTTTTTCCGCAATATGCCTATTGTAAACACTCACGTTACGGAAAATTCGGTTTCAAGGTAACATTTCCGGAAGCTCCTTTCTTTTTGAACGAATCTTCCCAGAATCTCCCACTAGGAAACGACCCTTACAACCCGAACCGAAGAATATGAAAAAAAAATCCGGTTTAAAGTAACATCTCCGGAACCTATTTTCTTTGCGAAAGAATCCTCGACCCAGTAAGTAAACCACCCTTAGAACCCTGAACCAAAGAATATGTACATCCAAGGTGTAAATACTCTTTGTCACTGGCAAGAGTGCTTCAGGTTTCGTGAAGATTTCTTTGAAACCGGATGTGATGCTTCTTGCAAGACAAGTATTCCATCATCCGAAGATGACTGCGAATCATAGTGGCGTTTTCTATCGACGATTAGTTCGACGATAGCGTAGCCGTTTGATTTTTTGGTGTTTTCGACGTTCGCCGGAAGCCAATTGCCGTAGCTGTTTATCTTAGCTTCTGTTTTTGTTCTGATCGGCTAACGTTTATCGCCTAAATTCTTGTTCATCGCCGATCGGCCTGGGACTCGCCGTTTCCCGTTGACGTCGAGATTTCGTTTGAGGATTTGGCGGTATTTTCAAAAATAAAAACCCGTTTTTGTGCACCCAGAAACAACGGCTATCGGCTATCAAAAACAGTATTAAGCATGAATCGGCAAACTCGCTTCGTCTACTGGTCAAATTTGATCGGCGACCAAAAACGCCACTCATGTTTGCTACCGCTAAACGGAGTCGGCCTAGGTATATTCTAGCGATATTTCGGCCCTTCTTGGCAAGGGTCCTCTTCAGGCTCAAGCTATAGACAAATGAACCTGCGATCATTGCATCGCATCCTGCAACACTATCGTAAGCACGAGTCAACTTAGTGGGGCGTTCTGCATTTTCGCTGTATTTCAGATATTCTGCGGCGTGAACAATCAGTTCCGTCAAATTTCACATTTTGATACAAAAAATCAACCGAAACACCAGGCCGGAAAACTACGTGTAATCGGCAAATTAACATGGCAGCTGTTTTTCATTACTAATCCTTCACTCCATCGCCTTTTAGTCGATTTCAAGCATGAAAGTCAATGACATTGAATTTTGGCGGCGCAGATTCTGATTTTTCGGAAAATAACGCCAAGAATAACAGAAGATGAGTTTGATTGAACGGGTGGCGAGTTCAGCATTTGTCAAATGAGGAAATGCAGAACTGATCATCGCTTGAAAAGGCAGTCCCATTTCGTGTGTAATGTTCTGAATTTAATGGAATACATTTTTGGACAGGGAATCATGGGAGAGGAATGGTTAGAGGATAATATGGAAAGTACAACTATGAGGGAATTCTAAAATTTGGTAAATAAAGTTGCAATGTCCTCTAAAGAATTATTTATGTAGTGAATTTTTTGTTTGTCTTGACCTACGGTTTTTTGTGCAATAAATTAATATTCATAAGCTATTTGTTACTGTCATTGTGGCTCCTTCACATATAGATCCGTATTATGTTATTATATTATAGATACATATGTATATTAATATTGAATCTATTGTGGCACTTAAAAGGTTTGCAGGTGCACGCACCATGGAACTAAGAATAATGATTGGAATTTTAATATCAAGCTTCCTAGGTCTTATAGCAAATCCCTGGAATACGTGAGCAGAGTTTTCGGCTCCGGTCCGGATTTCCGGTTCCAGTGGCGGTAAATTCGAAGTTACGGTAACTTTTACACAAATTATAAGAACATTTATTTGGTAAGATATTATTTAGGAGAGCTTTCGCGCACCGCTGTTTTCGGTGATAATGCAAAAACTATTGACTTTTCCTTACGGCATTGGTGATGGTGCAGACATTCATGTCAGGAGTTCCGGTAGGCGATCAACCAGCTCTTACAGTCTTTCAACAGCACGAGTCCCTTTTCAGCACCTTCTACTGTAGAGGATGGTCCTTCGAACGTTCGTTAACTTTGTACAGTGCCGTTTCATCCACTTGCTGTTCCAGTTGTGAACAGTTTTCACACCTGAAAACTGTTCTGGGTCTTCGTTTTACCATTTAGCAAAAAAACAGCACTGTTCAAAAGTTAACAACCGTTTAGAAACGTACAGTTGAGATATGCTTATTTGAACAGTTACTTAAATGTGAACAGGGCAGTTTTGGGCAAAATGGTAGAATAAAGATCCAAAATACCTATTCAGGTGTTTTCAGAGGCCCTGGATTACCTACTTTGGCTAACTGGTAGTTAACTTTAGTCACAGCAAGTGCATGAAAATAGCAAAAATTCGAAGTCAACAAACGTTCAAATAAGCATAGCTCTACTGTACCTGAACACCAAAGATTCACCATGGACCTGCATCGCTCCGGACTGGGAATTAAGCTAGTTTTCCAGGAGAGTCTACCAGAATAAAATTATAATTTTCTTTCTGATGTGACGAATGTTTATTATACAATTGCTGTTTTGTTTTTCTTATCCTCTATAAGCGCCTTCATTATTTTCGGTTTTCCATGTTTATCCCTTTTGTACTCCATCTTTGACTGTCTCCGACTACAGTTGATAAAGAAGTAGACATACAACAGGCAAATATTTGATATCAAAAGACTAGTAAGAAACACCAGCAGTGTCACTACTTCGACGACCTTCAAACCCCCAAAACCGGAATCCTCACTTTAGACAAAAAGACACAACTACGGCAGACAAATACAGCCTACGTAAAATGGGGGAAGTGAACTACCATAAAGCACACATGACCGGCCAAATGCAGTCGGATGACACCTGTAAGTTTGAATTGTTCTTTCTTGAGGTCAATCCTCCCACTTAATTAGACATAATTTCGGCAAATAAAAAAAGCTCACATTTTTCTTTCCAGACACTCTTGTGTGAGGGGCTGGAAGCTCTCTTGCTAAGACAGTGTCAACGAAAGTTTCTGGGAAGAAAGTTTGGGTGTACGCGGAATGGACCAACTGGATTAGAGTGCCAAGCCCCGCGCAACAGAAAAAAAGATATTTAAAAAGACGCGTCGTTTTATTTCCGTTCTAGTAAGACACGTGGGGTAAGCGAGTCATAGAAATTTATGTCCGAGAAGAAAGTGTGTTACACCAATTCTTTTCGATTCCGAAAAAGAATACCGAATTTTTGAGGCGCCAGTGTAGTGTATGCGGACGGCAACGTTCCTACCTTCTTCCGGTAGGAAATCCATGAGGGTGAGGTTAGTCGCGCCCGAGAACTCGCTTTTGGCGTCCTTCTGCTCACCGTGGCTACAAACCCTCCGTTGCCTGCTGGGTGGACAAATATTTCTTCAGCCCAAACTGACTGCGAATCACAACTGACTGCTATCAGTTTAGCGTATCCTACAAATTAAGCTAACGTATCCGTTTGGCACAGTCAACTATGACTGCTGGTTATGCAGTCATATACCATACTTATACCAACTATGCCCTGGTATTTTCTATTTATTAGTTTTTATTTTTTCAGTTATAATTATTGCTGACTTTTTTTCGGCGGTATAAACAGGTAGGTTGCAATTTATAACAGTGGCAGCTGCTGCGACAATAAAGCGCAAAAGATGTAAAACTGCATGCTTGAATAGCCATTTACGTTACGCTTATGTGTACACTGTATGAGCGTCGCTTAAGAGCCACAGCCCCCTGATTTACCAATTCACAATCCTGACAAGTGAAGTTGGTCGGTGAGCTCACGCGTACAATTCGACAAAGTCACGAGAGTCATCACTTTTAAGTGCAGATCTTAATCTAGGAAGTGTCGGTTCGATAATCTACGTCTGTCCTTCCCCCACTCTCAGACGGGTAAGTCCTATTACGAATATGACTACACTTCTAACGTAACGTAAAAACGGTCTATTTTACGTTGGCATGGGGTCAAGACGTATAGGCAACATCCAGGCAATGCTTAGCGAAAAACAAGGAAAGGCAGGACCCCTGTTCTTCTGGTTTTCTTCTTCTTCCTTAAGACAGAAGCCCTGTTCTGAAACCCAAGCTTGTCCCCCGCCTACGAAATCTTCAGAAAGATATCCAAATTCCTTCGTCCCGTATTTCACTCAACATTTTAACTGTACTTGATTATGTTCGTTTCATATTTATTGTTTGTGTTTTATTTGTATTGCTAGTGAGTGTTTGTTTTTAAAATTCCCGCCCATGCTAGCCTAGTGCTATTAGGGTTGAAATAAAATTGATTGATTGATAAAGGGCAGGAGCCCTGTTTTGGTTGAAATGAAAGGGCAGTAGCCCTCTGTTAGCAACGCAGAGCAAAATAACACTAGAGAGTAGCGCCAAGACTTGAAAAAAGTGACACACACTCGAATAGCAGCGACACTAGCACCACTAGCGATAGTGAACGTCTCTACTGAAATTCAATCGGTCGTGCACCAGTCATGGCTCCAACAACTTCATATTCTGAACACAGCAAAAAAAAAGATACAACCTCTCCTGTTTCCAAGATGTATGCAAACTGCGTCTTAGCTTTACTAGAAATTTCTAAACCCGCAAGTTTGTCTCGCTTTAAATTCCGCAAGCGTAATGGGCGGCGCTACGACTATGGCCCGTTTGCGAAGCACGGAAAGGATAGGTCTTGATGTCACCGTGTGACATGTTTATTTTTTCTAATCTTGTAAGCGCACCAGCCAGGAATGAATGACCCTCCGGCTCCGCGCATTCATTCCAGATTTTGCATGAATATTTTGTCAGTTGCCGTTTGGTTGTTGTTGAATACACTTCTCATTTTTGTAACTCGACTCAGACTAGGACACTTGACGCTACTCCCTAGTGTTATTCTGCTCTGTAGCAAGGTTAGCTTCTCTAACGAACATGGCTACGACTAGTAAAATTTGCTTGATACTGTCACCGAACAGCCGCCTATAGCACTAATCTGAAATCTCTGGTTCAGGTAATCAAGAAAACATAATTATGTGTAGTACTTAACTCTTTTAATTAATTCTCAGCTTCATGCTGTATGCAACCAGAAAAACATACATTAGGCCGCTTCATGCTGTTTTCAACCAGAAAAACATACATTGGGCCTACTTCTCACATAAATAGAATATCCGGTCCTGCTAAAACGTTATACAAATAAAAATTCCTACTTATCCCATCTTCCCTTTCACTGTGACTGGCGGATCCCAGGCAGTCCCCCCCCCCCAACGAATCTATATCCAAATGGCACGTTACAGGTTTGATCAGAGAACAGGTTCAAGCTCAATCATCTCGAAAAAATTGCTCGAGCCTAGCGGTGAAATTATCACAGGCCCAACGCTACGCTACGGTGCCATCAGTTCATTATCGCTCCTAAAGGGCGCCCTTTCTTTTGATCTCCATAAAACTTGATTCTACCAGGGACCCATAAATTTCCTTTACAGGGGGCTTGTCAATAAGAGATTTCTGACGCTATCTTGACAGCACGGAAGATCGTTCGACAAATACCCACGGTCCAATCACGTTCAAGACCAGATAGACAAAACTTGGAATTGGCTGCATGCGCCTTGAGGGAGGAGTCTCTTTGGCGCGCACGTCCAATGAGGCAAACAAGAATGCAGATTCGACCCAAGCGGAATTTTTGGAAACTGGATGTGGTCCGGTCATCATAGCAATATAGAAGCATAGGAAATGACAGGCCCCCTGAATGGCAAGTCATTACAGGAAATTTATGGGTCCCTGATTCTACTGAAGTCATGCAATGTGACCGGGTCGCAACTGGTTCAGGATTTGCCTAGAACGCTTGGAGCAGTGTCCGTCAATGTTGCTCAATACTCTATATGAAGTCCGAAACACGCCAGTGAACCTCGGGACGAACAAGAAACGTCACCTAAACGAATCCTCAAAATTGACTCAAATCCTGTGTAAACCAATCAACAACGTTTGCTATGGTGCCGTTTCTGGCACTTCGCTAGGCACAAGGCGATTCTTCATAGGCACGAAGAGTTAGTCATCAAGAGTATTCCATTATCCCATGTAAGCAGCTCTGCCTTCGTGGAATAAACAGATCGCTCTAAACGTAGGAACCCCTACTCACAACGGCCGGCACTGTACTGAAGATCGTAGAGGCAAAAGAGTTTATAGTTCCGTTTTTAGTGGAGTGTTCCTTGGAACAATCCACTATTGCGAGCGCTCTAGCAGCTTTCGGCTTTCGGTTTCCGGTTTCCGGTTTTCGGTTTTCACCGTATTTTGTGGAGCTCATAACTCGTGAACCAGTGCAAGTATCAAGTTCAAACTTGGTACGCTGATGGGGACTGGGGTCTAGTTGTGCCTTTTGGGGGTCCGACCCCCCACACCCACCCGGTTCAGGGGCAAATGGGCCCAGATTGCCCAGTGAATAATGTTCATAACTTGACCAGAGTTGGACATAAGACGATGAAATTCCTTGTACATGTAGACCCTAGGGCTGGGACATTACTTTTAAAGTTGCACCTCCCCCACCCATCACGTTCATGGGCAAATGGGCCCAGATTGCCCAGGAGTAAAGTTCGTTACCCGTGACAGGAATCAACAGGTATGAAGTTGAAACTTGGTAGGTTTGTGAGTATTGGGGTCTCTTTTTCATTTTTGCGGGTCCCAAACCCCACCCCCACTTGGTTCAGGGGCAATTGGGCCCAGATTGCCCATTTTTAATGATTTCAACTTGACAATAACTGGAGATAGGGCGATGAAATTCCTTTGTGCTTTTGGATCATAGGGTTGGGGATCTATATGTGGAGTTGAACCGAACCCTGGCCCCTACCCTCCCCGTTCATGGTTAAGTGGGCCCAATTTGCCCATGAGTCAAGTTTTTGGCCTGTGACTGGAATGAAACTCTAAGCTGGTATAGTCGAGGATATTTAGGTCTAGATATGCAACTGATGCCCCCCCCCCACCCTCCCGTTCATGGGTAACTGGGCCCAGGTGCTTTATGAGCTACATTCGTCTATGACAGGTCTCAAGTTCAACTCTTGTATATTTGGGGAGATATATCTATGAATGAGGATTTTGGTGTAGCAGCAACAAGACGACGCGACGTATCTTTAATGAACAGCTGGAAACTTTACGGTGTTGTCATAATAATATGATCGATGACATGCCGTTCTTAATGAACTGTGACACCGGGGGTATTAGGCTGCTACGATTTCGTTATTGTACTCGTTTTATTACCTTGCTAATGGAAAAGAGGTTTAAAGGGTCGGACTGGCTGGCAGACCATTCAGATTCTGTGTTCTGATTCTCTGATCCAGTGTTAGAACTCATGCTGTTCTTGCAAGATCTCTTTGGATTTATACTTGCGGTTTGTTTACATTTAAAGCTTTTAAAGTGGGATGATTACAAATTAGGTTATTTCAATACTTGATGGTTATTGGGGATGTGAAATGTCTTGGTTTTAACGCTGTTTGTATATAAAATATGATAAACATTTTACTTTCACACTCCACGTCTGAGCGCTTGCGCACTTGTTTATCTCGTTCCTGATCTCAGTTCTTCTTATTTCCCGTTTTCGATCACCTTCCGAGTTCGCAGTTTGCTTAATTAGTTGCGTTTTTGATTGCCGTTCCTCATCTCAGTTATTCTTACTTCTCGTTTTTAGTGGAGTGTTCCTTGGAACAATCCACTATTGCGAGCGCTGTAGCAGCTTTCGGCTTTCGGTTTCCGGTTTCCGGTTTTCGGTTTTCACCGTATTTTGTGGAGCTCATAACTCGTGAACCAGTGCAAGTATCAAGTTCAAACTTGGTACGCTGTTGGGGACTGGGGTCTAGTTGTGCCTTTTGGGGGTCCGACCCCCCACACCCACCCGGTTCAGGGGCAAATGGGCCCAGATTGCCCAGTGAATAATGTTCATAACTTGACCAGAGTTGGACATAAGACGATGAAATTCCTTGTACATGTAGACCTTAGGGCTGGGACATTACTTTTAAAGTTGCACCTCCCCCACCCATCACGTTCATGGGCAAATGGGCCCAGATTGCCCAGGAGTAAAGTTCGTTACCCGTGACAGGAATCAACAGGTATCAAGTTGAAACTTGGTAGGTTTGTGAGTATTGGGGTACCTTTTTCATTTTTGCGGGTCCCAAACCCCACCCCCACTTGGTTCAGGGGCAATTGGGCCCAGATTGCCCATTTTTTAATGATTTCAACTTGACAATAACTGGAGATAGGGCGATGAAATTCCTTTGTGCTTTTGGATCATAGGGTTGGGGATTTATATGTGGAGTTGAACCACCCCCTGGCCCCTACCCTCCCCGTTCATCGGCAAGTGGGCCCAATTTGCCCATGAGTCAAGTTTTTGGCCCGTGACTGGAATCAAACTCTAAGCTGGTATAGTCGAGGATATTTAGGTCTATATATGCAATTGATGCCCCCCCCCACCCTCCCGTTCATGCGTAACTGGGCCCAGATTTTTCATGAGTTACGTTCGTCTATGACAGGTCTCAAGTTCAACTCTTGTATATTTGGGGAGATATATCTATGAATGAGGATTTTGGTGTATTGCAGCAAGAAATAAGACGACGCGACGTATCTTTAATGAACAGCTGGAAACTTTACGGTGTTGTCATATGATCGATGATATGCCGTTCTTAATGAATTGTGACAAAGGGGGTATTAGGCTGCTACGATTTGGTTATTGCACTTGTTTTATTACCTTGCTAATGGAAAAGAGGTTTAAAGGGTCGGACTGGCTGGCAGACCATTCAGATTCAGTGTTCTAATTCTCTGATCTAGTGTTAGAACTCATGCTGTTCTTGCAAGATCTTCAACATTTCTTTGGATTTATACTTGCGGTTTGTTTACATTTAAAGCTTTTAAAGTGGGATGATTGCAAACTTGTTTGGTTATTGGGGATATGAAATGTCTTGGTTTTAACGCTGTTTGAATGTAAAATATGATAAACATTTTACTTTCACACTCCACGTCTGAGCGCTTGCGCACTTGTTAATCAATGATTCCAACTTGTATGTCCTTGACTACAAAAGTGGCCTTTTCACTGTCAAATGTAACTACCCTTTACAGACTTTTAGGCGATTTTATGAATGATTTGCCGGGATGCTTATTTTCCGTTTTATTCACCTGCGTCTTCAAACGGCAAAGGCGTTAGGCAAACTGAGTGTAAAAACGGAAATTAAGCTGCAACGGCGAACTCACAGGGGAACTTACACAGGCGATCAAAAACTCAACTTAGGTACTCTCTTCATACGCAAGAATAGATAGTGATAAAAACAACCGCCTTCAGACAATACAAGGTGCAAAATCCGCGTTCTTGTTCCGTAAATATTATGCGGATTCTTCATCAAAACGTTTTATATAATATACACTGCATTGCTTCACAGGGCTAGTTAGAGGTCAATGACCTTCTCATGCATTATATTATTTGTCACGATTCACAGGTATCCTAAAACTTAGCGCAATTGTGCCTACGAGTGAATTCTTTAATTTTGACTTGTACAATTATCGGTAGGCCTACCCTTTCCCGCTGAGCGGTTACTTCCGCTTCTGGATCCGCCCATGGTTTCTGATCACGTGGCCTCATATCACAACGGACCGTCACTGGCACTAGCAATCAGCCCTCACTGGGAAATCATTTCACTTTCTGGAATATATTCCTTCCTTCCCTATTCCCAACAGCGTTCCTCATTCTCTCATACCACGACCGAACTTTAGTATTGGCTAGTAAGTCCTGAAACGCGTTGCAGCCTTCAATACTGTTCAGGCACGCATATACCCCCAGGTCTGATAAGTCGGGGGCGCTACCCCCCATGAAGGGGGTGCCTTTCCTACTTAAAGCTCGCAGCCAGATGTTGACTTCTTCGTACAGGCTTTGTCGCACGTCGTCTCTGAGGTTATGTCTGTAAAAAAAGAGCCTATGTAAACTAAAGCAAGAATCGATAATGGTAAGATCTAACGTCGGCAGACAATGCACCGTGCTAAAATTCATGACCTTATTCCGAAAATATTGAGAGGGTACTTATATGGCCACATATTGTATAAGTAAGTAAGTAAAACATTTATTACCCGTATTTTTCACTCAGAACTAAAAAAATGTTTAGGTCAGGGAAGGTTCCATTTCGCCTGGAAATTTGAAATCACCGATTCACTGCGATACCAGGGTCCGCAATCTGGTGTTTTTCAATCACTGAGGTATTCCTCGTCCACAAGGGACAACGCAGCAGAAACTTCGCAAACCTGAAGTAAAGGGACCGGAGCTTGCGTTTTTGGGTCTCGGTTAGCAAATTCCAAAACGGCGCGATATACATAACATGCAGCACTGTGACAGCGTTATACATATTCGCGAGATACTTTCGGCATAAAAGGGGTCTACTGGCGACGATAGCCCAATACGCAGTTCGAAGTTTTTCTCGCCGTGTTTGACGAGTAGTGGACGAGTTTCGTTAAGGTTGCGGCCTATCGGCAGACCAAAGTACACGACGTGAGACGAAACGGTAATTGACTCGCTACCCAGTTGGAGGTGTTCAGGTTGAGAGGAATTGTCGTTAAACAACAGTACTGCAGATTTAGACGTATTGAAAGCGAGGCCAATTTTTCGATATTCATCATTTAGTAGGATCGTGAAACTAGATTCCAGACCACTAGTAGACCGGCTCAGATTTAACAGGTCTTCCGCGTCCGTAAGAAGCGACACATTAACACTCTTGGCGACACATGAAACAGTGACACACGCCTGGGCATTTAAAACGCTGTTATTGTACTAGGGGATGGTAACGAAGCCCTGGCGAAGACCTTTCTTTACCGGAACGACCACACTAGATGGTCCATGTTGGTATTTGTTGTATTTTTTTTTTTCGTTCAAAGCTCAATGCTTCGTTTTTCGCTGATATAGACTAGTATGTGATAAAGCACAGCTCTTACTAGAAATGATCTTTTCACGATTCAATTTTTCAGAAATACTGTTTTCGAAAATACCATTACTTGCCACGGGAAATAAGCGAATTTTCTTGTTAGCGCTTATCGACTCTATCCAGCCCTCACGTTGTATGACGCCACGACACTGAAACTATCAAGATCCGCTTTTGGAGATATGTGGGCCATGCCAAGAACAAATAATCAGAAAGAACTTCTGTCTTTAGTCGCATGCAGCGACTATGAAAACCCCGACAAATCTGAGCGGAACCTAGAGGTATTTCCTCTAGCTTTGAGCTGATGTTGATACCCGTTTACTCGTCTTCCGGCTTCACCGTTGCTTATTGCACAAGAAATATAGAAAGAAGTTAGCAGGAGGCGTACTCGGCGCGCTGACCAGCTCTGGAGCGCGTTCATAGGAACAATCGGCGTTGACTTCTAGATTTCCTCTTTAGCGAATTAACAGCGATTAAGCTATTTGTAGAGGTAACGACACGTGATGTGGCGCGAAGCCAGTAACCTCCGCTCGTTTGCGTCGGGAGTCGGCCGTATTGTACTCGACTCAGCATGTTTGTATGACCGAGATAGGGAGACAGCAGTTCTGTCTCGTTATTTGTTCTTGGCCATGCGGACAGGATGGGAAGCACCGGACTCCCGAACGCCATGATCCAGGGCAACCGGAGGGGCCCACACGAAGTGGGTGTGAAGACTTCCACCTAACGAACTCTCAACCCTGAGTAGCCTACTCTATACGACTTCCATTCATTAACTGACTCACGTAACAAAACATTCTATTAAACTTCCCTCGAGCGACCGATACTGAATGGAATAGTTTGACCAATCAAGAGGTCCGGTTATTTCTTTCTTGGGGGCCGGGAACTTCGGTAGCACGACATTTTTAGTGATACGGAAACTAAACACAAGTTACATCGTGACAGTGGGCGACCTAAGAACACTTTTTGCCGGATCTCCACAACATCAACGCGTCCACACATCCAGAATGGGAGGATGTCTAGGAAATAGCTTATGGCGCCTCTTCTTGGAAACCTACCCATCATTATCATATCGTATAGCATTATATTAAATTGCTTCCCAACACTCACCAAGTAAATGGTGACAGTAAAATTCATCGTTAATTAAAAAATAATGATCCTCTCATGGCTACGAGCGTGAGTTTCGTAACATTCATTGCGTCGCATGTGAATATTTCGTTTTTCGACATCTATTCTCATCAAAGGGGAAGGCTGTCGTGTCGCTGCAGCACGACACATTGTTTTACTTTTCGTGGTCCTGGATACAGAAACGTGATACGAAACAAGACGGAAGGCTTTCTGTCTCGCTGAAGCTTAGTTTCCACCACAGATTTTACTCGCTTGTCTCCATTTGTGTACCCCTGGTTCACAGTACTGGTTACAATAACAATAATAATTATTATGATAATAGTAATTACATTGGAAAAAAGCCCGAGGACCACACGTTCAACTTAGTAACGGACAAACAAATAAATATCCTAGCCCGTTATTAAATATTTTTGTTTCTTTTCATTTCCAGATGTACGACATAATTGCAGGAATGTTCACATTGCAACAATGGGAAACTGAGCTTGTTGCCACGATTTGGCAGATTTGGCAGGGGGACGTCGACATTTCTGTTTTTGGTAATTTGTGAATAATTCCGTCTTGCATGAGGATTTTACAGAAAGAAATACATCACTGTGCTTCGTCGATTCTTTTCGACTAGTCATAGTGTGTCTGCTAGCATCAACAAAGCCTTGAAAGAGCAGAAAAAGCGCCTAATTTCCAGAGAAGCAGTAAGGACTTCACCAACAAACATTACGTCCATGCGACAAACGAAAAGAGCTAAGGCATAAGAAAGAAGCTGGAAAGAAGCGTCTTCGCGCCTGACGAACCTAATTTCCGAGGGGTTATCCATTTCCCGGCACCTGCTGCCGGCCATAAATTAGGCGTTTCGGCTATTAAACATGCTAATTTTATGTTACAACACGTGGCAACCGGTGCTGACTGGTGTCAGTCGGTGCCGGCACTGGCCGGGCATTTGCTGTACAGTAAAATCTAGAGTGGGCAACCCCTCGCTAATTTTAATAGCAAGAGAGGTTCAGTAAAATCATTAAAAAAAAATGACTCAAAATGGATAATTAATGTCAGCTAGGATATTTTTCAGCGACATGTTAAATGAAACTTTTAAAAAAATAATTTTGAATCTGAAAGAACTGCAGGTTCGTCTCTTTCAGTTGCAACCCGAAGAGAACCCTTGCCAAAAAGGGCCGAAATATCTGACATATCTGTTTTGAGTTATTTTTAATATATGATTCTCAGTCACCAGAACTGAAGAGTATTTATCCAGTAAAAATATTTAGGACTAGAATAGTGCTTGAAGACCGGAAGGTAGGATCATGCAAGGGAAACTCACTTTTATTAAAGTCGTGAGGAGACAACTAATCTCCCCGGACTATTTAAAATCACGTTCGAACCAGACGCAGTGAAAGCTTCACACCTGGCACGCTCAACATATTTGAACACCAACAATCCGACCACAAAATGAGCTTCAATCTCCACATAAACAAATGGGCCACCTAATCGCCAAACCATCCGAAAAAAGTTATGAGGCATTTTCACGGACAGTTACGATGAGGCGCCGATGAAAGCGATTGCGACATATCAGAGACTTCCGCATAAAAATGTTTCTGAGACTCCCACGGACCGACTTTCGCTTGAAGCATTAGTACCAAGAACTGACAAGACAGAATGACCAACTCGAGTGGAAACTCAGAGCGCTTTCCCCGCTCCCAAATAAGAATTAGCTGTGCGCGGTAGCTCATACCCCCTACACTGTAAAAAGTCTCTTGTACATTGGACTCTAGTGATTGTGCATCACCGAATCCGGAGATTTTTACTCCTAACTCGGAGAGTCACAATCCGATGGAGGATTAAAATGCTAGAATGCAAAATACTCTAGGGAGGAGGAAGATAGGAAGTTTTTTTCTCAGTGTAATTAAAGATACACTGTAAAAAGTTTCTCCGAATAAGGATTAAAGTTAACTGCAGTATTTGCTACTGGGATTAATCTTATCTCTACTGGAATAAGATTAATCCGAATTAGAAATAATCTTATCTCAGTAGAGACAATATTAATCCCAGTAGCAAATACTGTAAGATTTGTTTTACAATGTAGATGGTCTACAATAAAGTAGGGTCTCCACCACCAATCGGAAACCATCGTAACCGCCATTATTATGGTTTTCAGCTAATGAGAACCACACCGGGTCTGGACGAGCACGGTTACGACAGCCTTACGATTGCCAGTTGAGTTCCTACTTAAAGGACCCCTGTCGCTTATCACTAATTTTTGGAAATCTCCGCCTTTCGCCATTGTTTCGTTTTGTACCAAACTTAGTACTTTTTCGGCCAAGCCGAATTTTGCCATTACGAAACGCAAACTTCGCCGAAACCTTCAAGCTCCAACTCTTTTACAAACAAGGACCTGAGAAACTTAGAAGTGTTGTTTCTAATTTTGGACGACACGGTAGGTGTCGGTAGGTTCTTCTATTTTGGATTTTTTTTTTGTTTCTCCTGCTTGGTTGTCCCACGTTTTAATATACGGCGCGTTCAGTTTTCAAATACTTTGTTTCCAGCGGCCGAATCGGGGAGCGGGAAGGCTGGACGGAGTAGACAAGCGCTACCTAGAAAATCGCTAATCTCACATGACACTTAATGTTATTTTCCATTTCGGAAACGATATTTCTAAGCTACGTCATTGTGAAAAGACCCATTTCTAGTAAGAGCTGGGCATTAAAACCAGAGTGGAACCCAGTATTGCTGGTTCTTTCACAGCGCACTTTAACTCGTTTTTGCAGATACCCGGGAAGAGCTACGTCAAATAGAGGTATACGCAAGTAATCCATTATAATGTAGCTTTTCAAGTTCTTCCTCGTCTTAAGAAAACTCCCGTTCGAAAACGGAAAATTCGTCGTTCATGTCTTCTAGCCAAGGCCTATCCAGGGGGGGGGGATGGGGGGTTCGAACCCCCCGAAACCCACAAAAGTAATAGTTTTTGTAGGCTCTAACCTCTGATCGATGTATTTTTTGTACTTTTTGGTCCGACCCGTGGGCAAACCCTCCCCCAAAAAATAAATTCTGCGGGCAAACCCCCCCCCCCGAAACAAATTCCTGGATACGGGCCTGCTTCTAGCACATCATATCGCTTTACATAAAAAAAAAATTCAAATCGGACTGTCCCTGTGCCAAGGCCGTATCCAGGGGGGGGGTTAGGGGGTTCGAACCCCCCCCCGAAACCCACAAAAGTAATAGTTTTTTGCAGGTTTTAACCGCTGATCTATGTATTTTTTGTACTTTTTGGTCCGACCCGTGGACAAAACCCCCCCCGAAATAAATTTCGCGAGCAAACCCCCCCCCCCGAAATAAATTCCTGGATACGGCCCTGCCCTGTGCTGTCCCACATCCAACAAAAGAAGAAGTCAAACACGACCAAGCCGAAGGAAAGTAGACGACAAAAATCACATCACGATCACCATAAACGATGATGATATCCGGCACATATAAAATATGCACTGCAGAACAGGTGCTAGGGCGAAAAATTACAATATGACAGGTCGACACGAACCAGACCGAAAGAAAAATCGACGCTCGACAAAGCAGGTTCAACCTTCGATGTATCCAATCTTTGGACTGGGAACTGGTCCAACTTTGGTGACGATCAGGAAGATAGAAATCTCCACAGTTCTTGCTTGGTTAATTAGAACAGGGGAGATTGGACAGCAGAAAAACGAGAAACCACTATCGTGTTACCGGTACGCAGAAATTACGCCCACTTTCACCCAAGGGCCATAGGCTATTACGCAAACAAAGAAAAAACAAACACACATTAAAAGACAAGATAGAGGAATCAAGAACCGATAATGAAGAAAAATTCTCGAGTGGCTCATTACATGCTACTGATGATTTAGATAATGAGCAAAAAATTCCACAGCTTCTTATTTAGTGTGGCAGTTTTTTTCCCCATTTTTTTTCTTTTTCCACAAGTTCATTTTCCAGCTTGAAAGGCTAGTCATTTTTGATGAATGAGTTAAGGTCGGGCTTCACTACCCAGACGCCCCAGAATCAGGGGTCCGGATTATGTGAAGACGGTCCCAAACAGAAATCAAATCAAATGTCTCTTCAACAGTCCTCTTTTGGGCATTTTCAGCACTTCTGTCATTTTCTTAGATTTTACCACCTCAGCGCAATAATTTCTCCAAGTCAAATGAAAACTACTTTCAAATTCCCGCTTCTTTTCAAATGAAAACTACTTTCAAATTCCCGCTTCTTTTCACCCAGAATCCGGGAATCTGGTAGATTTTTCTACCAGATTCCCGGACGCGTCCAGGGTACTTTCAGACCGTTTCAGACCTGTCTTCACTACTCATACCGGTATCGAAGAAAACGGAACCTAGAATCCGGGCGAAAAATCAAGGTAGTGAAGCCCGACCTTTAGTTAACGACGCGAGGTCGAGTGACCTTCGCGTCAGACCGAACTCGGAGAGAAGGGAGAACACAGCTAACCCTTACCTGTGCTGACTTGATAGTAACTTCTGACTTTGAGGAAAGCCATTGAGCGGAGAGTGAGTTCAACTTATCTTGTTCTTTTGTTTTACAATTTCTTCTTGTTTGACCGATCGGAAGTATTTCTGTCAGAATATAATTATGTGTTATTTCTAACTACTGAAAAGGTTACGAACGCCTTAATACGGCAAAATCACAACAGTCCCTTGCCAAGAAGGGCCGAAATATAGCTCTAACAAAATTCAGCTGACGTATCCGTTTTGCACTGTCAAATATTCCCCCTTTGTTTAGGCGAACTGTCAGGTGCCAGATATGACAATAAGGGGAACAGGAAGACACCTTTTTTGACATTACAGAATAAAATATTTCCTCTTTGGAAGTATTTTTTTTTAAATTTTGCCTTCTGCACGAGCTGATTGCGAGATGGTGCCAAATGGTTTCAATTTCAACTGGCTATCAGTAACACCACCAAACACCATTTTTCGTTTTCAGTCTTCTATTTTCAAAGTTATTTTTATGTTTTTCTGTTGTTTCTTTTTTCTTCCTTTGTCTTTTTTACTCCACTATCATCGCTTCGTTCAAGTGCAGTAGGTCTTAAACAAATAACTATTAATATTTATTACATATTTTGACATAGTGAGCGTTATCTAGCGGCAGCTGACGAAACTTCGGCGGTTATGAACAACTATGAACACAACGTCATGGATCCCTTCTTAATTGCTGCTATTTAAACGCTAACTGCTGTACAGTTAATCTGCTGACCCACAAATGGACATTGGAAATCCCAATGAGAAGATTGACACTCTGACCTTCTCTAATGATGATGGTCGTCAGTGGTCTAACAGAAAGTAAGTCAAGACAATTGACTAGGGGAGTTTCCAACTGCAACTGTTGCCAGCATACTTTTTGGTCCATCCGTACCGGTCAAGAAGACGACCGACTTGGTTCGGGCATCGGCCACAGTGTTGCCAGTGGATTGTCCAACCAAAACGCGATGAAATTTGGGGTATGCCCGAAACAATCGAATATTTGCATTTATTTTAGGTGTCAAAAATTCCATTTTAAGATGAATTTGACGTTTATGAAGCTGCATGGGGATTCCTACAAGCAAATTTCGGTAAAAATCTGACGTAAATGCGAGAAAACACGTACTAGCTAGCGCATTTGCGGTAACTGAGGCTGTTTTTTCGTGTAAGCTTTAAGCTTTGGCATTTATCACAATAAGGTTCAGAGATCAGCTATATCCGGTGAAAACGGATCTGTTATGGCTGGCTCTGATATTTCGCTGTGCTCCCGATAAGGTCCTCCTATATTATGAAGTCGAGTTCAAGAAAGCTGGAATACCCTTCTCGCCGTTTCGCGGTATAATTTGCGGTGTGCGGTATTACCAAAATTGTATGCGGTATTCCCCTCTGAATCGCGGTATTACACCGTGAAATGCGGTACAAGTGGCAAAACAGATCAGGCAACAGCCTGACAAAGAAGGCGCTTGCCCCCATCCCTATGCCCAAGTGCAGAAAACAACGCGGAGGTAGACAAATCTCTCTGTTGACCGATCCCTTCTGCCAAACTTCCCGTGTCATGTACTGTTTAAGTGGGTCCTCCACTGGAAATCGTAAGTCTGTCGTGACCGTGCTCGCCCGGACCAAGCTTGCTCTCACTGCCTGAAATCCGTCAAAATGGCCGCTGGCGACACGTTACGATCGCTTCCGACAGCTTATGATTGACCCACGATTACGACGACTCGCTTTAAAAATCTTCTTGGTTTGTTTACATCTTTGACTGTTTACCGTCACTTTCATCTTTTAAAGTTGGACAAAGTTCGAAGGTTCAGCGGCGTTTCCTGTCTTTTCCGTTGTTACGGTCTTTGTTTTTCCGATGACGGGAATACGCTTTATGACTATCTCTCCTTGCCGATGCTATATCTCCGGGTACCAGCGGAAGAAAGAAAGAAACGGTGTCACAGCTGCTCCCAAAGAGCGCCGTGATTGTTTGACGCAGGATTTTAGTCGCTGAGTTTGAGTCATTACGGAAACGTTTACTCCTTCTTCCTGAGGATCACTGGCGTGTTTTGGACTTAGTCATATAGAGTATAGGTAGGTCTTGGCTCCTGATCTCCACGCCGTTTACAAGGTTGCCACATGTCGCACGATAGTGTGAATTGTCACTCTATTTTGTTTCTGTCACTCTTGTCCTAGGTAGGACATAACAAGACCAAAGGTTTCGATGGGATCCCAAAAATCTAACATTTGATCCAAACAATTGGGTCTTGTCTTCGTCATTCAGTCTTCGTCAGATTCCTTGAAGATTTTTACTGTTAAAATAAAGTTCAACAAGTTCAGATATACCGGTATAAGCCATATCTATTTTGACGATACTGATCGAAACTTCCTGGTTTACTTCTGCCAAATTTCCGGTTTCGGCCGAATTCCGAGCAAACTACTTGCCCAGCAAAAACAAAAGATAGTTCAGAAACGAACTCAGCGTATCTCCTTATCCCTATAAAAAACATCTAATCAACTTCAAATAAGACTTTAACTTCTAAAAAAAAAAAATTCCGGTTTCAACCGGATTCCGGACGAACTATATGTCCGGTTAAAAAATGATTGTCATATACAGATTCAGCGTCTTTTCTTACCTATAAATCTATCATCTAATCAACTTCAAATAAAAATTTTGCTTTTAACAAATTTTCTGGTTTTGGCCGGATTCCAGGTGAACTACTTGTCCGGCGAGAAAATGGTTTTCACCATCGTGTTCAGCATGTTTTCTTACCCCTAAACCGAACATCTAATCAACTTCAAATGCAAATTCAGCTTTTATCAAATTTTCCGGTTTTCGCCGGATTCCGGGCGAACTACTTGTCCGGCAAGAAAATGGTTTTCACCATCGTGTTCAGTATGTCTTCTTACCCCTAAATCAAACATCTAATCAACTTCAAATAAAACTTTTACTTTTAACAAACTTTCCGGTTTTAACCGGATTCCGGGCGAACTACTTGTCCGGCGAGAAAATAACTTTCATATTCGGATTCAGCGTGTCTCCTTACCCCTAAATCAACTATCTAAATAGCTTTCAAAAAATATTTGTTTACCCCTTAATTTGAAACCCCTCCCCCACCCTCAAATATAGGGCTACAGAGCCCATCTTCGAACTTGACTTGTACTTTGACCCGAAGGATCCTCCCACCAAGTTTCATCAAAATATCTCAATGCCTTCGAGAGTTATAGTGCGCACAGACGGACAGACGGACAACTTTTGCGATGTCATAGGTATCCGTCACTAACGTTTTGGGATCCCAAAAATCACTCTATTTCAGATTACGTCTAAATGGGTCACTTTTGCAGCAGGGATTCCGACAAGAAGTGAGAAGAAGTCACGTTTTTTCATGAAAATCAAGTTAAGGTGCGTCGTTTGCAGAGGCAATTCCGACCAAAAGTGACCATTTAACGTTTTTTCATGAAAACAAATTTTCATTACCAATTCACTTTCTGTTTTGGTCCAAAAATCACTCTCTAAATGTTTTCATGTGGGAACCCTGGCACCCTCTTATCATCGCCAGGGAGGGATGAACAGCTTGTGTCCTGAACTGTAAAAAAATTATCCGAGTAAGGATTAAAGTTCACTGCAGTATTTGCTACTGGGATTACTCTTATCTCTGCTGAGATAAGAGTAATCCGAACTAGAGAAAAGATTATCTAAGTAAAGACAAGATTAATCCCAGTAGCAAATACTGCAAGACTTTTTTTTACAGTGTAAGTGCAAGTACGATGATCAAGTTCTTTTTAACGTCAATATATACGAACACAAAAGGGCCGAGGGATTGCTACCTCCCCGGCACTTGCTGCACCCCCTTTCCCGGCACCGACCCAGTAGCGGTCGAAACCAACGGTGCCGGCCTGGCGATTCATCTCTAAACATGCTGATCTTACTATTCTCACACGTTTCAACCGGTGCCGCGTTGGGCACTTACTGTACACCAAAATCGAGACTGGGCACCTCGAAAGGGTTTCATTGCGCGCTTACGGACTTTCCCTCACAAAGTCCGATTTTCGCAACCAGATGCGAATTTCCTCCTCAGCTCCGAAATTTTGACGCATCGCAGGAAGGTTTCTCCATAGTGACGCAAGTTTCGCATGCGAAAGCTTATCTGGCTGTGTGTACACGTGGCATTACTCGGAGGGCAAGCTACTCGCCCCGTGATGAAAAAACGCCGACATGTACCCAGCATGTCTTCTTACCCCAACAGACATGCTGGTCTTCTTTAAAGGACCCGTCGTGTCTATAATGCCAACGCACCCTATTTCCGTAACTGCATTCGTTAATTCTTAATGCCGGAGACCCAGATTTCATGCTACACCGCTAACGATAGCTCAATAATATTTTCACTTGTCACGATTCACTATTTTAAGTGCGCATTATGCTCTCAATGAGTGTTCGCGTATCATGCTACTGACGGGTAAAACCGGTTATCTGAATTTTGCCGAGGTTTTGCTATAAGTCAATGGATCTGGGAAAAGACTTAAAACAGCCAAAGCCGTGGATAATTTGTTAAAAGAGTGGCCTAGTTTTTCAAGTATTCAAACAGTACTGAATATTGAAACATACAAAATAATTAGTGCGATTCATTCATTCATTCATGCTTTAAAGCGAATACCACCAGACATATATTTTCCTCAATACCCTAAACCTAAATGAAAATGAGATAATTACAAACATTGTAGGAAACAAGCCCCGGTTGAATCTGGGTTGAATGGCCTCAAAAGCTGCAAAAACAGCCGCGTTTGGCAAGAACGACAGTTTACGAGTGCAAAAAACGCGAGAGTATGCTTAATAAACGAAGGGGAACAAAAGACTAGTAGACTACGAGCTATAGTTCATAAAATAAAGAAAAGAATATCGCGAAGGAGCAGCTGGCAGATGTGCGTACGGCCTGAATAACGTACTTTCAAAAATGGAGAAACGCCACAGATTCACACAAAGCACGGGGAGATCTAACAATAAGCGCCCATAAAGCGTAATGTAGCGTATTAAAATTGCACCACACATGGTTAGGTACCATACGTCAAGAATTAATTGTGAAAAGTAAGTGTGGCATTCACCCACAATATGTTGTTATTTTAGGGAGGGACGCGGACGCTGTCGGGTCAGCTTTTTGCGCCTTACGACACACTTCCCTCTTCTCACCTGTTTGTGTTTTAGTCAGGGTCACAATATAGGGGTTGATCTAAATAAATAGGAGTTGGAGGGGGGGGGGGACTTAAAAAGTACCCCAAAAAAGCAATTCAACTTTCGAGTCTGTGTAATAAGCCTGAGGGCGGGGCCACAAGAATTTTGCCCCAACCCGACTCCTTATACAAGGTTATAATAGTCGCGTTTTTGCAGATACTATGGTATCTGATACCACGGTAACTGGATCTGCAATTAGTCCTTTTTGCAGTTACCGTGGTATCTGATATACGGTTGCTATGCAAAAACGACTATTGCCGAAACTACACTTTTCGAAGTCATCCCAAAAGAAAAACTGATATCCAGTTACATCACTAAGTGCTAAACTTCTTTCTGGCCAATTTGAAAAAATCTGATGAGAGTGAGATGACTTTTCAGATACCACGATCAGTTACGAAGATCCAACCGTGGTAACCACGATAACTGGCCAGATACCACGACAGCTGTAAAAAAGCCTTTTACCGTGGTATCAGATACCACGGTAACTGCGTAAACGGCTTTAGACCGTGGTATCAGATACCATGGTGTCTGCAAAAACACAACTAATGATTAGTTTTCTTTCTTTTCTGTTTATATGTAATTCCACTCGTCTCATGAAATTCAAGGACCCCTCGAGCCTCGGAATGTTACGTTTTATGTTCCAATCTTCTAAAAAGTTAAATATTTCATTACCAGGCTCTGTTTTTAGCGAATGACCCATATATTTGAAGCCTTTCTCCCCGGTCCTTTGATATCTCGCAAAAAAACGAAAGAATAACCTTGATTGCTAACTCTCCGTGCCGACGAAGAATCGCCGTGTGCCTAGCGAAGAGCTATAAACGACTACAGGAAAAGTTGTTGGCTGGTTTACATAGGAAGTAACCAATTTTAAGAATTCGTTCGGGTGACGTTTCCTTACTTCCCGAGGTTCGCTGGCGTATTTCGGACTTAGTCATACAGGAGGGGTACCTGACCTCGTTTTTACACTACCTCGATTTTTGCCGTGAAAATGTTAAAATGAAATGTACAAGCTGTCCTGACAGTCAAGAGGCAAAATATGACCTTTTCCAAAGTCATGTGTCCAAAAATGTTCAAATCCTGTGCCTTTTCTCCATTTTGTAGCTAGCTGTTTTGAAAAGCTGTTTCTGGCTATTGACTTTGCCAGCTCTTCCTTTTTCATCATTTTTAAGTCAATCGAGGTAAGGTTAGATTGAAGTAATCTTGTTTGAAAAGAAAAATATGTTTAACTCGAAATATTGAAGCAGTATTTATTTATCCAACATATAAATCGTTCAATTAGCTTCAATCTAGTATTTTTGTCATATTTGTTGGTTCCTTTTTAAACCAGATGGATTATGCTGAAGGAAAAACTTCTCTGGAAACTTTAAATCTTGTCTAAGGTTGGATACCCCTCCTGTATAGTGTATTTACATATCCAATCGCTGGAAGCACACGCATCGAAAGTAGCCAATAGTAAAAAAAAAGCGTGGTTATAACGGAAAACGGATGATAACGGACACCTAACCGTTCAATAAAAATTCAACATTTTCAAGATGAGGCACGCCTGCCTCAGAGAACTCTGTTCTCTTACAAGGTTCATGTGCGCGTTATCTAAATGTCAGAGTCGAACAGCTTACCTTTTTTTGAGCCGCTTACCAATGAAGTACATTGCCGCTGCGCCAACGTAAACAACCATCAGCCTTTGCCACTCGGGGAAAATGTTTTCCCAATCTCCGGCCTGGAAAAAAATGAATAAGGTTTAAGTAACGAACAAAACCCGAAGCTTATACTTTGACTGATACTTCAAAATGCGTTGCCTCCACAAAACACTCATCGATGAATGAATGAATGAATGAATTTACTCCCAAAAAAGCCCGTGGGGCCATGGCGGGAAAACAAACATAATAAACACAAAATAACACGAAAACTCAATATATACAACAAGAAGATAGAACGCCTTACCCCAAAAAACGCTCCCGATGCTCCATGGACTGCTTGAGGAACCTCCCCAGCCGACGAAGGTCCCCAAAATTTTTCTTCCCCATAATCTTAACCAAATCCTCTTCCTCCATCCTTTCTTTCCCAAACATCTCTATCCGCAACTCTTTTAACTCAACGCAACTACCAACCAAATGAAAAATATCTTCCCCAAGTGAACCGCACATAGGGCAAAAGTAAGGACCAGAACATAGCTTAACTTTCCCAATAAACTTTCTTCTCTCCCCCAATGGGAGAGAATCCGCCCGCAAACTTACCATCCATTTTAATTCCTCAGGCCTAAGTCCCGCTTTAAAAAACAGTTCCTCCCCCCATGCCTCTTTAGCCAAGACGTACCACTTCAGGGAAGAAGAATTCCGTACTCCACAACTCCACAACTGAATCTCCTGGTCCTTTAACCTATCTTTAACTAACTTAGCTATCTCTCCTAATGGATATGAAGGCCCTGCTCCCTCATTCCACAAACCACCTAGACCACAATCATCAATTATTTTTTTAATTTGTTGCGGCCACGCATCAATTTTGGGATCATTCAATGTTTCCCAATATGCCGCTTTTATAAGCCTCACTCTAGGCAAACTTAACAATTTCTCCCAATAACGTATCATACTAACTAATCTTCTACTGCGCAACGACAATAACCCTAAATCTCCTTTAATCACTAAACTATTTGTTCTTATGCTTACTCCTAACACCCTCTTGAAATACTGCAACTGGATTCCTTCCAGCTTCTGAGCGTGCTGGAATCCCCAAATTTCGGACCCGTAATGCATAGCAGTGATCACTTTCGTTGAAAACAACTGCTTGTGCATTCTCATGTCCTTTATTTTTGCCAAATCACTACCAGCTATAGCATACGCCCCTCGTTTCCCTTTCCTCTCACTCAACTCTATTTGTTTCCCAAACTTACCATTATAAGATAATTTCACACCTAGGTATACAAACTCCTCCTTAATCTCCAAAACTTCTCCTTTATATACAACTTTTTCCCTCTCTCTCACTTTTCCACCTTTCCTAAATACCATCATCACCGACTTACTCACATTGAGGCTCAACTGCTTATTTGTGAGGTACTCCTGGGTCCTATCTAACAAAAATTGCAATTTTTCGGGAGAATCAGCACACAAAACGATGTCGTCAGCAAACAAAAGGGCACATAATTGGCAAATATCTAAACACAGCAACGGGGCACCAGAATCCACCAGATAATCCTTAGCGCCGAGCAGAGAAAAATAACACTAGGGAGTAGCGCCAAGAGTTGAATACTTGAATAACAGCTACACTAGCACCGCTAGCGATTGTGAACGTCCCTACTGAAACTCAATCAGTCGTGCACTAGCGATGGCTCCAATAACTTCACACTCTGAACACAGCGAAAAAAAGATATGATATCCCCTGTTTACTAGAAATATCTAAATCCGCAAGTTTGTCTCGCTTTAAATATCGCAAGTATAGTGGGCGGCGCTATGAGTACGACCCGTTTGCAAAGCAAGGTAAGCATAGGTCTTGACACTATTCCCTAGTGCAGAGCCAAATAACACTAGGGAGTAGTGCCAAAACTTGAAAAAAGTGACACACACTCGAATAGCAGCGACACTAGCACCACTAGCGATACTGAACGTCCCTACTGAAACTCAATCAATCGTGCACCAGCGCTGGCTCCAATAACTTCATATCCTGGACACAGCAAAAAAAATACACAACCTCCACAGTTTCCTCGATGTGTGCCGACCTCATCTTAGCGTTATTAGAAATTTCTAGACCCGCAAGTATGTTTCACTTTAAATGTTGCAAGAGTAGTGGGCGGCGATATGAGTACGGCCCGTTTGCAAAGCATGGAAAGCATAGGTCTTGACGCTACTCCGTAGTGTTATTTTGCTCTGCACTAGTGTTATCTTGCTCTGGCGCCGAGTAGGTGCGCACTTACAGAGTCGGTGTGCATACAGTGAAAAGTCTCCCCTCATGATCCCCATTTGTTCATTAATAACTTTTAGTCATTTACTGGTCTCTAAAATGGTAGTGAACTTGGTTTCTTTTCAAGCTTAACTGGGCAATATATTTGTATTTATTTATTATAACAAATCTAATCTAACACAATGCTTTTATAGAGATTTTCTTTCTTATAAGAAATTAGTGAAACCGAAATTGTTTCGTTCGACCGAGGGTATTGTTTCTGCGAAGCAAGTTTTTTTTTTGAAGGTTGAACGGTAAAGGCTAAGCACCTATATCAGAGGCACCATTTCGCAAAAACTTAGGTGTCTCAAGCGGCGTCGTCCCGGGCAATCTTTGCGTTTTCAAATGCAACTCTGATAAACAACTCTGATAAACATCTAATAAACAACATGTAAAACTTACACGAAGAACTCTACCTAAACTATGTGTTATATGTGGAATAATGTGCACGTAATGGGCCACTGTTTCAGATTCGCTCCTTGCCAACTTGTCCATGGTCTGCCTTTCTTACCGATTTCGTAATTTACCACGGGCGCTTCCAGGCCCTCTTGGAAAGCTAGGGGTGGGCAACTACCCACCCCTGCCCCCCCCCCAAATGACGCCCCTGCCCTATGTTGTATATTAACATTAATATCTTCTCCTCGTTTCTAGTTATTTTTGTAAGGAAATTGCTTGATTGTTGCCCTTTTCTGGAAATCAGATTGGTGATGAATACCCTCTAGGCCTAGCGGGATGATTCAGTATCGAAGTGGAGCCGAGCTCCCCATCCACTCCCTTTCCAACACGCAGCCCCCCCCCCCAGAAAAAAAGCAAACGGAGGCTTTTGCTGTTTGATTTTCGAAAGTCATTTCCGCTGCCATTTGGCCATCCACTGTTCCTTTCTGCCAGACTGGCTCCTTCTGTATTGACACATTATGAAGAACCTGTCCTTTCACCTCAGTACCCCTCTCTAAACGAAGGAGTGACCTATCTCTATGTGCAGACCCCCCCCCCTTCCCTGGAGGGAGCAAACAAGTCCTGGAAATGATTGAAAATTACATGTCACCAGAGATTGCTCTGCCGATGGCACAAGGTTTTTCCCGATAATTGCTTATTACGGTTAACGATCGGAAATATCGGAATGTCTCTTCCCAAATCAGAAATAACAGTTCATTCTCGGAGGGTTATTTCCGTTTAATCCAGAAGTACACCAAATCGACTCCGTAAGATGTTATTTTACCATTGTGAAGCTATTGTTAATTAGTTACTTATATCTCGGCCAGGAGAGAAAATCGATCATTTTACAGATATAAGTAATAAAGAGTTCAATGACTACTAAATAAATCGTTTATGTGGCTGACTGGAATATTACTCAAATGCTTTCTAATTTAATTTTTTGCTTGTTTGTAGAAGCTGATGTGAAGTTACGCAAAATGTACAAATATAACAGATTGACTTGTAGCTGAGACCAAATCCTACAAAGAATTCTCGATCACTTCTATTAATATAACAATTCGTCAATAACACAAAAATCTGGAGGGTTAATAACAGCGAACGGATAAGAAAAAGAAGCCCGGATATTTATGTGAAAGCTAGTAAATTGGAGGATGGGAGGCATAAAAATACGCCGGAACGATCCACTAGGGAAAATAAATTGCCGAGGAATCGGCTGATTTCTGATGTAACATTGTAATGCGCGGGGTTGGTAATGTGACATTATGATAGTTTGATCTGCCCTTTGAACCGTAAAGAACTGAAAAAATACGAGCTGGCAAAGCGCTAATTACCGAAATTTGTATCTCATCTCGGTCCCGACAGGCGACTATTCAGGGGATGCAGTAGAGCCAATGGGTTGCATCTATGAGTGAGGCGCACGCTGTCGGTGCCATGCGAAAAGATTTTGCGAAGTTGAACCCGACTACGTTTGAATCGCGAACAGTGATCGAAGGTGAACGGGTAAGATCATAGATGGAGCGGTCTCATGATTTTACCCACGAGTGCGAACATTTGGAGACAGTTCGAAGGTCACTAAATCGTCACCAAGAAACCCAATCCCCTCTCACTACCAATATTTTGCATTGGCTAGTCTGCCAAAAACAAAATAACAAGATTTTTCTAGACTTTTTACGAAAAAAACTATCAGAACCGTAGAAACTGGGCGTACTCCCCGTCGGACTGACCGAGTTATTGGCACTAAATGAAATGGGAAAACACGTAAAATACAGATGAGAAGTACTTTGACAGTTAGAATAGTATCTACCGTCCGTGAAGTATTTTTTACAGCTTTCATGATATCAGATGTCACGGTCAAATGTCAATCCAAGAGATACGCTAGTACTGAGCCAAAAACATGATTTCTGACACACAATGTCATGGAGTCTAATATGACAATGATTAATGAGCGCAATACGAAAGATCTGCAAAAAGTCTAAAATAAGAAAGAAAACAAACTAAAAAGCCGGTTTTCTCAATCCAGTCATAATCTGCCATCATTATATTGATTACATTGCTTTTAAGATGTCTGTGCATTGATATCTGTGCAAATGTGCGTATGTTTGTGTTTTGCGTATATGCACAGTTTTGCGTTGTAATTGTAATTTGCTCTGTAATTTACTCGCCGACATTGGCGGAAAGAAATAGAATAAGTGCTGTAAGCTCATATGGCACTTGCAAGGGTAAGCAGCGTGTAAATCAGCTAACGTTCTCACTGTCAAGGTCGTATCCGTATGACTCATCCCATAACCTCCTCCAACTCCCCCTAGCATATGACAGTCCCCCAAGTTCCGTCCAGATATCTCCACTTTACATCTATAAGAGTTTCCGATTTTGGCTGGATTCGGTAAATTGTCCGGCGAAAAAAAAAAACCAAGTTCAGATCTAGATTCAGCATGTCTTCTTACTCCTAAATTACACTAGCTTGCCTTTTTTATGCCTTAATCTGAAACCTCCTCGCCTACCCCTAAATATAGAGCTACAGGCCATCTACGAATCTGATTCGTAGTTTGACCCAAAAGAATCCTCAGACCAAGTTTGAACAAAATACCTCCACCCCTTCGAGTGTTATTGTGCCAACAATCGGACGGACGGACAAACTTTACGAAGTCATAGGTACTCGGGTAAAAATCACATGACCTTCCTCTCGCGACAGGCCGTCTCTACACACTTGGCTGTCTGGAGAAGAGCCAGCTGGGGTTCTTCTCCAGCATGGGAAGATTCGGGATTTTTCGTTTGTGGTTGAAAGGTGTAGGAAATTATCTCGTCCCTAACAACGGTTTCTATGTCGACTAGCGAGGGGGGGGGGGTCGTAGAAAAGTATTTTAACTCGGGAGTTTGATAATATGTGTGCATTAGTTGGTTCAAGGTTATCTTTATTTACAAACAAATGTATCTTCAACACTTTCTGCTGCTGAGAGCAGAGCTCGAGCGCACATGAAAAAAAGTAAAACCAAAAATAACTTCAACATGACGAATCATACCCCATTTATTACTCCACTAGTGACGTCATGTCTTTTTTTAGTGGGAAATAAAATTCATTCATTCATTCATTCAATAATATCACATCCGCTAAATAACCATATAAGAAGAAATAAAAGTATAGACACAAATATAAATCAGAAAATGACTAAATATGAGTTATTATAAGCTACTATAGAAATATAACACCAGCACACCATGCACTCCCATGATATCAGTCCTATCCTACCCAGGGCCAAAATTTTCTGGTATTGCCCTGATGTTACAAGAGCCAGCCGTGCGGTAAAAACTGAGCCGGGCGGTAAAAACTGAGCCGGGCGGTAAAAACTGAGCCGGCCGGTAAAAACTGAGCCGGGCGGTAAAAACTGAGCCTACGGTAAAAACTGAGCCGATCTCCAAAATAATTAATAAAAGACATCACTTTCAGGAGGAAAAACAAAAAAAAAACACTAAAAAATAATACAGTAAACAAAAATGTTGGAAAACGTTGTAGAAAAGTCTTTAAAAACTGAAAAAAAAATGTTGCTTTCCTAGCCAGCCAACCTGGGTTATACCTTGTTACAGTCACATTCCCACTGGAAATGGAACTTGTCAACTGAAACAACATTACTTCCAACTTACTCTAACTTGTTTTCCTCTAGTCTCCAGAAGGCAGCTATAGAGCAATTCCAACAGTATCATTTTTAATTTTTCTCTGAAAAACAGTCATCAATATCCAGTGTTGCCACTTTTTCTGATGGAACCTGTGACTTTTGGTCAGAAAAAAACAATGATATTTTGGCACCTACGAAAGTACGTCTTTTTCACAAACTATTAACAAGAAATCTCGCTATATCATCTTCACAATTACGCCTTAACTTTTATACTTAATTTTTGCATTTACTGCTAAGTAACCAGTCGCACAGTTCTTGCTCACTCTGTCGAAGAAACGAAAAAGTATGACACATTGAAGAATTCAGCAACCAGCGGCAACACCGGTTTGAGCTTTATCAATTCTATCTACCCTAAGAATTCCGCCGCTAGATGACATCTACTTCGCCACAAATGAAAGACTTTTATATTCCTGGGACACAACAGTAGTCGTTTTCACATTTCAACAGTAAGCTAGGGTTGCCATTTCACTAATCAGAAATACAGAAAAAGACGCTGCTCAGCCAACCCTTTAACGACAACCTTGCGAAGGTTAAAGATAGTTGATAATGACAATGGATATATATTTCCTGAAACAACATCCTACTATCCCTTACTATTTTGCGTTACTAGTTACTAGCAACGTCAGCATTCATTTTAAAAAAAAGATTGAAATAAAACAGTTGCTTTTTTACCGAATTTCCGCCAGGAGGTATCATTGTTCTGCACAGTGTACTAGTGTTATAATCATTATCGCCCTTGCTTTTCTTCAGGCGATATCGGAAAAATTTGGCCCGCGGGCAGCATTATAGGCTGATATCGCCCGAGCGCAGCGAGAACCCTCAGGCCGGGCGATAATATATAATACGAACATTATTATTATAGACAGCTAGCTGGGCAGGTAGCAGGCGATCAACAAACAGGCTTGAAAGAAAGAAGAGTGGGAAGAAAAAGAATAGAAATCTGTCGGTCGCGGCGTTTTCTCCGCATCACGGTCTTGTCCGTTTATTTGAAGTGTAATCTGTTCGAAGTGTAAAACTGTATTGTAACTTAAGTTGTGTTCTTTCTTTTTTATATGTACTCCACTACTATTTCTATAGAAGTGGGTAGATAAAAATATTCATTCATTCATTCAGAAGACAGAAATGGAAGGTTAATCTTTTTGAAGACGTCTGGGCTGGTGGAATGGCACCGTATTTTAAAGTGAAGGACCTCGGAGTTTGTTGGACTCGACAACAATGAGCACCTGCGCTATGCGAATCTTTAATGTTTTGCCTGAGAAAGTTTGCTTTGTTGATTGTCCGAACCAGAACCCAATTTTGCCACGGAGTAGGATGGTACGCAGGATCGTTCTTGGTAGGATGATTCCAGTCCTGTATTACTTTCGCTAAAAGCGTATTCTCGCTGTTCTCCGAGGACTCCTCGGGGAATCGAAGGGATCGGCGAGAATAGAGGGAGTCACTCCACGCGGACTCCGCGTACGGAAAACAGCGAGAACACAGGGAATGCTTCAGAAATGGATTTTGTTCGAAAAAAAAATGTGCAGTTTGACGAAATTAATCTGGATCCACTTTATTTTTGGTTTTGTTTATTCTGATTGTTTTTAAATAATTTTACATTGCACCAACACCAGCAAAAATTGATTCCCCTCCGAATCTGAAAGGGAGTCCTTTTGATGATGGTGGTGATAGTCGTAGCATTCCCCGTCCGTGGGGACTCGCGAGAATACGGGGAGTGAGTCCCCGGGACAACCAAAAACGCGGGGACTCTTCAAGTGGAGTCCTCGGGGAACGGTGAGAATACGCCTTAAGAGGCTTTTTAAGAAATAAAATGCCATAAGCCTTCTTTCATCATTAGTATTGTCCATAATTACTATCTGTCTGAACTCAAAACATGACTAATGATGTAACTGCAACTCGGCCTATAGCAGATTACTTAGCATAACTAACGGCTCAAAAAACAAGGTATGCATCAGCATCAAATATCCAAAAGAAGGCACAAAGATTTAGGCAGAGACCAAGTATGAGACGAATACTGCAATTACCGAGCTCTAATTACCAATCTTTTTCTAGTGTCTAGCATATAATTTTAGGTATAAGAGACCGCAAAACGGCATTGTTTCGAGATTTGAAGAGCGCTGTTTTTTGTGAAATATGGTTAAAGAGTAATAGTTTGAAACAAGGTCGGAAGATGATGGGAAAAACTTCGGCATGTTACGCTCAGTTTGGGAAGTGTTATACCATGTTGAATTTCACGGTATGTAAATAACCTATGGCTAACGGGCTTCGTAAGCTTTTTTATATTGACCGCCAGCATAGGTTGCGCGCGTTCAAGCTTGCAAAGTCACGATTCCACAAGGATATGTACAAACGGAGGTTTGCAAACAGAATTGTTTTATATTATATCATAATTGCAATATATTATCAAGATTGGTTTAGGAAGTGCTATACAATGTTTTTTTTTTGCATTAAACATCAGCATAGGATGCACGCGTTCAAGCTTGCAAAACCACGATTCCACAAAGATATTGAGAAGTGGAGTTTTACAAACCGAACTGTTGGTCCCTGGAGTAGCCTTACTGAAGATGCGGTTGATACTGAATCGATAATAGTTTCGAATGTATTTTAAATCAGATTTTAAACTGCATTTGGTACGGTCAATCTTAATTTCTTCGAGATATGTACAGGCAAAAGGTTTTTATGAACACTATTATTTTTATTTAACGTTTTTCTTCGCTATAAGGCTACAGGGTCCAGAACCGGCGGTTTCCGGTTGGCCAGCCGGATTTTGACCCGCCAGTCCAAAACGCAAGTTCCCGGTCAGTACAGCCGGTCTTATCCAGCGCGTATGTAAACCCTATGTAAACCCTTTTTAGTGTATAGTTGTTGTAACAGTATATAGTGCAGTGTTGTTAAAGAGTAGTTCATGTGTTTAGTAGGGAGAGAAGCTTCAGCTTAACCTCTTTTTTCATTGATAAATAAATGATAAAGATACATGCAGAATTCGGTATGCGGAGCGGGATCCAGCAGTGTAGTGAAGCCTGATTCCCATCAATCATTCCGTATCAATCAGTCTCTTGACCTGTTAAGACCGGTTTCGTACCTGTGCTCTGAAAAGGATTATTACCTGAGTTAATCGGACCCTCGTGCCGTGTTGGCTGCTTGACAGCATGGTGAGCGAAGAACTTGTTTATTCACCGCTCCTGAACTTTTTGCAATTCAGCCTTGCGAATGGAGCTGACGATTCGGAAATTGTTCGGATGGCTGCGGAATTTTTTGACTCTGCATCTGTGTCAAGCGCAAAAACAGCCTTTTGGGCTAAGATGCTGCCGGATGAACTGTGTCCGAGACGCTCGGGAGCTAAGGCTTTACTAAGTCATATCCGAGATATTATCGATCAAATGCGGATGTTTGATGATGCTGATAAGACTATGCCTACTTTCGTGATAAAGTCTCCAACTGAGGCTCCAACCATCCCTGCTTTGGCTTTCTCCCATCTCTCGTCACAAATGAATAGAGTTGAGCAAGTTTTGAATACAGTTTCCAATAGACTTGAGTCATATGATCTACATTTCCCGCAGCTGCCAAACCCCACCGTTCCTAAGGAATCCGCTACCGTCATTATATCTAATGTCCCCGATTCGCTGAGCGACCCTTTAAAGCGAAGTGAACTGCTCGACAAAATTACCGGGCATGAGTTTATCCATAGCTTGCGACCCCTGCGTGACAAGTGGGTAGTGAACATTGACAAACCAGCTGTTACCGATTTTTGCTCGTCCATCTCGAATGTCTTAGCGGAATCTCAGGCCAAAGTTGTCTCAAAGAAGTTTTTTGGGATTGTAAAAGGAGTCTCTGTTGACCTGGATACTTCGGAGTTCCTCTCCGAGCCCGGTATAAGCAATGCAATGAGACTTGGAACTTCTACCGCTGTGAAGGTCGAGTTTACAAATCTTAGTGCGAAGGCTCGCATACTGAAGGAAGGGCTCAAATTGGGCTACGAATTTATCCGTGTGTTTGACTTCACTGAGACCCCACGATGCTGCTTTAACTGCAGGTCTCCCAGTCACATGAAGTCGGATTGTACCAGTGTTACTCCTAAGTGTGCGATCTGTGCGGGGCCCCACATCTCAACCAAAGAATCCCCCTGTCGTCTATCTGCTAAGTGTGCCAATTGCAGCGAAGATCATGTCTCTTTCAGTCTTAAATGCCGTGTTCTGCAGAGTGTCTTGTCCAGCAAGAAAAAATGAACAGATCAATCTCTATAGTTTCGTTGAATATTAACGGGACGAAAGATAAAGGCTCCCTAATCGATGAACTAATTAGCAGTTATGATATTGTTTGTCTACAAGAACACCTTCTTACTGCTACTAGCGTGAATTTCTTACAGCGTAGCTCGCATCATTTGTTGTTCAGTACTAATGCACGTTCAACTTTTGGTCGCCCATCCGGTGGACTCGCATGTTTTGTGCATAAGAGACTAAGTGGATTACAACCAAACTGCATTCATTCCGATGATCGTTTTCAAGCTATTCGATTTGGGGACAGTGTCATTATTAATTCTTATCTTCCGCATAATACACGTAGAGTGCAGTCGCTTAATAATTTTGCAAAAGCGTGCTCAAGCCTTGGATCGCTAATGAAGCTGATTTCAGACCAGTCTCTGGATTATATCGTTCTTGGCGACCTTAATACAAACATCCGTTGTGACTCTACTAGGACAAATTGTCTTCTGGATTCTCTGCCTGATTTCAAGATCGTACAAAAAGACTGCGAATACACTTATATTCACAACTCCGGTAGTGTTTCCGATCTTGACCATGTAATTTGCTCTTCCCTTCTTGAAATATCTACTGTTCATGTGCATACTGACGAGAACGATATCGATCACTTGCCGATTTCTTTTAGTGTATTAATTGCGTGTGAAAATTGTGAACCCCCGACGAAACGAAACGCAAAATGGTTTCAACGAAGTAATTGGGATCGAGCCAATATTCCCTTATATATTTCGTCTCTCGCAATGTTATTGAGTCTTATTCGTGTGCCGTATCATTTACTTCAATTGAAAGTTACAAGTGCAAATGCGAAATCTGAGCTAAACTCGTATTACGCTCAAATTATTTCCGCTATAAAACGTTCGGAGCTTTTATCTGTACCTCAGGAAAGAGTGAGAATCGGAACCCGTCAGCGTATTTGGCGTACTGATCCCGAGTTAAAGTCGGTTAAAAAGCGGGCTAAGTTTTGGCTTCGAATCTGGTCCGAATGTGATCGACCTAAATCTGGTGCAGTGTATGATATTAAAAATAGTTCTAAGCGGGCATATAAGAGGCATTTACGTGCAGTCCGGTATAAAGGTTTGGATTTTCCCCGCGGCAAACATGATTGGCAAAATGTTATAAATTCTTCTAAATTGGACTATAGAACTAGTCGTACTCCGGTTAATTTGATCAGTGTGTCTATGTGGATCTCTTATTATACTTCTATTTTTTCGCGCATGAATAGTAATGTTCATTATCGTTTTGAAAAGTTATTATCCCGTATTATGCCACGTAGTGTTTCTCAGCATCAAGTAATACCGATTTCTATCGATGCTGTGCATGGAGCTATCCTTCGTTTGAAATCTAAGTCTGTTGATGTAGACGGGATTAGTAAGAATCATTTAAGAGTTGATTGTCCGCCATTGCTGTCTCATTTGCAGTTGCTTTTTCAAATGTCACTATGTTGCTCGGTTGTCCCGGATAGTTTCTTGTGTGGTACGGTCAGCTCTATTTTAAAGCGCGGTAAGGACCCGTTTTCTTGTTCTTCGTACCGTCCTATAACCGTTGCTTGCAATCTTAGTAAAGTGCTCGAATACCTTTTGCTGCCTTTTGTAAATTCTAACGTCAATTTTGGAACTAACCAGTTCGGTTTCCAGAGGGGTCTCGGGTGTCAGCACGCGCACAGGGTTCTTTCTTCTCTTCTAGTCGACGCTTCGAAAAAAGGTTATGGCCTCTATATTTGTGCTCTTGACCTGTCTAAAGCTTTTGACTCCGTTGTACATTCTCAAGCTCTTTATTCTTTGTCCTCCAATGGTATTAATTTCTCTGTCATTCATCTCCTAAAGTACTGGTATGGGAATTGTTTTCTCCGTCTTAAAACTGGTGATGGTCTTTATTCAGATTCTCTAATTCGCGTAAGGCAAGGTGTGAGACAAGGTGGTGTTCTATCTCCCTCCATTTTCAAACTTTGTGTTTCTACTGTTTTGAATAGTCTTCCGACTACATGTTTTTTAGGAAATTCTAATGTCTCATACCTAGCTTATGCGGATGACATTCTATTAATTAGTCGTACCCGGAAGGGGCTTTCAGATTCTGTTAGTTTTGTTGCTTCTTCTTTTTCCACTATTGGACTTTCTCTGAATGTTGATAAATGCGAGTTCCTCTCCTTTAACGTTAAGTCTGCTTCTAGATCATCACTAACTTGTCTAAGCTTTTCTATACCTTTGGTTGAATCTATTAGGTGGTTGGGAATCTCGATTACTAGTAATCTACGGTCACTTCGTTCGCGGACAGTTTCTGACGCTAAGCTTAAGCTCCAGATCGGTTACTCCAAAATTGTTGCTAACAGAAGTAAATATAACCGTAAAGCGCTAGCGAAACTGTACTCGACCTATTGTGACCACTCTGTTTTATTTTTGTCTGGGTTGTTTCCAATTTTTCTTAAAAAAGATATCCGAGCTCTCCGCTCCGCATATTTCCGGTACTTGAGATTTTTACTTTATTTGCCGCCGTGGTATAAGAACAGAAAAATTATCCAGAATTTTAGTGCTCCGGATGTAACGGCAAAGCTGGCCTTGCTGCACGAGGGGCTGTCCGAGTCTGCAATTTCAAACCTTGAGCCTTTTCATGGTCTTCTCCAATGTTTTTCTCGTAGTTAAGTTGTTTTTCGTCATCTTTGGTTTCTTTTTGTTTCTAGTTCATTACTCCACTTTTTCTTGTTTGTTGTAGTGGGTTATAAATAAATTATTATTATTTTATAGCGTCCAAATTTTGAACGGGGTCGCGGAAAACTTAAGGTCAGATCCGGAAAAATCGATTGCCGGCTAGACGGAAGCTCATTCAGATTCCGGATTTCGCACCGAGCTCCATGGGAACAAAGCTTAGGGCGTACTTACCGCTGAGAAGTAACGAAAAGCCTGTAATGATTCGTCCCATGTTCTGTAAACATTAGGAGAGAGCTGATGAACTAGCGTGTCGTCCACCCATCGCCTCCACTTCCTTTCTTCCCTGAAAACAAAAGGTTGGGCGTTAATCATTATTTTAAAGCAAGTTTGTTTCCAAATAGCTTAAAGCTAGAAGGGGTCGTCGAATACAGTCAAAGAGATGCAAAATATTTATAAAAGACATCTGTTCCACACGGACCGACAAACGGACAACGGGGGGGGGGGGGGGGGGGGGACAGACGGATTATCTAGGGACAACACACCACCTTTGCTCCAATTTTTTTTTGCATTTGTGCGGACAATTAATTTAGGAACGCCAAACTTAATGAGGCCCTCTTCATACTTGCTCTCTCATTTCGAAATGTTATAATCTCCCAGAATGATTTATCTCTTTTGGCGATTTTCTAGGCGATCAGAGAGCTCTGCAGAAAGAGAAGAATGCCAAACCGGCGGAGCATATTGTCTCTCAAAGTCGTTACCTCCTCCATAAAACCGTTTCGGATCTCAGACCCCAGCAGCGCCTAACCTTGGTCCCAGAATGCGGATTCGCATTCATCTAGGCGAATTCGGCTTCGCTAGCGGAAACAATTCGCTTCGCCAGGACAAATTTTCCCGCCTCACCGTTTCAACTCCGCAAAGATCAAATTTTTTTCGCGTCTCGCTTCAACTCGCCTGGAAGAAATCACAAGGATCTAAGTAGAAAAGGATTTCATTGACGGGGATACTATTTACGGACATGGGTATGTATATACTGACAATCACATAATAAACTGATAATACAAGTTTATTCGTCCAGATTTGCATTTTCCTGAGGAATTCAGTAAAGTTTTCGCTTTCGGTGGGGGCTAGGATACGCATTCGTTGAACGAGCGAACAAAAAACTGTAAGCGAACAAGATAAGCTCAATGGAGATTTTGGTATGGCGGATTCAGGTCTACGACAACGAAAATCCAAAATTACCTCTGCAAGATCCTGCCTTTTAAGTCACGACCGGTACAAGAAATAGGACACCTGAACCTCTGCGCGAACAGTTCCTTACCGCACTTTCTACCCATGAGCTGCAAGCGACCCAGTGATGACTCTAGAGATAGATAAGTGACTATCCTAAGGTTCATGAACAGAGCCTTAAATTGAAAGTTCGCCGGATAAAAAAAAAACATCGCTTCGTGCCGAGAACAGTTATGTGTTAATTATCCTCATACATTTTATATCATGCCATTTTGGCAACATCGACCAGACACATCAGGTATAGAAGAGCAAAATTTACGACCAATTGAGTAAATTGCGCGCCGGTACATTTTGCTAAACCTGAGTCTGATTAAACTGCGGGCAAAGTGCGAGCTCGTTACTGGCACGATGGTGCCATGGTAGCGGTTCGACGAATCTTGAGTTCGAAAAATCGAATTCAGTTCACTGCCCTCTCCCTCCATGCATTTTCTCCCTATGTTGCTCAGGACTGAATACATTTGATGGAACCGACTTTTCCCATTTTCACTAACTGCGATGAAATCGGTTAGTCATACGACTAATGCTAAACTGCAGACAACGGGTATAGAAATAGTATCGACACTTGGCTCGAAAGACTTCCATTCCTGCCCCCTTTACATTAAGGCGATATTCATTCGCCTGAATTTCCTCGAGTCAAGCGAGGGTCATCCTGAGGAAATACGACATCGCATACGAAGTGGCTATCAGTAAACTAGACCTTCATCAATTGACTGACGGAATAAACTTCCGAAACATGTTTGGGTGGGTCCGTTGAGCTACAAATTTCGAATCCGGTTAACTGCCTCCTCCCTCCCTGGGTTGCATATGACTGGCTATTTTGACAGAACCGGAGTTTTTCTATTTCTATTTTAACTGACTGCAGTAAAAATCGGTTTTGGTCATCAGATTGACGTTTAACTGCAGTCAACGATTACAAAAATAGTCATGAGACTTGGTTCGAAAGATTTCTATTCGTGCCCCCTAATAAGGCGATCTTCATTTGCCTTAGTTTCCTATGATCAGCGAAGATCATCCTCAGAAATCGCACATAGAGAGGCGTAAACTAGACCTTCATAACTTACGCGACCGACGAAATCCGACAAAGGAGAAGAAAACCGACTCGATATGATGATAAGAACGACCCGAAACCCAAGCTTGTTCCACCGCCTACAGAATCTTCAGAACGATACCTGAATTCACTCGTTCCGTATTTCACTAAACATTTTAACTGAACTTGATTTATGTTCGTTTCGTATTTATTGTTTGTTAGTTTGCGTTTTATTTGTATTGTTAGTGAGTGTTTGTTTTTCAGATTCCCGCCCGTGTTAGCCTAGTGATATTAGGGTTGAAATAAAATTGATTGATTGTTTGATTGATGATTTGAGCTATTTTATCTGCGAGCGTATGGAACTGAATGAATTAAGATCCGAGGTATTCGGTCAGAGAGTGTTTGGGAAAGAATGGATGTCTAGGATATTAAAAGTTGACAATTTGGTGATATGAGAATGTTTGGAAAATTATTCCAGATTGGTTTGCGCTACCGCGAACCGTTTTCTCAATAGTCATTTTTGTTTAGTGTTTCTTTAGGCTTTTGTGTTTAGGTTTTTGTTATTATGTTTGTTCAAATCAGTGTTAACTCAAGATTATTTTTCTGCCATGGCTTTCGGGCTTTTGTGTAAATACATTATATTCTATTCTATAGCTTATATGGCGGCTCGATATTCTCGATTTAGCTTCTCGTTACCCAGCATTCTGTCTACAAGATTACATTTTTGTAATCTGGTAACTTGTCTTCGTTTGCTTGTGCTCTTGTTTCTAAGATGTGTTGCCGTTTTCGGGTGCCCTTTCGGAAAGGACGAAATACAGCACAAGCACCGAGGCCAAAGAGGCCAGAGCACCGAGGCCAAAATAGCGTTCTTACAATGAAATCGGGGAGAAAAATTGGGAGATTTTCGTTCCTCGAAGAGTCCTCGGGGAATCAAGGGGAACGGCGAGATTAGAGTCATTCCACGTGGACTCCGCGGACGGAAAACAGCGAGAACAGTGGGAATGCTTCCAACATTGATTTTGTTCAAAAAAGAAATATGCAGTTGATAAAATTAGTTTGGATCCACTTTAGTTTTGGTTTTGTTCATTCTGATTGTTTTTAATTAATTTTACATTGCACAGAGGGAGTCCTTTTTGATGATGATGATGATAATCGGAGCATTCCCCTTCCGTGGGGGACTCGCGAGAATACGGGGAGTGAGCCCCTGGAGTCCTCGGACTCCAAAAGAGAGTCCTCGGACTCCAAAAAGGAGTCCTCGGGGAACGGCGAGAATACGCCTTCTGTTCGTTTTATGGCGTATTTCCTAGATGTCAACGGGCTTGAGGTTAAAACAGCAAAAGCAGTGGATTATTTGATAAAATGCAGAGTCTAGTTTTAAAGTATCCAACCATTTTAGTTTATTGGAACAGAAGCATCTGTCGAGGTGATTTTCAAATTTGTGGCTCGAATTTGGCGGGAAATTCAAATTTAGCGGCAAATTAAAGCCCAAAATAATTAGATCAGCTACTTTGTCAGGCAGATTGACATACAATAAGAATCCATCTAGTACAGGACGGTAAGGACGAAAGTTCTATTTATTTAGATTTCATCTAAACTTTATTTCTATTTTCAGGCATCTGAAATTACCATCAACAAGAGCTGCAAGCTCATATGGCACTTGCAAGCTTTTTAGCTTGTATTCAAGTTATCGTAGTAGGATGTGAATGGATAGTAGCTTTGTCAGTGTGATGGGTTGTTTGGTACTACATTTACGTTCAAAAGAAATGGTCACTTAGTTATATTTGCTGTTGTATAATATATTTGAACAATTTGTTTTAAGTATTATGACATCTTATGGAAGAATCAGCGAAATTTTCAAGCACTTCCTTTTCGACGGTGACGCTCGGGAGGTTCCGATCGCTCCATTCTAACCGTGTCACATGATTTTCGGTTCCTCCCTCCGACCCCCCCCCCCCCCCCCCTCATCCATCGGATCCGGTCTCGACTTGAAATGGTATTCAAATGGTTTCATCGTCCTAGAAAATCTGGAAGTAACTTAACTCCGTAACACCGGAATTCCGGAACCCCACTCCAACTCCCCCCATAGTGCACGAATCCAGTCCGGTTCTGTCAATGATGAACCTAGGGATTCTTTTGTTCCTCCCACCAAGTTTAATCCCGATCGCTCCACTGTAAGCGTGTCACATGATTTCCGGTTCCCCCCTCCGACCCCCCCCCCCCACATTCATCGGATTCGGTCCGGACTCGAATCGGGACATCTGAGACATGAGGTCTTTCCAAATATCAAGCTTCATTAAGATCCGATCACCCGTTCGAAAATTATGCATGTCACTAAATTCCGGATTCCGGCTCCCCTCCCTCCCCCCACGATGGTCGGATCGGGCAAGTGATTATTTCCAAGTTATAGAAAATCATCTGTAATCAAAAATTTGAAGCAAAAAGGATGACCATCAGGAGCACGAAAATGTATATTTTGCTCAAAAGTATTGTTTGTACTTTAAGGAATTTAGTTGTAAGCAAAACCTTTGAGGCAAAAATGATCATGGGCTCATAGGGATCACGAAAATGTATATTTTGCTTAAAAGTATTTTTTTTGTACTTTGCGGTTAGCATTAGTACTTTAAGGAATGGCCGGATCTGGGAACTAACTATTTCTAAGCCAATCATGTCAAGTCTTTAATTTCATCGTCCTAGCATGTCTGGAAGTACCTTAACTTGCGATCACCGGAATTCCGGACCCCCCCTCTAACTCCCCCAAAATGCCCGAATCCGGTCCGGTTCTGTCACTGATCTACATAGGGCTTGTGCTTGTTCTTCCCACCAAGTTTCATTCCGATCGCTCCACTCCAAGCATGTCAGAAGGTTTCCGGATCCCCCTCCGACCCTCCCCCCAGCTTCATCGGATCCGGTCCGTACTTGAAATGGGACATCCGAGACATGTTGTCTTTCTACATATCAAGTTTCATTATGATCCGATCACCCGTTCGGAAGTTATACATACCTCAAGATTTCCGATTCCCCCTCCCTCCACCCCCCCCCCCCACGATGGTCGGATCGGGAAGCTGACTATTTCCAGGTTAATCTGGTCGCGTCCCTGATTTACCTGCCGAGTTTCATTGTCCTAGCCCACCTGAAAGTAACTAAACTCCGTGTCACCGGAATTCCGGAACCCCACTCCAACTCCCCCCACAGTGCACGAATCCGGTCCGTTTCTGTCAATGATGTATCCAGGGGTTGTGCTTGTTCCTCCCACCAAGTTTCATCCCGATCGCTCCACTCTAAGCGTTTAACATGATTTCCGGTTCCCCCCCTCCGACTCCTCCTCACACACATCGGATTCGGTCCGGACTTGATATGGGACATCTGACGTCTTTCCAAATATCAAGTTTCATTAAGATCTGATCACCCGTTCGAAAGTTATGCATGCCACTAAATTCCGGATTCCGGCTCCCCTCCCTCCCCCCACGATGGTCGGATGGGAAAAGTGACTATTTCCAACTTAATCATTTGGGGTCCCTGATACGCCTGCCAAGTTTCATCATCCTAGCTTATGTGGAAGTGCCCGAACTAGCAAAACCCGGACCGACCGACCGACCGACAGACCGACCGACGGACGGACAGAAATTGCGATCGCTATATGGCACTTGCCCAAAAACAAAGACAAAACGGCATTTCCGCGAGTTTCAACTTGTAGGTCGACCGTACACACTCTGTTTGAGTGAAAAACACTCGGAAATGTGTGGCACACAAATATGCCGAACTGTCAGAAGTTTCAAAACAGATAACAGAAGGAAGAGAGCTTTCAACAGCTGTTATGTTTATGTTTTTTTTCTGTTATGTTTTTCAAATGTTCCGCACTGAAACGTATGCATACAAAAATAGCCGAAACACCACAAAAAAAAACATCTGCTGACTGTTTTGTCATCACGATATCGAAAAAACTCAGCAGATGGTTTTTCGGCCGTTTTTCGAAGCTTCTTGGCAATGCTTGTTACGCACGGCAGTGTTATCTACTGAAACCGCGCATCCTTGTGTTATCGGTTATGAAACTTCTGACAGTGTAGTTTTGGGGGAATGCCGAAAATACTCACGCTACATCTTCCTTAGTTCGGCCTTCCGGCAGACTATCCTGAAGCATTAGGAAATATTTGTTCATGATTTCCAGCTTCCTTTTCCCATCGTCATCCAAAAATTCGACCATTGGATAAAACTTGACCAAATCTTCCAATGTTAAGCTTCTATCGTGGACTAGAGACCTCAGAATCGAGATGATAAGGGTGCTGTCGACCAATTGCTGAAATAATAATTATAATCCTCAGAATCGAGATGATATGGGTATGCTGTCGACCAATTGCTGAAATAATAATTATAATAAAGTAAATTAAAGAGTCGGAAAGCACAAGCTTTGGTTATAGCCATTCATTGGACCAACAAATGCTTAGCCCTTGGCCGATTTTGAGGACTAGCCAGAGAAAAAGCATTCGAAGGTTTTATTTTATTTTGGGAATTTTCTTTGTCGTTGTGAGTCTAGCTAATACAATAATGATCAACGAACATGATACAAAATGTCATTCGGTCACTGGAGAGAACGTCGGTGTCCGCTCACATCATGTCACCCTGTACATCGTCTTATATAGGAAATTTGAAATTTAGCCTAAAGTGTTCATGTTGATTTTTCTTTGTGGTGTTTTTCCTTTGTTTTCTCTTATTCCGCTCACGCAACTATAAATAAAATATACAGCCTACGTTTAAGAAAAGAAACTACAAGTCGATTTTCTTCTTTCCGAGTCATAATTTGTCATAATTATACTGAAATAGAGCTCGCAGCTATTCACGAATATTTAAGATTACATTGTTTTTTAGATGTTTTGGATTTATATCTGTTTGAACATGCGCACGTTTAAGTCGTATGTGTCTGCCGTTTTGTGTCTTTGTTCGGTAATTTACTCGCAAATTTTTGTGGAAAGGAATAAAATACAAAATAATAATAATAAGTCGCCTGCACCAGGGGGGACAGGTATAGTGTTTGTTCCAGTCTGCTACCAGTAATTACGATAAGCGTCGTTGCAACTGGCTATTTGTTTGATGATGACACAGATATTGACTTAAACTTCGTATTCTATGCTGACAGTTATCGCGAATTGGCTCTTAAGCCACGACAGTCCATTTAAGGATCGATGAATGAATTTGTTTTATTACCCATCACTAACAGCAACACCGCGGCGAAATAATAAACACACAAAATGCAAAGAAAAGCAGTAGCCTGTGCACTACCGAAATACTAACCGATTTTGGGATTTGGTTTCAAATCTGGGAAGTAGTAAGAGCGTGTTCCACCCCTCTACCAATAGTAGCTATTAGTTACTTATTCCGCTCCAGCCTCACGAAAAGTTACTACGCTGACCGTTCCAACCTTCTCAAAATAGTAACTGTTAGTAACTATTTGCTTACCACGCTCGGGAGCGTAGTTAGCGTAGTAACTACGCATCTCTTGGTCCGATCAGCCCGCGGCCTGATATTTGACCGAAAAATTAAAAAAGCGTTCCATCCTAGCGTAGTAACTACGGTAACTAACGTAGTAACTACGGTAAGTAGGGTGGAACACGCTCAAGTGTTTTGGTGGGTTGGGAAGAGCTATTTCCGGCAATAGTGATCGGTGGTCTGTAGGCTACTGATGGCAAGAAAAGATTTGCCCAAAAGTTACTACAGCCACCTCGACTTTTCGCTATCAATCGACGAACAGCCTAATACCTTTCGTTTTCTCTTCTAAGCAGACATTTTAAAAAAGTCGAAAAAAAGTTGACCTATCAAGACGATCTATTATTCCATACCTGGTACCCGCCATCCACTTTGGCTATCAGGATCGGGACCTTCTTGTAGCCGGACCATTTGACTTCGCTTCGCAACACCGGATTAACTTCAACTACTTCATAGTTAAAACCGTAGTAGTCTAGAAATGCTCGGACCTTGGTGCAAAAAGGGCAAGGCTGGTACTGGTAGAGTACCAACTTTAAACCGGTATCATCGAAAGGCAAACCAATCTGGAAAGGAGAATGAGGTCAAAAGTATTCCTTCAGCTCAAGGCTGAGGACAAATACGACAGAATCCGTGAGATAGGATTAGGTGACTATAGAGGTTTGACAAAATCTCTGCCATACTATCCAAAATCTGTGACAAACATGAGAAACAAATCATGTTTGTGTTGCTAAACACATTAGTCAGCTGAAAAAGAACAAGTTCAGATGTTTTGTTATGGCCTGAAGAAGGCCCTTGCCATAATTATTCAAGTTCAGTTAAAGCACAACTCTTACTAGATATAATCTTTTCCCTATGAAATGGACCAGAAAAAAACATTTTCGAAAATACCATTACGTTCCATCTGAAATTAGCGATTTTCTTGTTAGCGCCTGTCGACTATGTACAGCCTTCCTGCTCTCCGACGCGGCGGCTGGGTGCAAAATATTTGAAAACTGATCGCGCCGTGGTTAGAAAGTGTGAAAACTAAGTAAATAAAAGAAGTAATAAACAAAAGCTTCTCAGATTCTTATGTGTGAAAGAGTTGTTAGCAGACGTTGATGATCCCGGCAAACGTTTCGTTGTGTGACGGGCAAAACTCGGCAAGGCAAAAAAAGCGCTAAAATTTCGTAGGCACAAAACGAAACAATGGATAAAGGTGGGGATTTTAGAATCTTATAATTCTGTATGGGAGCTAGATATATTATAAAAAGCAGAATAAGCAAGAGGGGTCCTTTAAAGTTCAAGTTATTTTCATAACTCTGACATCACACAATATCATTATATAATTAACATTCTAAATCTACTTAGTAGACTACTAAAATCTACTTACTAGAAACAAAAAAGTCCTAAGAGCTATGCAATGGCTCGTTGGCTGGGACACAGTTATAACATAAAATAACAAGCTTCTTTTAATATGAAGGGCTGAAAAATCAACCGACGAGTGACTCAAAATTACTTATAGAGCTGTCGTGCCTAATGTAACCTACTTCCGTAATCGAGCATCCACTCTTAAGCTCGGGAGATCCGAATTTAATACAGCACACTGTAGCCCCCCCCCCCAACCCACCCACACCCCCAACGATACCACAATATTTTTTTCACCCTCCGTGTTTTGCTATTCTAGATGCATAGCATGCTCCCGACGTTTATTTACAAGAACCACATCCGTCAGAAAAAAAAAACAGTCCGATAAATTTTCAATATGTTTGCCAGAGCCAACAGGCCAGGAGAAAGGCTCAGAACAATCAAAGTGGTAGGTAATTTGTTAAAAGCAGGGCATAGTTTTAAGTATTCGACTGTTCTGGTATACTGAAACATAAACAGTGCAAGGTTTCCTTATACTTGGGCGACCTACCCTTCTAGCTACTCTCTCTTTAGGTGGCTGCTCTACTAAAAGACTCTGAAGATTTGAACCAGGGTTGGCAATTTTGATCTTCTTTTCATCCTGCAGCTGCTTCAAGCCATATGCAGTGCCAACAGCAGCTCCTGAAAATAGTCTAGTATCAAAAAGATAAAGTTAAGTTCACACTACACAGATGTGTTTTTACTGATCCCAGCAGGACCATATTTAGGGACACCAGAAAGAAAGAAAAAATACAGGCAAAGACAAACAGAAAATTTAGCTTATCAATTGAATCACCGTAATTTTCTTCTATTAGAAGAAGCATAGTACAGACACAGTAAAGCCATTACCAGCACATCTTTTCCTTCTTGAATATTTGCCAAGAATGATTAGAAAGTTTAGCATCAACTGTTTTACCAAAGTTACGAGTTAAGATTTACTTTTTAATTAAATTTCTGACATTTGCACGCACTAGCTTACGTATGTTTAGTCAGAAAATAAGCTTTATGCTTTTCAACAGACACTTCCTGGACGAAAGCCAAAACCACCAGAACCAGGCCATCATAATAAACACATTTTTCTCCAGCAAAATCTCTGCTTGTCTGATGAATTTGGAAGTCAATGACATCAAAATTTCCCTTCTTGTTTGCACTCTCATAATTACTGTGTTCTTACTGTCGGGTAGAGCAAAAAAAGGTCAAGACTGAGCAATTCCAAACCCATATCTTCTTCTTAAAACTGATTGCACAACATCAATCTAAATAGCCGATGACACCATCTTGCTTCATCACAATTCATTTGCTGCCCTGGTTGGTTTTAGCCTAAAAGCTCCAAATACCTCTTTCTTGCCTATTTCTTGACTTGTCAGTCAAAGGAACTCGCACTAGTCTACCAACGTAAGGAGGACTCACTTAGAAAGGACTAATTCAGTACAGATGTGTTTCTTGGAACACTTCTGGAACACTTTGGCTATCCAAATTTTTGACCACCCTGGTTTTGTTTTTGGCCTCTAAAAGTCAAATGGGAATAGTTGCGTTTTGGCAGATACCATCAGAGCTGCTGCGAGTCCAGCAACTTCGAGTCCTTGAAAAAGGCGTGTCGAGACTCGAGACGAGTCCACAGTCCGTGTCCACCAGCTCTGGCGGACGGACAGCTCTGTGAAATTGGAGTCCGAGGCGAGTCTATTTATATTGTTTGTGAAATTTTTCAGGAGACGAAAGAGAACAGCTGCTCTGGCGGACGGACTGCTCAGTGAAATAGGAGTCCGAGCCTTGAAAAACGCATCTCTAGACGAGTCCAGAGTCCGAGTCCACTAGCTCTGGATACCATGGTATCTGTTACCACGGTACAGTAGAGGTATGCTTATGTGAAGGTCTGTTAACAGTGAACGATCGCCGAAGAAAAAACTAAAACCCAAATCAGGGATTTTTATCTATAAATACTTATAATAACCATTTAAGCCATCGGCACTATTTAAATACTTTGCTAATTCACTGCTGAAATTGACTAAACTGTCAACTGGTTTCCTTTGTTTATTTGAAAATTTTGCCAAGTGGAACGCAACTTCAATGGAGAAGATGGCGGTCTGAACTTCCAGATGCATTCAAAACAGGAATAAATCAAAGAAAGTCAATTGAATTTCTACTTCAAGTCTGTGCTAGGATAACCCTGAAATACTTGGCTGTTAGCTGATATTAAGTTTGTAATTTCCATTTTACTTTTTTATATGCAATTGACAAAACCAAGGTAGTGTAATAGTCAAAGATGTGTTCAAATAAGCATACCTCTACTGTAACTGGATCTGCAATTAGTAATTTTTGCAGTTACCGTGGTATCTGATATTCTGATACCACGTTCACTGTGAAAACAACTTTATACCGTGGTACAAGATACCACAGTAACTGCAAAAACGACTAATTGCAGATCCAGTTACCATGGTAACAGATACCATGGTATCAGAAAAACACAACCAAGGTGATTCTCAATATTGTGGCTCAAATTTGCCGGAAAATTCAATTTAGCAGCAACATCAAGACTAAATAATAAAATTAGCTAGTTTATCACAGTCAACCACAAACACCTGATTTTTGGATACCCTATGCCAAACGTTGGATATGCCTAGCGTTTGGCATAGCCTATGCTTAACCCTGGACACCCTATGCCAAATGCCGGATAGCTGTTGGCACCTTAAGCCTGACCTACCTCACTACAGGTGAATTCTGATTGGTTGATTTTTTAGCTTCACTCAAATCATCAATATTTGATTGGACCCCAGTATCCAGCATTTGGCATAGTGTATCCAGCGTTTGGCATAGGGTATACCAAACGCTAGATATATCCAGCGTTTGGCATAGGCTTTCCGAAAATCAGGGATTTGTGGTAGACTGGTTTATCAAGCCTGTCCTGTATCAAGCACATAGACGGAAAACTCGGGTAGCCTAGGCCTAGGTCAAAACTGAGCCAACTGAGTATTCTTTTAACGACGAATGTTAAGACCCAGGTAAGAGTAAGAGTGTAGTAAGAGTAATTTATCAGTATTTTATTTTTATTTTCAGACAATACCTAGAAATCAGTGCAAGCCAAAGAAACAGACAAAACATCATTTATTTCCGCCAATTTTAAATTGTGCCACTTTGACACTTTGTGGCTCAAGAAGTGTGTGGCATATGATCGTGTTTTCATGACAAACACTCAATAGTGTTTGGAAAAATGCCTTAGGAACAGGCTGGGAACAGGTGGCTTACCTCCTAACACTGCAAAAGCTAACAAGCCTCTGCCCTTTTTGGGTGACTGGGCAGAGGAGCTTTGTATTAAACGCCTGCTTGGATGGACAAGGGATCGTCCGGCGCTCGAAATATGCGAAAACAGCCTTCCATTTCTCTGAGAAGCTCCCAAAAACTCCCCCAAATGACTGATTATACAACTCCTACTCATTTTCCTGAAAAAATATGTTTTGAGTTAATTTTGATAGTGATGAATTCAAATTTCGGTTCAGTGCCACCTAGCGGAATAAAAGCAGGAATATCATTTTAAAATTTTTGCTAAGAGGTAGCGTTGGTTGATCATTTCAAGAAGAAATCTGGATGCAGTTCAAAAGGATTCATGTTGTCATCCGCAGTTGAATTCTCCAGTAACAAACACAGATCAACATCAGCCTTTGGATTAATGGATTTAGGCTGTACCAATTGTCATTAAAAGTGAGTTTTTATTATGCAGTTTATTTTCATGAACTTACAAGAAGCCCTTCATGGGGCGTGCACCAGGGGCGTAATTTGCTATAGGGCAGGGGGGGCAACTGCCCCCCCCCCCGACCCCAGTATGCCCCCCCCCCCCAGCTTGATGTTTGCCCGTTCGGTCCTTGAGGCGTTTGACCTAATTTTATCGCTTTCTGTGTCGTTTTCGCCTTGGTCGATTAGTAAACTATCTCTTTGTTTCTTTGTTTTTATTACGTTTTTCTTCTTGAAATAAAACTGCTCATTTTCACTTGATTTGGGAAAATCGGCTCCAACTTTGCCCCCCCCCCAGGATTTCGACGAAATTACGCCCCTGGTGTGCACGCTAAACAGAAAGACAGGGGTGGTTGTTGACAAGACTCCATCAACAACAAAAACTCTTTCGTGAAGTCGCTACTTTTCTTCGCAATTAAATCCGTAGAAAGCCGTCATTTTAAGTTTGATATCTATTTATATTGTTTGTGAAATTTTTCAGGAGGCGAAAGAGAAAAGTTTCGAAAGTTACGAAAGTAGTTAGGCCGGTCGGCTATACAGTACCTAAACTTAGTTATAAAACTGTCTAAAACCCTTCAGTCTAAGCGTGTCACGAGATATCCGGTGCTCCCCCTCCAACTCCCCACAGAATTACCGGATCCGGGACAGGACTTGAATTGGACATCCGAGGCATGTGCCTTTTCCAAACATCGAGTTTCTTTCAGATCCGATCAACCGTTCGAAAGTTATGCATGCCACCAGATTCCGGATTCCCCTCTCTCAACTCTCCCCACGATGGTCGGATCAAGAAGTGACTATTTCCAAGTCAATCTGGTCGGGTCCCTGATGTGCCTGCCAAGTTCCATCGTCCTAATCCATCTGGAAATCCTAACTCGCGGCGAGATATCCGGTGCTCCCCCTCCAACTTCCCACAGAGTTACCGGATCCGGTCACGACTTGAACTGGGACATCCGAGGCATGTATGCTTTTTTAGAATATCAAGTTTCTTTCAGATCCGATCAACCATTCTAAAGTTATGCATGCCACCAGATTCCGGATTCCCCTCCCTCCACTTTCCCCACGATGGTCGGATCGGGGAAGTGACTATTTCCAAGTCAATTTGGTCGGGTCCCTGATATACGCCAAGTTTCATCGTCCTAGTCCATCTGGAAGAACCCTAACTCGCGATCACCGGACTGACTGACAGACCGACCGACGGAAAACTGATCGGTACATGCTACAGTAAAACAATTTCGGACTAAAGTAAAAGAAAAAAATCAGATAAAATTTGTGCCAAGCAATGGAAGTGACTGACAACAGAGATCGGAGATGGGTGGGGGTCTTTTGTTTAGCCCGCGCACTAGGCGCTCTTGCTGGCTAGAAGCTGTTTAGCTGACTATAGCCTACTATGATATGATATGATATGATATTTATTTGCCTTAAAAGCCCAAGGGCCATAACAAACAAACAAAAATAAATGCGCATCATAAATACAAAAGAACTGAGACACTACGATTTAACACTAACCCCCACCCAAACACTTTTCCCTCTGTAGACTGGCCACTCTGAGGAACCTCGCCAGGTTTCTTATACTAAGAAAAGTCCTACACCGCATAACTTTCAACAGCCACTCCCTCCCATGAATCCCTCCCTTAAAAATTTCCTTCCTCAAATCCTCTAACTCATCGCAACCACAAATAAAATGGATAAGATCCTCATCTCCTTCGCCGCACATTGGACAAAAGTAAGGACCAGATTTCTCCCTAACACTACCCAAATATTTACGTCTTTCAAGTGGCAGACTATCTGCCCTTAAATTTATAATTAATTTCATTTCCTCTTTATTTAAACCCGCTTTAAAATAAATTTCTTCTCCCCAAATCTCTTTAGCCTCTGCATACAAACTTAACGATCTACTATCTCTTATCCTAGCTGACCAAACTTTGATTTCTTGGTCAAATAACCTACTTCTCACTTCTTTCGACACATATCCTAGCTCGTCAGTAGATATTTAAATACCTACAAAAACATGTGCTCTGGTTATGGTCGCTCTGTAGCACTTACACATTTTTTCGATCGTGAAATTCTAAGTCGTGTGTTTAACGCACTGGTAACACCCCACTTCTTGTAAATTTCACATACTGGGGACCTTACCAGAGCAAACAGAAGAAGGATGAGACCAAATATTATAAAATACCCCCGTGGCATTCAAATTCCGATGTCACGCGCGATTTCGGAATTATTGAACCAGACATAAAATGTGAGGGAGTAGAAAGGTAAGCTGCTTCACGGGCCTTTAAGTATTTGGCCGAGTTTACGCTGACCCGTCTAATGTTCTAGTGATTAAGTGTCTGTAGGCTAGTCGTGAATCCATCGTGTTTTTTGTACTTAGCTTTTGTTGTTTCTTGTTTTCCCTTTTTGCAACCCCGTCTTGTACGGGCTTCAATTAATGATGCTAATACTAATTTGGGAAATTTAGCAGTTTGAAACTGTTTCAGAAGTGCACTGTTTAGAATAGGTTAAACCTTCCCGTTAGGCCTTATGTGGGGTCTGATAGACCTACGCGTTGGTTTATTCTTAGCTGTCTCAGCTTCTTCTCTCAGCCTCCTTTTGCAGTAGGGGACTATCGGATTTCCTAGAACTGTTTATTTCATTTTCTGTATCATGATGATGATGATGATGAAATTTTATTTACGCACTAGACGAGAAGAAATAAATAGTGCAGTACGGATAAAGAAAAGGAAAAACTACACTGAGCTTTCAATAACGGAGTAAATTCACAGGTTCAAAAAATAAACATGATGATATTGCCTCATAGATATTATATCGAATTTTTTTCACAATAGACACGCCTTTGTCCATCTTCCTCCAATGGTTAGGATTCTTCGATCCCTGGCTTTGGTATTCCCGGAAATTGGTAGCTTGCTTCTTGCTAGGTCTTTGTGGAGTGACGAATGTTCTGGAACAAAGCCAACTCCCGAGATTAGATGCTTCTCGTCTAGTTCTGACGATAACCTTTCTGACCCGTTTTAGGCAAGTGTTTTGGGGAGAGGAAGAAATAAGTTGGAAGGCGAAGGATAGGTAAGCAAATAGTATCCGTCCTGTACCCGTCATATACTATTGTAACGAGTAATAGTAAGCCTATTGAGCCCCCCATCACCAAAGAACCTACGCTGGAAGTAATATGGCTGTGGACGAGAACGAAACAGCTTCCTGCCAAGACCTCGTCATTAATCATCGGAGTAGTGTATTATCCACCTAGAGGTCTGTTTCGGAAACAACTAATGCAGTACTTGGAACACTGCACAGACTTTTTCAGGAGCAAGTACCCGTTCGCGGATATAGTAATTGCAGGCGACTTTAATGACATCGTTTCTCAGTGGGTGGAGAGAAGTCTGTCCCTGTCACAGGTAGTGAAAACGCCAACACGGGAAACGAAAACTCTCGATCTTATATTTACATCAATGACCGAGGAGTATTCAGAGCCGTATACCATCCCTTCTTTGGGTATGAGTGACCATCTTACTGTAATTTGGGAGCCAAAATTGCACTGTCCCATACCTTCACCGAAAACCTTGACATACCGACCCATTCGACCCGAATTTGTCCGAAATTTCAAGACAGCTCTGACCCAGATTGATTGGACACGTCTATACCACAGTGAAGATCCTGATTTCATGGCTGAGTTCTTCTGTGCTCAGGTTAATGGCCTCTTCCATGAATTTTTTCCAGAAAAGACTATTAGTGTCAGAGCTAACACCAAGCCTTGGGTCACTGACGAAATCAAGAACATGATAAGACGACGAGACAAACTCTTCAAGCAAGGAAATTACAGTTCTGCACGCAAACTTCGTAACAAAGTGGTATCTAGCATAACAAGACCAAAGGTTTCGATGGGATCCCAAAAATTTAATATTTGACCCAGACAACTACGTCTTGACTACGCCAGATCCAGTCTTCGCCAGGCTAATCATCTGAGAAAATTAAGTTCAGATATACCTGTATAAGCCATATTTATTTTGACGATACTGATCGAAACTTCCTGCTTTACTTCTGCCGAATTTCCGTTTTCGGCCGAATTCCGAGCGAACTACTTGTCCAGCCAAAAAAAGATAGTTCAGAAACGAATTCAGCGCATCGCCGTATCCCTATAAAGAACGTCTAATCAACTTCAAATAAAACTTTAACTTCTAAAAAAAATCCGGTTTCAACCGGATTCCGGACGAACTATATGTCCGGATAAAAAATGATTGTCATATACAGATTCAGCGTCTCTTCTTACCCTTAAATCTATCATCTAATCAACTTCAAATACAAATTTTACTTTTAACAAATTTTCCGGTTTCGGCCGGATTCCGGGCGAACTACTTGTCCGGCGATAAAATGGTTTTCACCATCGTGTTCAGCATGTCTTCTTACCCCTAAATCGAACATCTAATCAACTTCAAATAAAACTTTTGCTTTTAACAAATTTTCCGGTTTCGGCCGGATTCCGGGATAACTACTAGTCCGCCGAGAAAATGGTTTGCACCATCGTGTTCAGCATGTCTTCTTACCCCTAAATCGAACATCTAATCAACTTCAAATAAAACTTTTGCTTTGAACAAATTTTCCGGTTTCGGCCGGATTCCGGACTAACTACTTGTCCGGTCAAAAAATGGTTTTCACTGTCGTGTTCAGCATGTCTTCTTACCCCTAGATCCAACATCTAATTAACTTCAAATAAAACTTTTACTTTTAACAAACTTTCCGGTTTTGGCCGGATTCCGGGCGAACTACTTGTCCGGCGAGAAAATGGTTTTCACTATCGTGATCAGCATGTCTTCTTACCCCATAATCGACTATCACATTAGCTGTTTCAAAATATTTTGTTTGTCCCTTAATTTAAACCCCCTCCCCCACCCCTAAATGTAGGGCTACAGTGCCCATCTACGAACTTGACCTTACTCTTGACCCAAAGAATACTCACACCAAGTTTCATCAAAATATCTCATTCCCTTCGAGAGTTATCGTGCTTACAGACAGACAGACGGACGGACGGACGGACGGACGGACGGACAGACGGACAACTTTTGCGATGTCATAGGTATCCGTCACTAACGTTTTGGGATCCCAAAAAGAGCCCGGAAACTCTACGGCAAGTTTGAGATCCAGACTCTACTTAAGACTGACCCGAAGAAGTTTTTCTCACACGTTAAGAAAATGCTGGGAAAAGACAATCGACATCACGAATTCTACAAAGAGAATGGTGATTCACTCACAGCTGACGAAATTAATCATCATTTCGCTGAAATCTGTAGGAAGCACCCTGGTCTCTCTGCGATCCCTGCATTACCTGACGTCACTGACATACCTATCATTGAGTGTCATCAAGTATTTGAAGCTCTCTCCGACCTGAACAGTAACAAATCCTCGTTCCCCGGGGAGATTCCAGTCCAGATCATCATAAATTCCGCGGCTGAACTTGCCGTCCCTCTAACGGCAGTATTCAATCAGTCCTTGGTCTCCGGACGGTACCCTCGTCATTTTAAAAGAGCAGTCATTACGCCAATACCAAAAAAGCAAAATCCTAAGGGTCTGGATGACCTAAGGCCAATATCGAAGACATCAACGTTTTCCAAAGTCTTCGAAGGATTTCTTTTCAGATGGCTATATGACGACATTAAAAACAACCTTGACCCGATGCAATATGGATTCAGACCTGGCTACAGTACAGTTCACTATCTGGTCAAGCTCATACACGTAATAGCCCAACACCTCGAAAATGAAAGTGCCTATGTAGACTGCCTCATCACAGACTTTGTCAAAGCCTTTGATTCACTCTGCCACAGTGAAGTAACGATCCGAGCAAAATTGATGGGAGCAAGAGACATCCTTGTGAGAATGTTGGCCAGCTTCCTCTCGGATAGAACCCAGTGCGTTCAACTGGCAGTTGGCAGTCTTTCAGGGCTTGTGAAAATAACGTCTGGAGCACCACAGGGAACCAGGTTAGGCCCACTTGCCTTCCTAATTGTGGTTAATACATTGATGACGAACCTGAAAAACAGATTCAAATTTGCTGATGACATGTCGCTACCAATATCCCGTACTCTTAACTCCACGTGTGAATCCAAAACACTTCTCAGTGAGATACTGGATGACCTGGTGACACAGACTAACAACCTGAAGCTCGAACTAAATCTGAAAAAAAGTTCAGTGCTCAGAATCTGCTTTCTAAAAAAGGAAACACCTACGATTGAATCAACAGCGTTACAACACGTCAAAAGTGCAAAAGTTCTTGGCGTGACTATTGAAAATGATTTGAAGTGGGAAAATCACGTGAACTCCATCTGTCAGAGAGCTAACGGTGCCATATCTCTATTTTCAAACCTTAAACGATTTGGTTTTTGTACAAAGGTGCTATTACAGTGCTACCTACTTTTTGTTCGACCACTTACCGAATACGCCTGTCAAGTTTGGCACCCTGGTCTAACCCAGAATCAGTCCTCGAGGATCGAAAAAATTCAAAAGCGCGGTCTCCGAATCATCCTTGGGGACAAATACTTGGACTATGACTCGGCACTGGCGAAGCTAAGCCTAACATCCCTTGCCGATAGAAGGCACGAACTAATCATGAAATTTGGTCTCCAGTGCCTTGAATCCGACCAACACCGCACCATTCTACCAAACTTCAAACCGAATTGTACATATGAAGTTAAGACTAGACGTACTTGTAAATATAATTCTGTGCAAAAGTTTGACGAGCCTCTTGCCCATTCATCTGAACGATTTTTAAAAACATTTGTGCCTTATTTTACAAAGTTTTATAACGACATGTCCTGAATTTCGAATATTTCTTGTTCGTTTTGTATTGTGTCGACGTGCCAATGTTATAACTGCCATGCTTTTATATTATGGTGAATAAATCTGAATTGAATTGAATTGAATTGAAATAAGTATCAAATAGGCATTTCAAAGGTTACAACAGTCAACCCGCTCGGATGACTAATTTATTCATTCGTTCGCGAGATTCGATTACATTTCCAGTCAGAATTCGGTTTGTTAATCCATAAAAATCATTCACAAATACATAGTGTCATCGCAACTAGAAGGATCTACTGGCCTATAATGAATGAATGAATTTAATCCCAAAAAAGCCAGTGGGGCCATGGCGGGAAAACAAAATAAACACAAAATAACACGAAAACTCAATATTATACACCAAGAAGATAGAACGCCTTACCCCAAAAAACGCTCCCGATGCTCCATAGACTGCTTAAAGAACCTCCCCTGCCGACGAAGGTCCCCAAAATTTTTATTCCCCATAATCTTGACCAAATCCTCTTCCTACATCCTTTCTTTCCCAAACATCTCAATTCGCAGCTCTTTTAACTCAACGCAACTACCAACCAAATGAAAAATATCTTCCCCAAGTGAACCACACATAGGGCAAAAGTAAGGACCAGAACATAGCTATATATAGAACTATAATCAATATTCTTGCTATAATATATTTTATATATATATTATATATATGATAAATTTTCAGCATCTGGGCAATTGAAACGAAACCAAATTTTATTTCAAAGTTGGAGAACAAAATTAAAAAGACCAAGAAACCCACATCGCAAATATCTGGCGACAGCAACGTCCAGCTACTTCCCGGGCGGAGGTGCTGTCACGCCCTTTTTCCTCTTATCCCGGAGTTCGTAATACCGATGCTGTGTGCAGCCAAGTCAGCGTTGTAACAAACTCGGCTTTTACAACTAGCAAATAATTTTCCGTGAGCAACACTTTTCTTCTCAGCCGGCAGGCCATCTAACTTAGTGCTGTAGTACCTCATGACTAGGAAAACTAGTCCTTCACAATCGTGATTACAACGAATCATATCTTTAATCAAGTAGCTACGGGCCACGGTATCCCCTACCTCTCCCTTCATCTAGCTTGGATGCCATCCTAACAGTAGTCGCGGTTCTCGGTATTTCTAGGTTTCCTGGCCAGCTCTACCAGTTCTTCCTTCTCCTCTTCTACTAGCGGGTTCTTCGTTGCAGAAGCCATGATCAGCTTCTTCAGCTCCTGATCTTTCTGATCTGATCTTCTCTGCCATCTGCAGATATATTATATTATTATATATATATATTATATATAATATAGATATATTCTTGCTATAATCGAAGATTTATCCTATAAACAATTTTCGACTTTGAGGTACAATTCGTCAAAATACAAAGATGTATCCTGGTCCTGAGCAGACCAGCATAAAACCTAGAAAACGAAAATGAATAACAATGACATCATTCAAATTGGTTACTCCGTCTTTCCCTCTACCGTATTTTCTATGAACGGGTGGGGGGGGAGGACCTCCTAATAATCAATTTTCTAGTTTCATCTCCTACCGGGAAACCAGAAGCCACACAGTCGCACCTAATCAACTGACGCTGTGCCTTCAATTTGGTGGAACAGCTTGGCACCGGGCAACCTTAACTCCCGACCGGGAGTCCTAAGCAAGCAGATGTGATGAAATCTTCGCAGTTGGTCATGAGGGGGGGGTGTGCTTCACAGACTAAATTATCTATATATTTATGACCCTCTACAAGCGAGACGGAGTTAAGAAAATGGAAGAAAAACGCCGTTCATTCCAAAAGCTTAGTGACGGAATACCTATGACTTCGTAAATTTTGTACATTTGTCCGTCATTCTGTCCCTCAAAGGAGTTGAGATAGTTCGTTCGAACTTTGTGTAGTATCCTTTGGGTCAAAGTACAGGTCAAGTTCGTAGATGGGCACCGTAAGCCCTAGATTTAGGAGTGAGGGAAGGGGTTTGAAATGAAGGGACGAAACTATTCTTTATAAAAGCTGATGGAATAGTCGATTCAGGGGTAAGTAGATATGCTGAACCCATATCTGAAATTTATTGAAAAAAAAAATAGAAATCACCCAGCTTTGGATATCACCCAGATATAACTTTTCAGTTTAAATCGTGTTGAACGAAAACTCGAGAGGAATTCAGAATTTACCCTATGATCGAGTTCAGACACAAATGTTTACTTTTCACAAATTTCCTTTTTTTTGCTTGATTCCCCATCCCTTTCTTCATCACATACGGTAAGTGTTTTTTTTCGGATTCCGGCCGATGTCAATCCAGCGTGTTTTCTTACCCATATTTAGACCGTCTAACCAGGCCCATATCCAGGAATTTATTTCGGGGGGGGGGGCTGCCCGTGGAATTTATTTGGGGGGGGGGTTGCCCACGGGTCGGACCAAAAAGTAGGCTACAAAGAGGACATAGGCCAGAGGTTAAAGCCTACAAAAAACTATTACTTTTGTGGGTTTCGGGGGGGGGGGTCGAACCCCCATAAGTTCTACTTTACAAAAGTTTCCGTTTTTGCGGATTCCCTACCCTTTCTTTTAGTAAATAATGTATTTCGGCCGAATATCAATCCAGCGTTTTTTTCTTACCCAAATTTCGACCCTATAAGCCACTTGAGACAAAAGATCGGGTGGTTCCCAAAATCACCACGATCTTTTTGCCCACTCTTACAATGCCCACGCTCAGAATGACCAAGATAAAAATGCCCACTGTTAAAAATGCCCACGATCAAAATGCCCACGATTAAAATGCCCACGACTCAAAATGTCCACGACTCATAGTGCCCACAATTCAGGTCGAACGCCCGAAATCGAAATCGTCCGAAATGCCGGCTGCTCAAAATGCCGACAGTTTAAGATGGTCACAGGGAAGGCTAACATCATCTTGGGTCAAAATGCCGACGGCTAAAACTGTCCACAGGGGAGGCCAAAAGTATCCTGGCACAACAGACTAAGAGGTTATAAGGGATAGGGTTGACCACGGAAAAGTTTTTGAAAGGAATCATTTTATCGTTTCTTGATCAGTTCAGAATTGTTTACGTGAAAGTATAGAAGCAATGTCGTATAAAACTGTGCAAAAACAGAAAGCAAAACCAGGCGGTCCAAATCCTTCAGTTAACTTGCATCATGAAGGTAAGAGTTATTCGATCGGCATTTAACCTCGCATTTAACCCTAGGCAATACACATGTTTCTTGTAAATATTTTTACCAGTATTATATTGCAATTGAGATTATACCAGTTCAACATGCGATCACCGTCATTCTGATACTCGGTCTACTCCTCCCGTTGCTCACTCACCCCTAATTCAAGTTTACTACGGACTGAACCTCTCAAATATTCCAATCGTGGGCATTCTGAACCGTGGGCATTTTGAGTCGTGGGCATTTTTTATCGCGGCCATTTGAGCCCTGGGTATTTTGAATTGTTGGCATTTTTAGTGGGCATTTTTAGTCGTGGGCATTGTGATCGTGGACATTTTGAGTGTTAGCCAAAAGAGCTACTTTTCAAAAAATTTCCGTTCTTGCGGATTGTGGGTGAACTACTTGTCCGGCGCGAACATAAACTTCATGTATCGTTTCAACATGTCTATTTCATCGCTCCAAAATCGACTGACTCATCAGCTCGAAAAAATGTCACGCCTTAATTAAGCTGTACCCTGTACTCAATTGAGTACAGGGTACAGCTCAGTTGAGGCGTGACAATTTGTAGGATTAAGGATCCTTTAAAGGATCCTTAATCCTTGTCTGAATCACATATCTCAATCTTTGAGAGTCATCGGGCGAACGGACGGACCGACTTTACGAAGTCATATGTACTCAATTGAGTACAGGGTACAGCTCAGTTGAGGCGTGACAATTTGTAGGATTAAGGATCCTTTAAAGGATCCTTAATCCTTGTCTGAATCACATATCTCAATCTTTGAGAGTCATCGGGCGAACGGACGGACCGACTTTACGAAGTCATATGTGTCCAACACTGACGTTTTGGGATCCCTAAAAGATCAGAGACCTCGCCATTAAAACCAGTAGCGTTTTGAATCCCTACCTTACTCCTATTGGTGGGGATTCAAAACGATGATGGTTTGTTTGGACGTATGTATACCCTGGAACCGCGGGGTGTAGGTGAACCCTCTCTTGCCCCCCCCCCCCCTAATGAAAATACATAGGAAATTAGAAAATCTTATAAAAACTGGAGTTTTAACTGCGAGCACTGAAGGATTTCCCTGACAAGCGAGTTAAATGTAAACGCGTGGCCGCTCGTCTCTATGGTCTTTACTTTTCAGAAAAAATATGTTGCTTTTATTAACACAGTTTGTGTGTGTGTGGGGGGGGGGTCTTCGGGGTCTGGTTCGCCGGGAGAGGGGTAGCCGGAACCTGGAACCGTCTCGTAGGCTTGAAGCGTAGACTTGAAAGTGACGAGGATCGAGCAATTGGGGCTATTTTTTTTAGCTAAGTTACGACATAACTTTGGGCTACTAATTTTCTTAGGGGAACACGGTGTAAAGGCCAGAAAAACACTAGAATAGAATGGAAATTAAAAACAGTGACTTTGTATTCGGTACCTGTTTAGCGCAATAAGCGACTTAATATAAATTTGTCTTCCCTCGCCTCATTATCAGCACCCATCGCAGAGCAAATATAACTGATCCATAAGCTAGTGAACCTTGATGGTTTCTCCCAACTTGATCATCCCGTTTAATCGATTCCAGATTTAATACACTGAGGACAACGAAACTAGATTTCTTCAACCATAGAGTTATGGTAGCTTAGCGTATTATACGTATTATCCATGGCTTGTAACTTTTCGCTTTTATAAACTGAAGGGTAGTGCAAAATTATGTTTCGCACCTTTTTTTTCTTCTGAAGGGATACAGTTAAAGACATAGCCCAGTTCTAGCTAAACGCTGATGGTGGTGATGATCACTGGGAGACTTTTTTTTTGGGGGGGGCTAAATTTTTCGTTTTGGTTCCTAATAGGAACTAAAATGCATTGTGGCTCTGACCTAAGATATGGAGAATTGAGGGTCAATCAAATTATAAACATGCGTTTTTGCAGACACTATGGTTTCTGATACCTCGGTAACTGGATCTGTAATTTGTCGTTCATGTTATCTGATACTACGGTTTCTTTGCAAAAATGACACGAATTCGCGCTTTTAGAAGTCACCCCAATAGAAATATTGTATCCATTCTCTTCATCAAGTGCCAAACTTCTGTCCCACCAATTTGACAAAATCCTAGGCGCTTGTGTTGGGGATGACGAAAGTGAGATGACTTTTCCAGATACCGCGGTCAGTCACTTTGGTCGGGTCCGGGGTAGGTAGGTAGGTACTTTATTTGCTGAATATCGGATGTCACGGTAACTGGCCAGATACTCAGTAACTGCAGGCTACAAGCTAAGATCATGTTATCTAATAATACGGTTTCTTCGCAAAAATAACAATTGCCGAATTCGCGCTTTTAGAAGTCACCCCAAAATAAATATATTTATCCACTCTCTTCACAAGTGCCAAACTTCTGTCCCACCAGTTTGACAAAATCCTAGGCGCTTGTGTTAGGGATGACGAAAGTAAGATGACTTTTCCAGATACCACGGTCAGTCACTGCGTCGGGTCCGGGGTAGCTGAATATCAGATAGCACGGTAACTACAAAAACGACTTTAGACCGTGGTATCAGGTACCATGGTATCTTACAAAAATGCGACTCTTGGAACGTCCTAGCTTGTAGCCCTGTTTATCTGGTCAGCCTGGGAGCTTTGTTTAAGATCCTCCTAGGAAGCCCTTTGACAGATAAAACTGCCAGATGTTCACCGTTTAGCGATCCCCGTATCAGTCGAGCGCAAGCAGCCACGCGAACAGGCCCCCCGATGAGATCGAATGACCCCCCGTCGTTCCTTAGTGAACACTTGTAGGGGTACCAGTGAAAAATGTCCGAGTCAACAAAACACCTTTTCTGATTAGTATGGAAAGGAGAAAATGAGGGCGAAAAGAAGAGAATCATAGGCTTGCTGACGAGAATGTCTGATAGAATATGAGGATTGGTTAAATGTAGTATCCCTTCTGGTCCCGTGAGGAAAGGGAAGGGGATGCAACTGGATTAGTTATGAAGTCATATTTGTTAGGCTTTATACCAGGGAGAACTATCTGAAACAAAAGCATTTTAAATCAGGGGAGAAATTGAATGTCTAATTAGACATAGTTTTAGAAATAGCCGGTAGGGTATGGAAAGAACATGCAAAGCAGACGCGAGCTTCCAACAAACTTCAATTTTCTCAGTTTATTTTTCAATTCTTCAATTTTTTATATTCTCGAAAAACCAGATTTTCGGGTTTTTTTCTTTGTTAGCTAATCATCCCTGTAAGATGTTAAGTGAGGGATATCTATAGTTTCGATACTTGGGTTGCACTTCCGGCAACCCCCTTAAGCGATTGACAAACTAACTCGCATAAAGTTAGTTTGTTAGAGTATGATGTTATTCGTGTGTTGGTGCTAACCGTGTGTTTGGTTGCAGGAAGTGCAACCAAAATGTCCAAAATTAGATTTATCCCACACTTAGCATCTTGGGGAGATATGGGAGTGGCTGTTGAAAGTTATGCGGTGTAGGACTTTTCTTAGTATAAGAAACCTGGCGAGGTTCCTCAGAGTGGCCAGTCTACACAGGGAAAAGTGTTTGGGTGGGGGTTAGTGTTAAATCGTAGTGTGTCAGTGTTTTTGTATTTATGTGCATTTATTTTTGTTTATAGCTGCTTTCACACTGAGAACGCAAGACGCTTGCGTTGCGCTTGCGTAGAGTCAGTGTTGCGTCTGTCTTGCGTCGGACCTTTCACACCACGAAGGCGTGTGCGTTGCGTTTTCAGAAAAAGGCTAGTTCTAATGAAGACATAATATTAGGTGCTGCAGCAGTATTTGGATGTATGCCCTTATTTGGATGCATGACCGTATTTGGATGCACGACCGTGTTGGATGTATGACAAAAAACTGGAGACTGCAATTTCATGGGTACCATGGTGTACATACAGTCATACTTTTGAAGGTCCAGTTGAGCTAAAGTTTCCAATCACTATCTTAGACAGGCCTAAAGATATGAAACATAAATGATGCCTGGACTGAACATGGAGCCTATAGGCAAATTCAGACAGTTTGTAAACTGTTTATAGGTATTTTTTTTATTATTATGATTTGCAACTTGAAGGAGACAAGATCCAATTAAATCTAATGTGATACAAAGTAGGGTCAACTTACCAGTCATGCTTTTGCTAAACTCCTTGTTGATGATTTCACAAATTGATATCCATGTATTATTTATGAAAGTCTTGTTATGATAGTCAGGGAGCTTTTTATCGGACAGTCCGGGTCGCTCTTGCACTAGTTTTACCAGTTTTCCTTCAAAAACTTCCACTTTTTACTGAAAAATCTGACGCGTACGCGTCGTACGCAACGTAAGAATAGAGCTCAGTTCTATTCTTACGTTGCGTCAAATTTCGACGCGCAAGCTCCGCGTTGCGTCGTCGCAAGCGCAACGCAAGGCTTGCGTAGCTCAGTGTGAAAGGCAAACGCGTCAATGTGAAAGCAGCTTATTTGTTATGGCCCTTGGGCTTTTAAGACAAATAAATATCATATCATATCATATCATATTTAGCTGATCAAGAAAACCCCCGAAAATCTCTTTTTCTCACAAATTCCGGAAAGATCCAAACATAAGAAAAGCATAATTCACTATCTAAACGATTTAACGAACACTAAGGGATTGTTAATTTTCTTTTCGGATATCTCCGAATTGGTAAACATTGGGATTTCCTTTTGTATTCTTGAAATGTTCGGTCCTCAACATTTTTCGAGCGAAAAGTTGGAAGGCGTCGCTGTGTTCATTTTTATGTCCACATCTTCAACGCCGGAGAAGAGGTTGTTAGGGAGAGGTTGTTATGTTTAGACAAGTACATTCCGGTCCGCGTGCTGACGTACAGGCAGGGCCGTATCCAGGGGGGTAGGGGGTTCACCCCCCCCCCGAAACGTACAAAAATAATCGTTTTTTTATAGCTCTAATCTGTGTCTTTTTTGTACTTTTTGGTCCGACCAGGGCAAACCTCCTCCGAAATAAATTCCTATGGACCTGTGTACAGGTAGGCTATGAAATAATTTGGGTACTTCAAGAAGCAAAACATATGCTTATTGTAAGAATTAATATTGCTCATCAATTATGAAAACAAGCAAAAATCGCTTACAGCAAGTTCTAATTACTCTAGTGCCTTGACGGTCATGGTCAACCAAAAAAAGAAAAACTAATAAAATTGAAATATTACCAAAACACAAAACCCGGGTCAGACCTACATAAAGTGTTTTCTCTATGGTATTCCCGAACAGACGAATCTACAAACTGTGGCTTTGATTTAAAGAATCAATGAAAAACGCTCTGGTAAAAAATAAATAAAAATCTAGTAAATAACTATTCCGTTTTCTTACGGAAAAGGCATTTTTAACGCGTCATTAATTCAGCGAGGAGATTACAGAAGACAAAAGATAGATAGAGTCGGAGAGCCTGCAGCCGAAGTGTAGTATAGTTTGCTAGTGTGATAAGGTTGACTAGGATTTGATTTTGTTGGTAAAACAAAGAAAGCTTTAGATTTGATTTCGTTGGTAAAACAAAGAAAGCTTTAGGTTGTCTAGGCTTATAATTAAAAGAGGTCACTGGTTGCAGAAAATGGTTGTCTAGGCTTATAATTATCTACCTTTCTATCTTGAGCCTGAAGAGGACCCTTGCCAAGTAGGGCCGCAATATCGCTAAAAATAAGACTGAGCTGACGTGTCCGTTTACCGTGGTCAAATTTATCAACTTTATATTTTGGAGACGGATCGTATTTGTGCGTGTAAAACAGTCAGATTGACTCTTTTCTTTATGTAATTTGTTGTTTTGTACATTACGTTGGGCGTTGCGGGTAACGTAGCTTTTCAGAGAAGAATATCATGAACTGCGAAAAATTTTATTTGTTTATATCTCTCCGTTATAGAATTTATGACCTATTTCTATATCACTCGTAACCGATGCTAAACGTATTAGTGAAGCTATTCTCCTTCAGGTTTAAAAAAAAAATATTCCGAAGTTTTCTTAGATATAAAATTTATGGTATATTTTTCTATATTGTTCGTAACTGATGCATAACGTATTAGTGAAGTTTATTCTGCTTCAGCTACCAACCATTTTCCTATAATCCCCTCCCCCCAATTTGTCCGGACAAGTGGTTTGGCTTTTGAGGACAAAACGACTGCTGTCCTTTCAAAGAACCTAAATTCACGGCTTTTGTGAGAAT